>CM035439.1:40528718-41123718 GCA_020310875.1 Ceratopteris richardii | reverse complement strand
AATCCAATAAATTTCCATTGGGCTATAAATCGGCCCTTTTATTTTTTCCTTGTTGTATGAGCTCATAGTCTATGCAAAATCTATGGGAGCTTCGCCATGTGCAATTGATGATTCTCAAGCTATCTCATGTAGAAAGCTTTGGCATTCACGCTTTGATCATTACATTGTGTAGTTTGCTTCAATTGCAAAAAATTAAATGGTGTCATCTTTGCCTAAACTTTAGGCATCCTCTAAATATGTTTGTGAAGGCTATATTTTGGGCCAAATACAACAGTCCTCCTTCCCAAAAGATCTTTTGGTTAGAGCTACTTATAAATTGTAGCTTGCACATATTGATGTTTGCGGTCCTACGCAGACACCTTCCTTTGGGAACTACCTAAAATTTGTGACCTTCATTGATGAGTTTTCCAAGCATGCATGGTTGTATCGAGAAATATCAAAGTGTTTATTTGCTTTAAGCAATTCTCATCAAAATGGGCACCCTCCCTTCTGATTGGGGGGTGACTATGCGTCTTAGAATCTCAATGCATTTTTGGATGTGTGTGGGATAAAACATCAATCTACAGTCATATACACCTTTAAAAAATGAAAAGCAAGAATAGAGATCTCATGGAAATGGTGAGGTGCATGGTCAAAAGTTAGGTTTTACCACATAATTATTGGATTGAGGCCACTATGTCTGTATCATATGTACTTAAGAGGTTTCCCATAGAAGCATTTTTCTATCACTAGATATGAGACTTGGCATGGTTGCAAGCCATTTTTTGCTCATCTGCATGTTTTTGGTTGTCCAATATATGCATTAGATCCTAAACAACAACATAGAAAATTAGATGATAAGGATGTAAAATGTACTTTTGTTGGGTAAAGTTATGAAAGAAAAGGCTATCGTCTATTGCATCCACATACTAAAAACATTTTGGTTAGCCACGATGTTGTTTTTGTAGAAGATGCAATTTATTCCTTACTCTCATGTGCCAAGGAGGCATATTTTAGGTCAAAGAATGTGTATGAAACTTTTCTTCCTCTTTTTACAAGTGGATAGTCAAGTGCTAGTCCAATTGAGGCAATTTTTAAACCCTTTGAGGTTTCAAATGATGATGTAGATCATTCCATTTTTTATGCAAATTCACATGATGCACTTGTTGATGAGAGGGTTGACACAGAAGAGGAAAATAATATTCCTAAATGGTTGGTGTAGACTCTCAGAGATAGCTAGAAGAACAAGACCCTACAATCATATAAAACACCATGAATAAGTTTGAAAGCCCATTGATATGTGAATGCACATACCATTTCTCTAATGAATCACCTTGTACGAGGATAAAAACGCTATGTACACATCGGTGTCTACATGAACCAATGGCTTGATATGTATTCTTTTATTCTAAGATTTTTTCGAGTCCAATTTCAATACCAGGTCATCATGGACTTCTTAAGTTCCGAGGCATTAGAGGGTCCATGAGGATATAGATAAATGTCTCCTATTGCCATAGGCATTAGATAATTTTTTTTATATGTGAGACACTATGTTGGGATAGATGTGACACTATATTCTGGATGTCAAACTAGCTCTCTAAATGAGATTTGTGTTTTTGTAGTCCTCATGAATATAAAGCTTCAATATTTTCCTTTACTTGTGTGCATTTAATCAATGAACACGGAATTTTTCAAACTCAAACCTATCTTAAATATTAGGAAAAAATTTATTATGAGGGCTAGTTTGGTTAGGGAAAAATTTAGTAATAGAATACAATAGTGATTCATGTCCCTTGTGTAGGGGGTACCACAACACTGCATACACATGGCCATGAAATGTGCCCTATAACATGCATACTTTGCATGTGCATTGCTCTAAAAATGGTGCAAAAGATAGGGCTATGAAATATGCACATGCTTCTTCCACTTAGAGGTTTTCTTGAGTACCTGATTTGCTTAAGGAATCACACATAATGTTTCTAAATAAATTTGGTGGATCCCTAAATTACTCAATCTTAGGCTATTGTAAAGAAAGTAAGATGGAAGTTGAATTTCCAAGGACTCAGGGATCCTCTAGTTGAGAGGAAGAAAGTAGGCCTTCTCTAGAAAAATCTTATTTGGAATTTTAAACAGTTCAAAGCCATATATAATGCCTTTCTATGGTGCAAGAAGTACCAATAATTGGAGGAGCATCCTTCCACCTCTATGCCTTAGGAGTATACAGACTTGGTCTAATAATCATAAACCTATAAAAACAAACAAAAATATCCCTTGGAAAGAAGCCATTATGGGTGATGCAATGGAATGATCAGCCCCTTTTCAAGATGATGTAAGCAGGTAGGCCCTTTCGAAAATCTAGAAAGTGGGATGTGCAGCCAACTTTGAGAACACACCCATCAAGTATTCCATAGACAAGACCCTTTCTCTCGTAGGTAAGAGAATAGGAACCACAAAAGTGTTCCTCCTTTTTTCACACCTATGGTACATAAAATCGAAGATGAAAAAAAAAAAAATTGATCCCATATGAAGGGGACAAGATGTGAAACAATCAACCTTAGAACTCCCTCTGATTCATGAATATTCCATCTTTTGTCTTAATTAAATCTTGCATTTTATGAAAAAATTTATACAATGTGGCTTTATTAACTATGAAGTGGGATTCACAAGTACCTTTCCCACTACAAGTGGAGTTGTTTGTACAAGATTTTCATCAAAACAATCTTTTTTTTGTTTTGTTTGTATACAGCTGAATACAAGAATCTACAATAGCATACATAAGGTCAGAGTTCAGATCCAAAATAGCTCAATATAGGCATGATGGTTTTCAAAACTATGGAGTGGGGTTCATGAGATAACTCTTTCTGTATATAGAGGCTGTTTTGGTAGGTTTTTTGCAAAATCAAAGCATCCCTACTTGTGGGAAGCTGATAAATAAGCCCTAAAATAACATATAATAATTCAGCAATTTACTTGAAGATGTGCAAGATAATAGTTTTCTTTCTGATAGAGAACTAAAACAGCCCTCATTTTCTTCAACTACTGATAAAACAGGGAGGCATGTGCTTATCAAATATCTATGAATGTGACCTACGAAGGTATTGGAAAAGTTGACCTCCCGAAACTCAATTTCGGAAAAGCTAAAGCATACATATTGTAAAACAATTACTGTTATATTGTAAAGAGTTGTATTCCCCTGTAAATGTAGCCCAATCTAGATGTGACTTTTTGGATTTTTTTTAGCTAAATTGATAGAGAAGCTGCGCATATTCTATATTTTGCTGAAATTTATGCTCTTTTCCATGGATAGAGTAGCAAGTGGGTAAGGAGAAATCTCACAACACATGGGCTATGATATGTATACTGTACCATAACATGTGCCCTGTTTTGGATGAATCCTTTTATTATCAAAAGATATGGAGAGAAAGAGAGAAGGATAGGTCAAGAAATCAAGAACGAAGTGATAGAAAGAAAGAATGAAAGAGATAGGTGAGAGATTTTGCCTTTTTCCCAAATAAATTGAGAGTGGAAAAGCCATAAAGAAGACAGAGATGTATCTACCTATGTATGTATGGATGCATGTCCATATGTGTGTATATGCATGCTCGTATGGATCATTGGAGAGCATACAACTTTTTTTTTTAAACAACTTCAAATATATTAACTACATTAACAAAACAGGAAATACAGTCCATGCGTGTTAGCTTGGCTGGATCAGCTTCCGTCTCTTGACATGGGGGTGAAGGTTCGATCTCCATCTATGGAAGGACACCTTGTGGGCCTAAGGCTAGTGTAACCACATTATATCCAGTTGAACCAAGTTGCCTTTGGGAAGTCCTCTCTTTTGTTGTCTTTGGGCAGTCAAACCTCTGCATTGTGGGAAATGGAGGCTCCCATGAGTACTTTATCCATTCAATTGTACAATTGCAATTTCCAAGCAAAAGCTGACTGCATTGTGGGAAATGGAGGGTCCCATGAGTACTTTATCCATTCAATTGTACAATTGCAATTTCCAAGCAAAAGCTCGGGGGAGTAGACTTCTGCTGAACCTCCATTAAAAAAAAAAAAGATTAGAGAAGGAGATACAAAAGGAACCTCAAGGCTTATTTTCTTTATCATAGGGAGAGCAACAGGGAAACACTATGAGTGTGAACTAAGGAACTTTATGATGCCTTGATCCTCTTTGTGTGTGAGCCATTTGCTTTCGAGGTTATTCTTCTTTATAACAAAGATACTATGATTTTTAATGAGGTGGCGCTTGCTTTTGATCATGTTTAGCAAGGCAAAGGAGCATTCAATCGCTTTCCCCAACAAATCCTGTTTCCGGTCGATCGACCTTGCAAGCTTCAGATGCGTACATACTATCTTCTAGATGAAAGCACTCCTAGGGCACAAAAAGAAGAGTTGTGTGGGGCTTTCTCTCCCCCAATGAAAGCATTACAGATTTTGGCAACTTTCACATTGACCTAAACCCCTCCCAGCCTATGTGTGCGTAATGCATGCATGTATAGATACATGTATCATGTGTGCATGAATGTATGGATGCTCTAAAACATATTATGTTGTATTAAGGTAAAATAATACATCAATACAGTACACTTTGGAGCATCATGTTGTATGATACAATAAATATTACTATCTATGAAAGAGGACATAGTTGAGCAGTACTCATAGACCAATATTCTAGATAAATGTCCATTTTTAGGCCATGACTCCCAATCAATAAACACAACCATCTATGGAAAATACATAATGGAGAAGAAGATGTATGTTTGTATGTATGTATGTACGTACGTATCTATGCATGCATGTATATATGTTCAAGAAAAGACGTGCATACTTTGTATGTGTGAACATACATGTATGTATGTGCACATGCATGTATGTATGTTTTGGAACACACTATGCTATTTTATGACAAAGGAAAATATCTACACAGCATACTTTGAAGCAAGATATGTTACTATAAAATAAATACAGCCATTTATCAAACACGTTATTGGAGCAATATAGAACAATATTCTAGTTAAATGTATCTAATATATGTCAGCATCCAAATCCTAGAGATGATAGAGCATGTAACTTTCAGGCTAGAGAAAAGTGAACACCAAAACTAACCTCATAGAGATTTCATTTTTTGTCTTGCCTCATAACATTTTTTTTCCTTGCAATGAAATTAGGATTTTCTCATAGCCAAATAAAGTATTATCTTTTACCCTTTGAAAAACTTGTTCCAATGAAAAGAAGAGAGACTAGAAGCTATGTCCTCGGCTATGTCCTCTCCAATGCAAGGAACCTTAAGTGGAGTCATTAAAGGCTTTTAGATGAATAACACGCCCAAGAATCATATGGAATAATAAAAGGACCTTTAAATACACGTCATAAATGAACTTTGTCTTTAATTTTGGAAACTTGTAGGACCCCTTTTTCACTCAAAAGCTTATGGGAGCCCTTTTCACTCAAATCCCTACAAAATAGAACTTCTAACAAGGTCCCAAGGCACCATTTTCTATATGTCTTCTAACTCAAAATAAAGCACAATATTGAGGATATCCTCAGAATTTCGGATCATGGATCTCTTTGCTATGTTAGATCGACATCCTCTCCACATGACCAAGCTTGCTTCCATCATAGGGTCCATCTCCATCTTCAATCCCTACATCTTCCCATGTTAAATCAATTCCCTACCATAATCAAGAATCTGCATTTTCGTATCATCTCTCCATAGCATTCACCCAAGCCTTTGCATGGCCAACCTTTGAACTTGAAGATATCAAAATTTTTCCAAAAGAATCTTCAAATTTTTAAAAATAGATTTTGAAACAAGAGATTGTACTTCTGTTAATATCCATTGGTAAAGTCCATAAGCTCTAAAGATATATCTTTGTACTCCCCTTGAGATTCATTGATACATCTTATGAACCATGGGTTCTACTCCCCTTGAGATTCATTGATACATCTTATGAACCATGAGTTACATGGACCTATGCATATTATAGAAAATGGTATCAATGCATGAAATGAACTACAATTAATAGGCCATTTTAATCTCAAAGGATTTATATGAGTTTCAACTTTGATTGTGTTAGATTTATTTAGATCACCATGGTCTACCATTGGTCTACCTACGTTTGGTTGAGGACCCTACATGGGTCAAGGACCAAAGCTTGGGGGAGTCAAGGCTCTAGCATGAGTCTTTGAGGTTGTTCCATCTCCTCGGAGTGGCCATATGAGGGGTTTTTGGACTTTAGAGAAGACTCAAGATGTGCAAAAGGGCAAGGGCTATTTAAGGTCTGGGAGAGTGGTAGGTAGCTAATTGGATCATTATAAGTTGAGAACCTAAGAAGTAGGCTTGGGCAAGGTGGGTAGATTCTATCATGGCCACCCAATGGCCTTTAGAAAAGCTGCTTGGGAATTTCGTATATGAAATGGTACAAAACATAGTGTATGTCACTTCAAGAAGTTAACCCAATAAAAGTATTAGATTGCAATTCCCAATCCATAGGTCTGATTCAAGGGTGTAAACAACCATTGGAAAGCTCTCCAAACAAACATTTCAATGAATAATTAGATTAAGCATCCAAGATACATAGAATGGGAGAGAGCACGGGTTCAAGACACCAAGATTGCCAGCAAGAAGGTTCAAGACACCAAGGTTGAGAGCAAGGGTTCAAGAAATGAACGTTGAGAACAAGAAGGCTCAAGAGAATATGCAAGGATGATGTCATCAATTCAACGAGAGATTAGGGCTAGATCATTGAGGGCAATAATCACTAGAAGGGGAAGACAGAGTTACATTCAAGAAATGAGAGGAAGGGTATTATTGAACCACACCCTAAAAGGAACCATGGCTTTTTGGGCAATTGATTAGCCCATCAAACTCCTAGCTCATAGTTCAAGAGTTTAGTTCACCTTGGATACAATATAATAATCTAAGAATCAACAAACGAAATTCTTTAATATCTTCCAAGTACTTCTTATGTCATTAACTGTAATACCTACAAAAAGAATAGAGAACTAGATCTACTTAAAAAACTACAAAAATCATAACCTTTTGGTAACAAAGTAGCCCTAGAAGTTAGCTTCAACCTTCGAGTACAATCAAAATCATTTGGAGATATGCCCATGATCATATGGCCTAAAATCTTAAAGTTGCACCTATGTGCAAGGGGTCCTAGAAGTGACACATGTCTACCAACAATACATTAGTAGGCACATTTAATGATCTCCAAATCTTATGAAATTTAGCACATTTGAAAGCTATATTTGCAGCTAATAATATAACACATTGTATCACAATCTCATAGTCTATATGAGAGAAAAATGAAAAAAAAAGTTTTTGCAACACTACAAACATTTGACAACCTAGAGATTCGACCACAGATAAAAAGGCATTAGTAGACTTATCAAACAGTGTCCAATTCAGCTCATAATTTTTGAGCATCAAGACATGTCCAAAAAGATTCATCTTCATCAGACAATGTATCAAAGAGAAATGGAATTATTTCTAGACCTATGTGCACTTCTCTAATCAGTTGTTGAAGCTGAAGGTCAACGACAAAGCACAGGAGCATATCAAAGAGGTGGACACACAAGAAGAAGGAGCAAGTAGGGAGCTCCAAGAAGTACATGTCAACTTTTCATAAGAATCCCCTACAAAAACAGTGGTTTTCATCACTAAAAACCATTCTAAATACCATTTTCTATTTTTGTAACTCCATTTTGTTCAAGCCGAGGAGTCCTCGAGCTTGAGGAGTTTTAGAAGTATCATCCTACCAATTTTCATAATTTTTAGACTTCGTTTGAGCCCTCGAATAAGCCCTGGAACCTAATTTTTAACTAAGTTGGACACTAGGTCTGGACAAGGCCAAAACTACAAAAAAAACTATAAAAAGAGCTAGAGAGCTCATTTTTTAGGTTATCTTGTTAGAGAATAGAGCTTTTGTAAGAGAACTCTTTTGCAATCAAAGCTTTCCATTGTTCCTCTCTTTGATCTTACCTTGTGCACGTGTGTCTGTATGTGTATGTGTGTGCATGTTTGTGTGCTTTCACTCACGCACTTGTGCCTTCACTTGCTCGTGGTCTTCATACCGGTCCTCACGTCTCCGCTGATTGACAAGTAAAGGAGGTGGTGCTTACGCTTGAGCTACACCAAATTTTGGCACTGTTGCCGGGGAGAGAGCTTCGAGGACGAGCGTTGTGATGGTAAAATCGTAGATTTGTGACGTTGGAAGGTAAAAAAACTGTCATTTTTGTTCATTTTCTGATTTTTCCTCTTCATCTTCATCATCATCACCATCTCCATCTTCTTCCATCTTCTTCTTCATAGAAACCTCTTCTTTTTTAGTGCATTTTCACCATTTTCATACCATTTTTCATGCATTATTGTGTGGGAAGAAGTTAGGAAGTGCAAGGGAGAGCAAGCGCCTGTGTTTTTTCATGATTTTCTACTCATACGGAGCTCGCCATTGCTCGGCGCTTAGAAATTTGAATTTTCCGCCAAAAAACATGATTCTGACTGAAAATCGGGATTTTCATAAAATTCAAATTTTTTCAAAAAAAAATACGATTTTCTATTTCTTGCCTAAAAGATATTTGAAAAGAATAGGATTCTAGGGTCATTCTCAGAATCGCGATTCTTTGGTTGTGCTCAAAATCACGATTCTCTAAGATTCTCAAAAACACGATTTTCAGTTGGATCAAAATCGCGATTCTCACAAATCACGATTTTCATCCAAAATCGTTATTTTTACGATTTTTAGAACACGATTTTCACTAAGGTACAAAATCGCGATTCTCAGAACACGATTCTCAAAAAGCATGATTTTCATTCAAAATCGTGATTTTCATTCAAAATTGTGATTTTCATGTCAAAAACACAATTTTGAGAAAACACGATTTTCATTCAAAATCAGGATTCCGTGATCCTTCTCAAAATCACGTTTTTCACGATTTTCATGACACAATTTTCAAGCTCAACTCAGCATTGTTATTGTCTCACAACATCGCGATTGTCTAGTCTCCAGGATCGCGATTTTCATCAGTGCTCAGCATCGCAATTTTCATGATTTCACAAAATCGTGATTTTTGTGGTTGCTCAGCATCGCGATTTTCATGATCCCTCAGGATCGCCATTTTCATCAGAGCTCAGCATCGCGATTTTCTAACCTCACAAAATCGCGATTTTGACACAAAATCGTGATTTTTCCAAAAGGCCCTATTTCCCTGTTTTGACCTCCAGGAGCCTGATTTGACATAACTTTTTTATCCAAAGTCCATTTTTTGAGCTTTGTAGCTCGTTGGAAAGCTCGTTTCAAATTTATAAGAATAACACATTGATTTTCAGATAGGATAATTTGAAGTTGACCCTTAGGTGGGACCAGGAACCCAAGGGGACTCCAAAGGATTTTGAACCATACCAAAGGGAAATTTTGGACTCTTAATCACAGCATATGAACCTGAGATCTGGTAGACACCTAGGCAAGGATAGACAAATCATTAGATCTTCTGAGGCTAGTGTCAACCATACAGCTAAGTCTTGGGCACAACAACTAAGTGGTCATCCTTACGTACTAAGTTCAGGCACAAGTGATTCAGAAATGTCCTTTAGCATGGGGAAACCTGCAGGTGGCTTAGGAACTACCTACCTACAAACACCAGAAGGTCCATATAAGACACAATTGGAATATATTTTTACCAATCGATTAGGTGCTTGCATCTATGAGGATGGCCTAAGGTGATCAGTGGTCCAACTCAAAAATTCAGATCAACCCTTTAGACTTGAACACCCAGTAGTCAAGTTCGAAGAGGGTTCATACATTGATAAGGAAGGAACCATGTATGTGGTCACCAACCTACTAGATAGGACTGATGAGTTTGGAAACGTCATTCTTAAGAATGAGATAGGAGACCTAGAACAAGGAAATGTAGGACAAGGACCCCAAACTCCTAGAGGCAAGTCAGTTTTGACCAGAGTGATCACTCCAGATTGCATCCCTCAAGACAACAAAAGCATAGAACTATTCTTGAATAGAGAAACAGAGGAAGCCTTTTGGAGATTCAAACCAGATCAACCTAGCCAATTGGGCATAGTCATCATCTACGAGTTCAAGGATCTAGAGACACCAGGCAAAGTTGTTTACCTAGATAACACATCAGAGAAAATGTTCTTGGTAACAGAACATGATAGACATGCATATACTTGGAAGAGTGAATTGATTTTCCACCAAGATCCAATGTTTCCCATGGCCTCCAAGGAGTAGGATCATCCCAATCTCATGAAGCCCAGAGAGAAAGAACTAGAGAGAGACCTGAGGTAAGTTTTGCACACACTGTGGGCAGAAATAGATCAGGATTTGAAAATGAAAGACCTAAAAGAGAGAGACATCAAGCACATAGGCAACAAAGAGATGAACAGGATTTTCCATTGCCTAGACCCTGAGAGCACCCAAGAACCCTTAGACCCACTCAAGTGATCAAGGCAATGAAGAATTATTTTGACGGGACAGGAGATCCTTATAATCATGTGGTCGAGTTCAAACAAGTGTTAAGAGCTGAACAGGTTGAGGATTTGTTCACCCAGTATGAGGCATTTGGTTTGACTCTTAAGGGCACTGCCTTAGCTTGGTTTCAACCACTGAGAAGTCGCAACTGTCGTGATATAAGTCAACTGCTAGACGAATTCATTGTAGAATTTTCAGAGAGTGGTATCAGGCATAATACATCATCCTTGATCCACATCTTCAAGCAGACACCCCAAGAAACAGTGCGAGTAGCAGGAAGAAGGTTCAGACAATACTTAGAAAGATGTCGTGCTCCAGAGATACCCACACCAGCCAAACAAGTGGCTTTGTTTTTAGATGGCTTACTAAGCACCAAGTTAAGATCATATATGTACCTGAAAGAGCCTAAAAGCATAGAAGAGTGTGTGCGGACCTGCATTGACATAGAAGACAACTTGGGTGAGGAGCTAGGACTATCCAAACTCTATAAAGACTTTGACAGTTCTACTAGTCATACCTCCAGAGCCTCCACTGAGCTGGATGAGATAGTAGAGCAAGTTGCCAAGAAGCTAGGAGTTCAAAATAGACAAATACCAAGAGTCACCTCATTGAATCAGTGTTATACTTGCAGAGGTGACCACATGGCTAATGTTTAACCAATGCTAAACCAAAATGTACGAGAAAGGAATGCCCCATATTGCACTATTGAAAGGAAGTACACAAACCATACGGCTCAAGATTGTCCCTACAATAGGCAGGCTGTTAGAAAAACTTATCAGCAACCTTACCAACAAGGTAGGTATCAGAACCAATACCAACAGCCATATTATAGACCACAACAGCAATATCAGGCACCACATAGGCCACAACAAGTCCTAGGAAACCAACCGCCAGCTCTTGCCAATGCGATTCCAGTTAAGTATGCAGTGGCAGAAGAGAACCTTAATAGAGCATTGGTGCCACTAACCCCATTGGTCTCAAAAAATGACTCTCATGCTCATAGTTTAGACTACTCCCATGAAGGTATTCCACATGCTTATTACATAGAGTCACGTGAGCAAAGTGAGATTTAATCGTATCAATATGAGGCACCACCTATGGAACAAAATTGGGAGCCAAAATACTCCAATGTCATGTACACAACTACTAACCCTAGGCCCCAATTGAGACAAGTGAGACCCCAAGCCCCTAGAGGACCATGTTTTAGATGCCATGGTGACCATTTCATTCGTGATTGTCCCCACCCACCATCTCCGAGTCAAGGACATGCTATCACAATACAAGCTTTTTGTCCCGAGTGTGGCAAAGACCATCTCCCCAGAGATTGTCCACGAAACCACTCTAGTGCACCCAAGGTTACACCCATTAATGTGGTAGGCTTAGTGGTGGATTCAAGTGCAAGTAGTAGTAATGTGGCTCGTGTACAGGCAGTTACTAGGGCACAAGCATTAAAACAAGATAAACGAGTAGAGCAATTGGAGTCGAGTGAATCAGGAGAGCCTAGTAAGAGGAAAACAAGAACATGGAAGGATACCAGAGAGAAGGCCAATCGTAAGTGAAATAAAAAGTTATCTGAACTAGAAGAAAGCTTGAAAGATGCAAAAACAAAAATAGAAGACATTGCATCTCAAAACCCCTTGCATGCCAAAACTCCATCCACTCCACCTCATCCTGCCCCACCACCCATTGTAAATAGACCACAACTAGGGTCTGTTCCTGTAGATCCAACACCAGAGGGCTTGGACATGATGTTCAAGGCCTACCAGGCTCGACTTCAAGAAGGGCCAACAATTGCAAACCTAGACAAGAGTTACCCTAGAGCGGATTTAGAGATTGAACGGATGAAAATTTGCATGAAAATGGTAGAACAAGCTCAAGCTATGCTCAAGACTAGTCAAAAGTTCAATCAGACAAACTCTGTCAAACCGGATTTGCATTTCTAGGGCTTACTAGAAAGATTAGAGCAGTTTGTAAACAAACCACAAGTTTCTTTACCTCCACACGCTCAACCCGTTATTGAGGGAGGAAGCTCTCCACCAATGGGAGCTTATGTTCCTAATTCCATGGATGCTAGAATACCTCCTTCAATTCAACAGTACTCTCAAGAGTTCTTGTGGGAAATACAAGAAGAGAAATGGGCCAAGGTGAAGGGTAATTCCCCTCCTATTCATGAGATTGATGACCTTCATGATCAATTTCCCCAAGACATTCCATCTATTTATGGAGATCAAGTAGAGAAACAAGAAGACGAAAGGTTAGATTTTGAATCTAATACCTTAGAAGAACTGCCTCAATTTCCAGGCCCATGGGAATCTGAGTCTCTTCAGATCAGAGCTCCCACAATACTAGTAAGAAATGAAGACTCAGTGGTTCCAAGAAACACTGATGTCGTGAAGAATACTAAGGTTTAGTGCCATCTCACTGTAGAAGAGCTACTCAAAGAAAAACCCGAGCTATGGAACCATGTGAAGGATCATGTCCCAAAACTTGATTCCAAAAGGCTAAAAGGTGGCTCTAAGCCGAAAGTACCACAGATACCTCTAGACCAAATAGGCGACATGTGTGAGGGTGAAGAAGGTAATACTTATCTTCCAATCACCTACCAAGGTTACACAAACCAAAGCAATCATAGATTCAGGTGCTGGAGTTGCTATTGCAACAACCTCCTTGTGGAAGCAATGGGGAAAACCCACATTAAGACCAACTAGAATGAAGCTTCAAATGGCCGATAATCATTTTGAAAGACCTCTAGGATTGCTAGAAGGGATAACTCTAACCACCTGTGGTGTAAAGTTTGAACATGCATTTGCTATATGTGACTTTGAGAAAAATAATGTCTATGAGATGATCCTAGGAAGACCCTTCCTACGACAATTGCAAATAGTACAGGATTGTGGAACCAACTCCTTGTACTTGCAGCACTTAGAGGTCACCACCAAGGTGAATTTGAAGGATTACACCTTCAGAGATGTACCACCCCTACAATGGAATTCCATCCACAAAGCGAAAGAGGATTCTATCTCTGTGCATTCTGAAAGTTCACCTGATCCAACATGGCTGCATGAAGATACTCACTTGTGGATGTGCAAGGTCGCAGAGGAAGAAGAAAAATTACTAAAAGCGTGAGAAGAAGGAACTTCTCAAGAAGACAGACCAATTAAAGACCCAGCTTATACACCAATGATCTTTCCAGATGAGGAATTTGAGCCTCATGGTTGGGCAGAAATGTTAGCCACCATGGACATTGTTGTCAATGAGGAATAGTGCACACCTCATTGTGATGAGGAGGGTTATGATATTTCAGTGTTCATGTGTCAGCCCTTGCTAGAAGAATGTGACCCTAGTGATGTCATAGAAGAAGAAGAGAATGATGATGATCTAGAGTCCATTGTCATGGATAGTTGCTTTACCTCAGAAAAGCACTATTTAGAAGATGTAGGAGTGTTTAACCAAAAAGAAGAAGAACCTCTCACAAGCATTAAAACAGTAAATTCAAAGGATGGAAGTGAGAGCAGTCAAAAGAAAAAGAAAAGAAAAGCAGTGAGACAAGAAGAGGAGGACTCATTGTTCGAAGTACCAGAAAATTTCAAGAAATATGAAGTTGAAGATCGAAAAATTTTGGTATGAATGCCTAAGAGAGAGGTCACCATAGGAGAAGCATATGATAATAAAGAAAAGACCAAGAAGGTTGTAGTGACCATTGAAGAGAATGAAGAGAGATGCACATATATAGGAGATGACCTAAGTGCAAGAGAAGAAATGGAGCTCGTAGCTCTATTAAGGGAATATAGGGATGTGTTTGCATGGCACTATAGAGACTTGAAGGGGGTAGATTCGAGAATATGCTCTCATACGATCCCCATGATTGTTGATGCCAAGCCAACTAAACAGAAGCCCTACACCTATAATGACACTTATGCGGCTAAAATAAAAGAATTGACAGGCTGATTGAAGCTGGATTTATCTATGAGATTGAGCATAGTGAATGGGTGTCCCCCATTGTAGTGGTACCCAAGAAGAATGGAAAGTTTCGAGTGCATATTAACCTTAAAAAAGTTAATGCTGCTACAATCAGAGACAGCTATTCGCTTCCAATCACCGAACATTTATTGGAGCGTGTTGCAGGCAAGGAAGTTTATAGCTTTCTTGATGGATTTTCAGGTTACAACCAAGTAGCCATCGCCCCCGAAGAGCAACACAAAACGGCTTTTGCTGTAGAGTGGGGAATCTTTGCATTTTGTGTGATGCCATTTGGGCTCACCAATGCACCTACAACATTCCAAAGGCTCATGTGTCATGTCTTCAAAGAGTTCTTCTGGAAGAGATTAGAAGTATATGTGGATGATTTATGTGCTCATTCCCAAGAAAGAAGATACCACATCCCTGAGCTCAGACAAATCTTCAACAAGTGTAGAGACTATCGAGTGTGTCTGAACCCAGAAAAGTGTGTATTCATGGTACGACAAGGTAAAATTTTAGGTCATATTGTTTTATAAGAATGGAATCTCAACAGATGAAGACAAAGTAAGAGCCATAGCGGAGTTGCCAAGGTCAAGGAATGTTAAAGAGGTACAAGCCTTTATGGGCCATTGTGGATATTACCGTAGGTTTATTCACATGTATGCAATCATAGCTAAACCTCTTTATGGTTTGTTGACAAATTTTGAGTGGAATTACGAATGTGAAAATTCCTTCAATGAGTTGAAGAAACATTTGTGCACAACACCAATATTGACCACTCCTTATTGGAATAAGCCATTCCACGTCCATGTGGATGCCTCCAATCATGCCATAGGATGTGTGCTAGCACAACCCATAGGTGAAGGAAATTTAGATTTACCCATAGCATATGCTAGCAGACAACTAACCACAGCTGAACGAAACTATACCACAACTGAGCGAGAGGGTTTAGGAATGGTATATGCCGTGAAAAAGTTTAGGCACTATCTATTGGCCAATAAGTTCAAGTTTTTCATTGATCATCAAACTTTGTTATATTTGGTCAATAAACCTTGCAATACAGGACGTCTAGTAAGATGGTTCCTCTTGCTAATGGAATATGACTCTGAAGTTGTTGTTATAAAAGGTCGGACCCACCTTCGGACAGATCACCTTTCTGGCATCACTTCAGGAGAGTCACCGTAAGGAGTGTCTCATGAACTACCTGATGCTTATCTGTTCAATTTAGAAGTTGTTCCTAAATGGGCAAATAAGTTGGTACCTATTCTAGCCTTTGGACCCGCAAATAAGAATGTGAAAACAAACAAAGATGAAATCATAAAATCACAAAAATATCACATATTGGCAAGAAGCATGTACAAACAAGATACTGAGGGTGTATTAGCTTGTTGTGTCAAGGATGATGAACATAATAGTTGGTTGCAGCAAGCTCATGAAGAATTGCTAGGAGATCACTATTCTAAACAACGAACATTGCAGAATCTGAAGCATTTAGGAGTGTATTGGCCAAGCATGGACAAAGAAATACATGAGTGGATTAAGAATTGTCCAATGTGCAAAGAGAGACCCCCAGTGCAGCATGCCACCCTTTATCAAGTGTCATTAATTCTAGATTGGAGCGCTCCATTGGTAGAATTTATGAGATCAGGAACATTACCCAAAGAGGCTAGTCTAGCAAGAAGACGAAGCATGGAGCAAGAGGCTCAGGACTATTCCTTAGTCGGAGACAACTTATATCAAAGAGACAAGGATGGTTATCTAAGGTTGTGCGTTCATGAATCAGATTATTTAAAAGTCTTAGAAACTGCACATAGTGGTGTTTCACGTAGACACTTCGGTCCTGATCGAGTAATTAAGACAGTTCTATTCTCAGGACTTTGGTGGCCTACACTTCATATGGATGCCCATACCTATGTGAAGAAATGTGACACATGCCAACGTGCACAATATCCGATTAGAAAAGATGAGATTCCTTTGAGGCCAATGATGGGAGGACGTGCATTCTTGAAGTGGGGTATAGACTTTGTCGATCCTATTGACCCCCCATCTAGAAACTCCCATGCAGAGTACATTATTGTAGCCACAGACTACCTGACCAAGTGGGTAGAAGTGAAAGCCACCACAAAGAATGATGCTTAGACTACGGCCAAGTTCTTATTCGAGAACGTGTTCACAAGGTATGGACTACCAATAGAGTTAGTGAGTGATAGAGGCACACACTTCTTGAATGAAGTCATTGAAAATCTTCTCCAAGAATTCTTGGTGATACATAAGAATTCTTCCCCCTATCATCCACAAGCTAACGGACAAGCTGAGAGCACAAACAAGATCCTATGTAATGTCTTGACCACGCTTGTAAATAACAAATGCTCTGATTGGGATAAATAGCTTCATCATGATGTTTGGGCTTATCGAGTTGCCTATAAAACGGTACTCAATGCCACCCCATTTTAGATGGTCTTTGGACATAATGTTGTGCTACCATTAGATTTCTTAATTCCAGCTTTAAAAGTAGCACAAGAGCATGAGTGGAATGGACATGAATTGTCCTCTAGGATCTTTGATCTAGAACGCTTAGGTGAGACGAGGCTACGTGTGGCAGCAGGTATCTATGCTACAAAGAAAAAGCAAAAGGCATACTTCGATGCCCACATCAAGGATAAGGGACTGAAAGAAGGAGACCTAGTGTTGGTTTACACACTAAAACAACATGCCCGCAAATTGGAAAAAAGAGGATATGGTCCCATGATCATTAATAGAATTTCCACCAGTGGTGCGGTTCAATTGGCCACTCTAGAGGGTGACGTCTTGCCAAGCTATATTAGTGGATGTCAAGTCAAGCTATATCAAGAACCTCTTACAGAGGATATGCTAATGAGACTCAACACTGCTAAGAAGCGAAAAGAAGAAGAGTTGAGCATCAGAGAAGAAGCACAAGCCAAGGTGAGAGAGCGCATTAGACGAAATACGTTAAGGGGACTAGGCCTAGATTTCAACCCAAAAGCCCCAAAATATCACATGGACATGTGCCAAAAATCGGGCTTAATTACTTCTCCAAGAATCGATCGACGTCCCTTTGTGACCATAGAGATAGGACAAGGAAAGCATGCAAGAATTGTGAAAGCATTGATTGACTCAGGTGTGCCGTTAGACTTTCCTACTACCAAGACCTGCAGTTGGACATCAATCCCATAGAAGCCTATCTCATAGGATTGGGAGGTGTGGAAACCCCTTGTGTGGGTGAGGTGGAACTCCCCTTCTCTCTTCAAGATGTCCCAATGGGAGCCAAAATGCGTGTGTCAAGATAAAGACCTTACAGAACCACTTGTCTTGGGTCAAGATTGGAGACCATGCAGTCAACTTAAACCTCAGAAGTCGACTTCTTCAAGTTTGGGTACATGAACAATGCATTACACTAGAGTTAGAAAACTGCATGCTCACAGATTATGGTGTCACACATTCTCTTAGGACTAATCTTAGAGAAGAAGAAGCTGTATGTGTCCAAAGCTCTATGATGCAGAAGGATGCTGCCTCCAACAAAAGAGTCAGAGACCCATTGAGACTCCCTTCTTGTACAAAGTATCAGCCATCTATAGTAATTCAACCACACTGGCAAGAGAAACAATACATGACAACTGCTATATCAAATAGACAACAAGATTTCAAGAAGAAAGGAGTACCTGGCATGAAGCAGATCTAGGTACGCAAAGGAGAGCAACCACCAGCCTTGCCAACACAATTCCCACCCATGCAAGCCAACAATGTGAAGACCAGAACCAAGCAGCCACGGCCAGCTCAACAAGAACGTCTGCGACAAATTTGGGTGCCTATGAAATTGGTTGCATCTCAACAAGGGCGATTACAGATGTGGGTTCCAAAAGGACTATTACATGCACCTAGGCCTATGCTCTCCATGATGCAAAAGTTCTCAACCAAGAAGCCAAGGAGAGAAAAGGGAAAGAATCGAGCACAGAGACCACAGGAGGATAGACTCACCTCTTTGGAAATAGTCAAAAGACCAACAACAATGGTATGGGTATGGAAGCCAAAAGCATCGGTAGGCCCCACAGAAACAAAGAGCCAACCACAAAGGATCAAAGCCTCAAGAAACCATCCAAACATGAAGCAGCCAAAGGAGATCACTAAACAATCAAAGATCATTCTCAAATGGATCCCTATATGGAGGAAGGATCAGTTGACATCTCGAGATCCAATGAATACCTCCAAGACAGATGAGATCAACACCTGCAAATAACATCAAAAGCCTCGACGAGCGACACCCTTGTGCTTCTTGCACAACCCTGTCTTTTGCACCATTCAGATCATGCACTTCCAAAGTATGCATTAATATAGGGCCCTATTACACGGTCATGCATAGACACATTTGAGAATCCCAGGCACAAGAGCACATTGACATATGTCAACTAGTTTTACTGATACTAACGTCTATCTTCTTGTTTTGTGACATTGTTCCAAAAAAAGAGGAAAAAAAACAAAGAGAGAGAAAGATCTTGTTACCAGGTTTGGCTCATGGAACATGAATGAGTCTTGCTTAGTTGAAGGTGGCATCGTTGATGATTGGGCATCTATCAGTTTGGATAGAAGCGTGTCTCACCTAGCAGATGATATTATTGCTTCCTTATCTGGTAGATGTCCAGAACTTGGTAGGAATAGGGCATCCACAACTATTGTTTCCCCCTTACCATGGTAGGAGGGAAGATCTCGAAGGTCTGCAACTTGAGAGATGTTTAACTACTATATGTACGAGAGAATCCAGGGAGATATCTGCAAGGGGTAGTTTGGTACCCTGAAAATTCTTGTCTGTATACTGTTGTTTTTCAAGGAATATAAAGAAATTCAATTCTCAGTATTTGGCAAACATCGCTCTGAAGAGAGGAGACAAGACCACGCACTCAAAGAATTTCATCGGTGGACTATCAACACGGATATTCATCGACAACGAAAGACTCGTTGATGGTCCATCACAATGCCAGGTGTACAACATGAAGAAATATACATCGATCGACCATTCACCATGGTAAGTATCTTTTACCTTGGCAACACCATAACCATGATAGATTAGGAAACCTCTTCGTCGGCATACCCTTGAGCATTTAGCTCAAGACCCCAATTTTTGCACCATACTTCTTCCAATGCATTTTCCAAGTAAGCATGTATAGGGCTACATTAGAAGGCCATGCACAAGGCACATATTTTTCTCAACCCATGCACAAACACATTGACCCATCATTCATTATGGGTTATGAGTACTTGGCGTGACTACTATGAACATCATCGTAAGAAGATCTAGAGGCCATCAATGGAGACTCACAATGACACAATCATGCTGGAATCCAAGGAAGAAGCCATACCAAAGGACTACAACTTGCAAAGGCTCCCAATGACAAATGAAGAACCAGACAACCAACCCTCCCACATTTGGAAGATAGATGGCTCTAGTTCCTACTGAATGGACACTACCTCTCACAGCACTACCTGGAACAACCATTACAACAAGGGTCTCTCAGGGATGACACACCCGAGAGGGGGGGGAGTGTTGAAGCTGAAGGTCAAGGACAAAGCACAGAAGCACATCAAAGAGGTGGACACACAAGAAGAAGGAGCAAGTAGGGAGCTTCAAGAAGTACATGTCAACTTTTCATAAGAATCCCCTACAAAAACAGTGATTTTCATCACTAAAAACCATTTTAAATACCATTTTCTATTTTTGTAACTCCATTTTGTTCAAGCCAAGGAGTCCTCGAGCTTGAGGAATTTTAGAAGTATCATCCTACCAATTTTCATAAATTTTAGACTTCGTTTGAGCCCTCAAATAAGCCCTGGAACCTAATTTTTAACTAAGCTAGACACTAGGTCTAGACAGGGCCAAAACTACTCAAAAAACTATAAAAAGAGCTAGAGAGCTTATTTTTCAGGTTAGCTTGTTAGAGAATAGAGCTTTTGTAAGAGAACTATTTTTCAATCAAAGTTTTCCATTGTTCCTCTTTTTGATCTTACCTTGTGCATGTGTGTGTGTGTATGTGTGTGCATGTTTGTGTGCTTTCACTCATGCACTTGTGCCTTCACTTGCTCGTGGTCTTCATACCGGTCCTCACGTCTCCGTGGATTGACAAGTAAAGGAGGTGGTGCTAATGCTTGAGCTACACGAGTCCTCACTAGAGGGACAAGAGAGCTAGAGACTGATGCTACATCACAGGTGGTGCAGTTTCAATTCACGATCGTAGAACCATTGCTTTTGAAATGAACAAACTTTCTCTATCTCAAAGAAACTAGTGTGCCGATGAGAAAGAACTATATAAAATAGTTCATGCTTTTAAAATTTGGAGACACTATTTATATAAGGAAACATTCAAAGTCTTCACAGATCATCACACATTGAAGCAATTTTGTTCTCAACTTGATCCTTGGGGGAGAATCTAGATGGTCTGATTTGGTGCAAGAATTTCAATTGAAAATTTTATATAAAAAAGCAAAGAACAGTATGGTTCCAAATGCATGATCCCAAATTTTGCATTAGATTAGCTTTAAAGCTCTAGATAGTGATGTAATTCAAGAGACTAAAGATTCACAAGTTGATTATGATTACTATATCTATAGTGAGCAAGTTGTTAGATAATAATGAGAATACTTCATTCTCTAATTTCTAAGTCGAGAAAGATTTTCTCAAAAGAAAAGGAAAGATATGTGTGCCTAGTTCTCAAGAAGGGAAATTTAGAAATGAAGTTAATGTGCAAGACATCCTAGTAATGAGAAAACTTTGTAGAAGTAAGGTAGAGAAGATAAGTCCTTCAAATCCACTATAGCCATAAAAAATACAGTAGTATTGTTGAGAGAGTATTTCCATGGACTTTACAATGAGTTCACCTAGCACATCAAAATAGAAGAATGATATTCTTGTGGTGGTCGATTTTCTAATAAAAAGAACACACTTTATTTCCACTAAGGAATCTATCGAAGCTCCGCAATTCATAGAACTATTCATTCAAAACATTTTTCAAATTACATGAGTTACGTAAATCCATAGTTTTAGATAGGGATCCTAGACTCACAAGAAATTTTTGGAAACACATGTTTAAAAAACTTCAAGTTCAACTCAAAATGATTAGTTGAGAGCATCCATAGATAGATGATCAAACCAAAAGGGTTTTTTGGAAACACATGTTTAAAAAACATTCAAGTTCAACTCAAAATGATTAGCTGAGAGCATCCATAGATAGATGATCAAATACTCGAAGATATCCTATGAGTATATGTTTGAAAAAAAATCAAACAAATTGGGATAGTTTCCTTCCATGAGTTGAGTTTGATTATAATAGCTCGAATCAGAAGGCTCCTAAGCTTGAACCTTTTGAGGCGATTAATAGTTATGCTACACAACCCCAACAACCAAGGTTTATCCCTAAAATCACTGAGTGCTTCATAGATTCTTGCATACATGTAGGCTAACTAAAAGATAGCTCAATCCTATTTTCAGCAAGTTGCTACAAGCATGAAAGATTTCGTACAGACTTCGCACACCATGAATGTTCCAAGAAGGTGATCATGTGTTCTTATAGGTTCCACTTTGTTCCTCACTCATAGTGGGTTAAAAACCCAAGTTATCCTCTAGATTTTGTGGACCTTGGATAATAATCAAGAAGATTAGTGATGTCGCTTATAAGTCACAATTGTCGGATGACTATAAAGATCACCCAGTCTTTCATGTAAGCAAATTGAGACCATACACTTCTCAAGATAGGAATTATGTGGATGGTATTGTTGCTTTAGGATATAGAACGTCTTAGTGAGAGATTTCTTTTAGATTTCTCAATAAGAGGGAGTGAGAGTTATGAAATTTCTCCATTCTTGAATATTTAGTAGCATGGACCAACCATCCACTCACACACTCTACTTGGGAATCAAAAGCTCTGATTCGCATATAGTTTCCTTACTTGATTATTCAGGACAATGATCTCTAGAAGAAGGAGAGAATATTAACATTTATATAGACCACCAGAGTGTACCATTGATCCACCTACATTTCATCGAGGACCCTATACAGATCAAGGATGAGAACTCGAGGGAGCCAAGGCTCTAGCATGAGTCTTCTAGGTTATATCCTATGTAACTCTTCATAGTGACACCATCCATCTTGCTTTTTTACACCTTGTATTTCATGTATTTTCACGCTTTAATGGTTTCTCCATTCTTGAATATTTAGTAGCATGGACCAACCATCCACTCACACACTCTACTTGGGAATCAAAAGCTCTGATTCGCATATAGTTTCCTTACTTGAATATTCAAGACAATGATCTCTAGAAGAAGGAGAGAATATTACATTTATATAGACCACCAGAGTGTACCATTGATCCACCTACATTTCATCGAGGACCCTATACAGATCAAGGATGAGAACTCGAGGGAGCCAAGGCTCTAGCATGAGTCTTCTAGGTTATTCCTATGTAACTCTTCATAGTGGCACCATCCATCTTGCTTTTTTACACCTTGTATTTCATGTATTTTCACGCTTTAATGGAGACAATGGAAATTTTGTGGGAATCACAAGGGAGAGGTGTGAAAGATGTAAGTAAACCTTGTATCCTTGAGTTTAGCAACAAAACCATGATACTTAGTAAAAAGGGAATAACTATTATAGCTCGTAATCCATTTGAGCCAAAAAAAGATCAAGCTACCAAAGGGGTTTGCAATTAGCGCTAAGGCTATATTTCATATTGTTCAAGTGTACATTCCATATAATATTACTCTTGGTGCAGGAAAATCACCAATTGATGATTGGGACAAGTTTTGAAGTCAAAGAGTAAAGCAAAGATCAAAATTTGAGTCTTGAAGATGAGTGCATGATCTGAAGATGAAGACTTGTATATACATGTATATTACTCTTGTAATTAGTCCATAAAAACTTTGTATCCATGGTGAGTCGAGATGTAAATGTCCATATATACTTGAATATAGATGTAATATGTGACACATGATGAATGAAGAGAACTAGAAGTCACTAGAAGCTTTACAGAATGAGAAGAATGTGATCCATCCATTAGATGTACATTCTCTATGAATAGAAGAGAATTTAGAAAGTTGCACCTCGAGCTTTGCTCAGTGCTCCTTTTGTGTTTATCTTCTTGAGGAATGCTTTTGTACATGTCTAATTCTATATTTGATTGACCTATATAAAAGTTTTAAGAGACTAATTATAATGAAGCTGAGAGAATTGAAAACAAGAACATTTAAATGTGTAAATGTGAAGAAAAGAAGACAGGAACAAGTGCAATCCCGATGGTCAACATTTTGATCACATCTCACTCTATAGTGTAAAGTTTTGAGCACAAAAGCACTCAATATTTAGGTTGAAAGTCAAGCTACTTGTGGCTAAAATCATTTGAATAAATAGGGTCTACTTTGGGAGAACCATGTATCAGAAGTTGCAGGTATCAATGTCGACTACACAGAAGAACAGTTTGAGACATAGGTGCATTGTTTGGAGTAAATCTCAAGGTCTACTGATTATTTTGAAGATTTTTATCTTGGAAAAGGTGAAAAAACCTTAGTTATCACCTTTTATAGAGTTTCATTGAAAAATTTACACATTTGATTAGTCAATGAGTAAATTAAGTGCAGTGGACTTTTGTGTGTAATGAGTTTCTTCACAGTTGACTCAAGTCTTGATAATTTGGCAATAAATTTCCAAAATTGGTTGTGTTTATGATCTTTTCTTGATACTCTAACATAAGGGATAACTTGTTCTCTTGGAGATTAATCATCTCCATCAGTGGTATCAGAGCAAGAATCATTAGATTTGAAGAAAAGGAGGACCTCGACTATTGCAGATATACAAAAATCAATATGTAAAGGATCAAAAGGTGAAAGTTTGAAGTGAAAGCTAGAAAAGGAGGCCTGAAAGATATTAAGAGGATCAGAAGGAACTATATTCGAATTAAAGGTACGTTAATTATTCACAAAGCTTGAAGAATTTATTACAGAAGTGAAGAAAGGATGGGAGTTTCTCTTCAGATAGAAAAATTGGATAGAGAAAACTATCCTGCTTGGTCAATGAGGATGGAAGCTCATCTTATGAGCAAAGATCTGATAGGGTACATCACAGGTGAAGAAGAAGAACCAAAATTTAAGGATCCTAGTGCTCCAACTAGGGAAGAGCTCTCAAATTTGAAGACATGGATGAAGAAGGATGCTCTAGCAAGGAGCATTATCTATGTGGGAGTGAATGATTACTTGCTACCTTACATTAGAGGACTTGAAAGTGCAAGTGACATATGAAATGCTTTGGAGGAGCATTTGCAAAACACTACAAAGTCAAGGAAGGCATTTTTATGGGAAGAGTTCACCACATTCAAGAAGAAGGCTTCTCAATCCATTTTTTATTATGCAACAAGGATGAATGATATTGTAGATGCATTAGGAGTAGTTGATGAAGATATTGAAGAGGACAAATTGGTAAGACAAATTCTCACAAGGTTGAGTGGAGAAGAGAGTGGAAGCCATTCATTCTATCCACTGGATTCTCACTAGATCATTTCACTCCTGATTTGAATTAATTGCTAGGACATATACTAACCTTTGAGCAGGATATCAAAGGTGATTTTGATAAGAGTACAGGTCAAGCAATGTATTCAAAGGATAAGAAGAAGATTAACAAAGGAAAGCAACAATTGAATGAAGATGAAGGAACTATGAGTTAAGCTAACTTCCTAAGAGGAAGAGGAGGTGGAAAAGGAAGAGGAAGAGGAAGAAGCAATAAAGATGGTGTCAAAGCTTGCTGGATTTGTCCTAAGACTAATCATTTAGCTCATGAATGTTGGTATAATAATCAGAATAGTGGAGGATATAATCAGAACTTTAATTAAGAGGATGAGGTGGTAGAAATCAGAGAAGTAATTTCAAAGGTAGAGGTAGTAGAGGTCTATTTGGAAGAAATGCAAGAATAGGCTCTCAAAGTCAATCCTACAATAATACCTAATACAATTATGCTTCAGATCACAAAGAGGATTCAACCTTAATTATGAATGCAACATGTGAAAGACTAAGTGAAGACCAAAGATTTTTCTACATTGACTGAGGGTGTAGCAATCACCTGAGTGGCAACATTGCTTTGATGACTGATTTGGATAATAAGATGCGTAATCATATTGTTCAAACAGGTGATAATAGAAAGAACAAAGTGAAGTCCATTGGATCAGTAAAGGCCAAGGATGGAAGCACTCTTTTGAGTAAGTTTTAGTATTTCCCTACAATTCAAAAAATTTGATAAGTGTAGGGCAAATTGTAGAGAAAGGATATGAAGTAAAGTTTACTAATGATGGAGTTTATGTGGAAGACGCTAGCCATGGGTATAAAAAAATTGTTTCAGGGAATAAAGAAGGAAGTCTCTTCTCATTGAAGTTTCAAGGCAATGTTGGCCATGCCTTGTTCACTTATGGAGAACATGAGATCTCTGAGCTATATCTTTGGCACAAAAGACTTGGACATTTCAATGAAAGAGGTATTAAGGATATGATTAACAATGGTTTAGTGCTTGGATTGCCTAATATTGTAGGTCAACACTTGACATACAAGTGTGAAGCATGTCAATTGGGTAAATCTCACAAAAAGACTTATGCTAAGAAAGGGTTTATGTATTCAGATAAGCTTGAATTGGTGCCTACAGATCTGTGGGGTCCATCAAAGCACTTTAGCATTATAGGTTCGAGATGTTATGTGATTTATGTTGATGATGCTACTAGGTGGATCACTATATATGTGATCCAAGATAAATCAGAGGTGTTCAATACATTTGAACATTATCACGTGTATGGAGAGAGAATCACATGGCGAAAATTGAAGAGACTAAGGTCAGATGGAGGGTTTTGTAATGAGTTCAGTGATTACTTATGGAATGCATGTATAAAAAGGGAAGTCACTTGCAAGTACTCTCCTCAAAAAAATGGTGTATTATAAAGAAGAAATAGAACTCTTGTTGAGTTTGCAAGGTCAATGATGAAGGAGAAAAATCACCCTAATTATTTGTGGGTTGAGGCTCTAGATACAGCTACTTATCTGGTTAATAGACTTCCATGTAAGGCTTTGACTGGTATGACACCATATGAGGCATGGTGGGGTAAGAGACCTACCTAAGATCATTGCAAAGTGTTTGGATGTTTGGCTTATGCATATGTACCATCTCAATTAAGGCATAAATTGGAACCTAAAGCTGAAAAGTATGTGTTCATTGGTTATGATGATAAATAGATGGATTATGGATTGTGGAGTCCATCCACAAAGCAATTGCTTGTGTCAAAAGATGTTACATTTGATGAGCAAGGTACTTGGTATGAAGGTATAATTAATGTTCATGCAAGTGATGAAGAAGTCATGACCCAAAGGAAGGGGAAATCAAAGATTCAAGTTCTCGATGATGAAGAGATTGTTGATGCTCAAATTGATAATGATGAGTTGCCAAGGTTTGATCCAGAATATGAAGAACTAGAGACCTCAAAGAGTCGACAAGTTAGAAGGTCAACAAGGAACAGAAATCAACCCATAAGTTATAGTTATGATACTTTCTTTTTTACCATTAAAGAATATGCTTACATAGTGAAAGTAGAAGAAGACCCTTCTACATATGATGATGCAAAAGGTAAGAAAAATTGGGAGAGAGCTATGCAGGAAGAGTATGATGCATTGATGGAGAATGAAACATGGGATTTGTTTCCTAGACCAAATAATCAAAAAATCATTGGATGCAAATGGGTCTACAAGAAATAGAGGTATGCAGATGGAAGTGTGTCTAGATATAAAGCTAGACTTGTTGTGAAAGGGAATGCTCAAACATATGGTGTATCAGAGCAGGAATTATTAGATTTGAAGAAAAGGAGGACCTCAACTATTGCAGATATACAAAAATCAATCTTTAAAGGATCAAAAGGTGAAAGTTTGAAGTGAAAGCTAGAAAAGGAGGCCTGAAAGATATTAAGAGGATTAGAAGGAACTATATTCGAATTAAAGGTACATTCATTATTCGAAAAGCTTGAAGAATTTATTACAGAAGTGAAGAAAGGATGGGAGTTTCTCTTTAGATAGAAAAATTCGATAGAGAAAACTATGCTGCTTGGTAAATGAGGATGGAAGCTCATCTTATGAGCAAAGATCTGATAGGGAACATCACAAGTGAAGAAGAAAAACCAAAATTTAAGGATCCTAGTGCTCCAACTAGGGAAGAGCTCTCAAATTTTAAGACATGTATGAAGAAGGATGCTCTACCAAGGAGCATTATCTATGTGGGAGTCAATGACTACTTACTACCTTACATTAGAGGACTTGAAAGTTCAAGTGACATATGGAATGCTTTGGAGGAGAATTTCCAAAACACTACAAAGTCAAGTAAGGCATCTTTATGGGCAGAGTTCACCACATTCATGAAGAAGGCTTCTCAATCCATTTCTGATTATGCAACAAGGATAAATGATATTATAGATGCATTAGGAGTAGTTGATGAAGATATTGAAGAGGAGGAATTGTAAGACAAATTCTCACAAGGTTGAGAGGAGATGTGAAGTGGAAGCCATTCATTCTATCCACTGAATTGTGACTAGATCATTTCAATCATGATTTGCGTCAATTGCTAGGACATATACTAACCTTTGAGAAGGATATCAAAGGTGATTTTGATAAGAGTACAGGTCAAGCAATGTATTCAAAGGATAAGAAGAAGATTAACAAAGGAAAGCAACAATTGAATGAAGATGAAGGAACTATGAGTCAAGCTAACTTCCTAAAAGGAAGAGGAGGTGGCAAAGGAAGAGGAAGAGGCAGAAGCAATAAAGATGGTGTCAAATATTGATGGATTTGTGCTAAGACTAATCATTTAGCTCATGAATGTTGGTATAATAATCAGAATGGTGGAGGATATAATCAGAACTTTAATTCAAGAGGAAGAGGTGGTAGAAATCAGAGAAGTAATTTCAGAGGTAGAGGTAGTAGAGGTCTCTTTGGAAGAAATGTAGGAAGAGGCTTTCAAACTCAATCCTACAATAATACCTAGTACAATTATGCTTAAAATCAGAAAGAGGATTCAACCTTAATTATGAATGCAACATGTGAAAGACTAAGTGAAGATCAAAGAGTTTTCTACATTGACTCAGGGTGTAGCAATCACCTTAGTGGCCACATTGCTTTGATGACTGATTTGGAGAATGAGGTGAGTAATCATATTATTCAAAGAGGTGATAATGGAAAGAACAAAGTGAATTCCATTGGATCAGTAAAGGCCAAGGATGGAAGCACTCTTTTGAGTAACGTTTTGCATGTCCCTACAATTTGAAAGAATTTGATAAGTGTAGGGCAAATTGTAGAGAAAGGATATGAGGTAAAGTTGACTAATGATTGAGTTTATGTGGAAGACCCTAGCCATGGGTATAAAAAATTTGTTTCAGGGAATAAATAAGGAAGTCTCTTCACCTTGAAGATTCAAGGCAATGTTGGCCATGCCTTATCCATTTTTGATTATGCAACAAGGATGAATGATATTGTAGATACATTAGGAGCAGTTGATGAAGATACTGAAGAGGAGGAATTGCTAAGATAAATTCTCACAAGGTTGAGAGGAGATGAGAAGTGGAAGACATTCATTCTATCCACTAAATTGTCACTAGATCATTTCACTCCTGATTTGAATCAATTGCTAGGACATATACTAACCTTTGGGCAGGATATCAAAGGCGATTTTGATAAGAGTACAGGTCAAGCAATGTATTCAAAGCATAAGAAGAAGATTAACAAAGGAAATCAAAGTCAATGATGAAGTAGAAAAATCGCCCTGAATATTTGTGGGTTGAGCTTGTAAATAGAGATACTTATTTGGTTAATAGACTTCGATGTAAGGCTTTGAATGGTATGACACCATATGAGGCATGGTGGGGTAAGAGACCTACCTTAGATCATTGCAAAGTGTTTGGATGTTTGGCTTATGCATATGTACCATCTCAATTAAGGCATAAAATGAAACCTAAATGTTAAAAGTATGTGTTCATTGGTTATGATGATAAAAAAATGGGTTATAGATTGTGGAGTCCATCCACAAAGCAATTCCTTGTGTCAAAGGATGTTACATTTGATGAGCAAGGTACTTGGTATGTAGGTATAATTAATGTTCATGCAGGTGATGAAGAAGTCATGACCCAAAGGAAGGGGAAATCAAAGATTCAAGTTCCTGATGATGAAGAGATTGTTGATCCTCAAATTGATAATGAAGAGTTGCCAAGGTTTGATCCAGAATATGAAGAACCAGAGACTTCAAAGAGTGGACAAGTTAGAAGGTCAACAAGGAACAGAAATCAACCCATAAGGTATAGTTATGATACTTCGTTTTTGACCACTAAAGAAAATGCTTACATAGTGAAAGCAGAGGAAGACCCTTCTACATATGATGAGGCAAAAGGTAAGGAAAATTGGGAGAGAACTATGCAGGAGACGTATGATGCATTGATGGAGAATGAAACATGGGATTTGTTTCCTAAACCAAATAATGAGAAAATCATTGGATGCAAATGGGTCTACAAGAAATAGAGGTATGCAGATGGAAGTGTGTCTAGATATAAAGCGAGACTTGTTGTGAAAGGGTATGCTCAAACATATGGTGTAGATTATGATGAGAATTATAGTTCTGTGGCAAGGATGAAAAGTATAAGGACTATCATAGCTATTGTTGTATGCAAAGGTTGGAAGCTATGTCAATTAGATGTGAAGGATGCTTTTCTAAATGGTTACATTTCAGATGAAGTTTTCATGGAGCAACTAGAAGACTTCAAGAATAAATGTTATCTAGAGTATGTATGTAAGCTCAAAAGACCTTTTTATGGTTTGAAGCAGGCCCCAAGGGCATGGAATTACAAACTTGTGAAGTTCTTGAAGGATCTTGGTTTCCAAGTGTCTAAGGCAGATAGTAGCTTGCTTGTTAAAGCAAGTGATGACGGGTTTATTTACACTTGCATATATGTTGATAACATAATTCTTATAGGTACGGATGAGAAAGGCCTACAAAGTCTTAAGAAGCAGATGGACAAAGAGTTCAAGATTAGTGACTTGGGAGACTTGTCATATTTCTTGGGAATGGAGATTTCATATACTCAACATGGGGTGCATGTGACCCAAGAAAGCTATTTGAAGAATTTGCTAATCAAGTCTAAAATGGAAGATTGCAGGGTAGCACCTACTCCAATGGAGGTGAATCATAAATTGAGCAGATTTGGAGGAGAAGAATTCAAGGACATGAAGTTGTATCAAAGTTTGGTTGCTAGTCTAATCCATGCTACCTTGACTAGGCCTGATTTATCATATGTTGTTGGAGTGTTGTCTCAATTCATGCATTTTCCTAGGAAAGAACATTGGATTGCACAACAAAGGGTGCTAAGATACATTAAGGGTACACTCAAAGAAGGTTTGTATTATGGATAAACATCAGATACAAATGTCAAGATATATAGTGATGCAAATTGGGCAGGTAACTCTGATGATAGGAGGTCAACCTATGGGTATCTATGTTATGTGGGAGATAAATTAATCTCTTGGTGTTATAGGAAGAAACATACACTTGCTTTATCATCTACAGAAGAAAAATATAAAGGTATGGTTGAAGCTGCAAAGGAGGTTATATGGTTGAAGACTCGCATGAAGAGTTTTGAAATCCATCAGAGTACACCATCATTCATGGAGATAATATGAGTGCATTGTATCTAGCTACTAACCCTGTGTTTCATGCCAGGATTAAACACATTGAGATCCAATATCATTTCTTGAGAGAGAAAGTGATTGATAAAGAAATTCAAGTCATACACACTTCCACAATAGATCATATTGCAGACATGTTAACCAAAAGCTTGGATGGACCTAAGTTACGGAGGCTCAAAGACATGGTAGGTATAAAGAAGATGGAGAAAATTACAATTGATTATTGAATGGGAGCTGTTGGTGCAGGACAATCACCAATTGATGATTTGGGAAAGTTTTGAAGTAAAAAATAAAGGCAAAGATCAAAATTTTAACCTTAAAGATGAGTGCATGATCAAAAGATGAAGATTTGTATATACATGTATATTACTCTTGTAATTAGTCCATAAAAACTTTGTATCCATGGTGAGTCAGGATGTAAATGTCTATACATACTTGAATATAGATGTAATATGTGAGAGATGATGAATGACAAGAATTAGAAGGCATTACAAGCTTTAGGGAATGAGAGGATTGTGATCCATCCATTAGATGTACATTTTCTCTGAATAGAAGAGAATTTAGAAAGTTGCACCTCGATCTTTTGCTCAGTGCTCCTTTTATGTTTATCTTCTTGAGCAATGCTTTTGTACAAGTCTAATTCTATAGTTGATTAACCTTTGTACAAGTTTTGAGAGGCTAATTATAATCAAGCTAAGAGAATTGAAAATAGGAACATTTAAATGTGTAGATGTGAAGAAGTGAAGACAATAATAGGTGCAATCCCGATGGTCAATGTTTTGATCAAATCTCACTCCATAGTGTAAAGTTTTGAGCAAGTAAGCACTCAATATTTAAGTTGAAAGTCAAGATACTTCTGGCTAAAAGCATTTTAATAAAGAGGGTCTAGTTTGGGAGAACCATGTATTAGAAGTTGGAGGTATCAAAGTAGACTACACAGAAGAACATTTTGAGACATAGGTGCATTGTTTGGAGTAAATCTCAAGATCTACTGATTATTTTGAAGCTTTCTAGCTTGGAAAAGGTGCAAAAAACTTAGGAGTCATCTTTTATAGAGTTTCATTGAAAATTTTACACATTTGATTATTCAATGAGTAAATTAGGTGCAACAAACTTTTCTCTGTAATGAGTTTCTTCACAGTTCACTCAAGTCTTGATAATTTAGCAATAGATCTCCAAAATTGGTGGTGTTTATGAGTTGTTCTTGATATAGAGGTATTCTAATATCAAGGATAACTTATTCTCTTGGAGATTAATCATCTCCATAAGTGGTATCAGAGCAGGTATCATTAGATTTGAACAAAAGGAGGACCTTGACTATTGCAGATATACAAAAATCAATCTTTAAAGGATCAAAAGGTGAAAGTTTGAAGTGAAAGCTAGAAAAGGAGGCCTGAAAGATATTAAGAGGATTAGAAGGAAGTATATTCGAATTAAAGGTATAGTCATTATTCACAAAGCTTGAAGAATTTATTACATGGGTGCAGAAAGGATGGGAGTTTCTCTTTAGATAGAAAAATCGGATAGAGAAAACTATCCTCCTTGGTCAATGAGGATGGAAGATCATCTTATGAGCAGAGATCTGATAGGGTACATCATAGGCGAAGAAGAAAAATCAAAATTTAAGGATCCTAGTGCTCCAACTAGGGAAGAGCTCTCAAATTTGAAGACATGGATGAAGAAGGATTCTCTAGCAAGGAGCATTATCTATGTGGGAGTCAATGATTACTTGCTACCTTACATTAGAGGACTTGAAAGTTCAAGTGACATATGGAATGCTTTGGAGGAGCATTTCCAAAACACTACAAAGTCAAGGAAGGCATCTTTATGGGTAGATTTCACCACATTCAAGAAGAAGGCTTCTCAATCCATTTCTGAATATGCAACAAGGATGAATGATAATGTAGATGCATTAGGAGCAGTTCATGAAGATATTGAAGAGGACAAATTGGTAAGACAAATTCTCACAAGGTTGAGAGGAGATGAGAAGTGGAAGCCATTCATTCTATCCAGTGAATTGTCACTAGATCATTTCACTCTTGATTTGAATCAATTGCTAGGACATATACTAACCGTTGGGTAGGATATCAAAGCTGATTTTGATAAGAGTACAGGTCAAGCAATGTATTCAAAGGATAAGAAGAAGATTAACAAAGGAAAGCAACAATTGAATGAAGATGAATGAACTATGAGTCAAGCTAACTTCCTAAGAGGAAGAAGTGGAAAATGAAGAGGAAGAGGTAGAAGCAATAAAGATGGTGTCAAAGCTTGCTGGATTTGTGCTAAGACTAATCATTTAGCTCATGAATGTTGGTATAATAATCAAAATGGTGGAGGATATAATCAAAACTTTAATTCAAGAGGCAGTTGTGGTAGAAATCAGAGAAGTAATTTAAGAGGTAGAGGTAGTAGAGGTCTGTCTGGAAGAAATGCAAGAAGAGGCTTTCAAAGTCAATCCTACAATGATACCTAGTACAATTATTCTTCAGATCAGAAAGAGGATTCAACATTATCTATGAATGCAACATGTGAAAGACTAAGTCAAGATCAAAGAGTTTTCTACATTGACTCAGGGTGTAGGAATCACTTGAGTGGCAACATTGCTTTGAGGACTGGTTTAGAGAATAAGGTGAGTAATCATGTTGTTCAAACAGGTGATAATGGAAAGAACAAAGTGAAGTCCATTGGATCAGTAAAGGGCAAGGGTGGAAGCACTCTTTTGAGTAAGGTTTTGTATGTGCCTACAATTCGAAAGAATTTGATAAGTGTAGGGAAAATTGTAGAGAAAGGATATGAAGTAAAGTTCACTAATGATGGAGTGTATGTGGAAGACCCTAGCCATGGGTATAAAAACATTGTTTCAGGGAATAAAGAAGGAATTCTCTTCACATTGAAGATTCAAGGCAATGTTGGCCATGCCTTGTTCACTTATGGAGAACATAAGATCTCTGAGTTGGATCTTTGGCATAAAAGGCTTGGACATTTCAATGAAAGAGGTGTTAAGGATATGACTAACAATGGCTTAGTGTTTGGATTGCCTAATATTTTCGGTAAACACATGACATACAAGAGTGAAGCATGTCAATTGGGTGAATCTCACAAGAAGACCTATGCCAAGAAAGGGTTTATGTATTCAGAGAAGCTTGAATTGGTGCATACAAATGTGTGTGGTCCATCAAAGGACTTTAGCATGAATGGTTCGAGATGTTATGTGTTTTATGTTGATGATGCCACTAGGTGGATCACTGTATATGTGATCAAAGATAAATCAGAGGTGCTAAATACATTTGAACATTATCATGTGTATGTAGAGAGAATCACATGGCAAAAATTGAAGAGACTAAGGTCAAATGGAGGGTTTTCTAATGAGTTCAGTGATTACTTATGGAATGCAGGTATAAAAAGGGAAGTCACTTACAATTACTCTCCTCAAAAAAATGGTGTAGCAAAAAGAAGAAATAGAACTCTTGTTGAGTTTGCAAGGTCAATGATGAAGGAGAAAAATTTCCCTAATTATTTGTGGGTTGAGGCTGTGAATACAGCTGCTTATTTGGTTAATAGACTTCCATGTAAGGCTTTTAATGGTATGGCACCATATGAGGCATGGTGGGGTAACCTAAAGCTGGAAAAGTATGTGTTCATTGGTTATGATGATAAACAGATGGGTTATAGATTGTGGAGTCCATCCAGAAAGCAATTCCTTGTGTCAAAAGATGTTACATTTTATGAGCACGGTACTTGGTATGTAGGTATAATTAATGTTCATGGAGGTGATGAAGAAGTCATGATCCAAAGGAAGGGGAAATCAAAAATTCAAGTTCCTGATGATGAACAGATTGTTGATGCTCAAATTGATAATGAAGAGTTTCCAAGGTTTGATCCAGAATATGAAGAACCAGAGACTTCAAAGAGTGGACAAGTTAGAAGGTCAACAAGGAACAAAAATCAATCCATAAGGTATAGTTATGATACTTCGTTTTTTACCACTAAAGAATATGCTTACATAGTGAAAGTAGAAGAAGACCCTTCTACATATCATGAGGCAAAAGGTAAGAAAAATTGGGAGAGAGCTATGCAGGAGGAGTATGATGCATTGATGGAGAATGAAACATGGGATTTGTTTCCTAAACCAAATAATAAGAAAATCATTGGATGAAAATGGGTCTACAAGAAATACAGGAATGCAGATGGAGCTGTGTCTATATATAAAGCTAGACTTTTTGTGAAAGGGTATGCTTAAACATATGGTGTAGATTATGATGAGAATTATAGTCCCGTGGCAAAGATGACAACAATAAGGACTCTCATAGCTATTGTTGTATGTAAAGGTTGGAAGCTATGTCAATTAGATGTGAAGAATGCTTTTCTAAATGGTCACATTTCAGATGAAGTTTTCATGGAGCAACTAGAAGGTTTCAAGAATAAATGTTATCTAGAGTATGTATTAAGCTCAAGAGAGCTTCGTAAGGTTTGAAGCAGGCCCCAAGGGCATGGAATTACAAACTTGTGAAGTTCTTGAAGAAGCTTGGTTTCGAAGTGTCTAAGACAGATAGTAGCTTGCTTGTTAAAGAAAGTGATGATGGGTTTATTTACACTTGCATATATGTTGATGACATAATTCTTACAGGTACGGATGAGAAGGGCATACAAAGTCTTAAGAAGCACATGGAGAAAGAGTTCAAGATTAGTGGGAGACTTGTCATATTTCTTGGGAATGGAGATTTCATATACTCAACATGGGGTGCATGTGACTCAAGAAAGGTATTTGAAGAATTTGCTAATCAAGTCTAAAATGGAAGATTGCAAAGTAGCACCTACTCCAATGGAGGTGAATCATAAATTGAGCAGATTTGGAGGAGAAGAATTCAAGGACATGAAGTTGTGTCAAAGTTTGGTTGGTAGTCTAATCTATGCTACCTTGACTATGTTGCAGATAAATGTACAAGCTCACTTTCATATGAGCCATGCTTGGATAAATTTACCAAATATAAAGATAAAAGAAAAAGTAGAGGAAAAAACGAAAAAATAATAAAAGAAAAAGTCTAGTCAAAATTCATGATGAGCAAGAGATACAATATCTTGCCTTGTAGTTAGTAGCATGTAGTGGAGAAAGTGGTGAGTTAAGAAGAAGGCACAAACTTCTTCACATGCTCATTGGTTATAAAAGTGAAGTGGGAGCACATTCAAAAAGAAGGAGAGAAAGAGGCAAGAGCTCCCAGTAGTCGGATCTAGCCATTTTGTCATTTTGTCTTCCCTTAGACTCCTTCCAGCCGCACATCAGTTTGTACACAACTCTATTGCAGAGCTTATATCTCAGTGCATATGTAACCATTTTGTGTGTTTAAACATTCATTGGAAATCTTATCTTGTGCTCTTTGTGCATATCAAATATCTTTGAAAGCTTATGTAGTTTCTGAGATATCAGTGAAAGAGTGAAGTCAAGTTTTTCAGTATACCTCTGTAGATAGGTAGTCTATTTTGGTCGGTTAAGTTTCCCAACCAGAACATATCCAAATTGCGTGATTTTTGTCTTCTTGGAAATTTCTTAACATCTACATTTACTGTCCGAAATATCTCATTGAGATCGTTTACATTCTATGAGATATTTGTGAGAGAGTAAAGTACAATTTTACAGTGTACTTATGTGTGCAGGTGGTCTGATTTGGTCAGTTGAGTTCCCTGACCAAATCTCATCCAGATTACTTGTTTTTTAGCTTGTTGGAAAGCTATTTGTGTCTCCTATCTCAGTACCAAATATCGTTGTCAAAGGATATATATTCAGAGATTTATCAGTCCGAGAGTGAAGCTCAAATCTTCAGCATACCTATGTGGACAGGTAGTTCATCTTTGTCAATTGTGTTTCCTAATCAAAACTTGTCCAAATTAAGCTATTTATAGTTTTTTAGAAAGCTCTTATTGTCTACTTTGATTGACTAAAGGCTCAAGTCCATTTGAGTTTTGTATAAAGAGCAGCAAGCTATCTAAGTTGCAGCTATTTGTCCAAGTGCTAGACATACAAGGGTGGTTCACTACACATTTTCGTTGCGCATAGGAGAACTCATTCTCCACATTTGGTATCAGAGAAAACTTAGTGCTGAAGCTTTATCAATAGAGCTGGAGATAAAGAAAAGCAAAAGAGGAGCTATAAAACAAGGAGGAGCTTCACAAACACAAGAGCAAAGGATTATAACTATTCGAGGTAACTCTCAAAGTCTTTGATACTCTTCAATGGCTGACTTGGGTCAACAAGTAGAGAAGTTGGATAAGGATAACTATCTTGTGTAGAGGTTTAGAATGACCAAGTACTTAATGAGCAAAGGCTTATGGGGTATTGTGAGAGGCCATGATGCTCAACCTCAAATCAATCAAGCTATGGCCACCGAAGTCCAAAGGAGGCAAGCAAAAGAATGGGAAGAGAGGAATAGGAGAGTCATGTTCCTCACTTCGCAAGTCATTACCAATGCCATGGTATGTCATATTCAACATCTAGAGAAAGCTAAGGATGCTTGGGAAGCTCTTGAAAGGATGTATTCAACAAATACCAAAGCTAGGAAACTTCAACTCAAGAATGAGTTGAACACAATCAAGAAACGTTTGAGTCAATCCATAGCTGAATATACTTTGAAGATTAAGGAGCTAAGCGATGCTTTAGCTTCTATTGGCACAACGGTTGAAGGTGAAGATCTTATGTGTTATACTCTCAATGGCTTGAGAGAAGATGAAAGATGGAAGCCTTTTATAACTTCCATTAACTTGAAAGATGTATATCCAGGTTTTGAACAACTAATCCCTCATCTTGTCACAGAAGAGCTTAGCTTCGGTGGTCCCAAAGGAAAGGACAGCCACAACCAAATGTTATATGCAGGTCGAGGTAAAGGAAGAAACTCAAGAGGAGGCTCAAGAGGAAAAGGAAGAGGTCACAACCACTCCAACTACAATCAAAACAATTCGGAAGACAACAAGGATGCATCAAATGCCAACACACAAGGAAAAGGTCGAGGTAGAAGTAGAGGAAGAGGCCGAAGCTCCTACAATTCTCATAAAGGTATAACATGCTATCATTGTGGTAAAGTAGGACACTATGCTAGTGATTGTTGCCTGAAGAATGGAAGACCAAATGGAGGCAATCAAAGGAACCAAAGCAACTATGCAAGCACCTCAAGTGAAGGAAGCAAGGACACACTACTTGCAATGAGACATGAGTATAGAAGCTCTTGTGAAGATGACAAAAAATGGTACATTGATTCAGGTTGTAGCAACCATATGTCATGCCAAGGAAGTTTGTTCACTAATCTACAGGTATCAAGTGGAAAAGGATGTGTTGAAACAGGTGATGATACTCAACATATGAGTGAACATATTGGAGATATAAGGCTTGGAGATACAAGTAGAGCAAAGGTACTATCTAATGTTCTTCATGTTCCTACAATTTCAAAGAACTTGATTTGAGTAGGAAAAATGGTAGAGAAGGGTTATCATGCCATATTCAATGAGAATGGGTGCTTCATAAAGAATATGAAGGAAGACTTCAAGGTCATTGCTCGAGGTAGAAGAGAAGGAAGGATGTTCACTTTGGACCTCCAACATCCACATGGAAAGGTCATGTACATTCAATGTGGGAACAAGAAGATTTCAGAGCTGGACTTATGGCACAAAAGAATAGGACACATCAACATTCCAAAGTTGAGGGACATGAGCAAACATGAAGTGGTAAGAGGTCTTCCAAAATTTAATAGCATTGGACTACATGAGTTATGTGAAGCTTGTCAACTAGGAAAGCAAACGAGGCAGCCATTCAAGAGGAGCAATTATGTGGCTCCAAATGTCTTGGACTTGATACATACGGATGTATGGGGACCAACCCAAGAGGCATCAATGGCTGGTAATAGATTTTTTGTCACCTTCATTGATGATCACTCAAGAAAGGTATGGCTGTTTTGTATGAAGCAAAAATCAGAGGTGTTTTCTATATTCAAAAGATTCAAAGTTGAAGTTGAAAAGGAAACAGAAAGGTCTATCAAAACCTTAAGGTCCGATGGTGGAGGAGAATACTTCTCCAAAGAATTTTCAGATTTTCTATAAGAGAATGGGATCAAAAGAAAATTCACTTGTAGGTATACACCACAACAAAATGGAGTAGCTGAGAGGAAAAATAGGCAAATTGCTGAAATTGCAAGATGCATTCTCAACGAGATGAAGGTACCATTGTACTATTGGGCTGAAGCTACCACAAACACCATTTACTTGATGAATAGGTGCACAACATCAGGAATACATCACTTGACTCCAGAAGAGGTATATTTCGGTAAGAAACCTGATCTTACACACCTCAAAGTGTTTGGATGTGTTTGCTTTGTTCACATTCCACAAGAAGTTAGAACAAAGATGGAACCAAGGTCAGAAAAATGCATTTCCATCAGCTACTCGACGGAGCAAAAAGGATACAAGTGTTACAACCCTAGAACAAAGGAATTAAGAGTCTCGGGAGATGTGGTCTTTGATGAACTAAGACCATGGTATGAAGATAAAGGAAAGGAAAAGATTCTTGAAGAAGATTGTGATGATTATGCAGGAACAAATCAAAGAGAAGTTCAACAATCAAGCACAAAGGTTTCAGTTCCAGACGCATCTACATCAAATGAAGAATGTTCAACATGGAGGGGGAGTCATTCTTTGTCTCCAAATTCAGCTCATAGTAGAGCTGAAGAAGCAAGTGCTACTCCAAACAGTGAGGTAGATGCAAGTGAAGAAGAATATGAAGAGGTAATCACTCCGATGGTAAAGCTAAATAGGTTAAAGAAGCAACTCTCTAAAGGCAATGAAAGAAGATCTTCAAGAACAAGGTATCCAAATCAAAGGTTGAGTTATGATAGTTTTATGGCGACACATTTTGCATACATGATGCAGGTTATCAAAGACAAAGAGCCTGAGACATATGAAGAAGCTTGCACACAAAAGGAATGGAAGCAAGCTATGAAAGAGGAGATCAAAGCTCTCAAAGATAATCACACATGGGAGCTAGTGCCAAAGAAAGAAGGTATGAAGATTGTTCCAAACAAATGGGTGTTTAAAGTAAAGAGGAATGCTGATGGTTCACTAGCTAGATATAAAGCTAGATTAGTTGCCAAAGGATTTAAACAAACACAAGGCATAGATAATGCTAAAGTTTGCAGCCCTGTTGCAAAGATGGGAACAATCCCATAATGATCTCCATCTAGGCAACATCTTGTTGCATTTTGAAGATCAACAGGCTTACATCGGATTATGTGATTTTGGTAGAGTGACATATTTACCAACCAAAAAAAGTTTTCTGAAGCTACCTAATCTAGAAATATCTACTAAAAATGAGTGGATTCTGGATTAAATGAAGTTTTTACATTTGAGTTAAGTGAGTAATGTGGAGTAAATGAAGTGCTATCATTTGAGTTATGTGGATTAAATGTTGTGGATTCATTTAACAAATGTGAATTAAATCTTGTGGATTCATTTGAATTATGTGGAATAAGTGAAGTATTTACATTTGAGTTAAGTGGATGAAATGAAGTGTAATCATTTGTATTAAGTGGAGTAAATGTTGTGATATCATTTGAGTTAAGTGGATGAAATGAAGTGTAATCATTTGTATTAAGTGGAGTAAATGTTGTGGTATCATTTGAGTTAAGTGGATGAAATAAAGTGTAATCATTTATAATATATGGATTAAATAATGTGGATTTATTTGACTTATGTGGAGTAAATGAAGTGCTATCATTTGAGTTCTATGGATTAAATGTTGTAGATTCATTTAATATATGTGAAATCTTATGGATTCATTTGAATTATGTGGAATAAATGAAGTGTTTACATTTGAGTTAAGTGGATGAAGTGAAGTGTAATCATTTGTATTAAGTGGAGTAAATGTTGTGGTATCATTTGAGTTTGGTGGATGAAATAAAGTGTAATTTATAATATATGGATTAAATAATATGGATTTACTTGAATTATGTGGAGTGAATTAAGTGCTATCATTTGAGTTATGTGGACTAAATGTTGTGGATTCATTTAACATATGTGAATCAAATATTGTGGGTCCATTTGAATTATGTGGATTCATTTGAATTCTCTTGAGATAAAATTAGTGTTTTTATTTTGCAGAAGTAAAATATGGCAAGAATGCCAGATGTGAATGATGATCTTGATCATACTGAATCTCAAAGGATTTTATCTGAGCAAAATGCTCAATTTGCACAATCAAGATTAGCATTTTTATTCCATTAAGATTTAGAGCCAGAGGGATTAGAAGGAGAAGCATTATCAATGAAAGAAGTAAAAAAGCTATGTCCAAATTATTTTGTTCGTGATGTTCTCTTTCGGGTTACACGAAGGGCAAAAGAAACAGCACCCTTAAAGCTTTCAGACTTACAACATAAAGGATTAACAGAAATGCTACTTGGACGCTTTGTGCAAGTTGAGAGATCATTACCACATAATAATTGAATAGCATTATATTTCATTCAAAAGGTTTCTCTACAAGATATTCTTCATCGATGTGTAGATTAGGATGATTATCCAAAGAATGCAGGTATCAGTTTGGGTCATCCTCAAAATCGAGCCGAATTTCATAAACAAGGAAACAAAGGCCCTCTTCCTTGAAAGCGGCCCTACATTTTGCTACTTGAAGAACATAATCTTATACATGATTTTTTGTCACAAGGAGCAAAATTATACAATGAAGGATTAACACTTCCTGCATTACGAAGAACAATAGATGATCAACAAAAGAGGATTGATGATCTAGAAAATCAAGTGAAAATTTTACAAATTTTTGTGGATGCTTATGAGAGCAAATATGGAAGACTCTCAGAGGCATCATCATCTTTTGATTGGTTTATTGCCGATGGGTTATTGAATCAAGAAAACATTGAGTAGGAAAGATTTTTTTGTAATCAAAGACATGACTTGTATTCGATTTTGCAATTGAATATAATCATAGTATTCATAGTACATCATTTTCTTCATTTTGAATATCATCATCTATGATAGGTACCATGTCATCTATTTCTTCCATGTCTGAACCATCATTATGATCTACATCTAAATCATCATCACTCCATGAATCATTTGTTAAACTTTCATGAGTTTGAAATTCTCCAAAAGTTTGTTGTGCTACTGTAGAAGCTATCTTGGTTGGAGCATGTAACAAAAACACATATACCAAATCATTAGCACATGATACACTTAAGCGATTTTTTCATTTTGAATGAAGAAAAGCATAGGCACTCCAATTACGTTCACAACTACCACTTGAAGCTGCTACTAAAAGCACCCTCATAGCTATATGTTGCAACTCCGCTGCTTCACCTCCATACTCTTTCCACCAAATAGGAGATGGATGCTTTTGAATCGCTTCAATATGCCATTGATCTCCAAAAGATCCTTCTCGATTTACATATGCTACTCTTTGGTGGAATGCATCTTGACAATATGTACCTAGAAGTAATAACTGACATGTGGTTTTGAACTTTGCCATGACTTCTTTGTTTGACGCTTGACCATTGAGTTGAAATGTTGGATCCAAAAGGAATGTTGTTCCGTGCAAATGAGTATGCATTTGCATCCATCTCTTCTTTGCTAATGATACAATCTGTGTTTTCTCTCATAATGAAAATTGATTAAAGTCTTTTACTTTTTGAATATCTTCTAACATAATCCAATAAACTTTTCCAATCACAAATTTATCACTATCAACCATTCGTAAAAGTTCCACAAAAGGTTTAGTGATACCAATATTTTTTCCAAGATTATGCCAAAAGTTTTGTGATTGTATTAGACACATACATTTGGATGCTGCAACTCGATAAGAAGAATACTTGTCTAGCTATGCTCCCCATCTTCAATCAGCAATCATTTCTACAAGAGCTGGCTTAACTTCTAATAATCCACTGAGCACAATGTAAGTAGTTGCAAATCGTGTGGCACAAAAAATCTGAAGTGCTTTATTGGGAGATTTTGATCAGAAGAGCAAATATGAAAATTGATGGTCTCTAATAAATTTGACCACATGATTTGCATCTAATAATCTTTGTTTAATGAAAGATAATCTACCTTTATCTTTCAATAATAAATTTAATGTATGAGCTGCACATCGAACCCAAGTAGTGCCTTCATACTTGTTTTGAATTGTAATTCTAGCACTTCAAAAATTAGAGGCATTATATGTCACTATCGCAGTCACATTCTTCAAACCACCCATGCGCGATATAGCATGTTCATATACCTTTACAAGAAAAGCCGAACTTTTCTCTTTAAGAGAAGTATCAACAGCTTCTAAAAACATGTTTCCTTTTGGACATATAACCATGACATTAATCAATGGTTTCCTTTGATAACTTGTCCATCCATCCAATGCTATTGTGCATCCATACGTGGGTACATAATCAAGTATTGTTCGCTTTAAAATAGCTTCAATACTTTTTTCACTTTATCTACATACTATGTTCGCATTTTGTTATAATGTGGCATGGTGAAACCTTTTCGTGCAGTTGACATCAAAGCATCTTTGAAAATGGGGTTACAAATAACATTGAAAGGAATCCCACATGCTAAGAATGCTTGAGTCCATTTAAGATGAAGCTCGAGACAATCTTGCTTTTCAAAAGCTACATGTATAGTATTTTGTGATTTATTATGAACAAAGCATGGTGACAAAGTATTAGATCCACCATTTTTACTACATTCACCAACTCCACTCCTTTTTTATGCAGTTGGGAAAATGGAGTACATGTATCTTGGTTATTCTCAAAAACAGTTTGAGAGACTTGAGTAGAAACATCCTGATGATCCTCTACTGTCATAGACACATCTACTCGTTCTTGCTCTACACTTGGGCTACTTTGAAATTGTTGTGAATTACTCATGCTTTTGAATCTTTTTGATGTGATACCTTGAGATTTACATTTATTTGCATAACTTGCTAAATGTACCCATATATCACTATCTGGATTAGAGCATCCTACCACATTATTACCTGTACTAAAGAGATGCTCTTTTATTCAAGTTGCATTTCCTACATAACAATGCCCACAACATTTGCATTGTATTGTGGATACTGTTTTACCCTCTTGATGAACAATCACATATGACCACTCTTTTCGCTTTCCCATAGTGCTTGCAAATTGCTTTATGAAGAGTATACCTACAAAAAAAACAATCTAAATCAATATCAAATAAGATATTTTGATCAACGTTGAGTCAAACAATTATGATAGACTTTAATTCTCAATCATACACCCATATACAAATTACAATTACACATACTATTGTGAAGTAAAAATCATTGTTGAGTTAAACAATCACAATAGATTTTAATTCTCAATCATACACACATATACATTTACACATACATATACTTACACATACTATTGTGAAATACGAATCAATATTGAGTGAAACAATCACAATATATTTTAAATTCTTGATCATATGCACATACACTTACACATACTATTGTGAAGTAAGAATCAATATTGAGTCAGACAATCACAATAGTTTTTTCATTCACAATTATACACTCATATGCATACACATACTCAATCATAAATTTATTGTATTACAATAGATTTTAAATTCCTAATCATATGCACATACACTTACACATATCTTGGTGAAGTAAGAATCAATGTTGTATCAGATAATCACAATAGATTTTAAATTCCTAATCATATGCACATACATTAATTTATAGTTTTTTGGACGGCTTTTCAGGCTATAATCAGGTAGCTATTGCTCCTGAGGACCAGCATAAAACAGCCTTTGCAACTGAATGGGGAGTATACGCCTTTAGGGTTATGCCTTTCGGCTTAACCAATGCCCCAACCACTTTCCAAAGATTGATGTGCCATGTATTCAAGGAGTTCTTGAGAAAGAGTATGGAGGTATACGTGGATGATTTATGCACTTACTCAGCTATACGATCAAAACATATCCCTGAACTAGAAAAGATCTTTGCCAAATGTCGACAATATAGAGTATGCCTCAACCCAGAAAAATGTGTCTTCATGGTTTGACAAGGAAAAATATTAGGGCATATTGTCTCTAAAAATGGAATTTCAACTGATGAAGACAAAATCAAAAGTGATTCTGGATTTGCCAAGACCAAAGACTGCTAAGGAAGTCCAAGCATTTATGGGACATTGTGGATACTACCGAAGATTTTAATATGTATGCCATAATTGCTAGACCTCTTTATGCACTATTGTCTCAATTTAATTGGACAGAAGAATGTGAAAAGGCCTTTAACGAATTAAAGAGTCGATTGAGTTCAGCCCCAATCCTGCGAGTACCTAATTGGAACAAACCCTTTCACATTCACGTAGATGCTTCCAAGTTTGCCATTGGTTGCATCCTAGCTCAACCCGCAGATACAGGAAAGTTAGATCACCCTATAGCCTATGCCAGTAGACAGTTGAATCAAGCAGAACGTAATTATACCACAACTGAGAGAGAAGGCCTAGGGATGGTGTATGCAGTAAAGAAGTTTCGACACTACTTATTGGCAACCAAATTCAAATTCTTCATTGATCATCAAGCCCTACTGTACTTAGTCAATAAGCCTTGTAATACGGAACAACTAGTACGATGGTTTTTATTATTGATGGAATTTGATTTTGAAGTAGTAGTCAAGAAAGGAAATACCCACACAAGAGCGGATCACCTATCAAGAATGACACATGGAGAACCACCCATAGGAGTACCTGATGATCTGCCAGACACGTACCTGTTCAACCTCGAAGTATGTCTCCAATGGGCAGAAAAGTTGATCCCTATACTCACGTATGGACCTAAAAATGGGATCACACCAAACCGAACCCAAGACCTATGGAAGACTAAAAATCTTCATATCATTGCTGGAAGTTTGTACCACCAAGACTCAAGTGGATTACTCATGAGATGCGTAGAAGAAGAGGAACAAGAAATGTGGCGTCAAAAAGCACATGTAAATCAATGGAAAACTCATCTAAATGCGAACGAGACATGGCAAACGCTAAAGATATTGGGCATATATTGGCCAACCATGCAGAGGGATGCGCATAACTATGTATCAGCCTACCCAACCTGTCAAGAACGGAATCCAGAAGAGAACTCCGCTCTATGCTACTCCACTGTAGCACCAAGATGGAGCATGCCTCTGGTGAAGTTCTTAAAGACCCAAGAGTACCCAGAAGGAGCCACTCTAGCAAGCAAACGTGCATTAATAGAGAAAAGCAAGGACTATGCTCTCATAGGAAAACAACTCTTTAAACGAGGAAAAGATAATCATTTGCGAGTGTGTATTCATGAAGACGAGTATCTTGCTGTTTTAGAGATGGCACATACAGGAGCTGCACGAGGACATTTTTCTGCAGATAAAACAACAAAAATGATTCTCTTTGCAGGAATGTGGTGGCCAACTTTACATCAGGATGCAGCCACATATGTTCAACAGTGTGATACATGTCAACGAACAAAATATCCTATTAGAAGAGATGAAATGCCACTAAAACCCATGATGAGTGCCAGAGCTTTCACAAAATGGGGGATAGACTTCATAGGACCTATTAGCCCTCTAGCTAAAGGATCCCATGCCGAGTATATAATTGTAGCCGCAGATTATTTGACCAAATGGGTTGAAGCCAAAGCAACCAAGAAAAATGATGCAAGAACTATGGCCAAGTTTCTATTCGAGAACGTTTTCACTAGATTTGGATTGCTGATAGAAATTGGGAGTGATAGAGGCACACACTTTGTGAATGAAGTTATAGAAGCCTTACTAAATGAATTCTTGGTTATACATAAGAAATCAGCCCCTTATCACCCACAAGCCAATGGACAAGCCGAAAGTTCAAATAAAATCTTGTGCACAGTTCTCACTAAAATTGTGAACAATGATAGATCGGATTGGGATAAACAATTACATCACGCATTATGGGCATCCCGAGTAGCTTACAAGACCGCCATAAGAACTACTCCTTTTAACTTAGTGTATGGACAAAATGTTATTTTGCCAATTGATTTCTTAATACCCACTCTCAGAGTAGCAACAACTCATGAGTGGATGGGACATGAACTCTCAGCTCAATTCGATCAAATAGAGAAGTTACATGAAACTAGGTTACAAGCAGTAGCAGGGATTTATGCTGCTAAAAGGCGACAAAAGGCATATTTTGATGCTCATATTAAAGATAAAAATTTGAAGGAAGGAGATTTAGTTTTGGTATATACCCTGAAACAACACACAAAGAAACTGCAAAAAAGAGGATATGGCCCATTAATCATCAATCACCTATCAACCAGCAGAGCCATCAGCTTAGCAACTCTAGATGGAGATGTATTACCAAACTATATCAGTGGATGTCGAGTAAAAAAATATTTAGAGCCACTGACTGAAGAAATGATGTCACGATTGATAACGGGTAAAAATAGATGTCTAGAGGAAGAAAGAATACGAGAGGACGCAAGACAAGAAGCGCTAGAGCGGATCAGGAAACGAAAAGAGTGGCTGAGAGAGAGAGATGAGAGATATCGACTAGGAGAGGAACTCGTCCCAATGGCTAATTTTAGAGCCACGAAAAACCTAAGTCAGCAAAGGACGCAACCATACTTGAATTTGGGAGCCGAAAAAAAAGAATAGCACTTAGTGGATGCTCTCATTGACACAGGAGCCGCTATAAGCTGCATCAAATTTTCATTGACTCAGCAACTCCAGGAAGAATTACGTCCATCAAAGGCACAGCTGATTGGAATAGGAGGAAAGATCACCAAGTGAATAAGAGAGATTATCTTACCTCTACACTTAGGAAACAACACAATGGAACAAAAACTCTTAGTATGTCATGATCAGGACTTACTCGAAGACCTAGTGTTAGGTCAAGACTGGATATACGAATATGAAGTAACTATTCAATTGGCCTTAGGATACATCTCGGTCAAGATAGGACATCGTGAAGTATTCAGCATGCTAGATGAACGACCAATCAAAGCCGCAAGTATAGAATCGAAAACTCATCCAAATGAACACAGTGATGAATGCATGTTCACTAGCACTATGGAAACCCCTTCATCGAGTACTTCATGTGAGGACACACCGAATCCTGCTTGCACATCATCTTCTAATCTAGCAAGTCACAAGAGTATCATTCTATCTGAAAACAGCCTTAGCGAAGAACCACGCACAAGAGAGACTAGTTCTCCAGGTAATCACGTCTGCACCTATTAGAATATGCCCCATTCCTTACACTAGATAGGCTTGGATAAGGAAGGACCAAATGGCTGCATATCTTCAACAGAAGAACTACTTGCTACAGTAGAAGAACCCACAGAACCAGTATGTAAATCGCTCTGGATATCAGTTCCACAAAGAATTGCTAAAGTATGGATTCCGAAAAAGGTGATAGCCGCTAAGCCGGCCTGCACACAAATATGGATTCCCAAGTCATGTACTCAAATGACAATCATCAAAAAGGACGAACCAATGAACAAGGAAAATCAGTATGGTCTAAAGGCAAAACGACAGAAGCTAAACTACTACAGGATAGACCAAGAGTCTACATACAATTCACACGTCATTCCAAGATTCAAAAAGCAGACAAAGCAGAAGCACCAAATGAAAAGCATCACATTCACCAGGAAGGTTGGGAACACGATTTCTCTCAACAAAATAAAGCAGATTTGGATGCCGAAAGACAAGACAAGCTGTATACATCTACCGAATAATTCGAGTTGCACGCATATGGAGTTACCAGAATCCAAAGTATGCATGATAGGGCCACATTACAAGGCCACGCATTCGGCACAATATTCTTCTATTTCAGGATAGTGAAGCACAATTTCCCTTTGGGAAATAGGAGAGCACTTGTACATAATCGAAAGAAAATTACCAAAAAATTAATAACCGCTTCAGCTATGAACTAACTTTTCTGTCTTTCTTTTAGACAAAAACATAAAAATATCTAAAAGTAGGAAAAATCCCAGGTATTACCTTTCTCATACCCACAGGGAAGGGACGACACCATTCACGTGGAGTCTTGCCAATCTTATGAAAGACAACTGAAGGAGAATTTTGATACTATCTTGCCACTAATTCATACTCTATATTGAGTGCAGAATGCATCTACTAATTCTGAAGCGACGCAAGAGGAAGATGTCCAACTTCTTCCATTGGAATCAATAACAAAAGCAAGAGGCCATTGGTTTCTGGATGACCAACCAGTATCGGATCTCATTTTCATGGCCACTATCAAAATCATGGACAGGGATCACTACTTCCCTATCATGTCGCAAGATTTCAAGACTATCGTACAAGGATTACCGTGCATGACAGATGTCTGGACACAAGCAAGAATGGATGCGTTTCTCAGACTACCTATTTATCTACCAGATTTCCATAGATGTACGCAAGTGATGAATACACTTCAGCCTGCATCAAATAAGATATCAGTCCCAGAGGCACGAGTACTGGATAAAGTTGGTGCTTGGAAGACAATTCAATTCACTCATGAGCTGATTAACAAGGCTTTTTGATGGAATCAAGAGGGAATCACAAATGTCAAAGATCAATGTCATGATCTGAAAAAGCGATCCTTTTTGTGAAATCAACAGAACTGATATTGAAGAGGCTGTTTGATTAGTGCATCAGCACTTTTGTTTTCCAAGTATGCATAGATATACAACACCTCAAAAGATCGTGGTGCAAATGCTCTCACATGCTATGAGGCAATTTGGAAATCAAGTCAACATGACTCCATATGTCCAAGAACGCCTATTTGAAGCAAAGAAGAAGTGGGGTCAGAAAAAATTTCTGAATGGTAGTTCGGCCTTGACCCTACTTATTTATGAGGCACTGGATATGCAGAACTGCTTGCGCTTGATGCCAACCTCAATTGAGATGGCCAAATATGTAAAGTCAGCAACTGTTCCAAAGAAAAAGAAAACGATCATCGCTGTTGAAGAAGTAGGAACCAGCTCAAAGACACCTATGAGAGGAACAAAGCGCCTTAGGGAGGAAGAAGCCCAGGCTACACCCCAATCAAAGAGGACACACACATTGCCAAAGATTCCTGGGACCCAACAACCAATTACTAAGAGAGATCTCTCTGCAGCCTTGGAAGAAACGCATCAGTATATGCGGGGGCAAGTAAATGTGAATATTCAAGGTCACCATTACAGACAGGCAAGCCAGGAAAAGAAACAGAAGGATAAAGCAACTCATCAAGTAAAAGAAATAGGGCTGGAGGAATCAAGCTCTAATGAGGAATCAAGCCCTGAGAAGGACACCCTGGATACGGATATACAAACAAAAACACACAATGAGGATTGGACAGAGATCAATCAAGTTGAAGTCACACCTGACAACCAACAGACACAAGTAAAGAACATAGAAGAATCCACTGGGATAGTGCACGTAATTCAATTGAATGAAACGTCAAGGGTCAGCATCAAAGAAGCTCCAATAACTAATACAGATGCCAAACCACCTATCAAAGAGGAAATACAAACTCCAGTGAACCAAGACTCAGGCTTACTACAAAACAAAGAGCCAACTGTGATTGAAGTGCCTGATGATACACCGCAAGGTAAAATTGACCACATGGAGGCTGAGCCAAGAATCTAACTTCATATTAGGCAGCCCCATGATACTACATTACACGTGGCACAAGGGAAAGATGTGACAAAAGGAGCAGAACCTAGTATACCTACCACTTGGTTAAATGTGGACGTTACCCAATTAAAACCTGTTGTCAAGCAAATGATACAAACGGCCATGGAGACGCAACAAGACATGATGGATACAGATGTAGATTATGACAAGGCCATGCAAGAAAAGAATCAGTTTCAAATCATGAGTGAACAACTGTCCGCAAAGCTCATCCAGGCTCAAAAAGAGACTGCCGCCAAAGAAAGGGAGTTACTCGCAGTCAAAGCACAATGTGATACATTGATGACACAACATCATCAACTCCAGGCACAACTGACAGATTTACAAAGATTACATGAAGCCAGTGAAGCAGATAAAGAAAGAATGAAAGCTAGAAGCAACTTACTGGAAACACAACTAAAAGTATACATGGAAGAAAATGATAGCTTACGCAGCCGCAATAAAGAATTAATGAAGGCATTGCTATATGACCAGCCTATAGACAAACAGGAGACATCCGTAAGTGATCAGAAGGACTTGCAAAATCAGATGGAGAAATATGTAGAATTGCTGAAGCAAAAGCAAAGCATTAAGAGCAAAATGGGAACATAAATACATGCAAGATACCAATGAGCTCAAGAAGCAACTGAATACGGCCAATGGCAAACTTGCCGAGAGTTATAGTGAAAACATGGATCAGGTAGCATAAATTGGCAATGAGTTTGCTTGCAACAAAAGAAGCTCTAAGGGCAGCAATGCAAGAAATAAAAGAAAAGACTGACCAACTTACAAAATTAAACGTTAAAGCAACAGAGCCAACACCAATCTGGACACCAGTAGAGCCAAGACAAGAAAATCCTACTGAAGAGGTAGAGGTACGTCCTCTATCTCCCCCGATTTATAATTCTCCAATAAAAGAGCAGATGGCGGAACCTCATGATGATCATCCAATGCCATACACTGCAGAAATAGGTCAGAGGGAATGGGCACTATTGGTGTCTCGGTTGATAGAAAATTTTGAAAATGAAGTCATCAAAGTTATGAAAGAAGCAAATATTAAAGGTAAAGATTTGGAGACGATCATGAAGCCTTTCAATATTCCTTACGGATTATTGAAAGAGAAAACCAGACAATACATAAAGAGAATCACATAGAAGAATCCAGACGAACAATTGCAGTTCAAAAATGACACGTTCAACTATACGCAAGAAGAATTTGAAGCAGCACAGCCTGTTTGGAGAAGAAATTTTTTGGAGAAACATCCTACATTACGGGTGCAGTGGCAAGCAGCACCTTACTTATTACAGGTAAATCCTTCTTTTTGTCCAACACCACGGCGAAGAGAAGCAAGAGAATTTTTGGAAATGCAAAAGACTGGTGTGATCCATAAACAGTGGCTAAACTATCCACTACTTCCAAGTCCACCGCATAACTATCTACCTACGGAGGATTACATGATTAAAACCATTGAATTTTGGTTGCAGAATTATGCAATAGTACTCGATTTAACTATCAAGATGACCAATAAAATACTCAGTATGATACTTACAGTGTTAAAGGTCTTCAAACACGCAGCATATACATTTTTGAACCTCATTGGCATTAATCAAGGCATAGATATTCTTGTTTTTGACTTGTCTGTTATGCCTAGCCGACCAACAATAATGGCGTATTATTCTAGGTTGATGTTTTTGCCGAGTACATACATGCAAACATTCGAAGAAGCCTTTTTCACAGGATTTTTTGAAATTGACTCAGAAATTTTCTTTAAAATATCATCCAATTTGAATGCCAGATTAGTGGCATATGAATTAAGCTTCTTCGCCAATCATAGACAGCCGCCACATGATGGTGTGAAAGCAGAACAGTGGAAGCAACTCATGATACGTGAAGCCAATCTGCTTAATGAAACAAAGCAAAAAGTGTACAGAACATACTCCCGTAGACTTCCAAAGCCTGTCGGGGACGACAGAGTTCAGGGGGGGTAGTGTTGAGGGAGAATCAAGCAAAAAGAAGAAAAGAAGAAGACAAAGAAAGAAGCTTCATTATAATATTTGAAGACACATCTCTGCAGGAAGCCCCTCAGGGGTGCAACACCCATCTCTGCACAGAGCCCCGCAAGGGCACATATCAAGGAAAAAGCACGTAGGTGGAAAGGAGGAACCGGGGCCAAGAAAGTATCCATGAAGTGCAAGAAGATAATTGGCAGGTACTAATCCTTCCGCTGACAGCGTGCGATGAAAAGAAAGTAAACAGGCTTAAAGCAATACAACAGGGTCAGATGTGTGCAAGTAGGACAAATCAGAAGACCAAAAGTTAGAAAGAGGTAGAGGCTAAAAAGTTGAAGAGGGTAACTAAGAACAACACATTCTTAGCCACTGGTGGCGTGCGTGGCAACCCAACTGAATACAGCAACCCAGATATGAGATATACGGAATACCAAGGGGCAAACAGAAGCAAAGGACATACCTCGGATAAGATAACCAATTGTCTGACAGTCCTTGTTGCCGCTTTGACCGTTGTGTGCGTGTATTCAGACCTCTTAAACAAGCTGAAGACAAGAAGTAAAGCCTGTCAAGGGACGACAGAGACAAAGAGGGGGAGAGTGTTGCAGAGCAAAGAGAGCACAAGGCAGAGAAAAAGATGGGCCCCAAAATTTTTTCGATTTGGACACCATATTTTTGTATCATAATCATTTTGTAATATAATTTCCAATGTAAAAGCACTAGAAGAGTCCTCTAGATGCATCCCCACAGAAGATTAGTAGCTTACCCATGTAAATTAGTAGGAAATTAACCTTTTAGTGAATAAAGTGCCGGTCTGTTGAGTGAAAGGACCATTTTTAGGGCACATGTATATAAGTCAATTTGTGACTCTTTGTAAATACTTTTTGCCATTGTGAGAATGAAGAGCACAGAAATTCGAATTTGTGTCTTCTCCTCTCTGTATCATCTTCTTTGTGAGCTTGCGTGCATGTGTGTTGCTTGGAACGAGTGTTAGGAAGTGTTGTCTATCCATGAAAGTGCTTGTTTGTTGTAGTTAAGGTGTGTATGAAGTATAGAAAGTGCTGAAGTGTAGGAAGGTCATTCCCGTGACTCAGTATTTTGCTCATAACTTGAAGTAGAAGCGTCAGAACCACCATTGGATGCGTCTTCTCGAGAGCTTCGAAATGCATATGTTATTTGCTATATTTGGAGTTCGAAGCTGAGAGAAAAGCTCAATTTACTGTTGGCTGCTGTTCCAAGTATCAAGACACCATGACTGACAGTTGAAGCTTGTTTGGATTAGTCTTTGCCTTGTTTGCACTCTTTGGGAAGCACATTTGCATTGATCATCATTTGAATGCATGTCTTCATACATTCGGCTAGGTTTTGATGCTCATCGGATTGATAATTAAAGCGTGAATGCCCACTGTATGCACTTGAGGGGGATTGAGGTATAGTCTCTTTCTCCACAAGTCCCTAAGTTGGTTCTTAGGTACACAGGGCTTTTTCAGGGTAGCTCAATAGGTTGTTTCCCCTTGCGGGATGTCTCTTATTGGGAGAAATTGGAAACCGTTTTCGGAATAGTCGATGCAATGATGGAACTTTCACTATCCATGTTATCTTCATTACTAGTGGTAAATCTGTCTTCTTTGCTTGTATTATAACCCTCCTCGTAGGTTTCTTTATTGTCAAGGATCACTAGGGCTTTGTCACTGGTGTCCACCTCAAACCGGTTCCTACCTGGGTAGTCAAGCTCATTGATCACCTTTTCTAGATTGCAATACAAGTTGTTTGAGGGGGTAACCAACAAGTGGTCCCCTTAACTTCTTCTGCATTCCTCGGGCGATTCAATGTCCCTTTGTTGTCTTGAGCATTTTTGGAGGCTTCTTGATTTTGCTTGCTTTTTCGTTTCAGTGGGAAATCTCTAATACTATGACCTTATTGGGCACAACGAAAGCACGTGTTAGGAAGATTTTTGTAATTAATGTCTTGCTTGCTCCCAGACATCTCCTTTGCCCAAGTCTACTTTGATCTTTGATGGAAGTGCCATACTAAGGTCAAACTCAACATGCCGATAGGAGAAACAATGTCCCACATGAAGTTGTAGAAGAAGTAAGGCAAGTTAGTGAGCTCAACCCAAAGAGGATACCAGAGAGATTTGGATTTGTTGGGAATAAAATTGGGGGACCATATAAATAGGCACAGGGTCATCCACCCGAGTTGCCAGGTTCTGACAATGAGGGCTCAAAATGCCATATCTTCATTCTCAAAGACTAGCAACATATGACTAGCCGGTAAGAACTGACACTTACAAACAATCAACCCACGAGGGAACCACTCATTGCGAAGCCACTGGCACACGGTTTCGAGTAGGGGCCTAGGGCCAAACATTTGTTCGATAAGAAAAACTTTATTGAGCTTCTCCTATGTTGAGAGAATTGGCGATCTACTGAGGGAGACCAAGGGAGGCTCGACACCCTCGGAGGCCCTAAGGGCAACACAAGATCCCCCCTCCAAAATAGGGTCCAGGTTATCAGTCTCCCCTAGGGGTGGGGCTAGGTTGCTTCTCACAAGGGAGGGGGTCGCCAGAGCCATGAAAAGGATCCCGACTTGCACGAAGGAGAGAAAATTTTGGGAAGTCCAAGGACCAAGCATAAAAGCACCTTGAAAGTTTTAGTAAACAAGGAAACACCCCCTGTTCCGAAAACGCTCTACAAAGAGCTTGAAAGACCCACCTTTAGACAATTAAATCTTCTTGTAAGAGAAAAATGAAAAATAGGTATTAGCATGCTTGGAGAGACGGGTGACTTATCCTTGAAGCCTATTTCTTTGCTTTCAAGGGGGTAGCCGTTTGTCTAAAGGTGGGTCTTTCAAGATAAGCATACTTTCTTTTACCCTTTTGTTTGGTATTAAGTGCATTTTTTTTCTCATGAACCAAAATATTCGTTCTTCATTGCTCTTCTTGCAAAAAAAGAGACAAATATCATCAAAAGTATGCATATTTGGATTTTTTTTTTCCAACCAAACAAAGTGTAGGAGAAAATCTTTACATTGGATAGATGCTACATTACTCAGACCATTATTCATCAGTGGGGCCACCCTTCTCTCTCGCAACACACTAACCTCTCCATCTCTAATCACTACCCAATCGTTATCGCTTTCCAACCTTTCACCCAAATTTGTAAAGCTCCTTGGTTCCACGCCTACATGACCTCCTTCTCTCTCCCCTCCTTCCATCAAGAAATTGCTGATGTGTGGAAGGAAGTATTCGCCTCCGGCTTGTCCCTAGCCAAGTGTTGGAGATGTGTGGTTGATAAGTCGTAGTAGATCAGATTAGATCCAGGAAGATGCTCAAGACTATTAGATGGGCACGTAGAGGAGCTCTATATCATAGACCCTGAAGACTTGTGGAGGAAGAGAACAAAGGAAAAGCTCAATCTGAGAAAGGTCTATGAAAAATCAAAGTGCTGTTGAGATACGAGGAAGAAATACAAAGGAAAAATTTGCAAATTTTCTTCAACCAGTGGTGGGCTGGCAAAGCCGACAAACCCACCAAAGAGATGTGCTGCATCCTTAAAAGGAATCAAAACAGAGAATCGATCCCCCTATTGCTAGACTCAAATGGAAATGTATGCAATATGGAAAAAGATGATTTTGGGATCATTGAAGGGCACTTTACGAGACTCCTGGGGACCTCGACCCCCCTCTCCCATCATAGACAAGACTACATGGTAGCCATGTCTTGGGTGTCCCCCCATAGGATTCCACTCAACCTTCATTCCCTGCTTGATGCCCCAATCTCAGAAACAAAAATCATTGAAGTCATTGATGCCTTCCCTAGAGGTAAAAGTCTAGGCCTGGATGGGCTCACTAATGAGTTCTTTAAATCCTTCAAGTTGGTGGTCGCCACCCCTCTTCATCCAGTGTGGCAAGAGGCACTCGACTTTGGAACGCTTCCAACTTGTCTCAACAATGGCATTATCAAGTTAATACACAAAAAAGGGGAAAAGAACAGAATTCAGAATTGGCATCTGATTACGATGCTCCAAACCGGATATAAGATCATTGCCAAATTCATAGCCAACAAAATTTCTAGCCATTTGAGAGCATGATTAAGTGAGGACCAAAAGGGTTTCGTCAAAGGTAGGTCAATTCTGGAAACCATTATAGATATTTGGGAAGGTATTGACTTTGCAAATGAGTCAAGACAAGATGTGGTTTCCTCAATATCGACTTTGATAAAGCCTATGACAGGTTGGAATGGAACTATATTTTGCAGTCACTTAAAGATCTTGGATGTAGTCAGAAATTCACCAAGATGATCACCACCCTTCTAAGAAACATGTTGACTCAAATTAATGTTAATGGCAAACTTTCGAAGGTGATCAAATTTAGAAGATCGATTAGACAAGGGTGCCCATTGGCTCCCCTTCTCTTTGCCATTTCCACGGAAGGGCTTAGCCGGATAGTGGAACAACAGGTGGAAGCTGGTAATATCAATTTTCAAAGGCCTCCGTTTGCCTCATGCCCATGGCCAGATCACCATGAAACTTTTTGCGGATGATATGAAAACGTTTGTCCACAATGATAGTACCAGCCTGGAGATGTTTTGAAGGTGCTTGGATACTTTCTACGAAGTTTCTAGATCCAAATTCAACCACTCTAAGATCACTTTCAGAGTTATTTTTGGGATATTCTAGCATGACCTTCTCATTGATCATGGCTGTCAAATCATTCCACAACGCCAAATTTTTTGGCTTCTTGGGATTCCCTTGGGGTTTGATATCTCAATGGAGCAATGGTGGAAATGGGTGCTGGACCGACTCGAAAACAAGCTAAAATATTGGAGAGGTATGCAAATCAATCTCGCTGGTTACACTATGGTTATCAACATGTTCCTCATATCATCGACCATTTACTTCCTTTCTTGTTGGAGACCGAAAGAGCAAGATATGTCCAAACTGGATAGTATTTGTAGAAACTTCCTTTGGACGGGCAAGCACAATAGGAGAGGGGTGCCTAAAATCAAGTGGTCTATTTGCACCAGCCAAAGAGATAGTGGGGGCCTTGGCGTTCTAGACATTAGGTCCATGGCTAACAAACTTGCGGCAAAATGGATGATTAAGGCTTGGTGCAATGGGGAGGCCTCGCGGGCCAAGTTGATCTTCAAAAACAAGAACGAGTTCTCTCATGGGATTCCCGTGCTGATTTTCTAAGAACAATCATAAAATTTTTAGTCCAATTCTCAATAACCTGATTAAGGAAATGTGATCCTCTGTCACTCACCAACTCAATAGGTAATCCAAATCTGGTGATTATATACTCATAAAGAAATTTAGCAGTTGTTTGAGCATCATTTTTCTTGTAGCCTTAGCTTCATCCCAATTGGTGAGATAGTCAGCGGTTACAATGATATATTTTTCATGAGAGCTTCTAGCTAGTCGATGTATTGGTCCAATAAAGTCTATTCCCCATTTGCTAAAAGCTCTTGCAGAGATCAAAGGTATCAAAGGCATATCATCTTTTCTTCCAGGTTGCCTTGCTTTTTGACATACATCACATCTTTTGACAAACCTTTTTTCATCTGTAAAGAGAGTTGGCCACCAAAAACCTGAATAAAGTATGATTTTAGCAATTCTCTCACCTGAAAAGTGACCTTTTGTTAATCTTGAATGTGCCATCTCTGAAATTTCCAAATACTTCTCTTTAGGAACATAGATTCTTAGATATCCATCTATTCCTTTCCTATACATTTGTTCCCCTATTAATTCATATCATTGGCTCAACTCCTTCATATTTCTAGAATCTGCATTTTGCACATGATTCTTTCGCTCTTGTGGTTGTTTAAGCTCCTCAAGTATATACTCACTCCACTTGGGATTTTTTTTGGAACCAATATAGTGTGACCAAATCAGTAATGTTTTTGCTTTGGCATTTCTGCCATTGTATAATGTATCTCTCTACATCATGTTCCTTGGTTGGCTAGTGCACTCCCATTCTAAATAAATTATGTAGAGTTACAATCTTGGAAGCATGAACACATGGATTCCAAAGATGTGCTTTCTGTACATAATTTCTTTTCTCTTCCTCTGGGGTACAGTATTCCAACACACCAATATGATTTACATGGTATAAATGTCCAGCCAATAATACAAAGTTTCTACTCTATAATAGCACATGTATTTAATTGCCAATATTTTGATGTGGTCCAATTGTAAGAATAGGCACCAAAGACATTGCCCAATCAGGGACACTTTCTATTTTGAATAGATAAGCATCTGGCAAGTCCTCATTAATTAGAAGAGTTTTTTCTTTTGTTTAAATCATAGATAAATGGTCTGCTCTCAAATGTGTTTTCCCTTGTCTGACCACAACTTCAAATTCAAATTCCATTAGTAGTAAGAACCATCTCACAACTCTTCCAGTGTGACAAGGTTTGTTTACCAAATATAATAATGCTTGGTGATCCACAAAGAGCTTAAACTTGTTGGCTAACAAATAATGTCTATATTTTTTTTTTACTGCAAACACCATTCCCAATCCTTCTCTTTCAGTAGTGGTATAGTTCCTTTCTACTTGAGTTAATTGCCTATTGGCATAAGCAATAGGGAAATCTAATTTACTTCCTTCAATAGGTTGTGCTAGAACACATCCTAGACCGAAATTGGAAGCATCCACATGGAAGATTTGATCCCATTGTGTTGTTTTCCGAATAGGTGCTATCACCAAACAAGTTTTAAAGTTTCAAGGCTTCATCAAATTCTTGGGTCCATTTAAATTTGGTTATTAGAGCATATAAAGGTTTAGCAATATCTGCAAACCTATGTACAAATTTCCTATAATAACATAGTGACCCATAAAAGTTTGAAGTTCTTTTACATTGGTTGGCTTGGGTAGATCCACTATTGCTTCGATTTTTCCTTCATCAATAGAGATCCCATTCTTAGAGACTATGTGTCCTAACATACTACCTTGTCTAACAAAGAACACACATTTCTCAGGGTTAAGACATACTCTATAGATTCTACATTTTGTGAATATATTCTACATTTTTTGAATGTATTCTTCAAGTCTTGTATATGCTTTTATCTTTTATTTGAGAAAGTACAAAGATCATCTACATAGATTTCCATCATGCTTCTCAAAAAATGTTTGAACACATGACACATTAATCTTTGGAATATGGCTCGTGCATTGATCCAAATGGCATAACCCTAAATGCATAATGCCCCATTCTGTTGCAAAAGATGTCTTGTGTTGATCTTATATTGCAATAGGGACTTGGTTGTATCCTGAAAATCCATCCAAGAAACTATTTTAACACATCAATGAATTCGACCCAACAAAAAGATAAATTGTCCTCAATAAGTTACAAAGGATTTATTATTTTTTATTATAGACCTCTTTGCTAGCTACTCTTTCCAATAAGTGATCTTTTATTGGCAATGGATACTTATCCCTTATAGTTGCAGCATTAACTTTCTTTAAGTTAATACAAACCCTAAGTTTACCATTTTTCTTTGCAACCACCACTATAGGATAAATCCACTTAGTATACTCAATTTCATAAATGAAATTGGAAGCCAACAACTTGTCAATTTCCTCTTTTATCTTTGTAGAGTATTAATCATTGAAGGTGTAGTGTCTTTGCTTACTAGGCTTTGCATCTGGAGCAATGGGTATCTTATGTTCACAAATCTTAGGATCTATGCCCTTCAAATCTTTATAGTTGTAAGCAAACACATCCCTATATCCCTTATCTAATTTTATCAAAGCTTCTTCCTCATGTTCTTCCATATCATCTGCTATGACAATGTGTCTATCTTCTCCTTCTTCCTTGGTTATTACTACCTCTTTGTTCTATTCCTCTTTGTCATAGGACTCACCTTTCTTCTTTTCTCTTCTTGGTTTCATTTTGAAAAGTAGTCTCTCTTCCACCTTGTATTGCTTAAAGTTTGAGGGTACATCCAATTTTTGTCTCTTCCACTCTAGATTCCTCTTGTTTTACCTTTGCTGCCTTTTTCTAGAGTCTCGATTCTCACTTGTCTCTTTATGTATACACTTCTTATATTTTCTTGAGATTTTATCTCTAACTACATCATCTACCTGTGCTGCTTCCAAGTAAGTATTTTTTTTTATCATAAGTGTTTGGTCATCTTGGAAATTATTTTGCTATGCTAAATTAATCATCTTGACTCCTACATGAAAAATATCATACCCCTCCTTATTTTGGAAGTTTATTCCCACATATTCATCATTGGCTACATCTAGTGTAGACAAAATTCAACTCCACCCATATGGTTCAAACTCTTCATCATCAAACTTCTAGGGTATATATCTTTCATCTTCAATTCCTCTCTCCTCCTTACAATCCTCCTTTTTAATTAGAATTCTTTTATAGATTTTTTTGCTTATTGCATTACACTTCCATAATGGTGGTTCAATATCAATTTCCCTTTCTCCTTATAACTCCTCACTTGTGTCCTAACTTTGATGTATCTTGAACCAAAGATAATCTCATAGGATGTTAATTGTGAAAATTATTTTATAGCAAATGTATGTTCTATTTCTATTTCAAAAATTTCTATTATTACCTTCTCCCAGATCCCTAAAGGTGCCTCAATGTGGCCATCTCCCAATTGTAATTTCAATTTAGTTGGTTGGAGTGGGTTTGCTCCCCAGGTTTCCCAAGTTCTCTTTGTCATAATTGCAACTCCTAATCCACTGTCTAAAATTGCATTAGTCTATTTATCACCAAATTGCACTTTGAGTATGGTGCTCCCTTCCTCCCCTTCATAGTAACCTCCTATCTTATCAATGGGCACATGCATAATTTCCTCAACTTCTTGTTCTATTCCTCATTTCTAATGTGAGTTATTTGCAGATTTTGTAATAAGATGTTGTAGATAAGGGTTTTGTTTCACCAATTCACTCAGTGTTGTTTGATATTGAATTTTACATTGTTTTGTTAGTTTGAATTGTATAGTGATGAGTTATGTTGTAGTGGCTCCTTCTTCTTGTAATGGCTCATTGGTTTCTTGATTATAATTTTGTTGTTTAGAGTTTTTCGTACTTCTTCCATCCTTACTGTTTCCTTCTTGTTCAAGGTTCTGTTGAGTTTTAGTGTTTATTTGTTTACATAGTTGCATTCTCTCTTGTTCCAAGTCAAGCATTGGATAACCTCTTTCATAGTCTAAGGCAATAGGTCCTACCTCAATTCTTCCTTGATATGCTCTCAAAAATGTGTTTTAACATTTTGATTGGTTTTCTTTTTTGTTCCTGGTTTGGCTTTGTGTGGTGTTTGTGTTTCTAGATTGTTGTTTGTTTGATTCTAGGGTTTCCACTTGTTTCCCTTTCTTTTCCCATTTAGCTCTTTGTCTAGCTCTCTTCTCTCTCCAAGTTGAGTTTCTCTTTATCTCTCGTGAGTGTGATTCCAAAAGTATTCCTTGTTCCTTAGCATGAGATCTAGTTATTGCCTGTATGGATATCATCGCATGCTCATCAGGCTCTCCTTGCTCCATTATCTCCACAGATTTCAAAGGTATGTGAGTTGCTGCATTTTGTTTTTGGGAATTCTAGGACAATCCTTGATTAAATGTTCTCTATCACAATCTTTGCAATAAGCTCCTCTCCACTCTTAGTGTTGGTGGTTGAGTGCAATCTCTCACAAAATGTTCTTCTCCACACCTATAGCAAGTGATCTTTTGATTGGTCTTGAATTGAGGTCTCTGATTTGACAGGATATACATGAATGTGGCTACATCTAACTCAAACCTTCCATTTCCCAAATCTAGGGCTTGTAAATCTCGCACTTTATGATCACTGTTTTCCCATACAGTTGAATCTTGATATCCTTCTAGAGAATGAAAATCATTCATGTAGTTTTGTCTAGTTATTATATTTTCATTTTCCTCTACTGGAGTGTATTTGATAGGAACTACATTTGTGAGTATGGGAGGTTGTTGCCCTGATATCAGCCTTGCTTGTTCCACAAACCCTATTTCTCTTTGTTGGTTGTATTGGCATGAGTAGTCTTTTTCCTTGACAGGTTGCTTGTTGTAAAAACACTCTTCCCTAGTATGGTTGGTCCATTTTCTTTCTAGGGTACAATATTTCAATGTTTTCCTCTCCTACAGGTGTTGAGGTCTTTGATAATGACATTGATATGTCAAATATTTTTCCCCATAGTTATAGCATTTCTTAATTGGTGTTAATCTTGTATTTACTAGTTTTGCCTTAGTAGTAGCCTCTAGAGCTTTTGCTATAGCTTTCACTAATTCCTCTATAGGTGGTATTCTATCTTCATGAGCTCTTGGTTGGTCAAATGCCATTAGGTCCTGCCCTCTATTATCTTCCAAGTCTATAGCTTCCTTGACACAAGCTCCTAAATGATAACACCTTCTATAATAAACCAAAGTTCTAAGTTGAGCACTTTTGAGGCCTTCTATGAATAGAGACATTTGTCTTGCCATTGAGGGAGCCTCGTACTTTGGACATCTATCTATATACTGCTTAAATATCCTTGCAGTTTCTCTTACATTTTCCTCTTTCTATTGTTTAAAACTATGGATCAAAGTAGTTTGTACTATGTTTTATCCCAGTTTTTGAAAATTCCCTTATGAAGGCTTCCAAGAAGGATTCTATGTATTGATACATTTCCTTCCTCAAAGTATGAACCAAGACAAAGCTGGACTGGTCAAAGTTAGACCAAATGCTTCAAATTGTACTTTATAGTCCGCTTCTTGAGCCCTAATTAATTGTTTAAACTCAGAGCATGTGCATGAGGATCTGAATACCCTTCATACTGATTCTTCATACACTTTGCTACTTGGTATGGCATGAGCATTCTCCCTTAGGCCTGCCAATTTGGTCTCCTTCTTATATGGAAATCAAGCATGTCTTCTCCTTGTTTTTCAAAGGGATTTGGAGAATTATATGATCTCCTCTCTTTTTGTGGCTCTTTTGGAGTGTGATTTCTACTTGGTCCAGGCATGTCGGATTGTCCCAAATCCTGATCCCAAGGTCTTTTATCTGTACATTGGCCAAGATCATTAGAATTCTCTAGATCATGAATCAACACATAAACACATCCTTGTCTATCCTCATATCTGCCATCTCTGAATTGTGCCACTAGCATTCAATTCAAAGGAATTTCTAAGTTATTCAATCTGATGAGATTCTTATGCATTCAATCTTGATACACATACGTACCAAACCTATTTGTGTACATATATTTGAGGATATTCCTATAAACTCCTATGTCTGTGTGTTCCTCTTCTAAATTCAAACTTTTCCATACTTGGTGACTGATTTGTTAGCTCCTTCTAATGATTATCTTGGTATTGTTGTTTCTCAGCCTCACTATGGGTTTTGGAATGTATAATGGTAGTTCTAGATCTCAATATCATTCACTTCTATTATTTGAGAACCCTAATTTGTCTATTTGGAAAACCCTAATTTGTCAATGAATTGGAGATTTGATCTTGAGGAGTTAACTCCTCCCACTTTTAGCTCAAAGATCTCTTCCTCTCTTCTATGATTTGTCCTAGTTGTAATTTCCTTGAATATCCTTGTTTTCTTGAAAATCGTGATTTTCTACGATTCTGAGTTAGAATCGTGAAATTCTGAACTCAAAATCGTGTTTCTATGAAAATCGTCACATTTCACGATTTTGTAGAACTTCACGATTTTGTGTGAAAATCACCATTTTTAGATAAAATCGCGTTTTTCCTCACAATCGTGTTTTTTCATGATTTTATAGAATTTCATGATTTTTAGCTGAAAATCACGGTTTTCTCACAAAATTGTGTTTTTACTCACAATCGTGTTTTTTCACAATTTTGTGAGTGTTAATGATTTTGAGCTCAAAATGATGAAATTTTGATAGCTCAAAATCATGGTTTTCAGTCACAATTGTGATTGCTCATAATTGTGGAAAAACACGATTTTCTCATAAAATTGAGTTTATTGAAAATCATGTTTTTCTTGCACAGAATCGTGATTCTGTGCAAGTTTAACTAAGAAATTTTATTTGATTTTCTCTTGACTTTTTTGATCAATTAAAAAGCACCTAATAGAAAAATGACATGCAATAAAACATTTTTCTAAAGTTTATCAAAAAACCTATTAAAAAATAAAATTTCAAAAAATTGAGATTCCAGAAAAAATCACGATTTTTAGCTTTCTTATTGATTTTCTTTGGTTTTCAAATTGCAAAAAATTTTGTAATGATTCTTACCTTGACAATGAGTCTGTTCTCTCAATCTTGCTTATAGAGTGCAAGGAGTCGTGTTTCTGTAGCTCAGTGTCTCTCTCTCTCAGTCACTCACTCTCACTCACAAATGAGATTTTTGCCTTCAAAACTTGCTTTTATAGCTTTCAAAAAATCGTGATTTTGTGCCAAATTGTACCATTTGACTACATTTCCGAACAATCTTACTCAATTCTTTACTCTAATGATTATAATCTTTACTTTCCAAGCAATTCAACACTTACCTATGTTCCTGCCTTAATAGAAAATGGCGATTCTATGCATGAGATCCAAATTTGCAAAAAACTTCAAATCAAGTACTTATCCTTTTCCCTTGAATTCACTATCATTCCTTGGTTGATATACTCATGCATTCAAATTTGTAAAATTGAAAAGATGTTACCAAATCCAGAAAATCGCAATTCTCTGCTCAAAATCGTGATTTTGGGTTTTTTCCAAAAAATCGTGTTTCTTTTCACTTTGCATTCAATCACCTCTTCCCTCTTCAATTTTTACCTACCAACATCAAAGAATTAATCAAAATTTTGATTTTCTTAAAGGGAAATTGAAGAAAACATTTTGTTTCTTTTTATGTAAAATTTTCAATTTTTCATGACTTTTACCTGAACTTTCCTTATAAAAACCATTTCTTAGAATCAATACCTCTTACCTTCCATCCATTCCATTGTAAAAAGAGTTTTTTTGTATTTTCTAAAAGATTTTTCTCTATTTTTTGATATCTTTGCCCTAGATAAAGAGAAAACAATTTATTTAGGGTTTCTTTTGATGACTTAATGATCTTGAAAAGTGGAAATGGATGCTAAATTTGTACCATTATCAATGAACAACAAGCCACTCCATAGCCATCAATGTTTTTGGCAAATGAAGCAATCAATTTGTACAAAGACAAGCACATTCACTTCCCTTTTAGCAAGAAGCTATCTTTTCCCAAAAGACAAGTACATTTACTTGGAATAAGCAAATGAAGAAATCAATTTGCACAAAGACAAGCACATTCACCTTCCTAAAGGTAAATGAAGCAATCTTTTCCCAAAAGAAAAGCACATTTACCTTCTTTTCAATGCACCCATGGAAGAAAAAGAATTGTACCTTTCCCAAAAGTGTTTGTTACCATCAGTATTGGAAGATTGAGCAAGGTCCAAAGCTCCAATGGTAGCTTTGCATACTTCCCTGGCAACGACACCAAAAGATGTTTGTTATACTTTGGAGTTGTCCTCTCCAATCATTATAGTATAAAGGATTAGCATAAAAAACACCTTGAATATGTAAATCGAGGAAGTATACTAATACCACAACCCCTTCAAGTACCAATGGGATCCAACAAATTGCAAGAAAAGACCATATTATCTGATATTTTCTTGAAGAAGGAGTTGAAAATTAGGGTTTGGGGTATCTTGAGGTAGGAATAAGTAGTTTTTATGATTCTTGTGCCTAAAGTATGCTATTTTCCATCTAGATTCCAAATATGAACTCAAAATTAAATTTCATTACCTGTGTCATCATGACAAGACAATCATGATTATGAAAAAAGTGATATTCTTCACAATCAAGAGTAGTTTCTTGCAAATAACCATTCAATATTGTAAAAGACTCCTCTTCTCACAAGGTTTGCTCAGTAATACACAGGTTTCACCAACAAAATCCATGAGAAACACAAGGAAAACATTCATATTCAGCCATGAAAACTAGAGAAACGAAAGAAAACACAATTTTCCTAAGAGCTCTCGAATTCATATTCAACAAGTACAAATGATCAGCATCCCTTCACAATGTAAAATTTTGACCCTTATACTTTTTCAATTGTCCATGTTCACACTTGAAATTAGGCCCTTTCAACTTCTAATCTAAAAATAATTAAGTTTGAGAGCTCCAAAAAATCTCAAAAAAATATATAACATCCAATGGATCGTGAGGAAGACTCTTCCTCATTTTAACATCATTCTGATAATCATATCTACAAAAATTGTCTATTTTACAAATCCCTTCTGACAAATACTTGAGTGTAAGTATACAAATTATACCTCTGACCTAATGGGCATGTTACATAGTATACAAGTGAAGGTGTAAGATCATGAATCAAGTAACCCCTATCAGGTGCCAACAGTGTCGAAAGCTATCTTGTGGTAGAGCTTTAGTCAAAGCATCTACATCATTATCTTGAGTATGAAAATTCTCAAGAATAATTCTCCCAGTGGCTGAACAATCTCTAATGAAGTGATATGATACCTCATCTCAATGTGCTTGGTCTTTGCATGATAGACCGGATTCTTAGCCAAGGCAATGGCACTCTGACTATCACTAAGCAAACGAGGTAAATGCTGAGGTATACCCATATCTCAAGCAAGACGAGAAAGCCATAATGCTTCCTTACATGCCTCACTTGCTGCAACATACTTTGCTTCTATGGTGGACACAACTATACATTCTTGAAGATGAGATCTACAAGAGATAGCACCTCCATCAAAATGAAAAATTTACCCTGATGTAGACTTATGATTGTCTACACAACCAGCATAGTCAGAATATGTGAAAATAATAACGGATGTTTTCCCTCTACCTAAGCATAGAAACCTTTCCAGAGTGCCACTCAAATATCTCAAAATCATCTTGATCGCTTCCCAATGTTTCTTGCCAAGATTAGACATATATCTGTTCACAACTCCCACTACAAATGCAATGTCTGGTCTCGTATCTACCATAGCATACATGAGACTACCAATAGCAGAGTGATAAGGAACTTTGGTCATGAATTCTTGTTCCTCATATGATCTCAGGCAATCATCCTTGCTCAATTTCACATATGTGGGTAAAGGTGTACTCAATGCCTTTCCACCCTACATATTGAATGTGTGAAGTACTTTGGATATGTAGTCATGTTGAGACAAGTAAATGCATCTTTTAATCCTATCACGAGTAATGTGCATGCAAATAATATGTTTGGCATCCCCCAAATCCTTCATATCCAATATGTGACTCAACTTATTCTTGAGAATTAACAAGTCATAAGAGGACTTCCCAACAATCAACATATCATCGGCATTAAGTATCAAGCATATCAAGCTACCATGTGAGCATCTCTTTGTGTAGAGAAAATGATCCTCATTGCTTTTAGAATAGCCTTGAGACTTCATAAAAGCATCAAAATTTTGGTACCATTGTCTAGGGGTCTGTTTAAGTACATATAAGCTCTAATTGAGCTTACAAACTAGACTTTCTTTGCTAGAAACTACGTAACACTCTGGTTGTTCCATATAGATCTCATATGTAAGATCTCCATGCAAGAAAGTAGTTTTCACATCCATTTGGACTAGCTCTAAGTCATCCATTGCAATGAATCCAAACAACATGCACAGGGTAGCCATCTTGACAACTTAAGAGAAGATTTCCTTGAAATCAACACCATGTTGTTGTTTAAAACCCTTTGCAACAAGTCATCCTTTATAGTTTTGAGAAGCACTATCTGATGTGAATTTCAACTTATACACCCATTAACATGGTAAAGCTTTCGTGCCCGTTTGCAAAGGTACTAAATCCCAAGTACCATTCTTGTGAATAGAATCCAACTCACTCTTCATGGCATGCTCCCACTTGACATAATCTGTTGCATAGCCTCTTCATAGCAAGAAGATCCATGAGCATCTATTAGCATAACAAAATCCAAACCTAGAACATATCTATCAGGTGGATGTGAGACATGTGTAAACCATCTCAATGGTTGCTAAACAAGAACATTTGCAAACTGATATGATCGGACATTCTCTTGAACATCCCTATGTGCAACATTTTTATTCATGCTAATTAGATGTCTAGTATCCTCAGACACCACTCTTCTCAATTCAACCTCCTTAATGGGTTGTTTATGCATCTTAGACTCACTAAAAATTACATCAATACTTCTGACCAGTGATTGTGTTTCAAGATCCCATAAGCAATATCCAAATTTTCCTTCTCAACCATATCCAAGAAAAATGCATTTCATTAACTTATGGTCCAAATTTTTTCTAAGATTCTTGGGTATACGAACATATGCTTCACACCCAAAAACTTGAACATGATCATAATATGGTGGCTTCCTTATCCATAACTCTTGTGCCACTTTCAGAACATTGGCAATACTAGGTGAAAGGTTAATCATGTGAACTGCAGTCAATCCTACTTCTGGCCAAAAGTCTTGTGAAAGGTTTGCATGATGCAGCATAGAAACTACTCTATTTTGAATACTTTTAACCATCCTTTCAGCTACACCATTCTATATTAGGGTATAAGGAGCTATAAACTCTCTATAAATTCTTGTAGACTGACAGAAAAGGCTGAATTCATGTGAGGTATACTCACCCCCATTATCTAAACGTAAAGCCTTAAGCTTAGTTCCTTTTTTAGTGTCAACTAAAACAAGCCATTTTTTGAAATTAGGAATACCTCATCCTTTGCTTTGATAGGATATATCCAGAATTTTCTAGTTGCATCATCTATGAAAGTGACAAAGTAAAGAGAACCACCTAATGACCTTGTGGGCATAGGACCACACCCATCTCTATGAACGAGATCTAGAGGCTGAATTGAAGAGTCAATGTGCATCTTTTGCACATTCCTAGTTTTCTTTCCATGTTGACAATGCTCACAAAATGAAAAATCAGAGAAAGATAACACAGGTAAGTAGCCAGAATGAGAAAGATTTTCCATTCCACTATGTGATATATGGCCCAAATGGCCATGCCAAGTACAACCCATAGGGTGTTTAGTATAGCTAACAAGTGTTCTTTCTATGATACAAATAAAGGATAAAGTGAGCCAATGTTTCTTCCTTTTTCAATAACCAAATTGCCTTTTGATATTCAAAAGGATTGAGCATAGAAGACCACCCTGTAACCAAGGTCAGATTGAAAAACTGACATCAAACTATGTGATAATTGAGGTACATGGCATAAATTATGCATAGTAAATGTTGAACCATCAATGAATTTGACAACCACATGTCCAATCCCCACAACGTCACAGTGATAAGAGTCACCAATTCCTATGGTACCAAGAGACTTTGCTGCATAATTAGAGAACCATTCTTTGTGTGGTGTTACATGGAAAGAAGCACCAAAATCTAGTAGCCACATGTGGGAAAGAGAATCAAACATAAGAGCCTCAGTTGGCACAGTTCTATCAAGTTTGAACACATCAACACCATCAAAAACAACATTAATTTCTTCAATCTTCACAGTCGAAGTAAATGGTGCATGTAGTTGTTTAACATGCCCATCAACATTCTGTCCTTTACCTTTAGCATTTTTTAATATGCCATCTCTTTTTCATATGTATTGCATAACTTCTTCCAAAGCTCCCATGCACTTTTAGAGTCTGATACTATAAAGTAAATATTATCTACCTATTGCAATAGAATGGTAGACCTGGCCATTTCATTTAACTCATCCCAATCATCTTCATCTATGTCAGCAGGTTTCTATGAGATTCCATTTACTAGATTCCATTGCCTCCTCTCAATTAGCACATCTTTAATCTGATTCCATAGAGCAAAGTTTGTGCCATCAAATTTTAAGATCTCAAAATGGTCTTTGCCCTACAAGTTATACCTCCTTGGAACACTAGCACTAGATCATGATCCAGCAGATGTGCATGAGACCTCTGATGCCATGATGGTAGAGAACTAAATAGAATGATAAAGGAGCTAGAAGAGTCCAAACACCACTAAGGCTAAAAGAAGGATGACCAAGTGTTAGATTTTGGGACAAAATTCACCATTCTTCCCAGAAAAATGAATTAATGATCAATAATGACCAACCAAAAGGATCATGTGAGAATAAATGTGCTCATACCTAAGTGTATCAAGGAGTAAATCAACCACTGTATAGTTGACAAAACCAAAAAATTTGGAAAATTTTTGCCAAAGTATCCTTTGCAAAATGAGCATATGATCAATGCAAAAATCACATAAAACTGCAAGTACTGACATGTTTCCCTGCATAGTGAATCATTGACTCCACTACATATAATCAATTACTTGAAAGAAGCCAACTAGGCTTATCGAGCACCTTTGAATAACTATCATACATGCCACGAGGAAGGAGATAAGGAAGAGAGCTCACACACACACTCTCACAATCAAAGAGAAGCACACACTCAGATTGAGGCAAGGAAGAATGATCTTCTTCTTCTTCTTCTTCTTCTATTACATAAAAAGGAATGTACAAGAATGACCTAAAAACAAGAATACAACAAGTGCACTATATAAAGATCAGTACATAAGGAAAAACCTAATGTTCGCAAATGAGTGAGTTGGCAAGAAACAAATGTACCATCACTCTCAGTAGATAAATCTAGTACAGCTCAATGAAGTATCCCTGACACATACTAGTGTGAACACTTTACATGTCAGAGAAATTACAAACTGATACATGTCATCCTGTATCATCACATGTTGAGCTTGATATCTCAACACTCTCCCTCAAGCTTAGCATCATGTCCTCTAATCCAAGCATCTTCAGAAACTTCTTCAGCTTCTTTGTCCAAGTGCTTTAGTGAAAATATCAACAACCCGCTCATCTGTTCTCACATAAACAAGATCAATATCACCTACTAATACCTTCTCTCTGATGAAGTGATAATGTACCACGCTATGCTTTGTTCTAGCATGAAAAATAGGGTTTCATGCTAATTGTATACTACTAAGATTATCACAATAGATAGTGATAGGCTTTTGCACTTCCACACCTAAATATGCAAGTCTCCAGCCATGATGCCTCACATGCTTCCATTGCAGCACCTCTATACTCAGCCTCTATACTCGACAAAGCAACACTGGGTTGCTTCTTGTTGCTCCATGTAATAGCTGCACTCCCAAGTGAGAATAGAAAGCCACTAGTAGATCTTCTATCTGGAATGCCACCAGCCGAATCTGCATCGATGTATCCATGAACCTACAAATCTACACCAACTTCATAAAACAATACATAATCCAAAGTAGCACTCACATAACATAGAGTGTGACTCAGAGAATCCAAATGTTTCTTTCTATGAACCTGCATAAATTGACTTTCAAGTCCAACAGTGTAGCTAAGATCAGGCCTCGTAATTGTGAGATATATCAAACTTCCCACAATTTTCCTATACATAGTAGCATTTTCCAATGCTTCATCTGATGTAGTATCTAACTTCAAATTTTGATCTAATGGCATAGAAATTGGCTTACAATCAACCATACCATACTTTTGCAGTATATTCAAGGCCTTTGTGACATCCATATACCTGCTTTTGTATGTATAAACTCAATGCCCAAGAAATAACGTAGCACACCAAGATCTTTCATGTCAAATTCTTGCATAAGAAGTTTCTTTACCTGATTGATGCTTTCTTCATTATCACCACCTACAATCAAGTCATCAACATAAATAGCCACAATCGTGATGCCATCATCATCCTTCCTTGCATATAGTGAATGATCTGCATCACACATAGAAAACCCAATGGTGGTTAAGTAATCAGCAATCCTTGCATGACATGCACGAGGAGCTTGCTTTAGCCCACACAAAGCCTTTTTCAACCGGCAAAACATATTTTGGATGGTAGAATCTTTACTTTTGAAGTAGAAGAAATCAACAGTATAGTTGTATTCAATTTTGGCTAATAAACCCTAAGTGAGCTTGAAGTGTGGCATAAGAGACTTGCTCATGTTAATGAAAGAACCTTGAAGGATATATGAAGGGATCAAAGTGTTCTAGGGCTTCCAAACATATCAAAGCAACACATGATCAACAAGTGTGATGCTTGTCAAATTAGGAAAGCACAAAGACAACCTTTCAACCACAAAGCCTACATTGACAACAATCTCTTGGACTTAGTACACACTGATGTGTAGGGCCCAAGTCAAGAATCTTCATTAGCACTCTCAAGGTATTATTTATCTTTTTTTAATGATCACAATAGATGGAATCTTTTTTACTTTATCAGGAATAAGAGTGAAGTGTTTGAATGCTCCAAGAAGTACCTAGCACATGTGGAAAATCATACACGTAGATCATTGAAGAATATTGCGAAGAAGGGGGAGAATACTTCTCCAAAGAGTTTGATGAATAGTTTCAGGATAATGGGATCAAAAGCGAAGTGACTACTAGGTACTCTCCTCAATTGAATGGTATTGTAGAGAGGAGAAACAAGAACCTAGTTGGATCAACAAGAACAATGCTTGAAGAGAAGAAGCTACCACATTATTTATGGGAAGAGCCTATATCTATTGTTGTGTATCTTGTGAATAGAATTCCATTCAAATATCTTGAATTTATGACTCAATATGAAGCATGGAATGGTAGGAAACCAACTCTAGTCCATTCCAAAGTTTTTGGTTGTGTAGCATATGTACATGTACCATCACGAATCAGAGGAAATTAAATGAAAGAGAAAAGAAGGTTGTATTCATTGGCTATGATTCAACTCAAATGGGATAGAGGTTCTATAAACCATTCACAAAGAAATTTAACACAAGCAGGGATTTTGTATTTGAAGAACACAAATCATGGTATGAAGATGATAAACAAAAGGTAAACTGACCCTATAATCTTGATTCAATTTTCATCATTTAGGTACTAAGCATGATACATAGGTGCAAGACTCAAGAAGTGAATCACATGATGATAAAGGTGAGGAGGAGAGGTACTACACACTATGCAAATCAAGAGGAAAGGGGAAGATGCAAGAATGTAGAGAATTCTCCAAACACACTCCTAGAAGGTCAACAAGAGAGAAAGCAACCTGAAAGGTATGGATATGACTCTACATTTGTAACAAAGCATTCCATTTCTTTGGACAAAGACTTAGTTTCAGAGGAACCTTCAACATATGAAGAAGTCAAGGGTAATCCTAATTGGCAGAAAGCCATGAAAGAGGAGGTAGAAGACTTAAAGGAAATGGACACATGGGAGTTAGTTCCAATGCAAACCAATCAGAAGGTATGGGTCTACAAATTGAAAAGGAATTCAGTGTTACCATTAGTGCCCATGTGAAAGGCCAAATGGCCACTGGACACTTTTGAATATGTCCTTTAATAAAACATATGGTGGCTTGGTCAGCCACATACTGTAAGTTTGACCACATTTGTAATGCCTAAGATGTGTGTGTTCGTGCTCACTGTGTGCTGTGTTTTTTCGCGTATTCTATAGCCTCTATGTGGAATACCATGTGCGACACACGGAGCTCCATTTTCTACTCTGAGGATATCTTCATGGAGCTCTCAAGAAGGAGAGTGTGCATGGTGCATTGCTATCAAAATATTTCACTAGTATCATAGCATCTCGATGCAAAAGCTATGTTTCTTTTTTATGAGCAAAGCAAGCACCTGCCCACCAACCCAAGGCCTTCTCCAAGGCTTATGACTAAGGCGGTGACCAACGCATAGAGCTTGGCATACCTTGTCATCCAAGTCACTAAATTCACCATTGGCACTGTTGGCTCTACACGAGGGAGGACCTCAAAGATCAAGGAAGACGAAGGTTCTCGATACTTCCCAAGAGGTCACTCATCCCCGTACTATTGCCCTTGCGGCTTACTTAATTGTGGAAATATCTTCCTAGTAAACTACACTCTTGTGGTCCGTGAAGAAGGGGAAAGACTAAGGTTCACATTATCTTCAACAAGTTTTGGGCCCTCAAAGCTTCATTATTTGCTTTCAAAGCCTATTTTTGAAGCATTTTTGGGATGACTTTTGGAGCCATTTTGGAGTAATTTCATGCATAGTTGTCTCCACAGAGGTCCAAGAACATCAAGAAGCGTGTTCTTTGTACTTCTTCAACAGTGCATGTTCACCTTTTGGGCTATGGTTTCAGCCACACTAGTTAATCTACAGGTTTCTTGAAAGGTTTTAGTTGTGGTGGAAGCAGCCACGGCAAGTCTATGCAAGTTTTTGAGCCTAGAGAACTGAGTTGACAGACACTTGCAAGTGTTGTTGTCTAGTGTTTGGGTAGTGAATTTAGCTTTTCAGTGCCATCTTATTGCATATATTGAGCACATACACACTGTATGCTTCTATGGATGCCGCTTATGTATGTCCATGTGGTCATTGATACAACGGTTATGTTTTTTGCATAAAGCCTATTTCATTCATCCTTCAGTTTTTGAGTGGAACGATGAAGAGGGTCATGGTAAGCTTTTCTTAACTATGAGACGCCCCGATGTCAAGGTCTCTTTGGTGATGCAGGTGGAAGACTTACCCAACCTCACCATAGGAATGTATTGTTGAGATATCAAGCTCAACATGTGATAATACAAGATGACACATATCAGTTTTTCATTTCTCTGACATGTATAATGGTCACATTGGTATATATCAGGGATACTTCATTGACCTATACTAGATTTATCTACTGAGAGTGATGGCACGTTTGTTTCTTGCCAGCTCACTCTGTAGCTCAAGCGTAAGCACCACATCCTTTGCTTGTCAATCCGCGGAGACGTGAGGACCGGTATGAAGACCACGAGCAAGTGAAGGCACAAGTGCGTGAGTGAAAGCACACAAACATGCACACATATACACACACGCGCACAAGGTAAGATCAAAGAGAGGAACAATGGAAAGCTTCGATTGCAAATGAGTTCTCTTACAAAAGCTCTATTCTCTAACAAGCTAACCTCAAAAATGAGCTCTCTAGCTCTTTTTATATTCTTTTGACTAGTTTTGGCCCTGTCCAGACCTAGTGTCCGGCCTAATTAAAAATTAGGTTCCAAGGCTTATTTGAGGGCTCAAATGAAGTCTAAAAATTATGAAAATTGGTAGGATGGTATTTCTAATACTCCTCAAGCTCAAGGACTCCTTGGCTTGAACAAAATGGAGTTACAAAAATAGAAAATGGTAGTTACAATGGTTTTTAGTGATGAAAATCACTATTGTTGTAGGGGATTCTTCTGAAAATTTGACATACACTTCTTGGAGCTCCCTACTTGCTCCTTCTTCTTATATGTCCACCTCTTTGATGTGCTCCTGTGCTTTGTCCTTGCCCTTCAGCTTCAACACTCCCCCCACTCTCGAGTCTGTCGTCCCTGACAGACCCTTGTTGTAGTGGTTGTTCCAAGTAGTGCCTTGAGAGGAAGTGTCCCTTCTGTATGAACAAAAGTCGTATGACTTCCAGATGTGGCAAGGTTGGTTGTCTGGTTCTGCATCTATCACTGTGAGTCTTTGCACGTTGTAGTCTCTTGGTATGTGCTTCTTCCTTGGATTCCAGCATGACTGTGTCGTTGTGAGTCTCCGTTGATGACCTCAGATCTTCCAAAGATGATGTTCATAGTAGTCATGCCAAGTACTCATAACCCATAATGGATGATGGGTAAGTGTGTTCCTGCATGGGTTAAGGAAAATATGTGCCTTGTGCACGGCTTGTAATGTAGCCCTATGCATGCTTACTTGGAAAATGCATCGAAAGAAAAATGGTGCAAAAATTGGAGTTCTTGAGCTAAGTGCTCAAGGGTATGTCGACGAAGAGGTTTCCTAAGCTATCATGGTTATGATGTTTCCAAAGTAAAGATACGTACCATGGAGGAGGTCGATCGATGTTCATCTCTTCGTGTTGTACACTTGGCCTTTGGGATGGAACATTGTTGATGAATGTCCATGGTGATGGTCCACTGATGAGATCTTTTAAATGGCTGATCCTGTCTCATCTTTTCAAAGCATCATTTGCCAAATACTGAGAATTGAATTTCTTTATATTTCAATATACATACAAGGATTTGCATGGTACCAAAACTATCCCTTGTAGATATCTCCTTGGATGCTCTTTTACATATGGTAGTTAAACATCTCTCAAGTTGCAGACCTTCAAGCTCTTCACTCCTGCCCTGGTAAGGGGGAACCCTAGTTGTGGATGCCATGTTCATGCCAAGTTCCTGACATCTACCAGATAAGGCAACAATTATATCATCTACTGGCCGAGACACACTTCTATCCAAACTCATGTTCCACCTTCAACTAAGCATGACTCATTCATGTTTCATGAGCCAAACCTGGGAACAAGTGCTTCCTCTCCTTTTTTTTTTTTGGAGGAACAATGGAACCAACAAGAAGACAGATGTTAGTATCAGAAAAATAGTTGACATATGTCAATGTGCTCTTGTGCATGGGACTCTCAAATGTGTCTATGCACGGCCATGTAATGTGGCCCTATATTAATGCATACTTTGGAAATGCATGACCTGAATGGTGCAAAAGACAAGGTTGTGCAAGGAGCACATGGTTGTCGCTCGTCGAGGCTTTCAATGTTATTTGCGGAGGTTGATGCCGACCTTGGTGGAGGTATCCATTGAGTCTCGAACTGATGTAATCCTCCTTATTGGAGTCCATTTTAGAACAACATTTGGCACTGTAGAGATCACTTTAGGCATCTTCCTCTTTGGATGCTTTCTGAATTGTGGTATCCAATCTGGTTGGCGCTTTGGTTCGGTGGAGGCTACTTGTACTTTTGGCTTCCAAACCCATATACTTTTTGCACGTCTTCCTACTATTGTTGAAGGGCTGATTTGATCTTCTTTCGGTCTGTGTATGTGGTTCTTACCCTTTTCTCTTTTTGGCTTCTTTGTTGAGACCTTTCGCATGTGGGAGAACATAGGTTGTTGTGGATGTAAGAGCTTCTTAGGTACCCACATCTATAATCGCCCTTGTTGAGCTGCAGCTAATTTCTTAGGCACCCAAACTTGTTGGATACCTTGTGATTGAGCTTGTCCGAGCTGCTTCCTTCGTCTTCTGGCCTGGTTGGCTTGCCTGGATGGGATTTGTGGGGGTAAGGCTAGTGGTTGCTCTCCTTTGCGTACCCAGATCCGCTTTATGCTCGGAACTGCTTTCTTATCGAATGGTGTTTTTCTACTTGATGTAGCAGTTGTCCTGAACGGTTGTGTTTGCTTGTGTGGTGGACTCACTACTGTGGCTACTTGATTCTTTGGAGAAGAAGAAAGATCCACCCTCCTTTGAACCTGTTCTTCCACGATTGACTCCTTCTGCATCATAAAGCTTTTGACACATACAACATCTTCTTCCATATGACTAGTCTTAGAAGAATTAAGAGAGTGTGTGGTGCCATGATCTAGGAGCATGCACTTCTCTAATTCTAATGTGATGCATTGTTCATGTACCCAAACTTGAAGAATTTGACTTCTTAGGTTAAGTTGACTGCATTGTCATAAATCCAATCTTGTCCTAACACAAGTGGTTCTGTAAGGTTCTCATCTTGACACACTAGCACTTTGACTTTCATTGGAACAACTTGAAGGTAGATGGGAAGTTCCACCTCGCCCATACAAGGGGTTTCCACACCTCCCAATCCTATGAGATAATCTTCTATGGGATTGATGTTCAACTGCAAGTTTTGGCAGTAGGATAGTCTAACTGCACTACTTACTACACCTGAGTCAATCAATGCTTTCACAGTCCTTGCACCCTTTCCTCGTCCTATCTCTATGGTCACAAAGGGACGTCGGTCAATGACTTGAGAAGTAGTTATGCCCGATTTTTGGCACGTATCCATGTGATATTTTGGGGCTTTTGAGTTGACATCTAGGCCTAATCGCCTTAACTTATTTCGCCTTATGCGCTCTCTAGCCTCTGCTTGTGCTTCTTCTCTGACTCTCATCTCTTCTTCTTTTCGTTTCTTAGCAGTGTTGAGTCTCATTAGCATGTCCTCTGTAAGAGGTTCTTGATATAACTTGACTCGACAACCACTGATATAGTTTGGCAAGATGTCTCCTTATAGAGTGGCCAACTGAACTGCACCACTAGTGGAAATTCTATTAATGATCATGGGTCCATATCCTCTTTTTTCCAACTTATAGGCATGTTGTTTTAGTGTATAAACCAACACTAGATCTCCCTCTTTCAATCCCTTATCCTTGATGTGTGCATCAAAGTATGCCTTTTGCCTTTTCTTTGCAGCATAGATGCCTGCTGCCGCGCGTAGCCTTGTCTCACCTAAGCGTTCTAGATCAAATATCCTAGAGGACAATTCATGTCCATTCCACTCATACTCTTGTGCTACTTTTAAGGCAGGGATTAAGAAATCTAATGGTAGCACAGCATTCTGTCCGAAGACCATTTGAAATGGGGTGGCGTTGAGTACCGTTTTGTAGGCAACTCGATAAGCCCAAACAGCATGATGAAGTTGTTTGTCCCAATCAGAGCGTTTATTATTTACCAGTTTTGTCAATACGTTACAGAGGATCTTATTGGTGCTCTCGGCTTGTCCGTTAGCTTGTGGGTGATAAGGGGCAGACTTTTTATGTATCACCAAGAATTCTTGGAGAAGATTTTCAATGACCTCATTCAAGAAGTGTGTGCCTCTATCGCTTACTAACTCTATTGGTAGCCCATATCTCGTGAACACATTCTCGAATAAGAACTTAGCCATTGTCTGAGCATCATTCTTTGTGGTGGCTTTGACTTCTACCCACTTTGTAAGGTAATCTGTGGCTACAATAATATACTCTGCATGGGAGTTTCTAGTTGGGGGGTTAATAGGACCTATGAAGTCTATGCCCCACTTCAAAAATGCACGCCCTCCCATCATTGGCCTCAAAGGCATCTCATCTTTTCTAACTGGATATTGTGCACGTTGGCATGTGTCACATTTCTTCACATAGGTATGTGCATCCATATGAAGAGTGGGCCACCAAAGTCCTGAGAATAGAATGGTCTTGATTACTCGATCAGGATCGAAGTGTCCATGTGCAACACCACTGTGTGCAGTCTCTAAGACCTTTAAATAGTCTGATTCATGCACGCACAGTCTTAAGTAACCATCTTTGCCTCTTCCGTATAGGTTGTCTCCTACTAAGGCATAGCCTTGATCCTCTTTGTAGCTCAGTGATGAGTAGCACCTCCTTTAATGTCAATCCGGGAAGACGTGAGGATGGTATGAAGACCTCGAGCAAGTGGCGGCACCAGTGCGTGAGTGAGAAGCACACAAACATGCACACACATACACACACACGCGCACACACGGCAAGACAAAGAGTGAGAATCAATGGAGTTCCTAGATTACTTTTCAAGAAGCTCTTACAAGTTTGTTTCAATTACAATCTAACCTCAAAAATGAGCTCTCTAGCTCCTTTTATAGTTTTTGACTAGCTTTGGCCCTGTTCAGACCTAGTGTCCGGCCTAGTTAAAAATTAGGTTCCAGGGCTTATTAGAGGGCTCAAACAAGATCTAAAAAATATGAAAATTGGCATGTAGGTACTTCTAAAGCTCCTCAAGCTCAAGGACTCCTTGGCTTGCACAAAATGGAGCTACAAAAAGATGAAATGGTATTTACAATGGTGTTTAGTGATGAGAATCACTTTGAATGGGTGTAAAGGATTTGAAAAATTAAAGGTTGCCTTAGTGCTAGATCTGCGTGAGTGCTCGTACTTGCTTCTTCATGAGGAAAATTATTGGCCTATTTGCCAGATCTTCGTTGACTCCCTTGTCTGCTTGTGCCTTCTCTCCCTTCTGACTCTCTTCTCTGACTGCCATGCCTCGTTAGTCCTTCAGTTCCTTGTCTGCTGCTAACACCCCCCCCCTCTCTCGCGTCTGTCGTCCCTGACAGACCCTTGTTGTGTGGGTTTTTGGATGTAGTACTCGACGACATCCTGCGCTAAGTGATGTTCGGCAATTCTCAATCCTTTGGCCAAATCTGTGAGTAGAGCATCCCAGTCTACCGGCCCGGGAACCTTTGGATGTGGTATACGTAGCTTTTCGGAATGGAGAGCTTGTTCCACTGCAAACAACTGCAAGAGATGGGATGGTCTGGGAATGAATATCTCGGAGTGATATTCCCAGAATCCCGTGACAAACATCTCTTCAAACGTTTGTTTGAAGCAGGCCGGTAGATATTTGATGCGAGCGTGCCATGCATACACAACATTAATCGATGGGGTTGTGCTCATGTTGTATACAAGGTCCTGATTACCTTCATTAAGTCCTAGTGCTGAGAGATGCGGTTCCTTGACATTTTTGAAGGTCTTGAAGGTGACCAACATAAGTTCGAAAATCTTCAGGCACATCTGAGTCATGACATCAGGTACATTCTTGAAACGGACCCCCCAATGTCGAATCGTCGAAATCATATATCCAATAGTAGGTGGGCCCTTCGGGGGTGCGAAGTACACATAATTGAGCCACTTCTCACATCCTTTAATCGTCAGCACTGTTTGTGTGTACTCCGGCCATGATCTCCTTCAAAATACAGGGCAATAACATGGGTTATATTTGATGTACAATGGCATGTTGTTCCATGTTCTTACCATTTCCGGGTAGGTTTCAAGCAGCCAAATTCTCCACGTCGGTTGGCGAATATGTCCCTGCTTGGCACTTTCTGGGATGTCGTCCGGTGCAAACTGGGTGGCAGAGGTTGGTTCCCTTGAGGTGTGGTGCTTGATCTCCGCATTATAATCCGCCATTAGAACGCAAAAAGGAACATACAGGTCGTCCGATGGGCCGATCCACCTATGGTGTGAGAGATTCTTAAAATAATCGGATTTTATTACAACCTCTTCCAATTTTGACATCAATGCGATTTGGACTGCCACCCTGTCATCATGCGTCGTGGCTACTTTCTCTAATTTTTGCATCCATTCAAGTGCCTCAATTTCAATTGTGTCCATGCCCTGTTCTGTTCGTTACCCCCGGGTGTTGGCATCGGGACATAGGGATCCTCGAATGTTTCTTCTACTTCGATTGGCACAAGATCGTCAGGCTCGGGCTCTACCAGAGGGGAGGGCTGACGCTCGTATTGCATGACCTTGCTACGTAATTCCTCAAGTTCTGCCCGGAGTTTAGTGACCTCTTCAGATGTATCTTCTGCGGTCGTGATCTTGCTGGGGGATGTCTGTCGGGTAGCCAACTGCCTTAGCAAATCATCTCTCTCTTTCTCTAAAGCGGCATGGGCCTCCATTAGATCTGCATGAGTTTCTAACACCACTTTCATATTCTCAGAGGGAATTGCCTTGAATCGCTCTGGGTCAATCTCCTGTGGGGAACCCTCCATGGTCGCCTCCAGATTTTCTTCGTTCTGTTTCTGTAATCGTTTATTCTCCTCTAGCGCTGTAGACATATGCTTGCGTAGGAGGCCCAGGTTCCGTCGAAGCTTAAGGTTTTCCATGATCTGAGAATGTAGCAGCTCGTCCATGTGTCGTCGTTCTTCATCATCTGCTTGGGGTGGGTTGGCTACTAATTGTGCATATTGTTCCTGTAAGGTCACGTGCTGCTGTTGTAGTAGCTGCTTCTGCTCTTCAAGATCCCTACATCGTGCTTGGAGATCTTCGTGGCTTCGGAAAAGCCTTGTATGTTGGTTGTCAAGGTGTTGGTAGTGTTGCTGAAGTTGGGACATGCATTGATACATATTATTAAATACATTATTAAAAGGAATGGTGGGAGAAATGGTGTTGAATGCAGAGGGGAAGGGGAAGGGAAAGGGAATTGTGGATGCAGTACTCGAGAAGGGTGAGGGGGGAGGTGGGGGAATGGGAGATTGTGGGTAAATGGGGTGTGGGAGAGGTGCAGAGGTGGGTGACACTTCCATGGATTCAAAAGTGGAGGCCGTGATGGGAGTGACTGTGAACATGGGTATTGTGGTTGCGGTGAGAGTTGTGAACGTGTATAGAGGTGTGTGTAATTGTGAACTCCCAGGAAGTGTGATCGGAGTAGTGGTGTTTATCGTGGCTGTGGTCAGACTTATGTTTTCAGTGGAAATAGAGTATGTGGGTTGACTGATGGTGTGTGCATCGGTGTGTGTAGTGGGTTCGAAGGTGGTGACAGTAGAGGTTACAGTGGTAGAGGGAGGTGAATGGGGCGGATGTGGGGGAGAAGGTGGCAAGGGGGGTGATGGAGGTGCACTCGATGTGTGGGCTTCCTCGGTGTCGTGAACAGTGTGTGCTGTGCCAGTGGTTGTGGGGGTGCCTTGTGGTCCTGATCCTAATACATTCATTCGTTTTCCTGTTCGTGGGGGGCGTCTACCATATCTTTTCTCTGTCCTTCGTGATTGCGCTAGTGCAGTATGCACCGTTTCAGGTACTCCCAAAGCGTCCGATATCATTTCCAAGGTGGCACGGTATTGCTCGTCCACACCTTCCTCCTCCAGAATCTGGTTCATGAGGGCTTTACCCGCAGCTAATGATAGTCTGTGTTGTTCTTGAACTCGGTTCATCGTGTCGTAGAGCTTCTTTAATGCATTAGTATAAGCTGGGGCACCTTCCAGTACTTGTAGGGCTTCCTGATCATACTCTTGTTCTTCTTCTTCTTCTGATTGTCCACCCTGTGCCTCCTCATGTGCTTCTTCTTCATCGTCCACATTGACTACGTCCGGTTGACTGGGCTGGGCTTGGTCTGGGGCAGTTTGCTGTCCACCAGCTTGCTCTGCTTCAACTTCCGCATTTACAGCTTCGATGATTCTAGCAACTTCTTCATCCGTTAGATCCTCCAAAGTGAATCCATGCGGGAATTCCAGATCAGTAGGTACTGGTGGAAACACAAGGTTAGGGCCATCTATGCTGTGCCTGGGTAGCCTGATAGTAAATGGTTGTACTTGTCGGGGAAGTCTTGGGGTTGTTTCAGGCGTTAGGGTTGCACCGCGAGCTTGTGCACAAGGCATCTGGACAGCGCCTCTCATCTTCTTTGAGGGAGGCCCTACAGCTGACAATCTGTGTTGAAACTCCTGTGCTCTGGTCCAAATGAGAGCCCTCTGCACCGGTACATCATATGCGAGACATCTGTATACAATTCTTGTAAGCGCACAGCAACCATACAGCACAGACTTTTGCTTCTTATACCATCTCTGATGAGCCATATGAATCTGGTCGATAATCCAGTGGGGCATATTGATTGTCAAATCAAAAGCATGCGCTAGGTAGAGGCTAAACCAGATTTTTTTGGGAGGCATTGTGAACCTTTCCTGCGCGGGGAATGCGAAATGTTGCATGACCATGCGTAAGTGAATGGCGATCGTAGGTGTCATCGCAACCATGTCCTTCAACTTCGTTAGATTCCTGTTCTTCATATTGTCTGGAACCATAGTCTCTTTCTCTATTGGAATGTGCATACCTTTCATGTCGAGTGCTTCTCTTACCAAGTTGATAGTCAAGCGGAAACACTTCAGCTCGTTGCCCCTTGTGAGTGATGGGAGCACAAAGGAGCTGTATCCTTTCTTGTCTTTGCTTGGAGTGAGGGTACTAATTAAGTATGAGCACCTTAGAAAATCTGGCTTTGGTAGTTGGAACTTGAAGTAATCATAAAGCCCAGCCTTCTTCCATATCGACTTCAGTCCTTCATTATTCTGTAGCTTTTCAAATTCCCTAGTGAAGAAATGGTATCTGCCCCAACGTCCATTGAACTCTACCTCGGACTCCCACATGTATGTGCCTTCACCCAGAGGTCCAGCAACGTCACTGAACCAGTGTGAGGTTTTGCCCACCGGCATTGTGTGACCCTGTGGAGGATTTTGAATCGGTATGGCATGTAATGCCCTTAATGCCACTGGTCTTTCCTTTAATTCCTCCTCGATCGGAAGGCTTTCGATGTCCACAACTTGGGGGCTGGTGCCTACCTGGGAGCTAGTTCCTACCGTATCTGCCATGTTACTTCTTGCTGCCTGTCTCTGTGAGAATATACAAACATGTGTTAACATTGTACAGGACAAGGGAGAACCGTTGTTGTTCCCATTACCACATTAACATGAGGGTCGGGAGAGATTAATGGGTTAGTAAGTGCTCGGTGCGAGTGTGTGTGTGGTTAGGAGTTCGGAAGACCTAAGAGTTAAGTGGAATGATGTAGTGTGATAGTGATGTGGTTAGTAGGTTGTCATGGATTTACAAATGGGGTCTCGGGGTTTGTTACAAGTCTTAGGCTGCCAAATGCAGTGGATGGGTTTTGCTCTTGGTTTGGTAGAGACTCTAGAGATCTTTATAGGTGTATCGGCTTGAAAATGAGGCCTTTTAGGGACCCATTTACAAGTGATTATGTTCGTGCTCATGGGCCTTGGTGTGTTCCTGAGTGTAGAAAACGAGTGGATGCCGGCTGTGCGAGTGAATGGGTCACGCTGTATAGGATGTGGCCTTGGCATGGCTATTTGCGCCCGCAAACAAGCCTTAGGCACCCAAATTTGTCTTGATTGTGGGCTGGCCTTCATCGACTTCTTGGGCACCCAAATAGACTTCATGTTAGCAGAAGTACTTCTGAAAGACTTCTTATTAGTGTCGTGTTGTCGGTTACTAATAAGAGGCTTTGCCCGTGTGGTTGGCTTGAGTACAACCGGGTGTTCGCCTTTCCGCACCCACACTTGTTTCATTAGCTGAGACATTTTGCTGCGCAGGTACTTTTGATCTCCGACATAGGTAGTACTCTGCTTCTTCTGCCTTTGATCCACCTTTGGTTGCTGCCTCCCTCTGGCCTTTGGAAAAGAAGGGAGTTCCGTTGTGGTTCTGACTCCTTTTTGGAGATCTTCATTCTTCTGCATCACATAGCCTTGAACAAGAACAGCATAGTCAACTTCATGTGCACCCCTGGAGGGACCAGGAGTCTGTGCCTTTCCTAGTTCCTTGAGTGCTCCATTATTTAACTCCATAGTAATTCTAGTCTGCTTCACCCATACCTGAAGAAGTCCACTTCTTAGGTTTAAGTTGACTGCTTGGTCATAAATCCAGTCTTGACCCAAGACAAGAGGTTCAGTGAGATCCTCATCTTGACACACTAGTACTTTAACTGTCATTGCCTCATCATGAATGTAGAGGGGAAGTTCCACCTCGCCCATGCAAGGGGTTTCCACGCCTCCCAATCCTATGAGATATGCTTCCACAGGATTGACAGTTAACTGCAACTCTTGACAGTAAGACAACTTAACAGCACTAGTGGCTGCGCCTGAGTCAATCAAGGCTCTTACGGTCCTTGCACTCTTTCCTTGTCCTATATCTAAGGTTATGAAAGGACGTCGATCAATTATCCTATGCGAGCTTGTTCGTGCGACTTCACACATTGCCATATGATATCCTTGATCTGCATAGTCATTTGTTCTAGGCTGATCTCGGCCTTGCCTTCGCAATTTCATCCTCCGTATGCGCTCTAGGGCTTCTGCTTGAGCTTCTTCTCGAATTCGCTTTTCTTCCTCTTTGCGTTTCTTAGCAGTGTTGAGTCGACTTAGCATTTCCTCCGTGAGAGGTTCCTGATACAACTTGACTCTGCATCCGCTAATATAGTTTGGGAGAATATCACCTTCTAATGTGGCTAATTGCACAGCTCCACTTGTGGAGATCCTATTGATGATCATAGGTCCGTAGCCTCTCTTTTCTAGCTTCCTTGCGTGTTGTTTCAGTGTATAGACTAAAACTAGATCTCCTGCCTTCAAGCCTTTATCCTTCACATGGGCATCAAAGTATGCCTTCTGTCTCTTCTTAGCTGCATATATTCCTGCAGCTGCTCTCAGTCTGGTTTCTCCTAATCGTTCAAGGTCAAAAAGTCTAGAGGAGAGTTCATGACCCGTCCACTCGTGCTCTTGTGCTACTCTCAATGTAGGAATCAAGAAGTCCAAGGGTAGCACAGCGTTTTGGCCAAATACCATCTGAAAGGGAGTGGCTTGGAGTACAGTTTTGTAGGCAACTCGATATGCCCAAACAACATGGTGTAGCTGTTTGTCCCAATCAGAGCGTTTAGTGTTCACTAATTTCGTCAGTACATTGCATAAGATCTTATTAGTGCTCTCAGCTTGTCCATTAGCTTGAGGGTGATAGGGGGCAGACTTCTTGTGTATTACCAAGAATTCTTGGAGTAGATTCTCAATCACTTCGTTCAAGAAGTGAGTGCCTCTATCACTTACTAGCTCTATAGGTAGCCCATATCTTGTGAATACATTTTCAAACAAGAATTTAGCAGTTGTCTGAGCGTCATTCTTTGTCGTGGCTTTTACCTCTACCCACTTAGTTAGATAGTCTGTTGCAACAAGGATGTATTCTGCATGAGAACCCTTAGCTGGGGGATTAATAGGACCTACGAAGTCTATTCCCCACTTAGAGAATGCACGTCCACCCATCATAGGTTTCAATGGCATCTCATCTTTGCGTAAAGGATACTGAGTCCTCTGACAGACATCACACCGTTTCACATAGGTATGTGCATCCATGTGAAGGGTCGGCCACCAGAAGCCCGCAAATAGTATTGCCTTGATCACCCGATCTGGTCCAAAGTGTCCTCCTGCTACACCTTGGTGAGCAGTTTCCAAGATCTTGAGATATTCACTTTCATGGACATCTAACCTCAGGTAACCATCTTTACCACGCTTATATAGATTATCACCAATGAGTGAGTAATCTTGGGCTTCTTGTTCTAAACTCCTTTTCCTAGCCAAGGTCATATCTGGAGGGAATGCTTTCGTCCTCAGGAAGGATACTAGTGGTTCACTCCAATCTGGCACTATAGACACTTGATAAAGAGTGGCGTGTTCCACAGGTGGTTTAGTGTAGCAGATTGGGCATTCCTTGCACAACTTTTGGACATCAGCTTCCATAGTTGGCCAATATACTCCGAGTCTCCTTAGCGTTTGTAAGGTTCGTTGCTTTGAATGGTGTTGCTCTAATGCACCTACATGTGCTAATTGCAACCATTTATTGTACTCGTCCTCTTCCACACAACAAGCCAAGATTCCTTGATCTGTGTGCTTGTACATGCTTCCTGCCATGATGTGGTACTTTTGGGCTTTCACAACCTCTCTGTTCCGTATGTTTACTACTGGATGGTTAGGCCCGTATGTCAATACTGGTACCAATGGCTTAGCCCACTGCGGCACCACTTCCAAATTAAACAAGTAAGCATCAGGAAGATCATCTGATACTCCTTGTGGGGCTTCTCTAGATGTGAGCCTAGAGAGATGATTTGCTCTTAAATGAGTCCTCCCTTTTCTCACCACTACCTCAAAGTCATATTCCATGAGCAAGAGAAACCATCTCACTAATCTTCCTGTATTGCATGGCTTGTTTACGAGGTATAGCAATGCCTGATGATCAGTAAAAAATTTAAACTTATTTGCAAGCAAATAGTGTCTAAATTTCTTAACTGCATATACCATGCCTAAACCTTCTCGCTCTATAGTGGTGTAATTCCGTTCAGCTGCATTCAATTGTCTACTGGCATAGGCAATTGGAAGATCCATATTACCTTCACCAGTAGGTTGTGCAAGCACACATCCAATGGCATAATTGGATGCATCCATGTGAGCATGGAATGGCTTATTCCAATCTGGTGTGGTCAAGATTGGTGCTGAACATAATCTTCGTTTAAGCTCCTGGAAGGAATTCTCACATTCATCCGTCCACTCAAAGTTAGTCAGGAGTTCGTACATGGGCTTTGCAATGACAGCATACATGTGTATAAATCGTCGGTAATAACCACAATGCCCCATGAAAGCTTGTACTTCCTTGACATTCTTTGGCCTAGGTAGCTCTGCTATAGCTCTCACTTTCTCTTCGTCAGTAGATATGCCATTCTTTGACACTATGTGTCCTAGAATCTTGCCTTGCCTGACCATAAAAACGCACTTTTCTGGGTTCAGGCAGACTTGATATTCTCTACATTTGTCAAAGATTTGCCTGAGTTCAGGGATATGGGTTTGTTTAATGTTGGAATGAGCGCAAAGATCATCAACATAGACTTCTAAGTTCTTCCTCAAGAACTCCTTAAACACATGGCACATCAGCCTCTGGAAGGTAGCTGGTGCATTGGTAAGCCCAAATGGCATTACACGAAAGGCAAATATACCCCACTCTGTGGCAAAAGCTGTTTTATGCTGATCTTCTGGAGCTATGGCTACTTGATTGTAGCCCGAAAATCCATCAAGGAAGCTCTACACTTCCTTGCCTGCTACTCTTTCTAAGAGATGTTCTGTGATGGGAAGCGGATAGTTATCTCGAATTGTGGCTGCATTAACCTTCTTCAAGTTAATGCACACACGAAGCTTGCCATTCTTCTTGGGCACCACTACGATGGGGGATACCCACTCAGTGTGCTCAATTTCATAGATAAATCCAGCTTCAACCAGTCTATCTATCTCTTCTTTGATCTTAGCAGCGTAATTGTCGTTATATGTGTAGGGCTTTTGCTTAGAGGGTTTAGCATCTGAAGTCATGGGAATGGTGTGTGAGCATATGTCAGGGTCAACACCTTTCAAATCCTTGTAACTCCAAGCGAACACATCTCTGTATTCTCTTAGCAAGGCAATTAACGCATGCTCTTCTTCCTCTGTTAGGTCATGGCCTATGTATGTGCATCTCTCCTCTCCTTCTTCTAGGGCCACTACTATTTTCTTGGTGGTTTCTTTGTTATCATAGGCCTCTCCTACTTGTGCCTCTCGTTTAGGCATTCTTATCATAACTCTCCTGTCGTCTATCTCATACTTCTTAAAATTTTCTGGGACCTCAAACAAAGATTCTTCCTCTTCTGGTGAGACTTCTCTCTTCTTTCGTTTCTTTCCTTCTTCCTTCCGGGTCACATGTGTTGCTAATCTTACATCGTTTGTAAGCTCTCCATGCCTCTGGGGTTGAAATTCTACTTCAGGTCCATAATGATTGACTCTAGATCGGAGTCGCTTGCATCCTCAAATGCATCAGGGCTAGGTTCGCATTCTTCTAGAACTGCCTCTCCCATGATTGGCTCTATGGAGAAGACTGAAATATCATAGCCATCCTCATCACAGTGAGGTGTCCATTGTTCTTCATTGATGGCTACGTCCATTGTTGCTAAAATTTCTGCCCAGCCATGGGGTTCAAATTCCTCATCAGGAAAAACTACAGGTGCATAGGCTGGGTCTTGGATGGGTCTATGAGTTTCGTTTGCACCTATTTCTCTGGCCTTTTCTCTCTTCTCTTCCTCTACTGCTACTTTGCACATCCATAAGTGGGTGTCTTCATGCATCCATGAGGATCCTGAGCCTATGGAATGCACGGATTCCGTATCATCTTTGGCTCTATGGATGGGATTCCATTGGATGGGAGGGACATCTCTATGAGAGTAATCTTTGAGATTCACTTTGGTCGTAACACCTAAGTGCTGCAGGTACAAAGAATTGGTTCCCCAATCCTGTACCACTTGCAACTGTCGCATAAATGGTCTTCCCAGAATCATCTCATAGGCATGATTTTGCTGAAGTCACATATGGCAAATGTATGCTCAAACTCGACACCACAAGTGGTGAGAGTTATTCCTTCTAGCAATCCTAAGGGTCTCTCTATGTGACCATCGGCCATTTGCAATTTCATCCTCGTGGGCCTGAGTGCCGGCTTGCCCCAACGCTTCCATAGGGAAGTGGTGGCAATTGCAACTCCTGCACCTGAGTCCAAAATTGCCTTGGTGGTGTACTCCTGGTAGGTGATGGGAAGATAGGTGTTCCCTTCTTCGCCTTCACACATATCTCCTATCTTATCCAAGGGAATTTATGGCACCGTCCTATGGGATCCTACCTGGGAACGAGGTTTGGCTATTTCTGGTACTTGTTTGGCGACATGTTTCCATAATTCAGGTCTAACCTTGAGTAGCTCTTCTAACTTGAGATTGCACTGCACGTTAGTGTTCTTCACTACCTCTGTGTTCCTAGGTATGACTGAATCTTCGTTTCTTACCATGACTGTAGGCGTTCTCATACAGGTGGACTTAGCTTCCCATGGGCCTGTGAAGTGGGGTAGCTCTTGTATGGAATTAGACTCAAAGTCCAATCTCTCGTGAGACTGAGTACTCTCATGTTCCCCGTAAATAGATGGGATGTCTTGTGGGAATTGGTCGTGTGCATCATCCACAAGTTCAAAGGGAGGGGCGACTTCACTTTCGTTATCCCATTTGTCTTCTTGAATCTCTCGTAGGAAGTCTGGTGCAAACCGATTCATAGAAGAAGAAGTGTTTGGCTCCGTAGAGTTAGGCACATAAGCCACCTGGGAAGGAGGGCTTATTCCATCGTTGGCTCTCTCCTCGTTCTCATAGATGGCTGGAGCACAAGCTTCCTGGGGAGGATTACTTATTCTATTACTTTTCCGAACAGGCTCATATGTTCCCTGAGAAGGATTGTAGGCAACCTGTGGAGGTACGTAAGCTTTCGAGGGAGGCTCACCTGCTTTTTGGGGGGAAAGATAAGCTTCTTGAGGAGGCACATGGGCTTCCTGAAGAGGCTGGCTTATCCGTTCTCTTTCCCCTTCCTTTCTTTGAGGGGCAGGTTCCTTTTCTGATTGTGCAATTAGCCTCTCTATTCTTTCTAGCAGTCCGTCAAAGTGTAACTGCATCTTAGCTGAGCTAGAGATTTTAAAGAGGCGGCTAGCCTCGAACATGGCTTGAGCCAATTCCACCATCTTAGCACAAATTTTAGTTCGTTCAAGCTCTAGCTTGGCTCTGGGGTAGCATTTTTCATGATCGGTTATGGTTGGCCCTTCTTGGATTCTGGCCTGATATGCTTTAAGCATCATGTTTAGGTCCTCGGGAGTGGGATCTGCTAGGACTCATCCTACTTTGGGGGGTGGTGGAGTCGTATGAAGCGGGTTGGAAGGTGGTGGGTCGGATGGAGATGGGAATGGTGGTGGTGGAGTAGTGTGAGAGGGAGTTTCAGTTGTGAGTTCGGTTATTCTGGCTCTTGTTTCTCTTACGCTTTCCTCAAGTTCACTCATCTTTTTAGCCCATTGTCTTTTCATTCTTTCCCGACTATCTTTCCAAGCTCTAGTCCTTTTCTTGGTTATGCTCTCAGTTTCACTAGCCTCAAGGCCCTTTTCCTGGCTTGCCCCTTGGTTTTGCTACAATGCCTGAGCTCTAGTGACTACCTGTACTGGTGCAGTGGAAGTCACGCTCCCTGTGGAGTCTACCACTAACCCAACAATGTTGATAGGAGTGATTTTTGGCATGTTATTGGGGTTCTTTGGGGAATCTCGTAAGAGATGCTCTTTTCCACAGTCTTGGCAAAAGCCTTGGATCGTCACTGACTAGGGTTGTGTAGGTGGAGGCAAGGGACAATCACGAATGAGGTGATCTCCCTGACATCTGTAGCACGGTCCTCTAGGGAATGGGGTTCTTACCTGCCTTGGTTGAGGTCTAGGGTTGGGGTTTGCATACATGACGTTTGTATAATCTGCCTCCCAACTAGGTTCATTTGGCTCTTCGCTGTAATAGGACTCACCATGCTCAGGAGATTGCATGTAGTAAGCATGGGGGCTATCGACGTGTGTAGAATCAAAGCTATGGTCACTGGGGTCACTTTCAGAAAGCAAGGATGTTACAGGGACTATAGCTCTATTCAGGTTCTCTTCTGCAGTAGTGTACTTTACCGGAATCACATTGGTTGGGGCAGGGGGTTGTTGTGCTAACACAGGTTGAGGCCTTTGTTGGGCTTGATATGGTTGCTGATAAGGTGGTTGTGGCCTGCCATATGGCTGAGGAGGGTACTGGTTCTGGTATCTTCCCTGTGGTGGATAGGGTTGAGGGTAGGTTTGCCTAACTGTTTGCTTATTGTAGGGGCAGTCTTGCGCTGTGTGATTTGTGTATCTCCGTTCTATGGTGCAGTACTGGCTACTAGGATTTACTTGGGGCTGAGCCATAATGGGACACACGTTTGCCATATGGTCACCACCGCATGTATAGCACCTCTTCGCTGGGGTAAACCTCGGAATTTGTTTGCTAGAGACGCCTAGTTTTTGGGCCACTTTCTCTACGAGTTCCTCAATTGATGTGGATTGCGTGGAAGAGCGACTAGAAGCACTATCTGAATCTTTGTAGATTTTGGAAAGCTCTAGTTCTTCCCCTAGGTTATCTTCAATGTCAATGCACATGCGTACACACTCTTCTATAGTCCTAGGGTCCTTCAGATACACATAGGATCTCAATTTCGTACTCAGCAATCCATCAAGGAATAAGGCTACTTGTTTGGCAGATGTGGGTAGCTCCGAAACAGGGCACCTTTCAAGATATTGTCTAAATCTTCTTCCTGCCAATCTTACAGTCTCCTGGGGAGTCTGTTTGAAGCTGTGAATCAATGAGGAGGTATTGTGTCTTATGCCACTCTTAGAGAACTCTACAATGAAAGCCTCTAGGAGTTGGTCTATACACCTGAATTGTCGCTCATCCAATGGTTGAAACCATGTAAGTGCTGTGTTCCTAAGGGTTAGACCGAAGGCATTGTACTGCGTGAATAGATCCTCCACTTGTTCAGCTCTCAAGACTTGCTTGAACTCCGCCACATGATCATACGGATCTCCTGTGCCATCAAAGTAATTCTTCATGGACTTAACTAGCTGGGTCGGTCTCAAAGTTCTTGTGTGCTCTCTTGGTCTCGGCAGAGGAAATCCATCCACATTTCTTTGGTTCCTGTGAGCTCTAAGTATCTCAGGTTCTACTCTATTCGTCTCCGTCCTCGTTCTTTCTCTGCCCACTGGGTTGGCAAAGCTTACTTCTGGTCTATCTCTACTTCTGTCTCTTTGAGTTCCATGAGCTTGGGATGTTCCAGCTCCATGGTGACCATAGGATACATTCGATCTTGGCTGGGGGAAAATGAATTCACCCTTCCAAGTGTAAGCATGCCTATCATTTTCTATCACCACAAAGATCCTTTCCGAAGTGTGATCTAAGTAGGTCACTCTACCTGGGCTATCCGGATCCTTAAACTCATAGATCATGATAGTTCCTATATCAGTTGGCTGATTAGATTTATACCTCCAAAAGGCTTCGTCAGTTTCTCGATTGAGGAGCAACTCTATGCTCTTGTTGTCTTGGGGAACCCACTCAGGTGTGATAATCCTCGTGAGAGCAGACTTGCCTCGGGGGGTTCTAGGTTCCGCACCCATGTTCCCTTGTTCCAAGTCACCTAAGTCCGCCTCTGAGATTACATTCCCAAATTCATCTGTCCTGTCTGGGTGACTGGTGACTACGTATATGGTTCCTTCTTTGTCCAGGTATGCACCGTTTTCAAACTTGACTGTTGGGTGCTCTAGTCCAATGGATTGATCAGGATTCTTAATCTGTATCACAGATCTTCCTAAGCCGTCCTCATAGATGCTGGCACCTAACCGGTTGGTCCTAAGGTATTCCAGCTGTGTTTTGTAAGGGCCTTCTACCCTGTACAAGTAACGCACTCCTGAACTTCCCGTAGGTCTGTCCATGCTTTGAGACATCTCTGACTCACTAGTCTCAGAGCTAGGGTAGTACGAGTGGTGGCTCAACTGCTGGGCCCAAGACCTAGCAGTGTGGTTGACACTAGCCTCTGAAGACCTGAGGCTTTGTCTCTCCCTTGCTAGATGTCGTCCTGATCTAAGGTTCATATGCCTATCTAAGGAGCCCAATTCTTTGCCCAGAGTACAACCTCGTTGCTGGTTACTTTATATTAGTCGCTTGGTTCTTTTTAGTTATTTCTCGTGTTTAAGGTCTTGTCTGACATTACGTTGTCAGGAATACTTGAATGTTCTTCGTGCTTTCAGGTTGATCGTTCCACGTTAGGTTCTTTTCCTTTATGTTATCGACAGTACAGAGATTAGGTTTTTAGCTTGAACTTGAGTTTTTAGGTAGTCTTCAACTTGATACCTGCCTATCGTCGCCCTGACTTACTCCTACCTCTCGTCGTTCTTAGCCTAAACTATGAATTGACAGAGGGGGTTAAAAGTTTCCAACCTTTTGTTTCCTGCTTGGTTGCCCTTGAGTGCCCAGGAAGTGTGTTCCCAAGCTTGCACTTACACTTGCTTAGAACGCCTTTCGATGATCTCAAAGGATCTGTAAAAGTTCCAAAGTTAGCTTAAAGATTTAAATTCCAAAGACAGAACCAAGTATTTTCATTCCTGTAGCACAAACACAAACTTGCATAGTGATTTTTAAGAAAACAATTCTAAAGACCCCTGACTTTGATCCCCCTGGGTATGGTTAACTTTCAAAATTTCCTCTCTGAAAATCTACGCATTATCTTTACAAAAAACAGTTGAGGGCGTGTAGTATATGCCACAAGCTTCCCAACAAGCCCTAGAGCTCAAGAAATTGATTTCGTATGAAGAGGTTATGACTGATCAGGGTTTAGGGGGTTAAGACAGGATTCAATCTGGCCGACGGATCCTAGGATTTTCTTCCAAAACACAAGTGTAGGAACCTCCAATAATGCTAATGGATTGACTATTTTACCCCAAAATTATCCCAAAGTTTGAATAAAAGCAAACCCTAATTTTTGGCCGAAAAGCCTGTCAATCGCGATCGACAGGTCTGTCAATCGCGATCGACAGGTCTGTCAATCGCGATTGATAGAGGTGTCCGTCGGGGCTGTCAGTCGCGATCGACAGAGTCGATCGTGGCTGCCAATCGCGATCGACGGTATCAATCGCGATCGACACGTTTTCCGGATTTTTCGCCGAAATTTCAGTCAATCGGGGGCCTATCAGTCGCGATGGACACGTGGCTACACGTAAAAGTCAATCAGTCGTTGAATTTCAGTCGGTCGCGATCGACGGTGTCAATCACGATTGACAGAGGTGTCGGTCGTGGCTGTCGATCGCGATCGACGGTATCAATCGCGATTGACAGGGTCCTACGTGGCAGTCTGTCGGTCGTGAAGTCTGTCGGTCGCGATCGACAGGGTCTGTCGGTCGCGATTGACAGAGTCTGTCGGTCGCGATTGACAGAGTCTGTCGATCGCGATTGACAGAGGCTGTCGATCACGATTGACAGAAAATCACGGAATTTTTCTACTGTTTTATGTGATTTGGGAAGTGCTCATCATGCTTGTGCTAGTGGTGAACTTTGTTTTACCAAATGATCGAATTTTCTGTCGATCGCGATCGACAGAGGCTGGCGACTGCGAGACAGATTCGTCGAGTTTCGTACCTGCGCAGGGAGCTGGGAATGGTGATTCAGCAAGGTCCTGCAAAAAGCTCAAGAAACATGCAAGAAAACACACACACAATATCGCTCTCTCGCTCTCTCTCACAAGTGAAATGAGGGAAATGAGGTGGGAAAGGTGATATGATAAAAAAACAGAAATTTTCATGATGATGGAGATGAAGGTGGTGAAGGAAAAACAAGAAAATAGGTGAAAGTGAAGAAAATACCTACAACTCCAACGCGTCAACTCTACGTCTTACCATCACACGCTCGTCCTCAAAATTCGATCCCCGGCAACGGCGCCAAAATTTGGTGTAGCTCAGTGATGAGTAGCACCTCCTTTAATGTCAATCCGGGAAGACATGAGGATGGTATGAAGACCTCGAGCAAGTGGCGGCACCAGTGCGTGAGTGAGAAGCACACAAACATGCACACACATACACACACACGCGCACACACGGCAAGACAAAGAGTGAGAATCAATGGAGTTCTTAGATTACTTTTCAAGAAGCTCTTACAAGTTTGTTTCAATTACAATCTAACCTCAAAAATGAGCTCTCTAGCTCCTTTTATAGTTTTTGACTAGCTTTGGCCCTGTTCAGACCTAGTGTCCGGCCTAGTTAAAAATTAGGTTCCAGGGCTTATTAGAGGGCTCAAACAAGATCTAAAAAATATGAAAATTGGCATGTAGGTACTTCTAAAGCTCCTCAAGCTCAAGGACTCCTTGGCTTGCACAAAATGGAGCTACAAAAAGATGAAATGGTATTTACAATGGTGTTTAGTGATGAGAATCACTTTGAATGGGTGTAAAGGATTTGAAAAATTAAAGGTTGCCTTAGTGCTAGATCTGCGTGAGTGCTCGTACTTGCTTCTTCATGAGGAAAATTATTGGCCTATTTGCCAGATCTTCGTTGACTCCCTTGTCTGCTTGTGCCTTCTCTCCCTTCTGACTCTCTTCTCTGACTGCCATGCCTCGTTAGTCCTTCAGTTCCTTGTCTGCTGCTAACACTCTTGCTCCATGCTTCGTCTTCTTGCTAGACTGGCCTCTTTGGGTAATCTTCCCGACCTCATAAACTCTACCAATGGAGCACTCCAATCTGGAATTAATGACACTTGATAAAGGGTTGCATGCTCCACTGGTGGTCTCTCTCTGCACATTGGACAATTCTTAATCCACTCATGTATTTCTTTGTCCATGCTAGGCCAATCCACTCCTAAACGTTTCAGATTTTGTAATGTGCACTGTTTAGAATAATGATTTCCTAGCAATCCTTCATGAGCTTGTTGCAACCAACTACTATGTTCATCGTCCTCAACACAACAAGCTAATACATCCTCAGTGTCTTGTTTGTACATGCTTCCTGCCAATATGTGATATTTTTGTGATTTTACAATTTCTTCTTGCGATGTTTTCACATTCTTATTTGCAGGGCCGAAGGTTAGGACTGGTACCAACTTATTTTGCCCATTTAGGACAACTTCTAAATTGAACAGATAAGCATTGGGTAATTCATCAGACACTCCTTGTGGTGACTCTCCTGAAGTGATGCGAGAAAGGTGGTCAACCCGAAGGTGGGTTTTACCTTTCCTGACAACAACTTCAAAGTCATACTCCATTAGTAAGAGGAACCATCTTACTAAGCGTCCAGTATTGCAAGGTTTATTGACCAAGTATAACAAAGCTTGATGATCAGTGAAAACCTTGAACTTGTTGGCCAATAAATAGTGTCTAAACTTCTTCACAGCATATACCATGCCTAACCCTTCTCGCTTGGTTGTGGTATAATTTCTTTCGGCTGGTTTTAGTTGTCTACTAGCATATGCTATGGGCAAATCTAAATTCCCTTCACCTGTGGGTTGTGCTAGCACACATCCTATGGCATGATTGGATGCATCCACATGGACATGGAATGGCTTATTCCAATCAGGAGTGGTCAGTATTGGTGCTGTGCACAAATGTTTCTTCAGTTCATTGAAAGAATTCTCGCATTCATCGTTTCACTCAAAATTAGACAACAAGGCATAAAGGGGTCTAGCTATGATCGCATACATGTGGATAAACCTACGGTAATATCCACAATGGCCCATAAAGGCTTGTACCTCCTTAACATTCCTTGGCCTTGGCAGCTCCGCTATGGCTCGTACCTTATCTTCATCTATTGAGATTCCATTCTTAGAAACAATATGACCTAAGATTTTACCTTGATGCACCATGAACGCACACTTTTCTGGGTTCAGACACACTCGATATTCTCTACACTTGTTGAAGATTTGTCTGAGCTCAGGGATGTGAAATCTTCTTTCTTGGGAATGAGCACATAAATCATCCACATATACTTCTAAGCTCTTTCGCAAGAACTCTTTGAAAACATGACACATGAGCCTTTGGAATGTTGCAGGTGCATTTGTGAGCCCAAATGGCATCACACGAAATGCAAAGATTCCCCACTTTGTAGCAAAAGCTGTTTTGTGTTGATCTTCTGGGGCAATGGCTACTTGATTGTAACCTGAAAATCCATCAAGGAAGCTATAAACTTCCTTGCCTGCAACACGCTCCAATAGGTGTTCTGTGATTGGAAGTGATAACTATCTCTGATCGTAGCGGCATTAACTTTTTTAAGGTTAATACACACTCGCAACTTCCCGTTCTTCTTGGGCACTACTACAATGGGGGACACCCATTCAGTATGCTCAATCTCATAGATAAATCCAGCTTCAATCAGCCTATCAATTTCTTCTTTTATTTTGGCTGCATATGTATCATTATATGTGTAGGGCTTTTGTTTGGTGGGCTTGGCATCAGCGGTCATGGGGATAGTATGAGAGAAAATTCTTGGATCTACCCCTTTCAAGTCTCTATAGTGCCACACAAACACATCCCTATATTCCCTTAATAGAGCTACGAGCTCCATTTCTTCTCTTGCACTTAGGTCATCTCCTATATATGTACATCTCTCTTCGTTCTCTTCGATGGTCACTACAATCTTCTTGGTCTTTTCTTTATTATGATATGATTCTCCTATGATGGCCTCTCTCTTAGGCATGCATACCAAAATTTTGCGGTCGTCAACTTCATATTTCTTGAAGTTTTCTGGTACTTCAAACAATGATTCCTCCTCTCCTTGTTTCACTGCTTTTCTTTTCTTTTCCTTTTGACTGCTCTCACTTCCATCCTTTGAATTTACCGTTTTAATACTTGTGAGAGGTTCTTCTTCTTTCTGGGTGAACACTCCTATATCTTCTAGATAGTGCTGCTCTGAGTTAAAGCAGCTATCCATCACGATGGACTCTATATCATCGTCATTCTCTTCTTCTTCTATGACATCACTAGGGTCACATTCTTCTATCAGGGGCTGACACATGAACACTGAAATATCATAACCCTCCTCATCACAATGAGGTGTCCATTGTTCTTCATTGACAGCAATGTCCATGGTGGCTAAGATTTCTGGCCAGCCATGAGGCTCAAATTCCTCATCTGGAAAGATCATCGGAGTGTAGGCTGGATCTCTAACTAGTCTATCTCCTGGCAAAGTTCCTTCTTCTCTTGCCTTTAAACGTTTTTCCTCTTCCTCTGCGACCTTGCACATCCTCTCCTCTTGTATTTCCCGCAAGAACTCTTGAGAGTGCTCCTGAATTGAAGGAGGTATTCCAGCATCCATGGAATTAGGAACATAAGCTCCCATTGGTGGTGAGCTTCTTCTCTCGATAACTGGTTGAGCCTGTGGAGGTAAAGAAACTTGTGGTTTGTTTACCAATTGCTCTAATCTTTCTAGTAAGCCCTGGAAATGCAAATCTGGTTTGACAGAGTTTGTCTGATTGAACTTTTGACTAGTCTCCAGTATAGCTTGAGCTTGTTCTACCATTTTCATGCACATTTTCATCCGTTCAATCTCTAAGTCCACTCTAGGGTAACTCTTGTCTAGGTTTGCAGCTGTAGGCCCTTCTTGAAGTCGAGCCTGGTAGGCCTTGAACATCATGTCCAAACCTTCTGGGGTTGGGTCTGCGAGAACAGAACCTGGTTGTGGTCTATTTACAATGGGTGGTGGGGTGGGATGAGGTGGAGTGGATGGAGTTTCGGCATGCGAGGGGTTTTGAGATGCAATGTCTTCTATTTTTGTTTTTGCGTCTTTCAAGCTTTCTTCTAGTTCCGATAACTTTTTATTCCACTTACGATTGGCCTTTTCTCTGGTATCCTTCCATGTTCGTGTTTTCCTCTTACTAGGCTCTCCTGATTCACTCGACTCCGATTGTTCTGCTGGTTTATCTTGTTTTAATGCTTGTGCCCTAGTAACTGCCTGTACAGGTGCCACATTACTGCTACTTGAACTTGAATCCACCACTAAGCCTACCACATTAATGGGTGTAATCTTGGGTGCACTAGAGGGGTTTCTTGGACAATCTCTGGGAAGATGGTCTTTGCCACATTCAGGACAAAAAGCTTGTATTGTGATAGCCTGACCTTGACTCGGAGATGGTGGGTGGGACAAATCACGAAGGAAATGGTCGCCCTGACATCTAAAACATGGTCCTCTAGGAGCTTGTGGTCTTACTTGTCTCAGTTGGGGCCTAGGGTTAGCATTTGCGTACATGACATTGGAATATTCAGGCTCCCAATTTTGTTCCATAGGTTGTGCCTCATATTGATACGGGTAAATCTCACTATGTTCAGGTGACTCTGTGTAATAAGCATGTGGACTACCTTCATGGGAGTAGTCTGAACTATGAGCATGAGAGTCATTATCTGGTATCAATGGGGTTAGTGGGACCAATGCTCTATTTGGATTTTCCTCTCCCACGGCATACTTGACTGGAATCACGTTGGCAGGAGTTGGTGGTTGGTTTCCCAAGACTGGTTGTAGCCTATATTGTGCCTGATATTGTTGTTGTGGTCGATAATATGGCTGTTGGTATTGGTTCTGATATCTACCTTGTTGGAAAGGTTGCTGATAAGTTTGTCTAACGGCCTACCTATTGTAGGGACAATCTTGAGCCGTGTGGTTCGTGTATTTTCTCTCAATAGTGCAATATGGAGCATTCCTTTCTCTAATGTTTTGGTTTTGCATTGGGCATACGTTAGCCATGTGGTCCCCTCCACAGGTATAACATCGATTCAATGAGGTGACTCTTGGTATTTGTCTATTTTGAACTCCTAGCTTCTTGGCAACTTGCTCAGCTATCTCATCTATTTCCGTGGAGATTTTCGAAGTATGACTAGCAGAACTATCAGAATCCTTATAGAGTTTGGACAATCCTAACTCCTCACCCAAGTTATCTTCTATGTCAATGCACGTCCGCACACACTCTTCTATGGATCTAGGCTCTTTCAAGTACACATATGATCTTAACTTTGTGCTCAGTAAGCCATCTAAGAACAAAGCCACTTGTTTGGCTGGTGTGGGTAACTTTGGAGTAGGGCATCTTTCTAGGTATTGTCTGAACCTTCTACCTGCTAGTCGCACTGTTTCTTGGGGTGTCTGCTTGAAACTGTGGATCAAGGATGATGTGTTATGCCTGATACCACTCTTGGAAAATTCTACAATGAATTCGTCTAGCAGCTGACCTATATCGGGATAGTTGCGACTACTCAATGGTTGAAACCAAGCCAAGGCAGTGCCCTTAAGAGTCAAACCAAATGCCTCGTATTGGGTGAATAAATCCTCAACCTGTTCAGCTCTTAACACTTGTTTGAACTCAGCCACATGATCATAAGGATCTCCTAACCCGTCAAAATAATTCTTCATTGCCTTGATCACTTGAGTGGGTCTAAGGATTCTTGTGTGCTCTCGGGGTATAGGCAATGGAAAATCATGTTCATCTCTTTGTTGCCTATGTGCTTGATATCTCTCTCTTTCAGGTCTTTCATTTTCAAATCGTGCTCTATTTCTGCCCACCGTGTGTGCAAAACTTACCTCAGGTCTCTCTCTAGTTCTTTCTCTCTGGGCTTCATGAGCTTGGGATGATCCTACTCCTTGGAGGCCATGGGAAACATTGGATCTTGGTGGAGGGAAAATCAATTCATTCTTCCAAGTATATGCATGTCTATCATGTTCTGTTACCAAGAAAATTTTCTCTGACGTGTTATCCGGGTAGACAACTTTGCCTGGTATCTCTGGATCCTTGAACTCGTAGATGATGACTATGCCCAATTGGCTAGGTTGATCTGGCTTGAATCTCCAAAAGGCTTCCTCTATTTCTCTATTCAAAAATAGTTCTATGCTTTTGTTGTCTTTAGGGATCTAGTCTGGAGTGATCACTCTGGTCAAAACTGACTTGCCTCTAGGAGTCTGGGGTCCTTGTCCTACATTTCCTTGTTCTAGGTCTCCTATCTCATTCTCATGAATGATATTTCCAAACTCATCGGTCCTATCTGGTTGGTTGGTAACCACATACATGGTTCCTTCCTTATCAATGTATGAACCCTCTTCGAACTTGACCACCGGGTATTCAAGTCCAAAGGATTGATCTGGATTTTTGAGTTGGACCACTGATCGCCTCAGGCCATCCTCATAGATGCGAGCACCTAATCGGTTGGTCCGAATATATTCCAACTGTTTCTTATAGGGACCTTCTTGTGTTTGTAGATGGGCAGTCCTTGAGCCATTTGCAGGTTTCCCCATGCTAAAAGACATTTCTGAGTCACTTGTGTCTGAACTTAGTCCGTAAGGATGACCACTTAGTTGTTGTGCCCAAGACTTAGCTGTATGGTTGACACTAGACTGAGAAGATCTAATGCTTTGTCTATCCTTGCTTAGGTGTCTACCAGATCTCAAGTTCATAAGTTTTGGCTAAGAGTCCAAAATTTCCCCTTGGTATGGTTCAAAAATCCTTTGGAGTCCCCTTGGGTTCCAGGTCCCACTTGAAGGTCTACTTCAAATTATCCTATCTGTAGGATTTGAAACGAGCTTTCCAACGAGCTATAGAGCTCAAAAAATGGACTTTGGATGAAAAAGTTATGTCAAATCAGGCTCCTGGGGGTCAAAACAGGCAAACAGGACCTTTTGGAAAAAATTGCGATTTTGTGAAATCAAGAGAATCACGATTTTGTGAACTTCAAGAGAATCGCGATTTTGTGAACTTCAAGAGAATTGCAATTTTGTGAACTTCAAGAGAATCGCGATCTTGTGAACTTCAAGAGAATCGCGATTTTGTGAACTCAGAGAATCGCGATTGTGTGAAATCAGAGAATCGCGATTGTGTACCTTGAGAATTGTGTTTTCACAAAATCGTGTTTTTGGCTGAAAATCGTGATTTGGGAGAATCGCGATTTTGAGCAGAGGATCGTGTTTTTGAGGATTGCGATTTTGAGCAGAGAATCGTGTTTTCACAAAATTGTGTTTTTGAGAATCGTGATTTTGAGCAGAGAATCATGTTTTCATAGAATCGTGGTTCACAGAATCGTGTTTTCACAAAATCGTGTTTTCACAAAATCGTGTTTTCACATAATCGTGTTTTTGGCTGAAAATCGTGATTTTTGAGAATCGCGATTTTGAGCAGAGAATCGTGTTTTCAGAGAATCGTGATTTTGAGCAGAGAATCGTGTTTTTGAGGATTGCGATTGTGTACCTTGAGAATCGTGTTTTCACAGAATCGCCTTTTCACAAAATCGTGTTTTTGCTGAAAATCGTGATTTGTGAGAATCACAATTTTGAGCAGAGAATCGTGTTTTTGAGAATCGTGTTCTAGAGAATCGCGATTTTGTCTCAAAGAATCGTGATTTCTAAAAATTTAGAGAATCTCGATTTTGAGCACAACCACAGAATCGTATTTTCTCAGATCGTGTTTTTGACATGAAAATCGTGATTGCCAACAGAGAATCGTGTTTTCACAAAATCGTGTTTTAGAGAATCGTGTTTTCTCAGAATCGTGTTTTTTTGGCTGAAAATCGTGATTTGTGAGAATCGCGATTTTGAGCACAACCACAGAATCGCGATTCTGAGAATGACCACAAAATCGTGATTCCTTCAGCAAGCTTTTAGGCGGGAAATAGAAAATCGTGATTTTCAAAAAAAAAAGAAATTTCACAGAATCGTGATTTTCATCACAGAATCGCGTTTTTTGGCGGGAACCTCGAATTTTTGAGCGCCGAGCAATGGCGAGCTCCGTATGTGCAGAAAATCATGAAAAACACAGGCGCTCGCTCTCCCTTGCACTTCCCACACAATAATGCATGAAAAAATGGTATGAAAATGGTGAAAATGCACTAAAAAACAAGAAATTTCTAAGAAGAAAAAGATGGAAGAAGGTGGAGATGGTGATGATGATGAAGATGAAGAGGAAAAGACAGAAAATGAACTGAAATGACAGTTTTTTTTACCTTCCAACGTTGCAAATCTACGATCGTGTTTTTCAGAATCGTGTTCTAGAGAATCGCGATTTTGTCTCAAAGAATCATGATTTCCAAAAATTTAGAGAATCGCGATTTTGAGCACAACCACAGAATTGTATTTTCTCAGAATCGTGTTTTTGACATGAAAATCGCGATTGCCAACAGAGAATCGTGTTTTCACAAAATCGTGTTTTAGAGAAGCGTGTTTTTTTGGCTGAAAATCGTGATTTGTGAGAATCGCGATTTTGAGCACGACCACAGAATCTCGATTCTGAGAATGACCACAAAATCGTGATTCCTTCAGCAAGCTTTTAGGCGGGAAATAGAAAATCGTGATTTTCAAAAAAAAATTGAATTTTCACAGAATCGCGATTTTCATCAGAGAATCGCGTTTTTTGGCGGGAACTTCAAATTTTTGAGCGCCGAGCAATGGCGAGCTCCGTATGTGCAAAAAATCATGAAAAACATAGGCGCTTGCTCTCCCTTGCACTTCCTAACTCCTTCCCACACAATAATGCATGAAAAAATGGTATGAAAATAGTGAAAATGCACTAAAAAACAAGAAATTTCTAAGAAGAAGAAGATGGAAGAAGGTGGAGATGGTGATGATGATGAAGATGAAGAGGAAAAAACAGAAAATGAACTGAAATGACAGTTCTTTTTACCTTCCAACGTCGCAAATCTACGATCATGTTTTTCAGAATCGTGTTCTAGAGAATCGCGATTTTGTCTCAAAGAATCATGATTTCCAAAAATTTAGAGAATCGTGATTTTGAGCACAACCACAGAATCATATTTTCTCAGAATCGTGTTTTTGACATGAAAATCGCGATTGCCAACAGAGAATCGTGTTTTCACAAAATCGTGTTTTAGAGAATCGTGTTTTCTCAGAATCATGTTTTTTTGGCTGAAAATCGTGATTTGTGAGAATCGCAATTTTGAGCACGACCACAGAATCGCGATTCTGAGAATGACCACAAAATTGTGATTCCTTCAGCAAGCTTTTAGGCGGGAAAGAGAAAATCGTGATTTTCAAAAAAATTTGAATTTTCACAGAATCACGATTTTCATCACAGAATCGCGTTTTTTGGCGGGAACTTCGAATTTTTGAGCGCCGAGCAATGGCGAGCTTCGTATGTGCAGAAAATCATGAAAAACACAGGTGCTTGCTCTCCCTTGCACTTCCTAACTCCTTCCCACACAATAATGCATGAAAAAATGGTATGAAAATGGTGAAAATGCACTAAAAAACAAGAAATTTCTAAGAAGAAGAAGATGGAAGAAGGTGGAGATGGTGATGATGAAGAAGATGAAGAGGAAAAAACAGAAAATGAACTGAAATGACAGTTTTTTTTACCTTCCAACGTCGCAAATCTACGATCGTGTTTTTCAGAATCGGGTTCTAGAGAATCGCGATTTTGTGTCAAAAAATCGTGATTTCCAAAAATTTAGAGAATCGTGATTTTGAGCACAACCACAAAATCGTATTTTCTCAGAATCGTGATTTTGACATGAAAATCGCGATTGCCAACAGAGAATTGTTTTTTCACAAAATCGTGTTTTAGAGAATCGTGTTTTCTCAGAATCATGGTTTTTTGGCTGAAAATCGTGATTTGTGAGAATCGCGATTTTGAGCACGACCACAGAATCGCGATTCTGAGAATGACCACAAAATCGTGATTCCTTCAGCAAGCTTTTAGGCGGGAAATAGAAAATCGTGATTTTCAAAAAAATTTGAATTTTCACAGAATCGCAATTTTCATCACAGAATCGCGTTTTTTGGCGGGAACTTCGAATTTTTGAGCGCCGAGCAATGGCGAGCTCCGTATGTGCAGAAAATCATGAAAAACACAGGCGCTTGCTCTCCCTTGCACTTCCTAACTCCTTCCCACACAATAATGCATGAAAAAATGGTATGAAAATGGTGAAAATGCACTAAAAAACAAGAAATTTCTAAGAAGAAGAAGATGGAAGAAGGTGGAGATGGTGATGATGAAGAGGAAAAAACAGAAAATGAACTAAAATGACAGTTTTTTTTACCTTCCAACGTCGCAAATCTACGATCTTACCATCACAACGCTCGTCCTCGAAGCTCTCTCCCCGGCAACAGCGCCAAAATTTGGTGTAGCTCAAGCGTAAGCACCACCTCCTTTACTTGTCAATCCGCGGAGACGTGAGGACCGGTATGAAGACCACGAGCAAGTGAAGGCACAAGTGCGTGAGTGAAAGCACACAAACATGCACACACATACACACACGCACACAAGGTAAGATCAAAGAGAGGAACAATGGAAAGCTTCGATTGCAAATGAGTTCTCTTACAAAAGCTCTATTCTCTAACAAGCTAACCTCAAAAATGAGCTCTCTAGCTCTTTTTATAGTCTTTTGACTAGTTTTGGCCCTGTCCAGACCTAGTGTCCGGCCTAGTTAAAAATTAGGTTCCAAGGCTTATTTGAGGGCTCAAACAAAGTCTAAAAATTATGAAAATTGGTTGGATGGTAATTCTAATACTCCTCAAGCTGAAGGACTCCTTGGCTTGAACAAAATGGAGTTACAAAAATAGAAAATGGTATTTACAATGGTTTTTAGTGATGAAAATCACTATTGTTGTAGGGGATTCTTCTGAAAATTTGACATACACTTCTTGGATCTCCCTACTTGCTCCTTCTTCTTATGTGTCCACCTCTTTGATGTGCTGCTGTGCTTTGTCCTTGCCCTTCAGCTTCAACACACTCATTTGTGGACATTAGGTTTTTCCTTATGTACTGATCTTTATATATTGCACTTGTTGTATTCTTGTTTTTAGGTCATTCTTGTACATTCCTTTATATGTAATAGAAGAAGAAGAAGAAGATCATTCTTCCTTGCCTCAATCTGAGTATGTGCTTCTCTTTGATTGTGAGATTGTGTGTGTGAGCTCTCTTCCTTATCTCCTTCCTCATGACATGGTATCAGAGCCAGTGTGGTTGTAAAGAGCTTGTGGAGAAGGCGATGGTGAAGAGTATGCAGCAAGGTGTGGAGAAAACGCGGTTCACAAACAACCTCCATTTGCTACGAAAATTGGCATGAAGGTAGAAGACCTCAAAATATTTTCGTGATTTATCCCTTTAGGGTCACTTGTTTTTGTCAGATCGAAGTTTCAGAGCCATCTCAACCTCCATTTCAAGCCTGCAAGGTGGGGCCCACACAAAAACCAGGTGAGTTTCAAAAATTGTAACTTGCATCATGTTCAACAACACTCATATATTATTGAAGATAAGCTAGACAAGAACAACTTCCATGCTTGGAGATTCGAAATGATGAATTTCCTAATGGGAAAAGGCTACTGGAAGTACATCGAAGGAGAGAATGAAAATGCTCAGTAGTTACCAAAGAGGAGTCAGACTGAAGCACAGTTAAGAGCATATGCGGAATGGAATCAAGGAGCACGAAAGGTAATGTATTGGCTATCTGTTAAGCATACAAGATAGCATGATTGGGCATATACAAGATGCCAAGACTCTGAAAGAGGCTTGGAACAGTTTGGTCACATTGTACAAGACCAATACAAAGGCACGAAAATTGCAACTCAAGAACAAGCTGCATACATTGGAGAAAAAGAGCATGTCAGTAAGTGACTACACTCTGAAAATCAAAATCATACCTGAGCCACTTGCATCTATTGGTGTGAATGTAGATGATGATGATAAGGTGGAAGTGTGCCTTCGTGGTTTAGGAGCTACATATAAGTAGTTCAGAACTTTTATATAGACTAGGAAAAATATTTCGAATTTTGTTGATCTGGTATCTATGATGATTATTGAAGAAAAGTATCTTGGTGAGGATTCAAACTCCCAAGGAAACTCTAGTTTTGACTAGGTATTCTACTCTAGCAGAGGAAGAGGCAGAGGTACAGGTTTCAGAAGTGGAAGAGGAAACAATAACCAAAACCAAAGTCAACAATAGAATCATGCAGGAGGAGGATGACAGTTTCGAGGCAGGGGAAGCCAAAGAGGCCATAGAAATTTCCAAAGAAATGGTTTAGGTAATGATAGTAAAGGATGCTGGAATTGTGGTAAACGTGGACACTTTGAATGTGATTGCAGGTTGAAGAATCAAAATAACAAAAGGCAGCAAAACAACTATGCACCCACAAGTGCAGATGATTCTGAGAAGTTGTTCATGGTTCAACATCACATGATGAATATGATGTCTGCTAGTGTTTCAAAATCGAATGATAATGTTTTTTATGTTGATTCAGGTGCTTCAAATCATATGACTAGTCATGCGGAATGGTTTAGTTTGTGGATATGTTGAAACAGGTGATGACACATCACACGCTATCGAGCATATAGGAAATATAGCACTGTTTATGGAGGATGGGAAGGTAAAACACTTTGCTGATGTGCTGCATGTTCCAAATATAACAATGAATCTGGTTTCAGTTGGACAAATGGTTTACCAAGGATTACAAGTCAGGTTCAATGGTGATGGGTTATATGTAGAAGAATACAAACGGGATGGAAGATTGATTGCCAAAGGAAACAAAGTGGGTAGGATGTTCGCAAAAGTTGAGAGACCTTGGAGATGATGATGTGGGAAAGTAGTAGGTGAGCAAAGTTAAGTTCAAATATGAATGTACATTGCTCTAACATAATGTACAAGTCTTAGAAAGACTTTATATAGACTCGTTGTGAAGTCCATGAATGATTTACAATGATTTTGAATTCGAATTAGCATGCAGGATTTGATTGTTGTGATGAAGATACACATTCCTTATAATCTAGGATAGTAAAGAATCAAGCTAAATTTGATATAAGTAGTTGTTTTAATACTTGATTGAATACCAACCTCAAATTTTTGGACTTTCTTTGGGCTTTTCACTTTATCCTTTAGCAAAAATAAAGCTATATAGACCTATAAGCCTTTACATGGTTAAACAATCCTCATAGGATATCATAACTGACCATGAACTTATAAATCAATAGGAGTTCACAAGGAATACTTCTTGCTTCAATGATCAAAAGAAAGTCCTTACTCAAGCATGATAAGGGCTTGATTTCCTAACACGTCTTGGGTTCATTTGTACTCATATCACTTATGTGGATGATTGTTCATGATTATGGAGAGAGTCATTGAGCAACTAAATTTTCTTTTGTTCTTGTTGCAAGTTTTTCTATGATAATTGGGGTTTTTCTCCCTTTCATACTAATCTAATGGGATGAAAGCTTTTATTTCCATTTTGACTTCTCTATATTGAGCTTGGAATCTAGTAAGTGCTTGTATGAGTACTCATGTATCACAACCTGTATAGGTTGGTCCTACTATTTCTATGATGCTTATTTGAGTGGTCTTTGCTTTGTAAAGATTTTTAGGGAAATCTCCAGAGAGATGTTCTTTAGTGCAATCTAGGAAAAATCAACACTCAGTCCTAGTACTAGTAGAACAGGTCAAAGGATGAAGGCAATCATCAATAAAGTGGTACCCCTTACATCCATAACAAGACCCTCTCCTAGGTGGTGCTCTATTTTACCTCACACAAGGTCCAACAATGGCATACCAAACATTAGAGTAATTTAATCTTTTCCTGGGCATAATAAGGGGGAAAATAGTCTGGTTGTAGCTCTTCATAGGAATCTTGATCACATCTAGGATACTCGTAAACGAGTTCTTGTACTTCTAGAGGTGATGCTAATGCAAGATGGGTCTTTCTTTGTTTTCTTTTGATTTGGTGTGTTTTATGGGAAAAACAAGTTGTGGTGTAGGAGGTTGTTGTCCTACAACTAGTTTTGCTAGGTTCTGAAACTTTTGATCTTGTTGACCCAAATTTGGCCTAAATGCCTAATAATACTGCTAATGATTATAATCTCCTAGTGAGGCACATATAGATACAAACTTGGTTTATATGCAATAGGTTGTCTCACATATTGTTGATTGTAATCAGAGTTAGCCATGCTATAGATTTTTCATCTCTCACAATATTGAAAATATTGAGGTTTTATTTTGTCCATATGTGTTTGGACTTTACCAAAAGTAAAATTATACATTCGATGATCTCCTCCACATTACTAACATCTTTTGCATGGCTGCACACATTGAAATGATCCTTGGTATACTCCATTTCCTGATGGCTATTGAGTTCCGAATTTCTTTGCTACCATATTAGCAAGTTCGTGAATAGATGGTAGGTGTGATCCACTATTAGAGGAAGATTCTCACTCGATTTTTTACTTTCAGAATTTTAAAATCTTTTTTCAAGTTGTTTTATTGTCTACGCACTCTCTCAAATATGCATCTATAGTTTAAAAGCAGTTTAAAAAGACAAAATCCCACATTTCAATGCCAAGAGAACCATCCAAGAAGAGGGAAACCTACTTTTCTTGACAAGGAAGTTCCCTTGTTGGACATTATATCTAGATATTTCTTGAAACCATGAGCAACTAGCCTTATAGTCTCATGACTATGTTGTGTGAAGCTATGGATCAAAGAATATGTGTCATGTGTGAATCCTTTCTTTGAAAACTCACCAACAAAATAATCAAAGACATATCCAATATCTTTGAATGTTTATACAACTAGTGGTTGGATCCAATTCAATGAAGTTCCTACCAATATGAGTCCAAAAACTTCATATTGTGTGAAAACATTGTTCACTTGCTCTACTCAAGGAACTTGCTTGAATTTCCCACATGATAATATGTATTAGTGCTGCCATCATAGTGATTTTTCATGCATTTAAAGACTTGGGAAGTTCATAGCCTTCTTGCTAAGTATTTTGTTCTTACTAATGGAAATGGAAGGACATTTCGTTGTATAGATTGTAGATTAAGAGGTCTCTTCCCATTTGGAGGTCTAAGGTGAGGAATAGGGTTTCCTCCTCCTAGACTCACTCCATTTGCTACATCTAGCTTAGTTGGGAATTCCGGATTGCTCGCCATCTAGTTTCTTTCCTCTTATGAGTCTCCACTAACCTCTAGTCTTTATTGGCTTCTCTACTCTTATTTGTTAGGATAGAAGATAGGTTATCCTAGGTAGTGTGCTTTTCTTTTTCCTCCTTAGGAACTCTCCCATATTCTTTTTGCTTTGCATCTATGTAATTCATTAAAATCTCATTCTATAGATCCTTCATCTCTTGGACTTGATCTTAGAGTCATTTGGGAATCCAAAAGTCACAAGAATTAGTTTGGTTCCTATGAAGAACTCTGTCCACACCAAATATCCTATTTAAGATTATGAAGAACTCTGTCCACACCAAATATTCTATTTAAGATTAACTTTCCATGATGATTTTTTAATAACTCTTATGCATCATCTTGGATTTCCGATTATAACTCTCCCACATCATTGGTGTTAGCAATGATGGCTAATACACAAAGATGAGAGGGTCCTTGCAAAAACCTATTGGACCAACCTAAGTAACTCTACAGACCTTAGTAGAATCCTTGAGCTTCCAATATATGCATTTATACCATTTAGTACCCTGAAACATGAATCTCAAAACTCTATGTCAAAACGTATAACTTTTGAGTACATCTCAACTTGACAAAACCTTTTATTTGTGGAAGAAGGTACTCAAAGTTTTACTCAAAGCTCACAATCTAGTTGGAATTGACCAATATTATTTTTACACATTGAAGTGATGAGTGAATGTGTACCTAAGTTCCAACTTAGGGACTTGTGGAGAAAGAGACTATACCTCAATCCCCCTCAAGTACATGCAGTGGGGATTCACGCTTTATTTATCAATCCGATGAGTATCAAAACCTAGCCGAGTGTATGAGGACATGCATTCAAATGACAATCAACGCACATGAGTTCCCAAAGAGTGTAAACAAAGCTAAGACTAATCCAAACAAGCTTCAACTGCCAGTCAAAGTCTCGCAATACTTGGTGCAGCAGCCAACAGTAAATTGAGCTTTTCTCTCAGAATATAGCGAATAGCATATGCATTTCGAAGCTCTCGAGAAGACGCATCCAATGGTGGTATTTTCACTCAATTCTAATGCTTCTACTTCAAGTTATGAGCAAAATATTGAGTCACAGGAATGACCTTCCTACACTTCAGCACTTCCTACACTTCACACACCCCTTAACAACAGCAAACCAACACTTTCATGGATAGACAACCCTTCCTAACACTCCTTCCAAGCAACACACATGCATACAAGCTCACAAAAAAGATGATACAGAGAGGAGAAGACACAAATTCGAAATTCTGTGCTCTTGATTCTCACAATGGCAAAAAGTCTTTACAAAGAGTCACAAATTGACTTATATACATGTGCCCTAAAAATGGTCCTTTCACACAAGAGACCAGAACTTTATTCACTAAAAGGCTAATTTCCTACTAATTTACATGGTAAGCTACTAATCTTTTGTGGGGATGCATCTAGAGGACTCCTCTAGTGCTTTTACATCTAAAATTATATTACAAAATGATTATGATACAAAAATAAGATGTCCAAATCGGAAAAATTTTGGGGCTCTTCTTTTTCTCTGCCTTGTGCTCTTCTTCGCTCTGCAACAATCTCCCCCTCTTTGTCTCTGTCGTCCCTTGACAGGCTTTACTTCTTGTCTTCAGTTTGTTGTCTGCATGCATCTTTTGGTCAGTTTTGCCTGTTTGTTAAACAAGTGTTTAGTTTTGATGGCCTCTTCTTGATTCTTCTTTTACATCCTCTGGGCCTGATGCATTCATGTTGCCTATTAAGTTGGGTTGCCACGAATGCCACCAGTGGAAGGTATGAGGATGTGATCGTTCACCCTTCGATCTGGACCTTCCAAAGACCCAGATGTTGAAGGACCTTCTTGTGGTTTCAAAACCGCTGGATATCTTCTTGCGCATCTTCATGGATACTTTCCTGGCCCTGGTTCCTCCTTCCGCCTACATGCTTTTCCTTGATATGTGCCCCTGCAGGGCTCTGTGCAGAGATGGGTGTTGCGCCCTTGCGGGGCTTCTTGCGGAGATGTATCTTCAAATATGATCTTTTAGTGAAACTTCTTTCTTTGTCTTCTTCTTTTCTTCTTTTTGCTGGACTCTCCCTCAACACTGCCCCCCTCCTGAACTCTGTCGTCCTTGTTAGGCTTTGGCAGTCGACGGGAGTATGTTCTGTATATTTTTTGCTCTGTTTCATTAAGCAGATTGGCTTCACGTATCATGAGTTGCTTCCACTGTTCTGCTTTCACACCACCATGTGGCGGCTGTATATGGTCAGCGAAGAAGCTTAGCTCATATGCCACCAGTCTGGCATTCAAATTGGATGACATCTTTAAGAAAATTTCTGAGTCAATTTCAAAAAACCCTGTGAAAAAGGCTTCTTCGAATGTTTGCATGATGTACTCGGTAAAAACATAAGCCTAGAATAATATGCCATGATTGTGGGTCGGCTGGGCATAACAGACAAATCAAAAATGAGGATATCTGTTCCCTGATTAATGCCAATGAAATTCAAAAAGGTGTGTGCCGCGTGTTTGAACACCTTCAAAACTGTTAGTATCATGCTGAGGATTTTATTCGTCATTTTGATAGTTAGATCAGGTACTGTTGCATAACAGTGTAGCCAAAATTCAATGGTTTTTACCATATAATCTTCTGTTGGTAGATAATTATGGGGTGGGCTTGGAAGTAGCGGATAATTCAGCCACTGTTTATTAATAGCACCATTCTTTTGCATGTCCAAAAATTCTTTGGCTTGTCGGTGATGTGGTGTTGGGCAAAATGAAGGGTTTACCTGTAATAAGTATGGTGCTGCTTGCCAGTGCACCCGTAATGTAGGATTTTTCTCCAAAAATTTTCTTCTCCAGACAGGCTGTGCCGCTTCAAATTCCTCTTGAGTATAATTGAAGGTATTATCTTTGAATTGCAGATGCTCATCTGGCTGTTTCTGTAATATTCTCTTTATATATTGCCTTGTTTTCTCTTTCAATAGTCCATATGGAATGTTGAATGGCTTCATGATTGTGTCCAGATTTTTGCCTTTTATCTTGGCTTCTTTCATAACTTTGACCACTTCATTTTCAAAATTCTTGGTCAATCGGGACACCAATAGTGCCCGTTCCTTCTGACCTATTTCTGCAGTGTATGGCATGGGATGATCATCACAAGGGTCTGCCATTTGTTCTTTTATTGGATAATTAAAAATCGGGGGAGATAGAGGGCGTACCTCTACCTCGTCAGTAGGATTTTCTTTTGTCGGCTCTACTGGTGTCCTGATTGGTGCTTTCTCTTCTGCCTTGGTCTCTAATTGTGCTATGCGTTCAGTCTTCTCTTTAATTTCTTCCATAGCTATTCGGAGTGCTTCTTTAACCGTAAGTAGCTCATTACCAATTTTTGCTACATGATCCATGTTTTCACTGTAACTCACTGCAAGTTTTCCATGGGCAGTGTTCAATTGTTTCTTAAGTTCATTGGTTTCGTTGACATATCTTCGTTCCCATTCTTCCCTTAGGGCTTGCTCTTGCTTCAACAATTCTGCATATCTCTCAATCTGATCTTTCAATTCCTTCTGTTCAGTGATTGATGTTTCCGGTTTTTCTATAGGCTGGTCATATAGTAATGCCTTCATCAACTCTTTATTTCGGCTGCGTAAACTATCATTTTCTTCCATGTATACTTTAAGTTGCGTTTCGAGAAGATTGCTTCTAGCTTTCATTCTCTCTTTGTCTGCTTCGCTAGCTTCATGTTGTCTTTGTAAATCCGCAAGTTGTGTCTGGAGCTGATGATGCTGTTTCATCAGTGTATTACATTGCTCTTTAACTGTGGTTATCTCCGTATCCTTAGCTGAAATTTCTTGTTGGGCATGGATGAGCTGTGCGGACAGTTGTTCACTCTTTATTTGAAATTGATTCTTTTCCCGCATGGCCTTGTCATAATCCATATCTATTTCCATCATTTGTTGTTGTGTATCCATGGCTATTTGTATCATCTGCTTGACTATTGGTTTAAAGTGAGTAACATCAACGTTTAACCAGGTGGTAGGGATGCTAGGTTCTTCCCCTGTGGTAACATCTTTTCCTTGTGCAACATGTAATGTCGTATCATGGGGCTGCCGAATATGGAGTTGTATCCTTGGCTCAGCCTCCTTGTGGTCAATCTTACCTTGAGGTGTATCATCAGGCACTTCAATCACGATTGGCTCCTTATTTTGTTGTAGGCCGGGTGGCACTGCATCTTTATTTGTGATTGGAGCTTCTTTAATGCTGATCCTGGACCATGTCAACGGGAGCTTCTTGGTTCCTATCTGCTGACTATTGATTGTCAGGGATGACTTCGATCTGATTGATCTCTGTCCATTCTTCATTTTGCGTTTCGGTTCTTATGTCCGTGTCCAATGTGTCTTGCTCAGGGCTTGATTCTTCATTGGAACTTGATTCCTCCAACCCTATTTCTTTGTATCTGGAAGGTACTTTAGGAGTATGTTCTTTATCCTTGTGTTTCGTTCCTTGGCTTGCCTGTCTGTAATGGTGGCCTTGAATGTTCAAATTTACTTGCCCCCGCATCTACTGATGCGTTTCTTCTAAGGCTACAGAGAGGTCTTTCTTGGTGATTGGCTGCTGCATCATAGAAATATTTGGCAATATATGTGTTCTTTTTTATTGTGGTGTCTCTTGAGCTGCTTCCTCTCTTAGACGTTTAGTTCCTCTCATAGGTGTCTTTGAACTGGTTCCTACTTCTTCAATCACTATGGATGTTTTCTTTTTCTTCGAAACCGTTGCTGACTTGGCATATTTCGCTAGCTCCGTTGATGTCGGCATCAAGCGTAAACAATTCTTCATGTCCAGTGCCTCATAAATGAGTAGGGTCAAGGCCAAACTACCATTCAGAAACTTTTTCTGACCCCACTTTTTCTTTGCTTCAAATAAGCGGTCTTGAACATATGGAGTCATGTTCACTTTATTTCCCACTTGTCTCATGGCATGTGAGAGTAGTTGCACAACAATCTTTTGAGGTGACGTGTATCTATGCATAATTGGAAAGCGAAAATGCTGGTGAACTAAGCGAACAGAGTCTTCAATATTCGTTCTGTTGATTTCCAAAAAGGTTCTCTTTTTCGGATCATGGCATTCATCTTTGACATTCGTAAGTCCCTCTTGATTCCATCTGAAAGCTCTGTTAATTAGCTCATGAGTGAATTGAATTGTTTTACGGCTACCAACTTTTTCTAGTACTCTTGCCTCTGGGACTGATGCTTTATTCGATGCGGACTATAGTGTATTCATCACTTGTGTACATCTCTGGAAATCTGGCAGATATATTGACAATCTTAGGAATGCATCAATTCCTGCTTATGTCCAGACATCCGTCATGCGCGGTAATCCTTGTATGATAGTCTTGAAATCTTGAAATGATAGGGAAGTAGTGATCCCTATCCATAATCTTGATGGTCGCCATGAAAATGAGTTCGGACACTGGTTGGTCATCCAGAAACCAATGACCTCTTGCCTTAGTTATCGATTGCAAGGGAAGAAGCTGGATCTCTTCCTCTTGCGTCGCCTCAGAATTGGATGATGCCATCTGCACTCAATATATACCAGAGATTAGTGGCAAGCTGGTATCAAGAATCATCTTTCACTTATCCTCATTGAATTTGGCAACTCTCCGAGTGGATTGTGTCGTCCCTTCCCCATGGGTGTGAGAAAAGTTCGTTCATAGCCGAAGCAGTTATTAATTTTTGAATAATTTTCTTAGATTATGTACAAGTGCTCTCCTATTCCCCGAGAGGGAAATGTGCTTCAGTATCTTGAAATAGAAGAAAATTGTGCCGAATGCTTGGCCTTGTAGTGTGGCCCTATCATGCATACTTTGGGTTCTGGTAACTCCAAATGTGTGCAACTCGAATTATTTGGTAGATGTATATAGCTTGTCTTGTCTTTCGGCATCCAAATCTGCTTTATTATGTTGGGACGGGTTGTGTTCTCAACATTCCTAGTGAATGTGGTGCTTCTCATGTGGTGCTTTTGTTTTGTCTGCTTTTTGAATCTTGGAGTGACGTGTGAATCGTATGTAGATTCCTGCTTTATCCTGTAACGCTTTATCTTCCATCTTTTTTCCTTTAAATCGTACTGATTCTCCTTGTGCCTTGACTCATCCTTTTTTATGATTGTCATTTGAGTACATGACTTGGGAATCCATATCCGCGTTCGGGCCGGCTGGGCATCTATCACCTTCTTCGGAATCCATACTTTCTCAATCCTTTGTGGAACTGGGTGTTCAATGTGACATGCATTCTCATTCTGTTGTTGTTTCCGATGTCGAGAGCAGTCCTGTTGTTGAAGAAGATGAAGAAGTTCCCATAGTGCGAGTGAACATACATTCATCATCGTGTTCATTTAAGTGAGTTCTCGGTTCTATACTTTTGGCTTTGATTGGTCGTTCGTCTAACATGTTGAATACTTCACGATGTCCTATCTTGGCCGAGATGTATCCTAAGGCCAATTGAATAGTCACTTCATATTTGTATATCCAATCTTGACCTAACACAAGCTCTTCTAATAAATCTTGGTCGTGGCATACTAAGAGTTGTTGTTCCATTGTGTTGTTTCTGAGATGTAGAGGTAAGGTAATCTCTCCTATACATTTGGTAATTTTTCCTCCTATCCCAATCAACTGTGCCTTAGATGGACGTAATTCTTCCTTGAGTTTCTGAGTCAATGAAAGTTTGATACAGCTTATAGCAGCTCCTGTGTCAATGAGATCATCCACTAAGTGGTACTCTTTTGTTCCAGCGCCCAAATTCAAATATGGTTGCGTCCTTTGCTGACCTAGGTCTTCAGTGGCTCTAAAATTAGCCATTGGGACAAGTTCCTTGCCTAGTCGATATGTCTCATCTCTTTCTCTCATCCACTCTTTTCTTTTCCTGATTCGTTCTAGCGCTTCTTGTCTAGCTTCTTCTCGTATTCTTTCTCCTCTATACACCTATTTTTACCCATTATTAATCGTGACATTATCTCTTCTGTTAATGGCTCTAAATATTTTTTCACTCGACATCCGCTGATATAGTTTGGCAATACGTCTCCATCTAGGGTTGCTAAACTGATGGCTCCGCTTGTGGATATGCGATTGATGATTAACGGGCCATATCCCCTTTTTTGTAATTTCTTAGCATGTTGTTTCAAAGCATAAACCAATACTAAATCTCCTTCCCTCAAGTTTTTATCTTTGATATGAGCATCAAAATAGGCTTTCTGTCGCATTTTTGCAGCATAAATCCCTGCTACCGCTTGTAACCTTGTTTCATGTAACTTCTCTATTTGATCCACTTGAGCTGAAAGTTCATGTCCCGTCCACTCATAAGTTGTTGCTACTCTGAGAGTGGGTATTAAGAAATCAATCGGCAAAATAGCATTCTGTCCATACACTAAGTTAAAAGGGGTAGTGCCTATGGCTGTTTTGTATGCTACTCGGAATGCCCATAAAGCATGATGTAATTGTTTATCCCAATCAGATCTACCATTATTGATAATTTTCGTGAGAATTGTGCACAAGATTTTATTTGAACTTTCGGCTTGTCCATTAGCTTGCGGGTGATATGAGGCTTATTTCTTATGAATTACCAAGAATTCATTCAGTAAGGCTTCTATTACTTCATTCACAAAGTGCGTGCCTCTATCACTCACAATTTCTATCGGTAGTCCAAATCTAGTGAAAATGTTCTCAAAGAGAAACTTGGTTGTAGTTCTTGCATCATTTTTCTTGGTTGCTTTGGCTTCAACCCATTTGGTCAAATAGTCTGTGGCTACTATTATGTACTCGGCATGGGATCCTTTAGTTGGTGGGCTAATAGGTCCTATGAAGTCTATTCCCCATTTAGTAAAGGCTCTGGCACTCATCATGGGTTTCAATGGCATTTCATCTCTTCTAAGTGGATATTTCGTTCGTTGACATGTATCACATCGTTGAACATACGTGGCTGCATCTTGATGTAGAGTTGGCCACCACATCCCTGCAAAGAGAATCATTTTTGCAGTTTTATCTGCAGAGAAATGTCCTCCTGCAGCTCTTGTATGTGCCATCTCTAAGACAACAAGATACTCGTCTTCATGAATGCACATTCGTAAATGATTATCTCTCCCTTGCTTAAAAAGTTGTTTTCCTATGAGAACATAGTCCTTGCTTTGTTCTACAAGTGCACGTTTCCTTGCTAGCATGGCTCCTTCTGGGTACAATGTTTGCCATGTTCCAGTTGCATTTAAATGCGTTTTCCATTGAGTTACATGTGCTTTTTGAAGCCACATTTCTTGTTCCTCCTCTTCCATGCATCTCATGAGTAATCCACTTGAGTCTTTGTGATATAAACTTCCAGCAACGATATGAAGGTTTTTAGTCTTCCATAGATCTTGGTTTCGAATAGGTGTGATCCCATGTTTAGGTCCATATGTGAGTATTGGGATCAACTTTTCTGCCCATTGAGGATATACTTCAAGATTGAAAAGGTATGTGTCAGGCAGATCATCTAGTACTCCTATGGGTCGTTCTCCATGTGTCATTCTTGATAAGTGGTCTGCTCTAATGTGGGTATTCCCTTTCTTGACAACTACTTCAAAATCAAATTCCATCAACAATAGAAACCATCGTACTAGTTGTCCTGTATTACAAGGCTTATTGACTAAGTACAGTAGGGCTTGATGATCAATGAAGAATTTGAATTTGTTTGTCAATAAGTAGTGTCGAAACTTCTTTACCGCATACACCATTCCTAGACCTTCTCTTTCAGTCGTGGTATAATTGCGTTCTCCTTGATTCAATTGTCTACTGGCATAGGCTATAGGGTGATCTAACTTTCCTGTATCTGCGGGTTCAGCTAGGATGCAACCAATGGCAAATTTGGAAGCATCTACGTGAATGTGAAATGGTTTGTTCCAATTAGGTACTCGAAGGATTGTGGCTGAACTCAATCGACTCTTTAATTCGTTAAAGGCCTTTTCACATTCTTCAGTCCAGGTAAACTAAGTCAATAATGCATAAAGAGGTCTAGCAACTATGGCATACATATGTATAATCTTCGGTAGTATCCGCAATGTCCCATAAATGCTTGTACTTCTTTAGCAGTCTTTGGTCTCGGTAAGTCCAAAATTACTTTGATCTTGTCTTCATCAGTTGAGATTCCATTCTTAGAGACAATATGTCCTAATATCTTTCCTTGTTGAACCATGAAGACACACTTTTCTAGATTGAGGCATACTCTATATTGTCGACATTTGGCAAAGATCTTTCCTAGTTCAGGGATATGTTCTGATCGTATAGCTGAATAAGTGCATAAATCATCCACGTATACCTCCATACTCTTTCTCAGGAACTCCTTGAATACATGGCACATCAATCTTTGGAAAGTGTCTGGGGCATTGGTTAGGCCGAAAGGCATAACCCTAAAAGCGTATACTCCCCATTCAGTTGCAAAGGCTGTTTTATGTTGGTCCTCAGGAGTGATGGTTACCTGATTATACCCCGAAAAGCCGTCCAAAAAACTGTAAACTTCCTTCCCTGCAACTCTTTCCAAAAGATGATCCCTGATGGGTAATGGGTAACTATCTCTTATGGTGGCAGCATTTACTTTTTTCACGTTGATGCATACTCTTAACTTACCATTCTTTTTCAGTACAACCACCAAAGGTGACACCCATTCCATATGTTTGATCTCGTAAATGAACCCAGCATCTAACAACTTATCAATCTCTTCCTTGATTTTTGCTGAGTAAACATCATTGTATGTGTATGGTCTTTGTTTGGAAGGTTTAGCTTCAGATGTCATAGGGATTCTATGGGCACAAATAGAAGGGTCCACTCCTTTCAAATCTTTATATGTCCAGGCAAAGACATCCCTATATTCTCGAATGAGTCGTATCAACTCTTGCTCTTCTTCCAATGAGACATCTTGACCTATAAAAGTACATCTTTCTTCTCCTTCCTCTAGGGTTACTAATATTTTCTTGGTTTGCTCTCTATTGTCATATGCTATTCCTGGCTGTGCTTTGGCATTTGAATAACAATTTTCCTCTCTTCTACTTCATATTTTTTGAAGTGGGCAGGCACTTCAAATTGGTCTTGAGGCTTGTTGTCTTCATTATCCTTTTCTTTATCTAATCCAAGCCCTCCTTCGTGTGTTGGTTCTTGATTTATTTCATTAGCTATGACACTTACTTTTTGAGTTTCATTTTCCGTTTCCATATGTTCAAGTTCCATTTCAATGCTCTCATAATCCTCCTTCCATCTTTTCAATTACTTCTCCTTCTTCAGCCTCTTGAAGAACTACCATGTATAGACTAACATCATATCCTTCCTCATCAATGCATTCATTCATGGTTATCACTTCTTCGTTTACACACACATCGAGAGTGGCTAAAATCTCCATCCAACCATGAGGTTCGAATTCTTCATCTAGGAATATTTGAGGCATGTAAGCTAGATCTTGTACAGACCTAGCTATTCCTTGCCCTTGTTGCGATCCTTTCCTCCTATCCTCTTCCTTTTTTGCAGTTTGGCATATCCATAGATGAGTGTCTTCATTCATCCACGATTGATCGCTTGAACCTATACTATGAATCGACTGATCATCTTCCTCCTTAGGAATCTGATTCCATTGTAAGGGGGGAACATCTTGATATGTATATGTGTGGAGATTTATTTTGTGGTGATTCCTTCATGCTGTAGGTATACTGCAACCTTTCCCCAATCTTGCACTACCTTTAGTTGTCTCATGAAGGGTCTTCCAAGTATCATCTCATAATTGCTAGCCCTTTCAAATTGACAGATTGCTAAGGTGTGCTCGAATTCAACTCCGCAAGTGGTAAAACTTACCCATTCCAATAATCCCAAAGGTCGTTCAGTGTGTCTGTCTGCCATTTGTATCTTCATGTGTGTTGGTCTTAGAGCTGCTTTTCCCCATTTCTCCCAGATTTCTTTAGTTGCAATTCCTACTCCCGCTCCAGAATCTAGGATAGCTTTAGTAGTGTAACCCCTATAAGTAATTGGCAAACATGTATTTCCTTCATCTCCCTCACTGAAATCTCCAACCTTATCGACTGGGATTTTGACTGTGGCCACTTCATCAGGCATCTCCTTCTCTTCCGTCTTGATCTCCAATTGACTGGTTAATTTCTCCTTCAAATGTGGTTTGACCTTCAAAAGTTCTTCCAATGTCATAGTGCAAGGGATTTTTACCTTTTTAAGGTGTTGTATGATGTCCGATGTTTGGACTGATGGGTTCTGTTCTTTTTTTCTTATTGAGGGAATGCGGTATAATTTTGAATTATGTTTGTATTCTCCTGTGTAATTGGGCAAGACCTTTTCACTATCATTTTCCCTTTCACTTTGATCAAAGGGTAATAATCCTTCTGAATTCAGCTCGGGTATTGAATGTTCTACTTCACCTTCTGCTTCTAACTCTTCAAAGGGTGGTTCTATTCCTTCCACTTTCTTCCATCTGTCTTTCTGGACTCTTGCCCACAAGTCTTTAGGCCATTCTCCATCTACTTCGGGAAAAATGGATCCTTCCCTTTTATCCTCGCAGTGATTTTCATTATGTGTCTCACCTTCTTTGGTTTTCTCAGGGTCATTAAGGATGACCCGCTCTTGGAATTCTTCTTCGGGAATTCGTGAAATGGGTAGTCTACAGACAGGTTTTTCTAAGGTTTGTTGAGCTACTTCGATTAATTTCTTGCAAATCTCCAACCTTTCTTTCTCTAAGTCACCTCTAGGATATTCTTTTTCATGTTGTTCAATGGTCAGTCCTACTCTGATTCGTGCCTTGTATGCCTGAATCCACATGGCTAACTCCTCTAGCATGGGATCTGCCAAAACTGATCCTACCTCTTCTTGTTTACACTTTCCTTTTTTATTTTCTTCTTCAAGTTTCTGTTGTTCTTTTTGATCTTGTTCATTTTTTTCCTTCTCCATCTGTTGCTGTAGTTTCTTTTCCTTTATTCTATCTCTACGATTCTTCCATCTCTGGGTTCGTTTACTTGTAATACTTTTCCCAAGCTCTTCTGAGTCTTCAACTACTTGGGGTACAGGTATATTCATTCCTCTGTCACCTTGATTATTTTCTTCAATTTTTTCTGGGGTCTCTCTAGCTTTAGCTCTTGTTATTGCTTTCAATGGCACAGTCTACTCCTTATCACTCCTTGACGACTCTATCACTTCTATCACGTTAATCTGCACGTTAGAGTTAACTTTGTTGGGGTTTTTGAGGCAAGCTCTAAAAAGGTGTTCTTTACCACAATCACCACAGTATCCTTCCCAGACTCGTTGTGGTGGTGGTGGGTTTGGTAGTGTACATTCTCTGATATAATGATCACCTCCGCATCTATAACATGGTCCTCTAGGTACAGGCGATCTATTCATAGGTTGGGGGGGTATGGGTGCCTTGGGGGCTGTGTACATTATTGACACATAATCGTGCTCATATCCGTAAGAATTATTTGTTACTTCCATGCCATATGTATATGGTTTGTACATTTGTCCATATTCTATCATAGAGCTCTCATAACTTGGATAGTTTCCTTGACTATGATCATAAGATGAGTCATATGGTTCATTACTAGACAATGGTGTGGCTGGAACTATTGCTCTCTCTACGTTTTCTTCAGGTTGAGCTATTTTTACTGAACAAAATTTTGAGGATGGGGTGGTTGTTGTCCTAACACTGGTTGTGGTTGAGTGTAACTTTGATAAGCATAGGGTCGTGGTGTTGGTGCCTACTGCTGATATGGAGGGTATCTAAAGGCTTCTCCTCCTTGATCTCTCTGCGGGTATCCATAAGGTCTCATGAGCGGTTGTACAGGTCTTGTTTTCCGATTGTAAGGATAGTTTTCTATACTATGGTTTGTGTACTTTTGTTCTATGCTTCAATATTGTAGAGGGCCCGGAATAGGTGGTCTATTGTACGCATAGGCAAGTGGTGGGACTATTCCCCTAGTGCACAAATGACAAGGATGATCACCTCCACACTGCATACATCTTCTAAGCATGGGTACTCGCATGGGGTTATTGGGGTAGTTCCTCTGTCCTTGAACATTCAGTTTCTTTGCTACTAAGTCGGCTATTTCCTCCACATTGTTCTTAGGGTTTGATGTGTTGCTGACTGAATCTTCACTTTTCACACTACCTTGAGGTATTTTCAGGTCTTCTGCTAGATTGTCTTCTAGGTCGATACATTCTTTCATACACTCTTGCAAAGTTTTAACTCTTTTCACATATACTAATGATCTTAATGATCCATTCACTAACCCTTCCAAAAACAATGACACCATCTTGTTTTGAGTGGGTCTTTCTTCAACAGGGCATCTATCCACATATTGTTTGAATCTTCGTGCAGCCAATCTCACTGATTCTGTAGGAGCTTGCTTAAAAATATGGATCAATGATGATGAGTTGTTTTTTATCCCAGTTTTAGTGAATTCCTCAATGATTTCTTGGTAGACTTGCTCCATGTTTTGAAAATTATTAGGATCTAATGGCTGGAACCAAGCTAAAACTGTGTCTATCAAAGTTAGACCAAAGGATTCATATTGAATCAAGAAATCTTCCACTTGTTCGGCTCTAATAACTTGCTTGAATTCAACTATATGATTGTAAGGTTCACTAGAGCCATCGTAATGGTTTCTCATGCATTTAGCAACTTGAATAGGCCTTAATCTTCTTCCTGCTTCAGGTGGTCTAGGCATCACAGGGAAAACTGGTCTTCCTATTGGTATACCAAGTCCTCTTACCACAGGTGGTCTATTTGGGACAGGGATTCTATTCCTTGGGTCAACAGGTGGCTGAGGCCGATAGTTCGGATTATTTGCAGACATAGCAAACTGCACATGGGGTCTAACCGGGATTTGTGTTTGTTGTGTTTGTCCTGACTGTTGATATGAATTGTCTTGAAACGTTCCTTGAGGGTTCTGAGAAGTAGTAGCTTGATCCCTAGGAGGGAACACTGGAATGTTCTAATACTTCAACCCTGCTCTCTCTAACTGTTAGAGGCCAGTATCTCCTATGAGTTTGGTCCAAATATGTGATGATGGTGGGGAATTCAGGATCTTGTAACTCATAGATAGTAACTGGGTTAGGGGCTACTTCCCATAATGAAGAGTGGGCTCTAAGGAGATGCTCCATTCCATGATCAACTAAACATCCATTAAGGAGTCATCTTGGGAAACTAGGTCTCCTCTCCAAGCCCTAACAACAGTAGATCTCCCTCTGGGGGTGGTCACTTGTTCTTCATGTTCCTCTGTTATGAGCATTATCTTCTTCCCCGTGTTCGTTGATACTTTCAGGGTGTTCCGTGACTACATACTGGATGTCTCTCTTGTCCATATAAATTCCTCCTGCATACTTAACTGCTGGCCTAGGCACTATGTACGCATCTGAAGCTTTCTTCAATCTGACCACTAATCGGTTTAGACCATCTAGGTAGATAGGTATCTCATTTTGGTTAGTGTTCACATATTCCAAAGATGTCCGATATTCTCCTTCAATGATTGACATCATGCAAATCATTGGTACGGTATTTTGCATATCCTCAGAAGCCATGGGAATTTCTTCCTCTGATTCACTAGAGGTTTCAGAATAATGTGAGCGGCTACAAGGTTCGGTTACACTTCCTACTGAAGAGATTACACTTCTTCGGCTTCCTAGGGTTCTCCCAGACCTTAGGTTCATTCACTTAAAAGCTCTGATTAACCTTAGCCAACCTCCAGCTCCTAGAGTTCTTCCCTGAGGGTCTGAATTCTAGAGGAAAATTTGGTTGGAAAAAGACTGACAGAGAATTCTCAATTCACGATACTTGACCCCCAAAAAAGTCCACGATACTCGATACTTCACCCAAGCAGAGTGTATCCCGATACTTGATATTTGACACATTAGAAGGGTACCACGATACTCGATATTTGAGCAAAGCGATACACGATACTTGATCACTTGGCTGGACACGATATACGATACTTGTTATAGACGATACTCGATACTTCAGGAAACACGATATACGATGCTTGGAAAAATCGATACACGATACTTGACCAATATTGCGTGCCAATCACGATACTCGATACTTGCCAGGTATCACGATCATAAATCTTACGATACGCAATATACGATACTCCACCAGAAAATGTCCACGATACTCGACACACAACAAGTATCGTGAGAAAATTCCCGATGATACTCGATATTTGTCAAGTATCGGGAAAGTCACCTCCACGATACACGATATCAAACAAGTATCACAATCAGAGACTCACGATACAGGATACTCCACAAGTATCAAGATCTGAATTTCACGATAGACGATACTTCCCAAGTATCGTGGAAAATTCCAACGATACTCGATACTTGACAAATATCGTGAAGAGTTACCCTCACGATAAATGATCATCGTAGAGGTATCACGACCGGAGATTCACGATAGATGATACTCGACAAGTATCGTGATCTGAATTTCACGATACGCGATATATGACAAGTATCGTGAGGATTTCTCAACGATATATGATATTCGACCCGTTGAAGTGTCACGATACTCGACCACAGGAGTTCACGATACCTAGGTATCGCGATATCTCAACTATGGGAGAACACGATACTTGGCCTTTTTCCAATTTTTTGCCAGTGTTTTTTTAATTTTGACATATTCTTAGACTGCCTCTACCCTCTTCCCTCAGCCTGTATCACAGAATATACTCACCCTTTACCCTTGCCTAACTTTCACGATACTTACCGCAGATCTTTCTACTAAGATGATTATTTTTGTTAGCACTGATAAGGAGAAGGTTAAAGCACTCACTTTGGTAACTCTTCTTCCACTTCTCGACCACTCCTACTTGCCTGCGCAGCTCAAATCACTCCGTTTCCCGAAGGCGATACTCGATGGCTTGCTTCTACGATACTTGCTTAGGAAACAAGTGACTTGAAAAATGACATTTTTTGGTTTTTATACCTTTTGAAAAATTCTCCTAACTACAAGTACTCAACACATCTAAGGCTAATGGCTATTTAAACCTCCTAGCTACTCCCTTCTTCCTCCTACTCTACTCACTCCACTCACTTCTCTAGGCTAACAACTTACTACACACACTCCAAGAGTGAGAAGTAATAAGTGCGGGTGAATGTGACTCACCAAAGAAGAGAATTTCACAGCTCCTTTACTCGCTTCAATGCAAAAAGCTACTTACCATCACATGAATGCCTCGGTTTGATTCGACACTCCCCGGCAACGGTGTCAAAAAACGTGTGTACCTTAGTTCCAACTTAGGGACTTGTGGAGAAAGAGACTATACCTCAATCCCCCTCAAGTACATATAGTGGGGATTCACGCTTTATTTATCAATCCAATGAGTATCAAAACCTAGCCGAGTGTATGAGGACATGCATTCAAATGACGATCAACGCACATGAGTTCCCAAAGAGTGTAAACAAAGCTAAGACTAATCCAAACAAGCTTCAACTGCCAGTCAAAGTGTAGCGATACTTGGTGCAGCAGCCAACAGTAAAGTGAGATTTTCTCTCAATTCCGAACGCTGAATATAGCGAATACCATATGTATTTCGAAGCTCTCGAGAAGACGCATCCAATGGTTGTACTTTCACCCAATTCTGATGCTTCTACTTCAAGTTATGAGCAAAATACTGAGTCACACAAATGACCTTCCTACACTTCAGAGCACTTCCTACACTTCACACACCCCTTAACAACAGCAAACCAACACTTTCATGGATAGACAACCCTTCCTAACACTCCTTCCAAGCAACACACATGCATACAAGCTCACAAAGAAGATGATACAGAGAGGAGAAGACACAAATTCGAAATTTTGTGCTCTTGATTCTCACAATGGCAAAAAGTCTTTACAAAGAGTCACAAATTGACTTATATACATGTGCCCTAAAAATGGTCCTTTCACACAAGAGACCGGCACTTTATTCACTAAAAGGCTAATTTCCTACTAATTTACATGGTAAGCTACTAATCTTTTGTGGGGATGCATCTAGAGGACTCATCTAGTGCTTTTACATTGGAAATTATATTACAAAATGATTATGATACAAAAATAAGATGTCCAAATCGGAAAAATTTTGGGGCCCGTCTTTTTCTCTGCCTTGTGCTCTTCTTCGCTCATCAACAGTGAACTATTCCAAGTTCTTTCACGAATTTAGAAGGACTATACTAAGAACAATATGCAGAAGAAGTCAGGGGGGTGATCTTGAGTTTTGAGGAAGATGAAGATGCACAGAAAAAGGAGGGGGGTAATACATGTCTTTTGATTTTAATGCATTTCTAGCAGAGCATGGATAAAACATCAGTCTCGAGTGTTGTATACACCTCAACAAAATGGTGTTGTTGAAATAAAGAACATGTTTCTCATGGAGATGGTGAGGTGTATGATCAAAAGGTAGGCTTTCCCGTATAGCTTGTGGCTTGAGGCTATCATGTGTGCAACATATGTACTTAACAATTGTACAACCAAAGCACCATAGTCTATCACTCCATATGAGGCTTGGCATGGTCCTAAGCCATATGTTTATGATCTTCGTGTCTTTGAGTGTTTGGCATATGCATTAGTGCCTAAACAAAAATGTATAAAATTGGATGACAAAGAAGTGAAATGTACGTTTGTTGGGTAGAGTTCTAAAAGCAAAGTCTATTCTGTGTATTGTCCACAGGCTAAAAACATTTTGGTTAGCCATGATGTTGTTTTTGTGGAAGATGCAATTGAGCCATTACTTTCATGTACTATGGAGACATCATTTAGCTCCAATGATGTGTATGACACTATGTTGCCTCTTTTTACAGGTGGACAATCAAGTGTTGGTCCAAATAAGGCAATTTCTTAGCCTCTATAGGTTCAACATGATGATGCAATCATTCCATTTTTAATGCAAATTTACATGATGCACTTGTTGATGAGAGGGCTGATATAGAGGAGGAAAAAACTATGCCTAAATGGCTGGTACAGACTCTACAAGATATCAAATTAGATGCATCTCTATCACATCATACTCTTCTAAGCTCTCATAGTGCTTCTTTTGCATCAAATTCCTATGCGATGGCTGCCTCTAGTCTTTGTGCTGAGAATGAGCATGTTTCTTTTGATGAAGCAAAAATTTCTAGAAATTGGATGGGTGCTATGCAATTAGAATATGATGATATTATGAAGAATAGTACTTGGTCTTTATGTGATTTCCCTCCAGGCAAAAAGCCATTGACACTAAATGGGTATACTGCTTGAAGCATAAGCATATGGAAAAGTTGAGAGCTGTAAGGGTAGGCTGGCTGCAAAAGGTTATGCTTAAGAAAGAGGCATTGATTTTGATGAGACCTTTGCAACCACATGTCAAGAGGCTACCATTCGTAGCATATGTGCACTTACAGTCCATAATGCTTTGTATGTACATTAGTTGGACATTAAAAATACATTTTTGAGTGGTGGTTTACATGAAGAAGTGTATGCTTTTTAGCCCCATGGTTTTGTGTAGAAACGCAATGAAAACAAAATGTACATGATGAAAAAGGCATTATATGGTTTGACGCAAGCACCACATGCTTGGACGTATGAAATGATACATGCCTACTTGATTGCACATGGTTTTGAGAACAATCCAACTAAGAGCACCTTATATGTTAAGCGTGAATGGTGTGCTTCTGATCAATTTTGTCTATGTCGATGACATGCTATTCATGAGTCCTAATGAGAAGAATACTGTTGATTTTAAGGTTGATTTGCATGCCTCATTTGAGATGTCAGATGTGAGCCATTTGCATCATTATTTGGGCATTCAATTTATGAAAGTTGATGGTGGAATAGCTGTGTGTCAAACAAAATATATTGACACATTATTGCAACATTTTGTCCTTGATGATTACAAAACTATTGCCACTCCTATGGAAACAATTTTATGATTGAGTCTTAATGATGTTAGAGATGCATTTTATTCTCTTCTCTATCACCATGCTATTGGATGCTTGATTTACTTATGCATAGCTTAACCTGATATTTAATTTGATGTCTCATAGATGAGCAAGCTTATGCATTGCCTAGGTGTCAAGCATTGGTAGCTGGTTAAGAGCACCTTTTTCTACTTGAGTGGTACCCAGCTACTTGGATTGTTTTATCCCAAGGGGGGATCACTACCACCAAATTTGCATGCTTTATCTGACTCTAACTCGGCTAGTTGCTATGGCACTTGTGGGTCCACCAGTGGTTTTTGCTTCATGCTTGGTAGCTCATGCATATTTTGGTTGCACATGAAGCATCCTACTATAGCCACCTATAATTGTAAGGCAAAGTGAAAGGAAACTTTCACAATGATTGTTGGGTGTGTGTGGTATAGATTCCTTTTGGCTAATTTGGGTGTTGGTCAATCTTCTACCACCAACATCTTTAGTGACAATCAGAGTGCATTGGGATTTGCAAGGAACCCTATGTTCCATGCTTGCACAAGGCACATTAAGGTGCATTATCATTACGTTAGGGAGAGGTTCTCTGCTAGAGAGATCATTTTGGCAAAAGTTCCCACAAAAAATAACATTGAAGATCTTTTCACAAAGGTTCTACCTCGGGAGAAGTTTGAAGCTTTCCCAAAAGCTTGAGGCTTACTTCCTTTTGTGGATTGATCTCTTTCCACATAGCTTGGCACCTCCTCATACATGAGTGCTAGCTCCTTGTTCACTGCATCACTCCCAAGGGGGATTTGTTTATATATTTTAGTAGTGATGTGGGTGAATACCGTTGGGGTGCTTTTTTCCCTACTTAGGAGGTTTTTTTCCCCTAACTTGATATACACCTAGAAGCCTAACAAGTTACTAATCTTTGTACATTCAATTGGTAATACATTTAGTATTGTATGTTGTGCTCCAAGCTTCTTATTCTTCTTCCTTTTGCTCTTCGTGTGCTCCCATAGACCTCAAAAACCAACATGGACATGATATTTAATTAGCTACATTGCTCTCTCTTTATTTTTAGAGTATATTGTTTGAGTTTTGTCATCTTGTTTGGTTCATCACATTGTTTACATAATCTTATTGTTCAATATATTGATGGGAATATGAAGCTAGGAAACTTATGGGTGTGTCTACAAAGTTTCATGGCATTTGAATTTTTACATATTGAGTTATGAATAGGTCAAACTAAGATGCATGAGACTTCAATCCATTGAAATTTCTTGAAGTCGAATCATAGCTTTGAATCTGCTTAGCTTCTCTTCATCCAAGGCTTTGGTCATCATGTCTGCACATTGTTGCTGTGTGGACATGAAAAAGTTCAATTTCTTTACTTGTAATCTTCTCCCTAACATAATGATAATGAACCTCAATATGTTTGGTCCTAGCATGATAAACTGTACTATCTACAAGATGTAACGAGCTTATGTTTTCCCCAAAAATATGAGGAGAGGATGACTTTACATGCAAATCTGAGTATAATGTCTTGATCCACATGGCTTGCTGATTTGCATTTGCTAGGACTCTATATTTTGCCTCCATAGATGAAACCATAATGGTGGGTTGCTGTTGACACTCAAGGTCAAGCATGAAGCAAGGAAGCGTATCAAAGAGATGGACACACAAGAAGAAGGATGTTGCAGAGAAAAGAGGCACAAAACAGGAGCCCCAAAATTTTCAAATGAATGGGCATAAATTTCTTCTTCAAAATCCTAGGAAATTCCCTTGAAGCTATGTAATTGCACTAGAGGAGTCCTCTAGATGCATAAGCCCAAATCATTGTAATATATTTCTTGTAAAATAGTAAGAAGTTTGAGAGTAGTCAATAAAGTGCCGATCTCATGTGTGAAAGGACCATTTTTAGGGCACATGTATATAAGTCACTTTGTGACTCTTGGTAAACACTTTTTGCCATTGTGAAGAAGGAGAACTGAAATTTTGAATTTGCTTCTTCCCTACTGATTTTCATTTTCTCTATGATCTTCTGTGTGTGTGTGTGAAGCTTGGAATGCATGTGTAGGACTGTTATCTATCCCTCCCCATCACTTTTGAACTACTGTAGTGTGTGTGTGTGAACCAATACGAGTTGTGGAGTTTGTGTAGGTGTTTCCTAACATTCACTATTTTGGCCATAACTTGAAGAGCATGTATCATATTCGAGTGAAAATATGACCAGTAGATGTGTTTCATTGAGAGCTTCAAAAAAAACTTGCTATTGGCCATATTTGGAGACTGGAGCTGGGAGAAACATTCGAATTTGTGCTTACTACTGTAAGTGGTATTGTGGCAGCCATTTGCAGAGATTTGGTGAGTATCACGAGGATTTTGGATATCGTATCGTGAGGATTTTGGGTTTCGTATTGTCTGTTGTTATAGTATCATATCGCGTGAACTTGTGGTATCATCCAGAGCAGTATCATCTAGAGCACTTTAAGCCAATTGAGGACAAAAATTAGAGGATTATTTAAGGGCCAATTGTGGGATAGTGGGAAACCAGGGAAGCCTAGGAGGGTGAATGAACTTGAGATCAAGACATGTGCTAAGTAGCCTTAGGAGTGTTATTTCATCGGTAAGAAGTGTAACTCAAGCAAGCCATCAGTCTATCTATACCGACACCTCTAGTGACTCAGAGGAAGAAATACCAATGGCATCAGAAGACATGCAAGGATCCGCCCCTAGAGGAAGCTTCATGTCCACTATAGAGGGGGAATACCATACCTCTCTGCAATATGTGTCTGCTAATGCCCAAGAGACCCCATCTACCTAGACGGCTTAAACAGATCAATAGTTAGGATGGTGAATTCCACTGATTCAGCAATAGTGCCTAGACGTGTAGTCAAGTATGAAGGAGGAGTATACATGGACAAGTTTGGTCACATCTATGTGGTAACAGAATACCCAGATCGGATCAACGAGCGAGGAGGATTAGAAGGACAAGGAAACTGAGGAAGACGAGACCCTGAAGAGCTAGTAACTACACCTAGAGGCAAATCAGTAGTGACTTGAGTCTTGAGAGGGGATTTGATACCTCAAAACTATTACCTACTAGAGGTCTACTTGATCCATGGAACATATTTATTATTACAAACTGACTCACCCACATGTGGACAAGAAGAAAGCCCAATGACCTTCTATGAGATAAAAGATCCTGAAGAGGAGTCTAGAGTCACATACCTAGACAAGAACCAAAGAAGGTATTGGTTGGTTGATGCCATTGATAGGGCTCAATTGAAGATGGGGTTGCCAGTATTCCCTCTGCGAGAGCACGCAACTACCTCCCATAATCCTTTTGGAACGCAACAAGAGCCAGAGAATACAATGTTAGGACAGACGAGTCAGCGAAGTGTTCCTAATTGAACCCATGTGCAATTTACAATGCCAAGGCTGCAAGCACACAATCAAACTCACACGGGGCCTTCGGACTCACTCTCACAAGAACTGCTCTGACTTGGTTCCAGCCATTAGATCCCAATCAATTTGGACATATTCAACAATTCTTTCACGAATTCATTGGGGAATTCACCAAGAGAGGAATTAAGCACAACTCTTCATCTTTGATCCATAGCTTCAATCAAAACCCGAATGAAACAGTGAAAACAGCCGCCCGAAGGGTTAATCAATATGTCGATAGATGCCCAGTAACAGAAAGAGCCACATGGCAAAAAATGATATCATTATTCTTAGACGAGTTGATGAACGGGACTCTAAGAACTTTAGTCTATGTGAAGAGGCTGTAGACATTGAGTGAGTGTCTTCAAGAGTGCATTGACCTAGAGGACAACCTAGCTGATGATCTCAGAAGCACACCAAGCCCTACGAAATCAGAAGACACTAGAAGTATAGTGACATCCAACTCTAGTCACGTGGAGGAGCTAGTGGAGCTGGTAGCCAAGAAGTTAAGCGTTCATGGACCATGGAACTACCAGCATCCATCACTGAGAATACCCATTTTGTGAAGATGTAGTTTTTGTGGAGGAGACCACCCAACTAACATGTGTGTAAGAGGAGGAACAGGCTTGCCCCAAGCTTACCCATACAATAGGTAGCCACATCAAGGAACTGCTCTGTATTGTCACATAGAACAAAAATACACTAATCATACCACGAAGAATTGTCCATTCAACAAGTAGACACGACCCTCAAATCAACCTGAGTATAGATCCTATGGATACCCACCTAGAGAGCCAAGAAGGGAAATCCCAAGGTACAACCCCTGTCCAGGACCACAAGGAGCACCTAGGCCATATGAGCAAGGTCAATATGCACAACCTTAGCCAGTGTTAGGTCAACAACCGCCATTTCCTCAAAACATAGTGCCAGTCAAATATGCTCAACCAGAGGAAAACTTGGAGAGAACCATAGTGCCAGCATCACCATTAACCAATACAGAATCAAGGAACCCAGGATACGAGCAAACCCAAGGAGATTACTACCCCTATGACTCCAATATGATGAAGTACGAGCAAGTTTATGACCCGCAATACTATGGGTATGAGGGATATGACAATGTCTATGGACCAGAGCTGGCAACACTAATGTAAACACCACCCAAGGCACCAACACCCGTAAGACCGGTCACCCATCAGACCACCTATGCCAAAAGGACCGTGCTATAGATGTGGAGGAGATCAGTTCATAAGAGAATGCACTCGGCCATACAACCCACCACCTCCTAGGATGTGGGAAGGGTATTGTGATGATTGTGGGAAGGAACATCTCTTTAGAGACTGCCCCAAGAATCCCAATAAGACTCGTGACACTACACCTATTAATGTAATAGAAGTAGTTGAAACGTCAGGAAGTGACAAGGAATACACAGTACCATTGAAAGCCATCACAGGAGCACAAGCAAAAGGATAGGAAAGAAAAAAAGTAGAATCGGAGCAAGAACAGACTAAAACCCTAGAACCCAGAGTACAAGTAGTGGAAGACTCGGAAGATCCACATGAGAATGTCCCAACAACGAAAAGCCAAAAGTGGAAGGATAGAAGGGAAAAACTCAAGGAAAAATGGACAAAAAATAAAAATAAGGAAGACAAGAAGGACACAAGAGGTAATAAGAAACCTAAAGAAACTGAAATTCAGGAGGAAATTCCTATTGCACCACAATCACTAGAACTAGATAAGCAATTCTAGCATACCTAAGAACCGACAAGTTAGACATGTGGTTGAAAGCTTACCACACTAGAGTCATGCATGGACCAAACATAGAGCAGCATGAGAAATCTTACCCACAAGGGGAGCTAGAAAAGGAGAGACTTGCTATATGTAGAAAACTCATAGAGGTAGCTCAGGCCACTCTAGAGAAGACTATCCCAGTCCTCCTCGAGATGAGAATATCTGAGCATCTATACAATGATTGTCTCAAAACCAAGGACCAAAAACCAAAAGAGAAGGATAATAAGAAAGGGCTACTGAATACCCAAGACAAATCCATGTCCACATTTCCTGATTTAGAGGCTGATTGGCCAAAAGAGTTGTGGACTAGGATTCGAGAAGATCAATGGAAAAAGAATGGAGTCGCAAAACCGCCTTTTGAGGAGTTAGATGTGGAAGACTATCAACCAATGCCAAACATGGAGGAAATATATGAAGAAGTCTCTAGGCTAGACCAAAATAGGGAGGAGGCACACAACATTTCTACCCTACCAAACTACATGGGAGAATATGAGAAGGAATCCATAATCTTTCGTGCACCCACAGTACTAGGAAAAGAAAAGGAGCCTTCAGGCAAGACCTCACACAATTTAGCAGAACTCAAAAAGACCAAAGTACAATGTCAATTGACTGTGGAAGAATTACTTCGAGTCAAACCACAATTATGGAAACAATTAGTCGGATAATTGAAGTTGGAGCAAGGGAAGAATGAGAAGGAAAGCAAGGAAATTGAAAACCCTTCTACTGTACAAATCCTGGTGGATAAGGCTGGAGAATTTAGCGAAGGAGACGAGGGCAACACATGTTTACCCATCATGTAAAATGGATACATGAACAAGGCCATACTAGACACAGGAGCAGGAGTAGGTATCCCCACCAAAGAGATTTGGGAAAAATGGGGAAAGCCAACCCTGCAAACAATGCATATGAAGCTTCAATTAGCAGATGGTCATGTCGAGAAACCCTTGGGAATATTGCAAAAAATTAGGTTGACCACATGTGGAGTCGAGTTTGAGCATACATGTAGCAATATGTTAATTTGGAAAGACAAATAATTATGAAATGATATTAGGACGACCTTTCATGAGACAACTCAGGGTAGTGCAAGATTCGGGACGAGACTCATTATACCCTCAACATCAAGGAACCACCACAAAGATCCATTTGCATACATTTGCATATAGGGACGTACCCCCATTACAATGGAATCCTGTAGACAAGGAAGAAGATGATTTGTCTATCCATAGTGCTCGATCAAGTGATCAATCATGGATGCATGAGGATGCCCAATTATGGATGTGTAAGGAAGCAAAAAGAGAAGATAAAAAACTTCAACTATGGCCCATAGGGCATCAAAATTATCGACCCATAGAGGACCCAATGTACATGCCTCAAGTTTTTCCTGATGAAGCATTCGAACCGCACGATTGGATGGAAATCCTAGCAACCTTGGATGTATGTGTGAATGAAGAAGTGTTGACCATGAATGAATGTGTGGACGAAGAACGCTATGATGTAAACATTTACATGGTAGTCCTTTAGGAAGTTGAAGCAGGAGAAGTATTAGAAAAAGAATGGAGGGAAGAATATGAGAGCATAGAGATGGAACCAGAGTTTGATTCAGAGGAACACTATTTAGAAGTCATTCAAGCCAAGGAAAAGGCCAGAACACCCAAAGTATTAGTAATCAAAGCAGCCCCTATAGTACCGAACCATGAGGAAACCACGAGTAAGACCGAACCAGACCCGGATCTATTTGAATTTCCTTAACACTTCAAGAGATACGAAGTAGAGGAAAGGAAAATAGCCATTCAGATGCCTAAGAGACAAGCAAAAGAAGGAGAAGCTTATGACAACAAGGAACACACGAGAAAAATCATAGTGATAGTAGAAACTGGAGAAGAAAGATGCACATACATAGGAAAGGATGTGTCACTTGAGGAAGAAGAAGAATTGATAAGACTGATTAGAGAATATTGAGATGTGTTTGCATGGACCTACAAGGATGCATGGTATATGCTGTGAAGAAGTTTAGAAACTACCTATTGGCCAATAAGTTCAAGTTTTTTACTGATCATCAAGCCTTATTGTATTTAGTCAATAAACCTTGCAATATAGGATGCTTAGTAAGATGGTTCCTCTTACTAATGGAATACGATTTGGAAGTGGTAGTTAGGAAAGGTAGAACCCACCTCAGGGCCGATCACCTTTCTCGCATCACTTCACGAGAGTCCCCACAAGGAGTGTCTGACAAACTGCCCAATGCTTATCTTTTCAATTTAGAAGTTGTTCCTAGATGGGCAAATAAGTTGGTACTAGTCCTAACCTTCAGACTAGCAAATAAGAACGTAAAAACAAATAGACAAGAAATTGTAAAAATCACAAAGATATCCAATATTGGCCAGAAGTATGTACAAACAAGATACATACGATGTATTAGCTTGTTGTGTTGAGGATGATGAACATTGTAGTTGGTTGCAACAAGCGCATGAAGGATTTCTAGGAAATCACTATTCTAAACAATGAACATTGCATAATCTAAAATGTTTAGGAGTGTATTGGCCTAGCATGGACAAAGAAATACATGATTGGATTAAGAATTTTCCAATGTGCAAAGAGAGACCCCTAGTGGAGCATGCCACCCTTTATCAAATGTCATTAATTTCAGATTGGAGTGCTCCATTGGTAGAATTTATGAGATTGGGAACATTACCTAGCGAGGCTAGTCTGGCAAGAAAAAGAAGCATGGAGCAAGAGGCTCAGGACTATGCCTTAGTAGGAGACAACCTATATCAGAGAGGAAAAGATGGTTACTTAAGACTGTGCATTCACGAATCAGACTATTTGAAAGTCTTAGAAACTGCACATAGCGGTGTGGTAGGTGGACACTTTGGGCCTAATAGAGTAATCAAGACCATTTTATTTTTAGGACTTTGGTGGCCAACTCCTCATATGGATGCACATACCTATGTGAAGAAATGTGATACATGCCAACGCGCAAAATATACGATAAGAAAAGATGAGATGCCTTTGAGGCCAATGATGGGAGTGCGTGCATTCTCGAAGTAGGGTATAGACTTTGTAGGTCTTATTAATCCCCCAACTAGAAACTCCCATGCAGAATATATTATTGTAGCCACTGATTACCTTATAAAGTGGGTGGAAGTAAAAGCCACAAAAACGAATGATGCTCAAACGACGGCTAAGTTCTTATTTGAGAATGTGTTCACCATATATGGGTTACCAATAGAGTTAGTAAGTGATAGAGGTACACACTTCTTGAACGAATTCATTGAAAACCTTCTCCAAGTATTCTTGGTGATACATGAGAAGTCGGCCCCCTATCATCCACAAGCTAACAGACAAGCCGAGAGCACAAATAAGATTCTATGTAATGTATTGACAAAACTCGTGAATAATAAACGCTTTGATTGGGACAAACAACTCCATCATGTTGTTTGGGCTTACAGAGTGGCTTACAAAACAGTACTCAATGCGACCCCATTTCAGATGGTCTTTGGATAGAATGTTGTGCTACCATTGGACTTCCTAATCCCAGCTTTAAAGGTATCACATGAGCACGAGTGGAATGGACATGAGTTTTCCTCCAGGATCTTCGCTCTAGAATGCTTAGGTGAAATGAGGCTACCAGCAGCAGCAGGCATTTATGCTGCAAAGAAAAGACAAAAGGCATACTCTGATGCCCATATAAAGGATAAAGGATTGAAAGAAGGAGACTTAGTGCTGGTCTATACACTAAGGCAGCATGCCCGCAAATTGGAGAAATGAGGATATGGACCCATGATCATTAATAGAATTTCCACTAGCAGTGCAGTTCAATTGGCCACTCTAGAAGGTGACATCTTGCCAAACTATATTAGTGGATGTCAAGTCAAGCTGTATCAAGAACCTCTTACAGAGGATATGTTAATGAGACTCAACACTACTAAGAAGCAAAAAGAAGAAGAGTTTAGGGTTAGAGAAGAAGCGCAAGCCGAGGCAAGAGAGCACATCAAGAGAAATAAGTTAAGGTGACTAAGCCTATATATCAACCCAAAAGCCCCAAAATATCACATGGACATGTGCCAAAAATTGGGCATAATTACTTCTTGCATAATCGATCGACGCCCCTTTGTGATTGTGGAGGTAGGATGAGGAAAGAGTGTAAGGAATGTGTGAGCCTTGGTTGACTCAAGTGTACCAACCCCTAATTTTCAACTCCTGCTTCAAGAAAATCTCAGATAATATGGTCCTTTCTTGCAATTTCTTGGATCCCATTGGTACTAGAAGGGGCTATGGTCTTATTATACTTCCCAGATTGACATATTAAAGGTGATTTTTATTCTAATCTTTTATACTATGATGACTGGAGAGGACATCTAAATATAACAAACAATATTCTTTATCATTCTTCATTTTTATTCCATGGTTAATTGGGCCATATTGGCCTTTAGTGGGAGATTATTACCATTATTTTCCATGTGAAAGAACAAATGGCCACTAGACACTTTTGTATATGTTCTTTACTAAAACATATAGTGGCCTAGTCAACCACAGATTGTAAGTTTGACCGCATTTGTAACACCTAAGGATTTTGTGTTCGTTCTCCCTGCATCACCATCAAAATACTTCATTCAAGTGGATCAACTTGCAAGTAGAAAGCTAGATTGGTTGCTAAAGGATGTGCTCAAACTAAGGGCATAGACTATGAAGAAACTTTTCACTAGTTGCCAAGATGACTACCATCACGACTTTGCTTAGTGTCGCAGCTACAAGGAATTGGAAGCTACTTCAATTTGATCTAAATAATTCTTTTCTCAATGAGTGGATGAGTGAAGAGGTATACATGTCATAACCCCTAGGGTTTGAAAATCCTAAATATACAACTTATGTATGCAAGCTCCAAAAGGCATTGTATGGATTAAAATAAAATTCTAGAACTTGGAGTTTAAAATTTGATAACCTATCTACAAGATCAAGGTTTCAACTCAAGAAATGCAGAACCTTCTTTTTTCATCAAGAACGTTTATAATGAAGTCATCTATTTATGTGTTTATGTAGATGACATAATTATGACAAGTGATGGTTTTAATGGAATGTATTTGAATTTCAATGAATCATCCAAAAAATAGCAAGTTCCTTGATCTAGTCTATGTGCAAACCTATCTATTTTGTATAAATTGTTTCTCATTGATGATCCAAAGCATATAGGGTATTTTATTGCACTATCCTCAAGCTTATAAGGTTTATTTGACTCTCAAAGAATAAAAAGGCTGGTCTTGTGCTAGTTGTCAAGAGCAAAGTTCAACACTTTTCAAGCACAAATTTCTACTACTCAAACTTCAAGTATGCACAAGATGAATCAAACAAAGCAAAAGGTAGGATCCTTTCTAGTGGATCCTATGCTCAAAGACCTACAATTGTTCTTAAAATCCTATTAGGAGAGATAAGGCAATAGACCTAGCTTAGAGCACCATGAAAGATGTTATCCTCGAGGAGGCCTATAATAAAAAAAGTAAGCATTGTGGATGAAAATGGTGGAAGTCACTCGAGCTATGCTAGAACACGTGCCCATCTTGGTACCAAATACAAAAAATCAAGAACATGTGTCCAAAGAATCCACACAACAACTGGCACATAAGGATCCACCTCAAGTTCAAGTTGGATCCTTAAGAGAAACTCATCATATACCTAGAGTACTAAGAATAGAACTAGAGATAAAAGAGACCATACTAGATATGGATGAAGCTTAGCCTCAAAAATTCTAGGAAAGAGTTTAGAAAACTCAACGAAAGAAAGAGCAACAAACCAACATGCCTATCCTTGACATAATCATAGGGCACTCAGACAATTTTCATCTTGAGGGATCTTTTTATTATGATGCTCAAAACCTCAACATTCATGAGGAAGAAACAATGAGTCTACACACACTTTCTAACTACATGGGACATTATGAAGCCAAACCAGAATACAAGAGGGCACCCATAATAAGAAGAACATGTATCAAGCTTAGTGGTTTGAAACCAATAATTGTAGAAGAAATGAGAAATAAGAGTTAGATGTGTGCACACTCTATATATGCTTCACATCTCTGGGTAAACTAGTCCCACGAGTGAAGACATATGAAGAAGCCAACATATAGACTACTTCCACTCAAGCTAGCTCTCGTGTAAAGCAAGTCCCATTAACTAAAATTGGTGAATACACCAAAGGGAATGAGGAAAAACCTATCCACTACAATGATTACATGACCAAATCCATACTAGAATAAGAAGCAAGAGTTTTCATTACTACAAAAGAGAATTGGGAGAAATGGGGTCAGCCTACCCTTAGGCCCAAGCAAATGCAATTAGAATTAGTAGATGATCAGGTAGAGCATCCACTTGGACTATTCGAGTGAATAGTACTCTCAATGTGTGGAGTAAGATTTAAGAACATACTATATAATTTTCGTTTTTGAAAGGTGGAAAACTAGGAGATGAACTTGGGAAGGCCTATCATGTGTTGGCTCAAAGTGGTTCAAGATTGGGGATCTAATTTGTATCAAGAAGGTCTTTCTTCTATAATTCACCAAGGTCATTAGGTATCTTTTAGTAAGATTAGAGATAAGATTATGAATAGTAACAACAATGTTGTTGGGAATCGCATAAGGAGGAACAACATGTATAGGTTGTTGCTCTTACAACCACTACGAGTGTGGGCACTAGTAAGCTATGGCATGATAGATTTAGCCATATTGAATACCTTGTATTAAAGGAGATCCATTGGAGGGGTATGGTTGCAAACCTACCATCAATTACAGAGATGAGGGAACCATGTGAAGCTTGCATGATAGACAAACAATAGAGGAAGGCATTCCCACAAGAAATCAAGAACAGAGCGAGCTATCCTCTAGAGTGAGTGCATGTTGACTTGTGCAGAAAAATGTCTACATAGGCCTTGGGTGGATCTTCCTACTTCATGTTACTTGTCAATGACTATAGCAAAAAGATGTGGGTGTACTTTCTCACTAATAAGGCTCCATCTTTGGGTAAGTTTAAAAAATTACTTTAGCTTATTGAAATAGAAACAAGAAAGAAGATCAAGAGGTTCAGGACAAATGGTTGTGGTGAGTTTACATCAACAAAGTTTTAAGATAAGCATCAAATGAAGATGGCACATAGCCCTCAACAAAATGGTGTTGTAGAACGTCGGCATCGAACCATCATGGAGATGCCAGGGTGTGTGTTGAAGGGAAATGGTTTGCCAAATCAATTTTGGGTAGAGGCTATCAACATTGGTGTTCACATATTGAATCAAAGCTACACCAAGGCACTTGATGGAAAGACTCCACAAGAGGCCTACACTAGTAAAATACGCATATGTTTTCCATTTCAAAGTATTTGGAAGTGAATGTTATGTACATGTTCCAAATAGGGAGAGAAACAAGCTTCAACCAAAAAGCATCAAATGTATCTTCTTAGGTTACAATGAGGATAAGAAAGCTTACAATCTTAATGACCCTAAGGGTAAGAAGATCATGGTGAGTTATGACGTGGTGTTTAAGGAGAAGCAACCACATGCAATTGAGGAGGAAAAGATATCTTCCACTTTATCATCAAGCAAAGGGGCAATCCACTATGAACGTCACATAAGAGTTATCCCTTCTACACAAGATAAGGAAGCATCATCGTTCAATGATGAGTTTGAAAGTCACCAACCTCTCATCCCCTAAGTAGAAAAGCCATTGTTATGTTGGGTGAGACATCTCTATGATTCTACAAACCCCATTCCACAATCACTATAACATGTTGCAAATAGACCAAGGTGATCATAGAGAATAGAGGATCAAAGAAGGGAAAGTGCCCATATTGTAAATACAGCCCTCATGGCTAAGCTCATTCAAAAACAAGCAAAGGAACCAACCAATGTGGAAGAGGAACTCCGCCATCCGAATTGCATGGCTGCCATGCAAGTAGAATATGATAATATCATGAAGACTGGAACTTGGGAGCGAGTGGATCAACCCCCAAGCACAAAGTCTAAAAATAAAGGCCTTGTGGTTCCACGCAGTTCCCCATAGAACCTTAATGGGGGGAGTGCATAGAGGGGCTTGTCGCCTCTACAGGGTTTTAGGGGCCTATCCTCTTGGCTCATAGGGCCACAATGGTAGGACTTCTAGTCATGGAGATATTGCCAGATTTTATAGTTTGTTTAATATTTTGTATCTCCCGGCTACATTTATCTATGTCAACTCCCTTGGTAAAAGCTTTATGACCATGGCCCATGTGTAGATTTACATAGCATTGCACACTAGTAAGCCTTTCCTCTAGAGTGTATCTAGATCCTCATGTGTGTGAGCATGTTTCATTGTGCATTTACCCTATGTTTAAACATGATGAATATCAAGAATCAAAACAAAATTAAATTATACCATAGCAATTGGGTGTGTCTTTCATTCTAAGTGAAACGTGTGCAATTCTTGTACATATCAAATTCAGTATTGCATCGTGTGGGAGCTGAGATGAAGGAACAAAAATAGTTCAAAGATGGTACCCTAGCCCAAGTACAAGGAGTTGGGGCATATGAACCATAGATAGATTGCTAAGAAATACTTCCTAAGTATCCAAATAAATCTCTACAAGTGTTATTGCAAGATCCAATCAAGTGTCACATAGCTTAGAGGGCATTGGCTTAAAGAGGTTGGCCATTCTATAAAGTGCTCCCATTTCTTTGTTACACAACATGTTATAGTTCATTTGTAGATTTTGGAGAAGAGAAAATAACAACAAATCTCATCAAAAGATAGTCCCTAGTAGGATGTTGCAAGTTTTCACATCTACCCATTGATAAATCAAATTTTAGCAAGTTTATAGAGATGATATGTTCATATAAACGTGACCAAGGAAAGAATAAACATCCGAGCTTTGTACATAACTTTTAAGCCATAGGGTAGTCATATACTTGATAGTGGACTTAATCAAAGAGGCTCTCTAAATCATGAAAGTTTACATAGAAACCAATGATGTAGAAGTACCATCCATAGAGAAATAAAATCAAGTTAAGGTTGTCAATGGCCTAAACAATCGAGAGTTGGAGCTTGTTCTAAGACTAATTCAACATCATTTCTACTTTCCAATTTAGGATAGATATACCATTCTTCATAAAAGAATTTGTCATGGTTTGATGCATGCTCTTATATTTAGAAGAAAAATAGATATTTCCACATGGATATATGACCGAATCAAGGATTTTAACACTCAATGGAGCAAGAAGAAAAATCTCTTTGAAACACATGCCTTAGAAGAATTATTCACGTATCTTTGGCTAAAAACTATAATTTCACATGAGATCTAAGTAGATAAGAATGCCGCATATGCATGATGCATCCAAGGAGACATAGCTGATGTCTTGTATGGGCTATGACACAACAACTAAAGGAATGAAGTGAACGTCTTTCACATTGTAGATAGCAATAGAGATAGAGATAGAGAGAGTGTGTGTGTATGAGAGAGAGAGAGAGTGATAGAGAGAGAGAGAGAAAGAGAGATGGAGAGGGAGAGAGAGAGAGGAGGGAGAGAGGGAGAGAGAGAGAGAGAGAGAGATAGATAGATAGATAGATATAGATAGATAGAGAGAGAGATAGATATAGATAGATACATAGAGGGAGAAGGTCTCTCGTAGATATCTAGATGCATGTATCCATCGATAAAGATGTGTTTTTATATTTCCATAGAATGTTGTCATTTTATACATTTTTAGGTGGCACCTTGACGAATAAAAAAAGGGATAAGGGAAAGATAGGATTGCTCTCTTATAAACAGTGATGATTAGTGAGCAGCATGTCATCAACATAAACAATGATGATCAGAAGTACATCATCTACATTCTTAACATATAAGGTGCTCTTAGTTGGATTGTTCTCAAAACCAAGTGCAATCAAGTAGGCATGCATCTTTTCATACCAAACACTCGGTGCTTGCTTCAAACCATATAATGCCTTCTTCAACCTACACACTTTGTTTTCATACCCTATCTATGCAAGAACATGGGACTGAAAAACATATACTTCTTCATGTAAGGCGCCATTCAGAAATGCAGCTTTAATGTCCAATTGATGTACACTCCAACCATGATGGTTTGCAAGTGCACAAATGCTACAAATGGTCATTCAACATGTGGGTGCAAAGTTCTCATCAAAATCAATGCCTCTTTCTTGAGCATAACCTTTTTGCAACAAGCCTAGCTTTATACCTGCACACTAATTCATCAGGCTTATGCTTTGGTTTGTATAAGCATTTAGTGCTAATGGTATTTTTGCTAGTAGGAAAATCACATAAAGACCATGCACCATTCTTCATAATAGCACCATATTCATATTTCATAGCAACCATCCACTTTTTTGAATTTTGTGTTTCATCAAAAGAAATAGGCTCATTCTCATCACAAAGACTAGAGGTAGCCATTGCATAGAAATTTGATGCAAAAGAAGCACTATGAGATCCTTAGCGAGTCTAATTTGATCGAGATGCATCTAATTTGCATTCTCGCAAAGTCTGCACCAAATATTTATGCATGGTTTTTGCTTCCTCTATATAAGCCCTCTCATCAACAAGTGCATCATGTAAACCTGTATCAGAAATGGAATGATTTGCATCATCATGTGGATCTTGTAAAGGCTGAGAAATTACCTCATTATTGGACCAACACTTGATTTCCCACCGATAAAAAGAGGAAGCAAAGTGTCATACACATCTTTGGAGCTAACTGATGTCTCCTTAGTACATGAAAGCAATGAATGAATTGAATCTTCCAAAAAAAACAACATTATGGCTAACCAAAATGTGTTTAGTATGCAGATGATATATACGATAGCCTTTGCTTCAGAATTGTACCCAACAAAAGCACATTTCACTACTTTATCATCCAATTTTCTACATTTTTGTTCAAGCACTTATGCTTATGCCAAACAACCAAAGACACACAAACAAGCAATAGATGGGTTGTTACCATGCCAAGCCTCATATGGAGTGATAGATTGCAGTGCTTTGGTGGGACATCTGTTAAGTGCATATGTTGCACACATAATAGCCTCAATCCAAAAACTATGTAGTAAAGCCTGACTTTCGACCCTACACCTTGCCATCTCCATGAGAGACTTGTCCTTTCTTTTATCAACTGCATTTTTTTGAAGTGTATACGACATTGTATGTTGTTTTATCCCCTTTTCAACTAGAAATTTATTAAATGAGAAAACATCTATTGTCCCCCTCAATCTATATGAAGGGTGCCCAATTTACATGTCGACATATTTTCAATGATGACCAAAAACTGTTTGAAGCACGCAAAAATTCAAGCTTTGCTTTCAATGGATAAACCCATGGATGTGTGGAGAAATCATCAATGAAAGTCACCAAGTAAAAGTAATTCCCAAAGAAGGTGTCTGCATAGGACCACATGCATCACTATGAATAACTTGCAATTTATGAGCAGCTCTAACTCAACCATCTTAAGCGAATATATAACATTGCATTTTTCCTAATATAGCATTTACATACATGTTTAAAAGGTGCCTCAAGTTTGGGAGAGAGGACACCATATCAGATTTTTGCAGGCATAGAAAACTAGCATAGTTTAGTGGACCAAAGCATGCATGGCAAAGCTTTGCATCTGAGATAGCATGAGAATCTTGAACTGCACACACTGAATATTTTAGAGATTTTGCATAGTCTATGAGCTTATACAGCCCATGACATAAAATTCTAGAAGTAATAATTACATCACAATTCGAAAGATCATGAACTATACACCTCTCATCAAAAAATTTGATAACCAAGTGAATCTTGGCTTATGCTAAAATTGACAACATATTTTTCTTGATCCCTGGCACATACAAAGCATCTAATAATATGAAAGAACTACCATCAATAGTATTCAAAATGATCTTACCAACTCCCATTACAAGATATGAGGATTTTTTTGCACATGTGACATTATTCCTTCAAGAGGAAGGCTCAAGTGAACTGAAGAAACTACGTTGCAAGGAAATGTTTTTGGTTACCCCATGATCAAAGTACCAAACATATGAGTCTAATGCGGACATACATTGCACATGAGAAGATGGGTCATACCTGCATACAATAGTAAACACCCATTCTTCATTTAGCACAAGGGTAGCAAACTCTGTTTTAGGTGTAGAGGCCTTTACAACAACCATTCTAGCCTCTTTCTTCTTTGCCTCTTTTATAGCCAGTTATGGAAAATCTTCATGACATGATCATTTCCTTTATAATATTGCAAAACGGTTTTTGCTTTTCTATTTTCTTCTCATCTTTGTCTTCCTTCTTTAATTATGAAAATTAGAAGAATTATGATTACTAGTAGATGAGCTTCATGTACCTTTGCCCTTCCGACTAGCTAAGAAAGATTGATCTACAACATGCATAATGGACTTGTTCTGTCTAGACTGATCTTCATGCAACAAAAAAAAAGACTAACTCCTCAAATGTTAAGGCATTTGGATTTCCTTTCACCATCAATCAAAGAATAGAAGAAAAACTCTTATATGAACCTAGAAGACCATTAAGAATGGTCTGCACAAGTTAACTATCTAGGAAGACTTCATCAAGAGAAATCAGTTGCTCCTTCAAATCTTTGATCTTTGTCAAAAAACTATCCATAGAATCTCCTTCATTCATATGTTCTGTCCAAGTATTTTTGGAGGTAAGCGACACGAGCCTCATTTCTTGCCTAGTATAAAGTGGCAAGTGTATCCCAAGCATCATTTGCTATTTTGCATGACCGAATGTGGGGGATAATTGCAAGTTTAATACACATAGCTATCAATGCATGTGCCTGAGCATCTCTTCCATACCAACAAAGTTGCTCTCTAGTAGGTGCAACAAGAACCACATCACAAACTGGAACTTGAAGATCATCATCTTCAATGTCATCTGCATCACCTTCAATAACTGTATTCGTAGGTGTAGTGGGGAGTTCTTCAATATCCTGTACAATATTCCACAACGCTTTTGCTACCAATACATGACGCATCATATATGCCCATTATGGGTAATTAATACCATCTAACTTGTCCTTAGCAACCAACATACAGAACACATCATTGCTTTCAGCCATGGCCACTCATTAAATAACCTAATGCAAGAAAATGATTGTATCTCAAAAAGATAAACAAAACCACCATGTTAAGCTCTTCTAAACATGTAGCAAAGTTGGGGTGCTTGTATCGGAAAACCAAAACCTGTGTATATATTTGGCACAAAAGGAAAGAATTTCTTGCATAGGTGCCCTGATAGTGCATTGAGAAGCTGAAACAAGCTCATATCAAAATTTTGATGCCACAAAGAGAAGTTTTTTTGAAATCCTAATCACCGTGAGTATGCTCACCAATGTTTGTGTGATTTTGAGACTGTAACCGGAGGGGTGTCAAGGATGTCCTAGATGAAGCATTCACCTACTCTGATACCAAAAGTTGAAGTTTGAAGTGTGTAGAAGCATGCGAACAACATAAGGAAGAAGAAGCTTGGAGAACACCACACACTACTAAATGTATTACCAGGTGAATATAAAAAGATTAATGACCATTTAGGGTTATAGACATATAATATACAAATTGAGGGAAAAAACCTCTTAAAGAGGTAAAAAGCTGATGTAGTGGTCCTGAGTGTCTTGAGGAATAACATACATCACTACCAAAATATATCAACACATCTAGCTTGGATGTCTTATTTAGTTACCTTTTGTGAATTGGCTATCCTTGGTCTTTCTAAAAAGAACCAAATACTCTATCTGAGTCAGATGCAAAAAATTTGGAAAGCAAAAAAAAAAAACTCAAATTCTATGCAACCAATCCAAAGTTCTAAGATACTTGAACTAATAAGAGTGAAAATCTATAAGGCTCAAGACCTTCAATGTTCGAAGATCAGTTTCAACAAGGTATTGAAGCAATTATCTATCTTTAAGAGAAGTAAATTAGATTCTCAAAAAGATTCTTGGAGTTCCAATTGAAAGTTTTTGGACAAACATTGCCAAGCCTCCTCAATTCTCTTTTTGACCTTGTGTCAATGATAAAAAATTTAGTCTTTATCTTTGAGATCCCTTGAGCTATCTAAAGTTCCTTGGCTTAACCATGGGCTCTCTCAGCTCAAGTTTAAGCATGGGCTAATGCATTTTAGATTCCAAATCTAAGAATATCTTCAAGATTCATACACTTGTGGTTTATATGGATCATTAGACTTTAAGTACCAATACAAGTAGTTGGGGACTTCTTGGGAACCTAATTATTGTCTAGCAAACTTGAAGAATTTCTTTCTATTATGGAGATTTCTATTCTTCAAATACTTAAGATTAATCCTATGTAATCCAGAACATAAGCAAATGATTCACCTTGAGATTCTTTGCACTTTTTGAATGATCTTTGAAAGGAATTCTAGACTTTTGGAAATACTATGATGCTCCATTGTTGATTTGTTCTCATTTTTTGGGTATCAAACTAAAGGATAAATGTCACCTTAGGATATGGTTTCCCATTCCATCATGAAAGTTTCTTGAAATGTCATCTATATGTGATACTTATTCCTTTTTCTTGAGTTTGGAACAAGAGTTATGGCATTGGTTAATTTGGTTCTTGTGTACTTAAAACATATTTCAACAAGCCACTTCGGATGTTTGAAGTACAAGCTTCTCTTGATGATTGAACCAATGTACAAAAATCATGATATGAACACAAAACCCTACTTTTTATCACTAAGGAACATCTTGATTCTTTAATAGAAGTGATGTTTTGCTAATACTTTGAAAGACCTCAAGTATTCAGCTTTGTGAATAGATTCTCCAAAAGATACCCTTGTCCAATCTTCTTCTTTAGCTATGCAAACCAAGGTATAACTTATACATTGATTTTTTCATGAAGTTCAATTACACTTAAGATTCATATTTTTCTTAAAGATCTATGAAAAATTGTATAATTACTAAATTATTGAATTGCTACTTAATTTTGACCATTCTAAGAATGGTCTCTTGATTCCTAATGTATCAATATAATTGAAAGTGTTACTTTGAATTAGTGCATGCTTCCTTGAGCATGATGAAAGCTAATGCTTTGTTGATCATAGTAGGTATATCTTGTTCAAAACATGTCATTTTTTAACCTCTTTATCCTATCCAAAGGACTATTACAATGGATTTTCAACATACCTCAATGTTGAACTGTTAAAACATTTATCTTGTAAGATGTATTCTTGATTGTTTAAGTGTGAATGATATTTTATTCAAGAGTACTTATTAGATTCTAATTTCTCTGATAATTAAGTGTTAAGGTCTTGAATTAGAATTACCAAAGTTATCTCTTTGGAGACACTTGAGGAACATCTATGGATAAGTGTTTGGCTCTCGAACTTTGGTTTCTATATCATTGAAAGTTATAAATTCCAAAGTGCTTGCATTTCTTTAGAGATGTTTGCTTTCAAAAAACTTCCTATAATTGACTTTAGACCAATCATGGCCTTGTCATGTCTCACAAATATTCTTATCTAAGTATTTTGAATACTTATGTTTGATGCTATATTCTCTTAGTTACATGCTCCTAAAATGGAGATGGATAATGAAATTATAACAATCTTGTTGTTATGCACATTTCCATCATCATGGGATACGTTTTGCATAGCTATTAGCAATAGTGAACTTGGTGGTTAACTGGTCTATGATGACATATGTGAAGCACTCTTTAATGAGGAGATTTGTAGAAAATCTATCATTGACACTTAGAGTGGAGATGCATATAATATTTGTGATTCATACTAAGGAAAGAATCAACAATGTGGTAAAAGCAAGAACAAGGAAAAGAATGGTCAATGGAATAAGTAGACATAAATCAAGGAAGAGGCATATTGAATGCCATTATTGTCATAACAAAGTACACATGAAGAAAACTTTCTATGCATTAAAGAATGCTAAAGATAAAGGACAGAATGTTCATGGTCATGTTAAATAGCTACTTGCACTACCTTCTTTGATTATGAAGATTAAAGAAACTAACGCTATTTTTGATAATACTGGTGTGTTGACACTTGATAGTACTATGCCAACTGAGGCCCTTAAGGATGATTCTCTTTCCCACATGTGGCTACTAGATTCTAGTTCTTCTTTCCATGTGATACCACATAGAGAATGGTTCTCTACTTATGCAACAAAGTTTCTTTGTACCATTTATCTAATTCTGTAGCAACATCTCTTGGTACAATGAGACTTTATGACTCTTACCACTCTAACATTGTGGGAATTGGACATGTGGTTGTGTAGTTCATTGATGGTTCAAAATTTACTATGCATAATGTATGTCATGTACCTCACTTATCACGTAGTTTGATGTCAATTGATCAACTTGATGATCTTGTTTACAAGGTGGTTTTCTATGCTCAACCCTTTTATATACCAAAGGACAATATTGTTATTGTGAAAGGAAGCAAAGGTGGCTCACCATATCATTTATTTATATCACAAAAAGAACACTTATTACCTATTACTGAACAACCTATGGCTTGTATTTAGCATGCCGGTTTGGGCTACATATCTTATCATGGAATGGATAAATCTTTATCATTCAGACTACTTGCATGTGTTGTCTTTCTCTGATTTTTCATTTTCTAAGCATTGTCAATATGGAAAGCAAACTAGGGATGTGCATAATACACACATTGACTCTTCAATTGAGCCTTTATATCTCATTCATATAGATGTGTGTGGTCCTATGCCCACAAGGTCATTAGGTGGTTCTCTTTACTTTTTCACTTTCATAGATGATGCTACAAGAAAATTCTGGGTATATCCTATCAAATAAAAGGATGAGGTATTTCTACCTTCAAAAATGACTTGCTTCAATTGAGATTGAAAAAAAAAATAAGCTCAAGGCTTTATGTTTAGATATGGAGGTGAGTATACCTCACATGAATTAAGCCTTTTTTATCATTCTAGAGGAATTTGTAGAGGGTTTACAACTCTATATAATCTAGTATAGAATGGTGTATCTGAAAGGCTAAATAGAACTGTTTAGGATAGAGTACTTTCTATGCTGCATCATGCAAACCTTTCACAAGGCTTTTGGATAGAATGAATATTGACCCCAGTTCATGTGATTAACCTTTCACATAATACTACCAAAGGTCAAAAAGCGGCACAAGCATTATGGACATGGAAGCCACCATATTATGATCATGTTTGAGTTTTTGGGTGTTAAGCATATATTCATATACTGAAGAATCTTAGACAAAAGCTAGACCATAAGTCAAAGAAATGCATTTTTTGGGATATGGTTGAGAAGGCCAATTTGGATATCGCTTATGGGATCTTGAAACACGATCAATGATCAAAAGTAATGATGTCATTTTCAATGAGTCTAAGATGCATAAACAACCAACGAATGAGGTTGAGTTGAGAAGAGTGGTGTTTGAGGATACTAGTCCTCTAGTTAGCATGCATAAAAATGCTACAAATAGCGATGTTCAAGAGAATGTCCAATCAGATCAATCTACAAATGTTCCTGTTCAGCAATCATTGAGATGTTCTGCATGTCTTGCATATCCACCTAATGAATATGTTCCAAGCTTGGATTTTGTTATGCTAACACATGTTTGTGAGCCTTGTTGCCACAAAGAGGCTATGCACATAGAGGATCATGTCAAGTGGGAGCATGCCATGAGGAGTGAATTGTATTCTATTCAGAAGGATGGTACTTGGGATCTAGTACCTTGGCCAAAGGGCAAGAAAGCTTTACCATGTGAATGGGTATATAAGCTAAAATTCACGTTTGATAGTGCTTCTCCAAAGAATAAAGCATGGCTTGTTGCAAAGGGTTTTAAGCAACAACATGGCATTGATTCTAAGGAAATCTTCTTTTCGGTAGTATAGATGATTACCTTGCACATGTTGCTTGGATTCATTACGATGAAGGATGAAAATGGATGTGAAAATTTATTTCTTGCATGGAGATCTTAGAGATGAGATCTATAGGGAACAACCAAAGGGTTATGTAGTTATTGGGAAAGAAATTCTAGTTTGTAAGCTCAAGAAGAGCTTATATGGACTTCAAACGACCTCTCTACACAATGAGATGCTCATATGGTATCTTGATATGCTTGGCACTTTATGTCGATGATATGTTGATTGCACGGAAGTCTTTGTGTGAGTTGTTGTTTTGCAAAAATAAGTTGAGTGCGATATTTCATATGAAGGATTCAAAGGATGTCGAACATATCCCTGGCATGTGCATTATTCATGATAGGAGTAAAAGATGCATATACTTGTATCAAAGTGAGTACATATCCAAAGTACTTCACAAGTTCAATATGCATGGTGGAAAGACATTGAGTACACCTCTACCCACATATGTGGAATTGAGCAAGGAAGATTTCCCCAAATCATCTAAGGAAAAGGAATTCATGACCAAAATTCCTTATCGGTCTGTTGTTGGTAGTCTCGTGTATGCTATTGTAGTTATGAGGATAAATATTATATTTGCAGTGGGAGTTGTGAGTAGATATATGTCTAATCCTAGAAAGAAGTATTGGGAAGTGTTCAAGCTGATTTTGAGATATTTGAGTGCCACTAAAGACAAGTGTCTATGCTTAGGTAGAGGAAAGGCATGCATTATTGGTTACATAGATTCTAATTATGCTGGTTGTGTAGACAATCGAAAGTCTACATCAGGGTTCTTTTTGCATTTTGGTAGAGGTGCTAGCTCTTCGAGATCTCATCTTCAAGAATGTACAGTTGTTTCCATTACATAAGTAAAGTATGTTGCACCAAGTGAGGCATCTAAGGAAGCATTGTGGATTTCTCATCTTACTAGTGATATGGATGTACCTCAACATGTAGCTTGTTTGCTCAGTGATGGTTAGAGTGCCATTGCTTTCGCTAAGAAACCAGTCTATCATGCAAAGACCACATAGATTCATGTGCGGTATCACTTCATTAGAAATTTCTTAGCCATTGAGCACATTATTCTTGAGAAGATCCATACTTGAGATAATGCTACAGATGCTTTTACCAAAGCTCTACCATAGAATAGCTTTCGACACTGTTGTCATTTGATGGGGGTTACTTGTTGCATGATCTTATAACACAACTACTTGTATATTGTGTAACATGCCCATCAAGTGGGAGGTATAGTCTATAATGCTGATATATTTAGGTAGTGATGTGTATGAACACACTAGGACCACCGGGGCACTTTTTCCCCTCTTTAGGAGGTTTTTCCCCCCAACTTATATATATGCTTATAACCATAATGGGTCACTTATCTTTGTACATTTTAGTGGCAATACATTGAGTATTGTGTGTTGTGCTTCAAGCTTCTTCATCTTCCTTGTGTTGTTTGCGTGCTTGATCTGTAGACCCCAAACTCAAAAAATTGGTATTAGAGCAGGTTGTTGCTTCATCTAAGGTGTCCTCGACACCCCTCTGGTCATAGTCTCAGAATTGCATGAAATTAGGTGAGCATACTCAAGGTGATTAGAAGAGCAAAATAGATTCATTATGTGGTGCCAAAATCGCGATCTAAGATCATTTAAGCCTCTAAACACACTATCATAGTGCTTGTGTAGGCAATTTTGTCTCTTTGTGCCAAAGGTATATATAGGTTTCGATTCACCAATATAAGAGTCTCAAAGTTTATTGAAGATGATGATATTCTGTAGATTCATATTCATGCTATTGTTTCTGTTGCAGCTACTACAGAGAAAATTCGTTGGGATGGTAGAGATGATCAAGCACATGCATTGATAGCTTTGTCTCTCAAAGGTGCCATTATTCCTCACATTCGCTCTTGTAGGATAGCTAAGGATGCTTGGGGATACACTTACCACATTGTACCAGGCTAGGAATGAGGCTCGTCTTGATTACCTTCAAAAACAATTGGAGAGTGAGCACATGAATAAAGGTGATTCTATGGATAGTTTTCTCACAAAGATCAAGGATTTGAAAGAACAATTATTTTTGTTGATGAAGTTATACCAGATAGCTCACTTGTGTAGACCATTCTAAATGGTCTTCCTCACTCAAACAGAGTTTTGCTTCTACTCTTCATTTGATGATGAAAGGCAATCCAAATATTTTGTCATTTGAGGAGTTAGTCTCTATTCTATTGCAGGAAGACCAATCTAGGCAGAACAGCTCTATTATGCGTGTTGCAGATCAAGCTTTCTAGGCTAGTCAGAAGGGCAAAGGTAAATGGAGCTCTTCTACTAGTACTAAGCAGAAATCTGCAAATGCTACACATTTGAAGAAGGAAGGCAAAGATGAGAAGAAATCAGAAAAGCAAAAATTGTTTTGCAAATATTGTAAAGCAAATGATCATGTCATCAAGAGCTGTCCAAAATTGGCTGCTAAAGAGGCAAAGAAGAAAGATGCCGGAATGGTTGTTGTAGAGGCCTGTACACCAAAAACAGAGTCTGCTAATCTTGTATAGGAAGAAGAATGAGCATTTACTAATGTTTGGAGTTTTGACCCATGTTCTCATGAGCATTGCATGTCTGTAGTAGACTAAGATGTTTGGTACTTTGATAGTGGGGTGACCAAACATATTATCTCGTAGTGTAGTTTCTTCTCTTCACTCGAGCCTACCCCTACAGGGAATACTATTACATGCGCTAACAACTCCTCCTATCCTGTTATGGGAGTTGGTAAGATCATTTTGACTACTGTTGATGGTAGTTCTTTCACTTTGTCAGATGCTTTGTTTGTCCCAGGGATCAAGAAAAATATGTTATCAGTTTCTGCATTAGCCAAGATTGGCTTGGTTGTGAAATTTGTTGATGATGATGGCGAGGTGTATGGTCAAGAGTCAGACTTTACCACATAGTTTCTGTCTTGAGGTTGATATGTGTGCAACATATATACTAAACAGATGTCCCACTAAAGCGCTACAATCTATCACTCCATATGAGGCTTGGCATGGTCGCAAGCCATGTGTTGCTCATCTGCATGTTTTTGGTTGTCTGGCATATGCATTAGTGCTTGAACAACATCGTAGAAAATTGGATGATAAATTAGTAAAATGTATTTTTGTTGGGTATAGTTCTGAAAGTAAAGGCTATCATCTCTATCATCCACAGACTAAACGCATTCTAGTTAGCCATGATGTTGTTTTTGTGGAAGATGTTATTCAGCCATTGCTTTCATGTACTAAGGAGACATCTGTTAGCTCCAAAGACATGTATGATACTTTGTTGCCTCTTTTTACAGGTGGACATTCTAGTGCTAGGCCTAATGAGGCAACTTCTTAGTTTTTGTAGGTTTCATGTGATGATGCAGATCATTCCATCTCTGATGCAGATTTACATGATGCACTTACTGATGAGAGAGTTGATATTGAGTAGGCAAAAACTATGCCAAAATGGTTGGTGCACACCTTGCATGACAGCAAATTAGATGCACCTCTATCATATCGTACTCGGTCTTGGCTCTGATAATGCTTCTTTTGCATCGGATTGCTATGCTATGGCTGCCTCTAGTCTCTGTGATGAGATTGAACTTGTTTCGTTTGATGAGACACAAAATTCTGAACATTGGATGGCTGCAATGCAATCTGGATATGAGGCTATCGTGAAAAATGGTACCTAGTCTTTATGTGACTTGCCTTCTGGCAAGAAGCCCATTGGCACTAAGTGGGTATACAAGCTGAAGTGTAAACGTGATGGAATATTTGACAGGTATAAAGTTAGGCTTATTGCAAAGGGTTATGCACATGAAAGAGGCATTGATTTTGATGAAACCTTTTCTCGTACTTGCCGAATGACTATTGTTCATAGCATCTTTGCACTTATAACTCATCATGGTTGGAATGCACATCAATGGGACATTAAAACAACATTTTTGAATGGTGATTTGCATGAAGAAGTGTATGTTTTTCAGCCCTGTGGCTTTGTGTAGAAAGGGCATGAAAACCAGGTGTGCATGTTAAAGAGGACATTATATGGTTTAAAGCAAGCACCACGTGCTTGGTATGAAAAGATATATGCCTATCTAATTGCACATGGTTTTGAGAACAATTCAACTGAAAGCATCTTATATGTTAAGTGTGCTAATGATGTGCTTCTTATCATTGTGGTGTATGTTGATGACATGCTGCTCACTGGTCCTCATGACACACATATTGCTGATTTTAAGGCTGATTTGCATGCCTCATTTGAGATGTCTAATTTGGGGCATTTGCATCACTATTTGGGCATTCAATGTATGCAAGTTGATGGTGGAATGGCTTTGTGTCAAACGAAATATATTGACATATTATTGCATTGTTTTGGCCTTGAAGACTGTAAGCCTATTTCCACTCCTATGGAGACAAGTTTACGATTGAGTCTTCATGATGCTAGAGATTCATTTGATGATGTTCTCTATCAGCATGCTGTTGGATGCTTGATTTACTTATGCATTACTCGGCTAGATATTCAGTTTGTTGTCTCACAGATGAGCAGGTTTATGCATTGCCTAGCTGTCAAGCATTGGCAGGTGATTAAGCGCATCTCTCGCTACTTGAGTGGTACCCAACTACTTGGATTGTTTTATCCAAAGGGGGGATCACTACCGCCAAATCTGCATGCTTTTTTTGACAGTGATTGGGCTGGATGCTATGACACTCGTGTGTCCACCAGTGGCTTTTGCTTCATGCTTGGTAGCTCATGTATATCTTGGTTGAGCAAGAAGCATCCTACTATGGCCACTTCTAGTTGTGAGGCTGAGTATAGGGCAGCTTTCACAGTGGCTGTTGAGTGTGTGTGGCTCAGACACCTTATGGTTGATTTGGGTGTTGGTCAGTCTTCTACCACCACCATCTTCACTAACAATCACTGCACTTTTGCAATTGCAAAGAACCCTGTTTTCCATGCTCACACTAAGCACATTCAGATGCATTATCATTATGTCAGGGAGAGATTCTCTGCTGGGGAGATCAGCTTGGAATATGTGCCCACACAAGAGAACATTGGAGACCTTTTTATGAAGATTGTGCCTAGGGAGAAGTTTGAAGCTTTCCGCAAATCTTTGGGCTTACTTCCTTTTGTGGATTGATTCCACATAGCTTGGCACTTCCTTATACATGAGTGCCACCTCCTTGTTCACCGCATCACTCCCAGGGGGGGATTTGTTGATATATTTAGGTAGTGATGTGTGTGAACACTCTAGGACTGTCGGGGCACTTTTTCCCTCTTTAGGAGGTTTTTTTTCCTGAGCTTGTATATACGTCTATTGCCCTAACGGGCTACATATCTTTGTACATTCTAGTGGTAATACATTGAGCATTGTGTGTTGTGCTCCAAGGTTCTTCTTCTTCCTTGTGCTATTCGCGTGCTTCTGTAGACATCTAACTCCAACATACACCTACAAATACAATTGCTAAAGGTGATGCATATGGTGTTGAAGATGATGATATTCTTCATGTTCCTGTTTGTGTTGCAGTTCCTGCTGCACCTATCGCAAAGAAAATTTGTTGGGATGGCATAGATGCTCACCCACATGCATTGATAGATTTGACTGTCAAACGTGCCATTATTCCTTACATTTGCTCTTGCAGAATAGCTAAGGATGCTTGGATACACTTACCACTTTGTACTAGGCAAGGAATGAGGCTCGTGTTGCTTACCTCTGAAAAGAGTTGGAGAGTGAGCACATGAATGAAGGAGATTCCATGGACATTTTTATGACAAAGATCCAAGATTTGAAGGAACAGTTGATCTTCGCTGATGAAGTCTTGCCTAATAGTTCACTTGTGGAGACTGTTATGAATGGTCGTCCTGATTCATATTGGAGTTTTGCTTCTACTCTTTGTTTAATGATGAAGGGCAATCCAAATGCCTTAACATTTGAGGAGTGAGTCCTTGTTCTGTTGTAGGAAGATCAGTCTATGTAGAACAAGTCCATTATGCATGTTGTAGATCAAGCTTTCCTGGTTAGTCAAAAGGACAAAGGTAAATGGAGCTCTCCTACTAGTAAGAAAAAATCTGCTAATTCTACACAATCAAAGAAGGATGATAGGGACAAAAAGAAAATAGAAAAACAGAAATTGTTTTGCAAATACTGTAAAGGAAATGATCATGTCATAAAGAGTTGTCCAAAATTGGCTGCTAAAAAGGCAAGGAAGAAAGAGGTTGGAATGGTTGTTTTTGAGGCCTCTACACCGAAAAGAGAGTCTGCTAATCTTGTGGAGAATGAAGAATGGGAATTTACCACTGTTTGTAGTTATGACCCATCTTCTCATGAACAATGCATGTCAGCAGAGTTTCTTCACTTCACTTTTTAAGCTTGCCCCTATAGGGAATACTGTCACATGCACCAACAATTCCTCTTATCCTATTATGGGAGTTGGTAAGATCATTCTGACTACTACAGATGGTAGTTCTTTTACATTGTCCAATGCTTTATTTGTGCCAGGGTTCAAGAAGAATCTGTTATCAGTTTCAACTTTAGCCAAGATATGCTTGGTTGTGAAATTTGTTGATGACAGATATATAGTTCATGATCTGTCAAACGGAGATGTCATTATTGCATCTGGCATTTTATGTCAATCACTTATTTCCTTAAATTCGTATAGAAATGATCAAAAGTGAAGTTGTATACCATGGATCTATGATAATTCTATGCAAATTATATGAAGGCAAAGAGCAAACAAGTTAATCAAGCAAATGATGAAGAATCTTTCTCTTCAAGGAAGTCCCTTAGTATATCATCTTTCTAATTCAAAAAGATCTTCATACAAGGACGATTGAGAAATTTTGATAGCTCATTCACTCCATAAGAGGTTTCTGCATTTTAAAGATGAAATTATGCAATACAAAAGCTAGATATGTATATATTTGATTTGGGTTCGAAACCATAAATCATATACTTATGGGCAAGTCCTCAGCCCCCTGCCACCCATGAGGAAGTTATGTCAAAACTTGTTGATGACTTTTTATAGATCATCCTCGTGCCACTTCAAACACTTCTCCATTTTGTCCTATGCTTATTGCCTATTATAAATAATAGATATTTGATGTTCTCGAACCTCGTTGTTGTGCTCGATTTCTTTGGTGGATCTCAATGTTAGACATCTTGTTAGACATCATCTCCGTATCCACTTAGATAGGTAAAGGTTCGCGAGCTATGTAATCCAACGTCATGGGTTTGGTTCGTCTGAGACTCATTGCAGTGATGACGGCCATGTTCATCATAAAAGTATAGGAGCTAACCTCTTATGGAGAAAATCTGGTTTTGTTGTCCCCCCAGGAGTCGCTGCATGCCGGGATATTTAATTAAAGACTTTGCGTTCTTAACAAAAGACAGCTGTCTAGAGCGTGGTTAAGCGAGGACCAAAAAGGTTTCACCAAACGCAGGTCAATTTTAGAAACCATTATAGATATCTGGGAAGGTCTTGAATTTGCAAATGAGTCCAAACAAGACGTGGTCTTCCTCAAGATCGACTTTGATAAAGCCAACGATAGGCTAGAATGGGACTATATTGTGCAGTCGCTCCAAGATCTTGGGTGTAGTAAGAAATTCAACAAGATGATCGGGACCCTTCTCGGAAATGCATCGACCCAAATTAACATTAACGGCAAACTTTTGAAGGTGATCAAACTTAGAAGATCTATCAGACAAGGGTGCCCATTGGCTCCCCTTCTCTTGTCATTGTCACGGAAGGGCTTAGCAAGATGGTGGAGCATCAGGTGGAAGCTAGTAATATCAAAGGCCTCCGTTTGCCTCATGACCACAGTCAGATCACCATGAGACTTTTTGTCGATGATATGAACGTGTTTGTTCACAATGATAGTACCAGCCTGGAGACGTTCTAGAGGTGTGTGGCTACTTTTTGTGAGGCCTTTGGATCCACAATCAACTACTCTAAGGCCGCATTTAGAGCTATTGTTGGGTCACATCCCAACCTTCTCTTTGATCATGGCTGTCAAATCATTCCGCAAGGCCAAATTTTTCGGCTTCTTGGGATCCCCTTGGGGTTTGGCGTCTCTATGGAACAATAGTGGAACTGGGTGCTGGCCAAACTTGAAAACAAGCTTAACTATTGGAGAGGTATGCAAATCAATCTTGCTGGTCATGCTATGGTTATCAACACGTTCCTCCTTTCATCTAATATTTATTTCCTTTCTTGTTGGAGATCAAAAGAACACGATCTCTCCAAACTCGATAGTATTTGTAGAAACTTCCTTTGGGCAGGCGGCCACAACAGGAGGGGGTGCCTAAAATCAAATGGTCCATCTGCACCAGCCATAGAGATAGTGGGGGACTTGGTATCCTGGACATTGGGTGCATGGCTAACGAACTGGCGGCCAAATGGATGATTAAGGCTTGGTGCAACAGGGAGGCCTCGTGGGCCAAGTTGATCTTCAAAAACAAGAACAAGTTCGCTCTCAAGGGTTTCCCAAATTGGAAGAATCTTGACATCTTGACCTTGTTGTTTTCCCCGATCCCCGTCTTCCCGAAAGGCTCTAATCTCATATGCTCCCTATGGAAGAGTTGGAATAAAGTCAAAAGCTACACAAGAATTAGTGAAGACTGGAAATGGGCAGCCGATATCAAACAAAACGACTCTATCTAGTTTCGGATCCATGGCATCTGGAGTGTGGAATCTTGGAACATTCAAAATGCCAAGAAGTTATGGAACAAAGGCTTCAAAAAATGGAAACATCTCTGGAAACAAGACACCGACCGCTGGATCAACTTCGAGGATATTGACCCTTGTGTCAACATTTCATACAAAGAATGGAACACTTTGCAAAGCAGATGTCTTGCCTGGGACCGACACAAAGTTCGCCTTCTCATGGGACACAACACGTCGAGCTCGCTTGGTCTCAAATGGAACAATGGGAATAGCCTATCAAAAATCCCAAACGTCAAAGAAACGATTGACTATCAGGTTAACCTCAACAAGAAGTGGTGCCTATCATGGACGCGGCTTCGGTGGGATGTGAAGTTCATGGCTATCTGGCACCCCCTCATAGAAATCAAAAAGTCTATCCTCTTATGGCAAATTCTTCGTCATGGAATCTGGACCAACCTTAAGGCTAGCAAATTTTGTGGGATTCCTCCCTGGAGCAAACGGTGCTACCGGTCTATCGAAGATGTTTCACACATCTTCTTCACCTGCCCCAACTCCAATAGACTCTGGCAGACGGTTGGAAAGAAAATTAGACTTCAGAAACATCTTAGTTGGCAGCAGGCCCTGCTGGGAGAAGCGATCGGCTGCTCCGCGACTCTCTGGAATGCCATCAGAGGGGAGGTCCTATGGAAAATCTGGCGGGAAAGATGTGCTTCCAACTTCGGTGACTCCCCCAAAGAGTGGTCAATTGAGAAATCATTGTTCCTCCTTGGCAAAAGGATTGTTAATTGTAAGAAATCCCCCCTCCCCCTTCAGGCATCATCAAGTACTCCTTTTGATCAATAACAAGCTTAAACCCAAGTGGGCCCCTCATGAGGGTGATGAGAGGGTGATTAACCTTCTTTCTAGTACCATCTAAGCTCTCTAAAAGCTTCCCCTACTTTGTGGGATTTGGGGTGTCCCGTGGGCACAAGTCCCCTTCTCTTGTACTTTTCTTTATTTAATTCAAGTCCGGGAGAGTAGGCTAATGCCGAACTTCCTTTATATTAAAAAAAAAAGACAACTGATTGGGTGGTTGGGCTTCTTGCCTCTTGAGGTGGGGGTGAGGGTTCAACCCCAGCTAGCACCATGTAAGGGACATGTTTATATTGGAAAGTTGTACCTTGTGGCTGATGTGCCACTGTTTGTCCTACTCCGCAGTAGATATGACCGCAGTTTAACCCAGCTATGTAAACCCCCGTTCTTGTGGGATAAGGGGGAGTCCCATGGGTACTATGCCCTACCTTGTACAATTGCAATTTCAAAGTTCAAGCATGGAGGAGTATGCCTCGGCCGAACCTCCATTTAGAAAAAAGAAAAGACAGTTGTCATCTTCGAATGATCTCCATCGTCACAAACTGTAGTCAGAACGGGAGTCTGCCATCGCATCAGAAAGCAGTAATCTTTGCTTTACTCACCACTTCTCTCAAGGCAATGCTTGGGGCCTTCTGAGAGGACCATCACGACCAGTGTTGATTTTTGACGGCCATATTGACCGTTTTGGCCATTTTGGACCGTAGAATAAGGTCATATATATTATCTGACCTTCAAAAATTACATTAAAAATAGAAAAAACAGGTATTATCTTTATATAACCTTCAAAATTGAAGGGTATGGTCGACGGTCAAAATACAACACTGATCACGACGGCTGAAATGTGTGACCATCGTGATAGAAGTTTGGACCATCGCGACATGTGGTTTGGAACTTCGCGATCAGACCATCGCAACTAGTGGTTTTGAACATTGGCAAAAATGATTTTAAATTTGCTCGGTTTCCTCGAGTGCTTTCTAAAAGTGGAAGGTTTCTTGGGCTTGCGCGACTTTGTGTAGTTATTCCAATGGCTTTAAATGTAATGCTACATGGTTTTTAAGAAACCTTCAAATAGTTTGCCCTCTTCTTTTTGGCATTCGACTTTATTCAAAGGGTTTTCTGAAGTGCTCACTCTGAGGACTTGCACCTTTTTTCGTCTCTCTTTGCAATCAATGGTGGGGTTCGTTCTCTCATTGGTGGTCAGCAATTTGGGCCTGGTTTTGTTGGATAATGCTTATGGTTTCTCTCTTGATCTTTTTGGGTTTAAGCCATCGATCGTCTCCCTACCTCGGGAGAGCATTCTTGCCAAACAAGAGGAGCCCAAAAAAGTTTGCCTCATAGAGCAGATGTTTGATCTGAAACCACCTTTGGAATCCTTCTGACAATGATTTTGAAAAGAGTGGTTCATTACGTGGCTTGGTGGTTCATAAGTGTCAGTTCATGCCAGCCAAGCATGTGCTTTTGGTTTTTGAGAACAAGGAAATGGCCTTCCAAGCCCTATAAGTTGGCTCTTGACAAGTTTGGTGCTTGACACTATGTCTTTTCAAGTGGTTCCTTGACTTCGTTCTGAATAAGTTCAAACTCCAATTGGGCAGAGACTTGCTGAAAGCTAACTATGCAAAAGCTATATCTCGCACGATATAATTGAAAAATCGAGTCCTCCATCCTTTTCGCAATGTTTGGACCTAGTTTTATCTGACCACTACTCGATGATTCTCCCCTTAAAACCTGAGCTAAGGCTCAAAAGGCGCCCTAGTTTCATGCTCATCCCTCAATCCTCTCCCTTCCTTCCATATGACAGGTGATCTCCTCTACATGGAGCGAGTCCTTTAGATGTTATCCCTCTCTGGCCAAGTGTTGGAAGTTTGCAGTGAAGCAGTTCCAAGTTCTTCTTGTTAAGGCCCATAAAGAAATACTTAACATTCCACGGATGAGAAGGAAAAATCTTTACCCTTGGCTTTGACATTTGGAGATGGAAGTTAATGATGGCAATCCTAGCCTCCAATCGGGACTCTGGAAAAGTAGAAGCAAACTAAGATATGAAGGGGAAATTCAAAGAAGTAATATGCAAATTTATTTTGAAGATCAGTGGGTGGGGAACATGGACAAACCGAGAAAGAGATGTGTAAGCTACTAAAGAAGAAGAAAATCAAGGAAGAGGTTCTTTTCATGGTAGATAATGAAGGGATGGAATGCACTTCTATGGAAGAGAATATTGAGAAAATAACCAACCATTTTACTTAACAAATGGGGGTGTACATGTCACTCACTTCTCCCTTATTTCTTACATGATGGAGACCAAAAGACAAAGAATTAGCGACTTGTAGAAATTTCCTATGAACCAGCAATCGCAAGAGGAGGAGCGTGCCCAAGATCAAGTGGGCCTTATGTGTTGACCAAAAAGAGTGGTGGTTTGGGCAGTTTGAATGTGAGAGGTTTGGTAGATAAATTGCCTATCAAATGGATTCTCAAAGCTTGGTGCAATGTTGAAGCTTCTTGGGTAAAACTAATCGTTAGAGATAAATCCTCTCTACACTTCAAGGAGTCCCTAGGTGGAATGATCTTGATCTTCTCATCTTGTTGTTTTCTCAGCGTCTAGTGACTCCAAAAGGCTCTAACCTTGTGTGCTCAATTTGGAAGAGTTGGAACAAGATGAAAGCATACATCAAGGTAAATGAAGATTGAAAATTGGTGATGGGGATAAGGAAAAATGATTCTATCGAGTTTCTTATTAAGGGAATCAAAGAACTTGATTTGGACAACATTCAAAGACCAAAGCAGTTATGGAACAAAGGTTTTAGAAAGTGGAAACATCTCTAGAATCATGATAGAGATCTTTGCTTAAGGTTTGAGGAGATAGATTATGTTAGGAGAATTGACTTTGATAATTGGTGCCATCTGAGGTAGAGAATCAACTCTTGGGACAACTCAAAGGCTCATCTCCTTCTTGGAAATGACAACATCTCTCTCAAATTGAAGGGTTAAGATGGACCAATGGTAACAAATTGAAGAAAATTTTGAGGTTACATAAGCACCTTGACTTGCATGTTTACCTTAATAGGGGATGGTGTTAGAACTGTTCTAGCATCAAATGACAAGTCATATGCGGATACCTATGGCACCCTCTCATTGAGAACAAAAAATATGTTCTTATGTGGCAAATGATCCATCGTGAAACCTTGACCAATCCCAAACCTAATAAAATCTATGGGTCCCCTCACTGGAGTAAGCATTGCATTTGTGGCAGAGAGGAACTTGGTCATGTCTTCTTCTTGTGCCCTAGAAGCAGTCCGATTTGGGAGTCTCTCTCACCAATATTTTGAGCTTAATAAGATGACTAAAAACAAGATCTACTTGGAAAAACAATTGGCTTCTCTTCAGCTATGTGGAATGCCATCAGACGGGAAGCGCTCTAGAAGATATGGAAAGATGTGTGATCAACTTTGATGACCATCAGAAAGAGTGATCACTCAAGAAGGCGACAAAAGATCATTAAACATCTCAACTCTCTTTAGAACATTGTCTCTCGTCAAATCCTAGGTCAGTCATAGCATTTGGGCCATTATACCCCTGCTCTATGGGATATAGGGAATCCCGAGGGCACTAAGCCCATTCATTGTAAAATTGTTCTTTTATTAATTCAAGCATGGGAGAGTAGGCTACAACTGAAATTCCTTTTATATACTAAAAAAAAGATAGCCATTGATGTGGTTGGATCAATTATCTTTCATCCAAAAGTCTAAAATTCAACTCTTGATTTTTTTTTTCCCACTTGGAAGAAAATAATGGAAAAGTTCTTTTTGCTGTCAAAATCCAAAGAGAGAGGTAGTGTTATCAAGATCTTGCTCACATGCACATAGAGGTTATGGATGCAGAAAACACACCAAAAAATAGACATGCCAAGAGACGAGATAAAATGCAGTATTGGGTGCAATCTCCCCCCATGCACTCTGTTTCGACAGTCCACACAGTGCATGTATTTGTAGGAATTTTGATTACATCAAAATAGTGGTTACATGAGAGCGGTTTCAAAAAGCATGCATGAAAGTAAAAGTTGGTAACTTTTGTAGAAAGCCTTTGCTTTCAATATTAAAAATGGTGGTCTACAATGACCCTTATTCTAACCACTACTTTTCTAACAATAGAACCTTCTGTGCAGGTTTATTTACAAACTAAATCATAAGTCAGATTATTGATGTCTGCCGTAAAGTCGGATTATTGATGTCTGCCCTTTCACGCCTTTCACGCCCTCACAAACCTTCAATTGCTATATCAAAAACACCAAAACACATTAATACATTAATAAATTAACACTCCAACAATGCCTTTTTTAACACATTCCATAATTTATAACATGCCCCAGAGTTGAAAAAGCAACTGACCTCTGTTGATAAAATAAAAATAAACATGGATGGCCAGTCACATGTTCCATCACTGAATGAAAATAAGCATGTTCCATATTAAAAAAACATGCATAGAAATGTTCATGGAGGAATTATATTAATGTATTTGTGTATGATATGCAAAAATTAAGTGGTCATAATGAGGTATTAATTGTGGTTTATGTATCCATTGACATTCTTCAATAGAGTGATTTTTGTACTGAACTAAATATCAATGATATTGAGTACCTGTGCATGTAAAAGTGACATCATGATCAGTTATTTTCTCAAGAACCAAGATTTTAGATTGTTCTTCAGTTAAAGGAGGGTCATCAAGAAGTGGAGTGAGTGGTAAAGTTACTTTAAATGGTTTAAGTAAACTAATATAAAAAGAGTTATGTATATTCCAATGAGATGGTATATCTAATCTAAATGAATTATCATAAATTTTTTGTATAATGAAAAATGGTCCATAATAGTGTGGTGCAAGTTTAATTTTAGGATGCTGCAGAATATTTTTGAGACGTCTTTTAACGATACACAACCACACAAGATCATTTTCCTTGAATTCCTTAGCTAATCATTTTGTATTGATATTACGTGTGTAGCGCTCTTGACTTTTCCTAATGTGACTATGAACATCGTGAAGTATAAAATGTGATCTTGAGCAATAGAATTATCCATCGGAATGTCGGTTTGGGTGAGTGACATGGGAGTGGGAAGCTTTTTGCCATAAACAATTTCAAAAGGTGCACGACCAGTAGTGGTGTGTGTGGTGTTATTGTAAGCAAATTGAAGCAATGGCAACCTTTCGTCCCAATTAGTGGGACTATCTAATGAATAACAACACAATAAATCAAGAATAGTACTATATGTAGCCTCACTTTGTCCATTACTTTCAGGATGAAATGTACAGCTAAAATCTATTTTAGAATCAAAATGTTGAAATAAGGCAACCCAAAAATGATTACAAAATCTAACATCACAATCCGATAACATTACTTTAGGAAATCCATGATGTGGGAAAATGCATTTAATGAATAATTTTGCAGCCTGAGGTGCAAACAAAGTTTTCCTAGTTTATTTACTAAACCTATCAACTATTGTCCAAATCAGATCATTATGTGATGAAGTGATGGGAAGACCTGTGATAAAGTCCATAGAAATTTGGTCCCATGGTTCGTTCAGAATGGAAAGTGGCATTAATAATCCAAATGGTTTACCATGATGACGTTTTACACGCTGACATACAATGCATTGAGAAACATAATGTGCAATATCTTTTTCCATGTGTGGCCGAAAAAAGAAATCTTTGCAGGAAGAAATGGTGCTTTGTATGCCTCTATGACCCATGTAATATGATTCATGCATTTCTTTGATGAAAAAATCTTTAAAAGCTTGGGTTATGCATAATCTATGTTGAAAATAAAGAAAACCATTATGAAATGTATAATGTTCATGAGATAAAAATGCACCATTGTTGAAGCCATGCCATGCACATGAGAAATACAAATCTGATGCATAAGTGGAAACCATTTCTTGAAAATAATGAATTTGGATGGAAAAAATATTATGCAAAACAATAGAATATGAAGGAAATTGGCTAAGAGCATCTGCTACAACATTAGCTTTATTAGGCTGATATTGGATCATGGGTTGGAAATTCCGAATGAATGATGCCCATTTAAGATGCCGATCAGAGATTAAGGGTTGATTTAATAAATGCTTAATAGCCTGCTGATTGGTTTTGATTAAGACCTCAAAGCCCATAAGATAGTGTTTCCAAATTCGCAAAGCATGCACAAGTGCTAACAATTCTTTATTATATGTACTATAATTCTTTTCTAAGGGCTTAAGCTTCCTACTCTCAAATGCAATGGGATGATCATTTTGCATTAAAACAACACCTATTCCTAAACCACTAGCATCAGTAACAACATGAAAGGGTTGTGAAAAATCAAGTAACTGTAAAACAGGTGCATGTTTGAGTTTTTCAAAGGATTTTTGTTGGGTAGTCCCCATGCAAATTTTATTTTCTTTTTCAATAACAAAGTAAGAGGCAATGCTAAATAAGAAAAATTTTGAACAAAGTTCCTATAGAAACTAGCCAGCCCAAGAAAAGAACAAACATCACTGACTGATTGTGGTGTAGGCCAACTTGAAATAATATGTCCTAGATATTCTAGCTTACGTTGAAAGAAGTAACTCTTTTTAGGATTAACGCAAAGTGTGTTCTCTCGTAGTAAATGAAAAACTGTTTTAAGATGCTTCTCATGTTCACTATCATTCTTACTGTAAACAAGTATATCGTCGAAAAATACAAGAACAAAAGCTTGGTAATCAAGAAAAATGTTATTCATCATTCGGGCAAATGTAGCAAGGGCATTAGTAAGTCCAAAGGGCATTACCATAAATTCATCATGGCCTGTTCGAGTTCTAAATACAGTCTTAAAAGTATCACTTTGCGTCATACGAATCTGATGGTATCCCAATTTTAGATCAATTTTACTAAAGACACGAGCTCCTCGTAATTTATCTAAAAGGTCATCTATTCGAGGAATAGGGTATCTATTCTTTATTGTGATCTTCTTAACGGCTCTATAATCAATGCATATTGGGATAAGTTTTATTCTTCTTCTCTACTAAGAGAACTAGTGCTCCAAATGTGGAAGAACTAGGCCTTATAAGTCCTTTCTGTAGTAGGTCTTTTACTTGGTTTTCTAGTTCGTTTTGGTATAGTGGGCCATGTCTATACAGTGCTTTATGAGGAGGAGAACTACCAAGGAGTAAGTCTATGCTATGGTCAAAGGATCCTCAAGATGGTGGTAGTTCAGAGGGGTACTCAGACATAAATAATCCTTATAAGTAGTCATGAAAGGTTTGTGTGCATCAAGAAGTGTATGAGTAGAATCATTGATGACATTGACAAAAACAATGCATGAATTGAATCCTTTCCTAAATGCACATTTTACTTGAGTATGACTAATCAATGGAAATGGCTAGAAATCATGCCGTGCAGACAAAGTAATGATTTGACCTTTAAATTCAAAGTTGAAGGTATGTGTATGGTAGTCAATGTGTGGGTTATAATGATGACAAAAAGGCATACCTAGTATAACATCATAAGATTGCAAAGGTGCAATTAAAAATGTTCGTGAATCAACATATGGGCCTATGCTAATCGTAACATCTTGCACTTCTCGTGTTATATTATAATGATTACCTTGAAATGTAGCTTTTACTTTATACAAGGAAGGAAACATTTTTAATTTAAGTTCTTGTACTAATAAATGTGAAATGAAGTCATGTGAACTACCATCATCATGTAAAATTTTAATGAGTTTGTTATTTATAGTACCCTACATGCAAAGTAGAGAATGAAGAGAGATATCGTTACCTTCTCCAATGATTCTTGTGTCCAAAGAGGAATTTCTTCATTATGGGCCTCCATGTTATGTAATTGAGCTCCAGCTGGTTTCATGTTAAGAGGTCGCAATCTGCACTTTGTTTTTGTATGCCCAGGTTTACCACAATTCCAGCAGGTGATTTGTGGTCGCTTTTGTTGGGCATCCATCACTAAAGTTTGTAGGGTAGGTGGTTTGGTAGGTTGGAGAGATGAAGCAACAGTGCACTTGAGTAGTTGGATTGCGGTGGACGAGGAAAACTAGGGTAAGATGGGGCATTAAAATTATGTTTCATTGGAAGATTTGGTTTAACAAGAAGTGTTCATTGATGTGGTTGTTGTAAATAGAGTGACTTGGTTATGGACTAGAGTTCTTTCTTTGCATCATAGGTGAAAGATATAGCCTTGTTGAGAGTGGTAGGTCATAGGGTGTGAAGCTTAGCTTGGATTCCCACCTCCAAACAATCTTCGTATTTCCGCTACAAGCTATCCTCCGATACATCTTCAAGCATTCGAACCAATAGTAAATTTTGCCATAACTGCTCCATGTAGGTAGTAATCATATCTCCCTCGTTCCATGTAAGGGTCCTCCATGCACGTCGAACATGTAAATGGTATTGAGGAGGAAGAAAAGAATCCTTCACTTTATCTTGGAAAGCCTTCCATGTTGTTGGATGCTGCTGCAGGACATTCCACCTGAGTTGAGCTTTTCCTACTAAATAGTTAGTGGCAAATTTGACTTTTTCACTTTCAACATATGTTTCATGAGTATAAAAATCATCAAACTGTGACAACCATGAAAGGATTAAAGGGTCATCCTTATGGCCATCAAACCGTAAAAACTGGTAATTCTTCACAACAATCTTGGAATGCATGCCATCCGATTGGGCAGAGACAATAGTTTTGACTACACTCATAAGTTTATCTTCATCAGTTTGCATTTTTTGGAGTTTTTTGTTGAGTTGTCGGATCTCATTATGAGCGCTTCGTAGTTTGTGCCGTAGGAGCTCCAATTGTTGCTCGAGTGTTACCTCGGGTAGAGGTGACTCGTCAAAATCCTCCATGTTGCTCATAGGGTCCATGAGGATGTAGAGACAAAACCCTCTTGCTTGGTGAATATAAAAATCCTTATTGCCACTCATAAATTAAAATTGGTTTGTGCCTAGCCAATGGTCGCCAAGGGAGCCTTGGGTGCCAAAGATGCCAAAGTAGTGCCTTCGTTATGCCTTAAGTTATGTCTAATTTCTATGCCTTAGTTGACACCTTGGAGTAAACCGAAGGAGTAAACATAGGTGTAAATGTAGATTCTAGTTCTGGAACTGGAACTGGAACACGAAAAAGAATCGGAACCGGAATAAAAAATGGAAACGAAAATGGAAATGAAAATGGAATCGAATTTGGATCGCGAACAGAGAACAACAAAATAGAGAACAATCACCAAAACAAATAGAAACAGATACCTCTATAGTGACGTGTGCAAGGCTCTGATACCACTGTTATCAGGATCTTGCTCACATGCACATAGAGGTTATGGATGCAAAAAACACACAAAAAAATAGACACGCCAGGAGACGAGATACAATGCAGTATTGGGTGCAATCTCCCCCATGCACTCTGTTTCGACAGTCCACAGAGTGCATGTATTTATAGGAATTTTTTATTACATCGAAATAGTGGTTACATGAGAGCGGCTTCAAAAAGAATGCATGAAAGTAAAAGTTGGTAACTTTTGTAGAAAGGCTTTGCTTTCAATATTAAAAATTGTAGTCTACAATGACCCTTATTCTAACCATTACTTTTCTAAAAATAGAACCTTCTATGAGGGTTTATTTACAAACTAAATTACAAGTCAGATTATTGATGTCCGCCCTAAAGTCGGATTATTGATGTCTTCCCTTTCACGCCCTCATGAACTTTCAACTACTATATCAAAAACACCAAAACACATTAATACATTAATAAATTAACACTCCAACAATGCCTTGTTTAAGACATTCCATAATTTATAACAGGTAGGCTTGTGTGGAGAAAATGATGTCTAAAACCAAAAATAGATGTATTCTTGCATGAAGAAAATTATTTCCAACAAAATCACATGGAAAGGGAAGAGTGTAGTCCAAAGAAGAACTCCACGGCTGCTCAACATTGGGGAAGATGACAATGAACCCATCAAGGTCTTCATGAAAGCGAGGATCTGATACCAATGCAACAACCTAGAATATGAGGACTACCACATGCTAGATAGATGACTTTCATTGCAACCTTATGCCTTTATATATAACTGCTCAAATCATTGAGGACCACAAATGTAACTGAAGTACACAAGTGCATGTGCAGTCTCCACCACTCCTTTAGTACCTTCCACTAGAGTCCACTAGTGGTAGATGTACTTCCCACTCGAGTTAAGTCTCTTTGGACTCAAGTTAACTCATGTTAACTCTCCGAAGAGCTCCTCCTTCCCAACCTTGAGACTTGACTCCACTAAGTGGATTATCTGTTTTAAAGAGCACATGAAAATATTCTCAATTCTAGTCTCCAGATCTTTGGCCATGAATAAAAGTGACCAAACAATGTCTAATATCAGATTTATTCCAACTAGCCTAACAGTCAAATCATAGACTTTAGTTTATAACAACGAAGAATATTAGGACATACAACTAGTGCAAGAATGTCTTTAACTAGTATTGAGGAAAGTATGCCCAATATCTTTAGGGATCAACAAAAACGCTTTTGTAGCTCCACTCCATCAACTTTGATATCTTAAAGACAGATAAGTTCTAGGTTGACATTTTTATCTCAAAGTCATTAACCAAACATGGCCGCTCTTGAGGGTCTAAACTTACTAGAATTTATTTTCCATATCAACTACCATGGGTAGTAGTCAAACCCATTAATTTAAAAGAATTTGAATCACTTCCACTATATGAGCTTATAGTGCACTTAGAACCTATATAAGTTCAATCATTTAGACCCTATCAAGAATCCATGTATCCACAATGGAGGAGAGATTTCCTAGAGATACTCATTATCTTCAAGAAGTATTCAACAAAGCTCGAAAAAACTTGTAGTACAATTCAATATACTAATTATTTTTTAGAAATAGAATAAATTTCAATACCATTTCATGCAAGTCAATGAGAAGAACAAAGGCCGATGATGAAAAACATCCTTACATTTCATGTCTACCGAAAGGTGGAGCTGCTAATGAACAATATATCGTAATTACCATTGAGCATTAGATTGAAAAGACATGCCATGTTCCAAATCCCATATTCATAATAATAAAAACGATTTTCATCATGATGGAAATGTGCTTCGTAGCATTTAAGGGAACACCAACACCACACTTGAATAGGCATGGATTTTTTACATGGGAATTTACTGATGGTATATGATCTAAGAGATATCTGTGACCTTGAGACTACCATGGTATTTTATGATAGATTGAATGAGGTACCTAGTCACTTCATGCAAACCTTTAAGAAAGCCTTCCAAAAAGGTTCCATGAGATGTTATGTGATATTCTACAAGATCAAATCGAGATTCACAACAAGGCTCCTAGATGCAGAGACAAAGAAAATGAAGTTTTTGAGACTCTAAGATCCTAGAATACCACCTTAAGTTAGATAAAATAGAATGCTTTCAAGGTTTTCTCTAGAATTTGAACAATAGAAGCTAGAAAAATATATAAGGTCATGAAAGAGTTAAACTTTCAAAACCTCTAGGTACGTTGTTAGGTAATGAAACATTTACAAAGGGGGGATCATTGAGCATGCAAGATTCGGTAAAAGAGAAGCGACAATCAAAGGAAGACAAAGAGGCAAGGGCAAGCAGGAGAAGACAAAGTGGTGCCAAAAGTTTTTTGAAACCCCCATCATTTCTTGTAAATAACCTCAATAGGATAGGCCTTCCATTTTTACAAATGTAATTAATTTTTTGATTCATGAGAACATGGGAAATTTCCATATATATACAATCCTCTTACTATAGTCTAGATTGATCAATAACATGGTTAGAAGACCTCTACAAGTAGTGTAGGACTATTTTTAGTCGGTCATTTTGCTATGAACAAGGACACCTATATTTGTATAAAGCTCAAAGAGATCTCAATTAATTAGAATTTTTTTTTCATTTGTAAAAAGTGTGCTCTTGCGAATCTTGTATGTCTTTCTTCTTTCTCACATCTATCCTTCATTCTCGCTCATTTGGGTGGCTATGATCAAGAAAGGGTGTTCCAATGGGGTATACAAGACTTGAGGTGTCTTTCTCTTGCATTGGTGGCTCCGTGTGCCTATAGGGATATCTAAAACGAGATAAAGTAATTCTTGCTATTAGTTCAAAGCCTATTTTCTCTCTCCATGTTTCCTTTTTGCAGCTTTAGGCATACTAACATATAGAGCTTGCAATTTTGCACATTTTGATGTATGAAAAGGGTGACGGAGGGGGATTTCTTTGAACCATGTTGAGATATCAATTACAAAAGTCTACAACCTAAAAAATTGAAAATTCTCTTTTCTTCTTTTCCATTTCACTCCAAAACTAGGATCTTCTTCTTGGTTTTTATGCCCTTGATTGGATAGATACTCGGTTGATAATTTTGCTATTTGTGAATCACCTAGTTGATGTTGGCAGGTGACTCTTTGGAGCCTTATAGATCCATGGCAAAAAGGTTTCTATGGGAACTCTCAATGCGTTTTGGGAGGGGTGAAGAGTAACTTTGGTGCTCAGCTTTTGTAAAGAAGTAGAGAGGAGATGAGGATCCATTCTCAAGAGAAAGATGTAATAAAGCTATTGTTGAATAAAACCCTAGCTCTAGATACCAACGTTTTGACATCTAAGATCATTCCTTTTGCATTAGAGAGTGATTACATCTCAACCGGTCCAGCTCCACCCACATATACATCTCTAGGCAAAGGGGGTGCATTTCCTAGGACTCATCCAAGTATCCCTCATGTAGACACATTCCCAATGCTATCACATTCTTCTCCCAAAACTAAGGTTCCCAAGCCTTATGATTAATTAAGCCTCAAGGTTAAAATGACTAAAGTAAGAGCTAAAATAAAGAAATAGCAAAATTGTTCAAACAAGATGTATAAGCAAAGGGCTCAAGCATGTGCCATGGGTGACCCAAGGGTTCAAGCCAAGGGTATTTATACAAAACAAGCCTATGGATATACTATCTTAGTTCTACTCTAAAAATAGTAATGTCTCTAGCAAAAGTGGAGCTTATTAATTTCCACTTTGTTGATCTTATACTAAAAGTGCTATTATACATATATTTGGATACATTTTGCTAAAGGAGGCCAATAAATATTATTTTCCTTATAGAGGAAGTTTGGTCAATGCTTGGTCTCCCTAGCTTGAATTAATTAAAAAACAATTGTACAATGAAGGGGCATAGTGTCCTTGTGATCCTCCTATCCCACAAAGCAAGGGTAAGACTAACCGAAGGCATAAAAATGGTGGCAACCTGGATCCAATGGGAAACTAAGTTTTGGAGGGAGTGAGAGAGAAGGTCAATAACCTTTTCATCACCCTCATGGATGGTCCATTTTACTTTTGGTCTTATTATTATCCAAGACTAAACCCCTATGGTGTAGAAAGGGAGGGGACTTCTTATAGTTACAAATTCGTCTCCCTTGCTAATTAGTGGAATTATCAATTAAACATTCTTTTGGATGACCTTTGAAGTTGATTTCACCTCATTCTTTCTCTATCTTCCAAAGCGTTTCTCCCTTGATAGCACTCCCTAAGGCAGAAGAGCAGCCAATTGCTTCTCCAAGTAACACTTGATTATAGTTGTTTCGACATAGTAAACTCAAAATCTTGGCAAGAGCTTGCCTTATTGAGTGAATATTTTGGCACAAAAAGAAGAGCTGACCAATGTCTTCCCTGCCATGGTGACAACACTTACATTAGTGAGGGGCCCCATAAACTTTATTATCTTTGACATTGGTTGAGATTCTTGTTGGTGCAAAGTCCAAGCCCACACATTTGGCTTGAGGTTCATAAAGATGTGAACTCCCATGAAAACCATAGCTAGTGGAGATTTACCATTTTACCTTTGTAAAAGTCATTTCTTTTGACTTAAGAATACTTGTAACTATAAACCAAAAATTCGTGGACTTGCTTAGTTGGAAAGTAACAACTAGATTGAGAGAATGTCTCCTAGAATGAATGTTCATTTTTAGAGAGAGACAAAATTTGAATTCAAATTCAAATTTGAATGGAACTCCTATATAAACTCTCTTAAAAAAGTCGCTGTTAGAGTGATCATTCCCTGAGCTCTCCATTGTCATTTTGTTTATGTGTAAGGCCTACACTGTAGCCTACACCATTCTTCATCAGAAGGCTATGATAACCAAGCCTATGACATTGTACAACATTGTTCATTAATACATTATGCGTATATTGTTCATCTATGATATCTCTGTTATAGTTATTTCTCACTGTCAACTTGTACTAATCATATCTCACTCATTTCTCCACCAAATTCAATGATCTATAGCCTTTTGGAATCAACTCCAAGTTATCTACATGCTGACAGAGTTTGAAGCAAATCCATTAAGAAAATTGGGAGAAATCTGTGTCGAAACATTCACTGGTCAATCTCTATAGAGGTCTTAAAAAATCGGGGGTAATGATTAATTTGCTAAATTGATATCTCTGTGCACAGTTGATCATTTCAAGTGATTCCACTTGGAATCATTAAATTACTAAGCTAATTAGATATCCCTAGAAGGAGTTTTTCCAATTCCTATTGTAAAGGTTGTACTGAGCATTACAAGCAGCAGGTGTATGATCCAAAATAGAAGGTTTTCTTGAATCCTTCTATTTAGAAGTAGTCTGTTTTGATCAAATCTTTACATACATCATTTCCAAAGTACATAGGCACTTTTATGGTGTCATTTGAAAGCTAAGAGGGTCCACATATCAACTCTGAAGCTACAAGGGCCTGGTACAAAGCAGGATTTGGCAGTACCTACTCATCACTTGGAGTGTCCATCCATCTTTCCCAACAGTGGTATCAGAGCAAAGTTAAGGTAAAATGGGAGATGGTTTTCCTTCTTTCATTGATAAATTGGACAGGAACAACTATCAAGCATGGTCTCTAAGAATGAAGACATACTTACAAGGAAGGAGCGTCTATGGATACATCTCAAGAGATGAGGAGATGCCCATATTCAGAAGCAAAGGACAACCTACAAGGGAATAACATGAAAGACTCAACACATGGTGTGCCAAGGATGCACTAGCAAGGTCTTACTTACTCAACTCAATCTCTGATTTTCTTCTTCCACATATTAGGAAGAGTAAGACATCCGAAGAGACTTGGGAACATCATCTTACTTCTCTTCCAACACAAGGGCCAGGAAGAATCAATTGTGGATTGAATTCACAACCCAAAGAAAGCAACCTAAGCAAGCTATCTTAGAGTATGTGAACAAAGTTAAAGATATAGCAGATCAGTTGGCAAGCATAGGAGAAGAAATTGAAGAAGAGCAGATTGTAAGGCAAGTGATCAATGGGATTAAAGCTGATGACAAATGGGAGAGCTTCACAACTGCAATGGACTGGTACATGGACATGCAGATTCCAGACCTTACCACACTCATGGGGCAACTATTCACCCATGAAGACAAGCTCAACAAGAATGGAGATTCATCAAGAGGTAATAGCTCTTCTGCCCTATACACTGATAAGAATAAGTCTAAAGAGAAAGACAAGAATAAGAAGGTACAAGATGAAGGAGCTACCTCCCAAGCCAACTATGCAGGGAGAGGTAGATCATCAAGAGGAAGGGGTGGAGGAGGTAAGCAAGGTAGGGGGAGACCTTATAACTCCTCACCATGCAATATTTGTGGTTTATCAAATCATACTACAGATGAGTGTTTCAGGAACTTCAAGAATCAGAGAGGTAGAGGTTATCAAAGAGGTGGATATACACAATCAAGAGGCAGATCTAATCACCACCAAGGATACAACAACAACTACAATAACAACTACAATAGCAACTACCAAGGAGGATACAAATCTAGAAAAAATTACAACTACATAGAGGAGCAAGAAGACTCTCTTTTGATTATGAACATGACTTCAAAACCAGGTATAAATGATGACCATCTCTTCTACATTGACTCAAGATGCTCAAACCATGTGGCAGGCAATGTAGCTCTTCTCTCTGACCTTGAGGAACGAAAGGGTAAGCATCAGGTACAAACAGGTGATGACACCAAGCACTCAGTAATTAAAGTTGGAAATGTTAAGACCTCTGATGGGAACAAAAATTTGTTGAGTAGGGTTCTATATGTACCAACAATTACCAAGAATTGGATGAGTGTTGGACATATTGTGGAAAAGGGTTTGCAAATTAGATTCAACCAATATGGAGCATTTGTGGAGGATCCCAAGCAGGGGTTCAAGAGAATTGCCAAAGGAGAAAAGACATGTAGAATCTTCACTTTTGAACTTGAGGATACAAGGAACATAGCACTTTATAGTTATAAAGATCAAACATTATCAGAGCTTGAAATTTGGCACAAAAGATTCGGGCATATAGGTGAAAGAACCTTGAAACAAATATGCAGAGATCAATGTGTGCTTGGGATACCTAATGTATCCAAGCAACACATGATTTATAAATGTGGTGCTTGTTAGTTTGGAAAATCTCACAGGTTACCCTTCTCAAGGAAAGGCTACATGCATGAGGACTACCTAGAACTTGTTCATACAGATGTATGGGGACCAGCCAAGGATCCCTCAATCTCTGGATCAAGGTATTATGTATCTTTTATTGATGACTATAGCAGGTGGAATGTATTGTACGTTATGAAGCACAAAGATGAAGTATTCAGTTGCTTTAAAAAGTATATTGCACTTGTTGAGAATCAAACAGGGAGAAATCTAAAAAGGCTAAGGTCGGATGGAGGAGGTGAGTACTTCTCAAATGATTTTTATGCATTTTTGCAGGACAGAGGAATTAAGAGAGAAATTACCACAAGGTATACTCTTGAGCAGAATGGGGTAGCAGAAAGAAGAAATAGATTGATTGTTGAAACAACTAGGTCAATGTTAAATGAGAAAAAATTACCTAACTATTTGTGGGCAGAGAGTGTATCTACTGCCACTTATTTGGTAAATAGGTTTCCATCAAAATCTCTTGATGGGATGACTCCTTATGAAGCATGGCATGGTAGAAGACCTTCACTTGATCATTGTAGGAGCTTTGGATGTGTAGCATATGTGCATATCCCTTCTCAGATACTTACAAGTAATGATGCTAATGGCATCAAACAGATCAAGAATCAGATGATGGAGTTCAAAATTAGTGATCTTGGATCACTAAAATATTTTCTTGGGCTTGAGTTAGTCTATACTAACTCTGGAATTTACATTACTTAGAGAAAGTATATACAGGATATGTTGAAGAAGTTTCATTTGCAGGATGCCAAAGTTGCAAGTACTCCAATGGAGGTAAACCTAAAATTAAGTGCTCATGAAGGTGATGTACTTGAGGACATTACAGGTTATCAAAGCATAGTGGGAAGCTTGAATTATGCTACCTTGACAAGGATAGACATTGCTTATGGAGTAAGTGTGCTAAGTCTGTTTATGCACAAGCCTAGGGCACCTCACTTGGAGGCTGCCAAAAGGATCTTAAAGTACCTAAAGGGAACTCAACATCATGGTTTGTATTTTCCTTATACATCAGACTTGGACATTAAGATTTATTCAGATGCAGATTGGGCAGGATGCAAAGATGATAGGAGAAGTACCTCAGGGTACCTTTCATTTGCAAGTGATAAACTAATATCATGGTCTTCAAAGAAGCAACCTACTGTAGCTCTATCTTCTACACAGGCAGAATATAGAGGATTGGCCAATGCTACTCAAGAGGCCATATGGATTAGATTACTGTATACAGAATTGGGCTTGCATACTACATCTCCAATGATCTTTGGGGATAATACAAGTTCATTACACCTTGCAGCTAATCCTATTTATCATGCTAGGACCAAGCATATAGAGGTCCACTATCATTATGTGAGAGAGAAGCTATTAAGCAAGAATATTCAGCTGGCATATGTGTCAACTAATATGCAATGTGCAGATTTATTAACTAAAGCATTAGATGGTACAAAACTTTGCAGGTTTAAAGCAATGATTGGATTGCAGGATGTTCATGAAGATTGATGATAAAGACGAAGCCAAAATGTTTGGCTTGAGGGGGAGCTGTTGGTGCAGAGTCCAAGCCCACACATTTGGCTTGAGGTTGATAAAGATGTGAAGTCCCATGAAAACCATAGCTAGTGAAGATCTACCATTTTACCTTTGTAAAAGTCATTTCTTTTGACTTAAGAATACTTGTAATTACAAACCAAAAAGTCGTGGACTTGGTTAGTTGGAAAGTAACAACTACATTGAGATAATATCTTCTAGAATGAAGGTTCATTTTTAGAGAGAGCCAAAATTTGAATTCAAATTCAAATTTGAATGGAACTCCTATATAAACTCTCTTAAAAAAGTAACGGTTAGAGTGATCATTCCCTGAGCTCTCCATCGTCATTTTGTTTATGTGTAAGGCCTACACTGTAGCCTTTACCATTCTTCATCAGAAGGCTATGATTACCAAGCCTATGTCATTGTACAACATTCTTCATTAATACATTATACCTATATTGTTCATCTATGATATCTCTGTTATAGTTATTTCTCACTATCAGCATGTAGATAACTTGGAATCAGCTCCAAGTTATCTAGATGCTGACAAAGTTTGAAGCAAATCCAGTCAACCAATTGGGAGAAATCTGCGTCGAAGCATTCACTGGTCAATCTCTGTAGGGCTCCTAAAAAATCGGGGGTAATGATTAATTTGCTAAATTGATTTCTCTGCGCATAGTTGATCATTTCAAGTGATTCCACTTGGAATCATTAGCTTACTAAGCTAATTAGATACCCCTAGAATGTGTTTTTCCAATTCCTACTGTACTGGTTGTACTGAGCATTACAAGCAGTAGGTGTACGATCCAAAATAGAAGGTTTTCTTGAATCCTTCTATTTAGTAGTCTATTTTGATCAAATCTTTACATACATCATTTCCAAAGTACATAGGCACTTTTATGGTGTCATTGGAAAGCTAAGAGGGTCCACATATCAACTCTGAAGCTATAAGCGGCTGGTACAAAGTAGGATTTGGTAGTACCTACTCATCACTTGGAGTGTCCATCCATCTTTCCCAACAATTTTGCTATGGAGAATGTTCCGCATAAGAACCCACTTTTTATTCTCAATGAGAGGATGCCACAAGTCCATCTGCTTGCAAGTTCAAGCACCATCTTCTATTAAGAGAGATATGCAAGTGCAGGTGGTTCTTAACACTCATCACCTTATCCAATTTGATCATGCCTGAGAAGGGGCCGAGTCTTTGAGTTCTCCCAAGAATTGATTCTTTGTCTTAATGGGCATCAATCATCATAATCAGCTCTCCTAGTTGGGTCTATGTCCTCAAATCTAATATGAAGTCTTCTCTCTTAATTCGATAGATGTTTACACATACAAAACCCTTTGTTCCATAACTTATTTTCCCCTTGGAGATTATCCGACTCAAATTCTTTGATTCTCCCAATAAGAAACCAAATAGAATCATTTTGTAGGAGATCATGCTCCTTCCACCTAGGAAGTCTCATAAGTGTAAGAGAGGGGTTATTTATGAGAATCAATTTTCACCCACTAAGTTTTGTAAGACAATAGTTACACAATATAACACAGGAGTAGTAGCAAAGAAGATAATAGATATAGGAGAATCTCAACAATTTTCTACTAACAACAAGTACAAAGGTGATGGCCTTGTCCACCTTTAACACAGGAGTAGTAGCAGAGAAGATAATAGATATAGGAGAATCTCAACAATTTTCTACTAACAACAAGTACAAAGGTGATGGCCATGCACTCTCAAGGTAGAGCTTAAATGGTGATCTAGACAACTCTAGATAGGGAGATACAAGGTAGAGGTATGCTCGCTTGATTCGATCTCTCAAATAGTCCAAAAGTCATGTATATATAGGATAATGGGCAGTCTTCCACGGACAGCTATACATGGGCAGTGGAGCATGGGCTGCCACCACTTGCGTAGTTTCCATAGATGGCTTATGTTAGCTCAGAAAATGGTTGGTTTTAATGCACTAATGTGGTTCTATTTGGCAGGAAAATGCGTTTGATTTCAGGTACTTGAAGAGTGGATTTGATGATGGAGGAGAAGTATTTGGAGTGTGTAGAGCCCTCCTATAGACATGAGGCCTGGGGGATATTTGGTGTGGTCTGCTACACCGGTGTATTGGACAGATGATGAGGACGTAGAAATCTAGAAAGAAATGGAGAAATTGACCCGTTCGATCTGTTGGAAGCTTGTGGCAAAGCTTGTTGATGAGTCCACAGGCATTGGAGTTGCCATTTTCCGACTGGGATTGTTATCTTTGTGGTATTGTTCATTGGGGATACAAGAAAAGAAGAGCCACAAGAGCCCACGTCGTCTTATCAAAAAGGAGGGAGTCGATTGGCTAAATTTTTTTTTTTGGAAGATAAGGGGAGGCAGCTTATGAAGAAGGGATATACATGTTTTCTTCGGGGAGATTTAGCAGGCAGAGAAAGGCAGAGAAAGGCAGAGAAAGAATCAGGGAGGCTCTCACTTGGTGACAGGTACAGATGAGCGCAATATCGTGAGGAGACCAAGGTATGCTGTGGAGAAAGGGCGAAAGGCACAACCGTGAGATGCGAGGGAAAGGAGATATAGGGTGTTGTAGGAATCGTTGAACAGAGGGAGATTGTATCACCCATGGAGGCAGCGACATGTTATCGAGGAAGAAACTCTTACGAATGAGAGCGCAATCTCTATCGAGGGGGGACAACTTGTCTCTTTAAGTGAATAAGAAACATGAAGGAAAGGGAAACTTCTAAAGAAGGCTGGGGAGAAATAGAACAAGAGGTGGACTTCGTCTTCAGGGTCAGCCATCAAAATTCTAGCTTTCATGACATAAGGCAAGGTGAGAAAAGCTGAAGGATCTTTGCTTTTCCTTTATGCTACTGCAGAAAAGAAGAATTGTGGGTTGTCCTACGAATGATGGAGCGTATTGTTGAAGCTACTCATAGGAGGTGTGACCGTTTCTTTGAGGCGGCTGCAATTTCCTGCACAATTTCCTTTTCCCTTTTCCGGATTCTGCTATCTGGTTAGTGAGGGAGAAAAAAGAATGATCACGAAATTACATTGGGGAAATAAATATAAAAAGGGAGCATCAGAAAGTTTTGAGGTATGTTTTCACAGAGTGGGAGAAGGAAGTTAGTATGAGAAGAGTTGGCTTGCAACAAAAAGAAGATAATGGAAAGTACATTCGCAAAAAAGTCCTGAAGAATTTGTTGGTGCAAGACAATCAACAATTGAAGGTCTTTAAGTCCGCAGAGAAGTCAGCAAAAATTTCCTTAAAAAAGGGTCACCGGAAGGCACCGGAACAGTACCGGAAGGCACCGGAACAGTACCGGAAGATTACAGGAAAGTCACCGGAATGTTATCAGAAATGATCAATTTTACAGATTTCAGTTCATGAAGAGTTGAAGGATGAAAGGAGGAAGAAAAGAACAAAGTTTGAAGCTTGGAAGAAGAACCGGAAAAATTGTACACATATGTACAGTAGTATAGTCCGCGTTATACGCTTGTACAAATTTATCTATAAATACCTGAAAAATGTAAAGGCGCATAAGCTAGAGAAAGCTAGGTAGGCCAGAAAGGCTAGGAAGAATGAGAGGCATAGAATAGGAGAGAATGAGAAGTTAGATGTCATGAGACATATGTAAAGTTAGTTGAGTTTTCCTCTCATCACTCAACTGTAACTTTCTGAAGAATCGAAGAAAAGTTGCGCCGAAATTTCTGTGTGTTCTTCATCTGTGTTAGATGATTTGTGAAATCCTTTTGAGGATATCTAAGTCTATAGTTAATCAATCTATAGCTTAAGTTTCAGAGTTTAATTGTAAACAGAAACCAAGAATTGTCAGTAGGAACATTCGTATGTGTTGTGTTCAAAGTTTACTGAAACAGGCGCATTTTCGGTGATCAATGTTTTGGTCATTTCTCAGTGCATACTTTAAAGTTTTGCATGAGTGAGGGCTTAATCTTTAAGTTAGAAGATAAGCTACTCGTAACCAGAAGCATTTGCTTAAACGGGTTCTATTCAAGGAGAACCAAGTCTTAGAAGTTACAGGTGTGAAGTCGACTGTTCAAAGTAACAGTTTCAGACAAAAGTAACCTGTGAAAATTAATTTGAAGAAATTGTGCAGCAGACTTATGTGTTGTGAAGGTTTTGACTTACTCTTGGTATAGAAGTGTTCTAATCTCAAGAGTAGGTTATTCTGAAGGAGATTAACATTCTCCGACAGTGGTATCAGAGCAGGTAAAGTGGTATCAGAGCGGGAAACGTCAAAGATAGTGGTATCAGAGCAGGTATCAGTTCATCAGTGATATCAGAACAGGTAAAGTGGTATCAAAGCAGGTATCAGTCCAGCAGTGGTATTAGAGCAGGAGACACCAAAATCAAAGAAAGGAGGTTTCCGACTGCTGCGGTTACAAAGAATTCTACAACCGAAGAACTAAAAGGTGAAAGCTTGAAGGCGAAACCTGAAGAAGAGATCGTACGACATCAAGAAAGACAAACGGAGTCTAATTTGAAGTAAAGGTACATATATTATTCATAAAGGTTGAAGTTTTCAATACACAGGAAGACACAAGATGGGAGATTCTCTACAGATAGAGAAACTGGATAGAGAAAACTATCCTGCGTGGTCAATGAGGATGGAAGCTCATCTTATGAGCAAAGATTTGATAGCTTATATCACAGGAGAAGAAGAAAAGCCACAGTTCAAAGATCCTAGTGTTCCGACTAGGGAAGAATTAGCAGATTTGAAAAACTGGATGAAGAAAGATGCGCAAGCTAGAAGCATTATCTATATGGCAGTAAATGATTACTTGTTACCTCATATTCGAGGTCTTGAAAGTGCAACGGACATTTGGAATGCATTGGAGGAGCATTTCCAGAATACTACTAAGTCAAGAAAGGCATCCTTATGGGCAGAGTTTACAACCTTCAAGAAGAAGGCTTCTCAGTCCGTTTCAGACTATGTGACAAGAATGAAAGACATTGCAGATGCATTAGGAGCTGTTGACGAAGATATCGAAGAGGATAAATTGGTAAGACAAATTCTTACAGGCTTAAGAGGTGATGACAAATGGAAGCCGTTTATTTTGTCTACGGAATTATCACTTGACCATTTCACTCCAGATTTAAATCAGTTGTTAGGTCATATGCTAACATTTGAGAATGATGTTAAAGGAGATGGTGACAAGAGTACAGGTCACGCAATGTACTCGAAAGATAAAAAGAAGAATAGCAAAGGAAAGCAACAAGCAAATGAAGATGAAGGAACAACCAGCCAAGCCAACTTCCTAAGAGGAAGAGGAGGTGGCAAAGGTAGAGGAAAAGGCAGAAACAACAAAGATGGAGGCAAAGCTTGCTGGATTTGTGGTAAGACAAATCATTTAGCTAATGATTGTTGGCACAATACTCAAAGTAATAATGGATATAGTCAAAGTTACAATGCAAGAGGAAGAGGTGGCAGAAATCAAAGAGGAAATTTCAGAGGAAGAGGTGGTAGGAGTTACTTTGGAAGAAATACAGGAAGAGGATTCCAAAGTCAACAATATAACAATACCTACTACAATTACGCTTCAGAACAGAAGGAAGATTCAACGATGATATTGAATGCTACTTGTGAAAGTCAGAATGAAGATCAAAGAGTCTTTTACATTGACTCAGGATGTAGCAATCACCTGAGTGGAAACATATCATTGATGACTGATTTGGAGAATAAAGTTTCTAATCATGTTGTTCAAACAGGTGACAACACAAAGCATAAAGTGCAGTCGATTGGATCAGTGAAAGCCAAAGACGGCAGTACCTTATTGGGTAAGGTTCTGTATGTTCCTACAATTCCTAAGAATTTGATAAGTGTAGGACAAATTGTTGAAAAGGGATATGAAGTAAGATTCACTAATGAAGGAGTATACGTGGAAGATCCCAGTCAAGGATATAAACAGATTGTTTCAGGAAAGAAAGAAGGAAGACTGTTTACACTGAAGATTCAAGGTAACATTGGTCAGGCCATGTTTACATATGAAGGACAGAAAATTTCTGAGTTAGATCTTTGGCACAAAAGGCTCGGACATTTCAATGAAAGAGGTATTAAAGATATGGTCAACAATGGTTCAGTGCTTGGATTGCCTAATGTTGCAGGTCAACATATGACATACAAATGTGAGGCATGTCAGTTTGGTAAGGCTCATAAGAATTCTTATACCAAGCATGGTTTTATGCACTCAGAGAAGCTTGAGTTGGTACACACAGATGTGTGGGGACCATCAAAGGACTTTAGTATAAATGGATCAAGATATTATGTGATTTATGTTGATGATGCTACCAGATGGATCACTATCTATGTGATCAAGGATAAGTCAGAAGTATTTAATACATTCAGACATTATCATGCGTATGCAGAAAGAACTACAGGTCATAGGCTGAAGAGACTAAGATCAGATGGAGGGGGAGAGTATTTCTCCAACGAGTTCAGTGACTACTTATGGAATGCAGGTATAAAAAGGGAAGTTACTTGCAGATATTCTCCTCAACAAAATGGTGTTGCAGAAAGAAGAAATAGGACTATTGTTGAGTTTGCGAGGTCCATGATGAATGAGAAAAAGTGCCCTAATTATTTGTGGGCTGAAGCTGTAAACACAGCTACTTATTTGGTCAATAGGTTACCATGCAAAGCCTTGCAAGGTATGACGCCATATGAAGCTTGGTGGGGTAAAAGACCTACCTTAGATCATTGCAGAGTTTTTGGGTGTGTGGCATATGCATATGTGCCATCACAATTAAGACACAAGTTGGAACCTAAAGCTGAAAAATATGTTTTCATTGGTTATGATGATAGACAGATGGGATACAGGTTGTGGAATCCATCCACGAAACATTTTCTGGTATCGAAAGATGTTACGTTTGATGAGCAAAGTTCTTGGTATGCAGGAACAGTTAATAACAATACAGGTGATGAAGAAGAAGTGAATCAGAAGAAAGGTAAATCAAAGGTTCAAATAATTGATGAAGAAGAAAATTATGAAGTGCAAGAAGAAGCTGAAGAAAGGCCAAGATTTGATCCTGAGTGTGAAGAACCAGAAACCTCAAGGACCGGAGAACTCAGAAGGTCATCAAGAAATAGATGGCAACCTACAAGGTATAGTTATGATACGTCATTTTTGGCTACGAAAGATTATGCTTACATAGTGAAAGCAGATGAAGACCCTTCTACATATGAAGAGGCAAAAGGTAAGGAAAAATGGGAAAAAGCTATGCAGGAAGAACATGATGCATTGGTAGAAAATCAAACATGGGATTTAGTTCCTAAACCAAATAGCCAGAAGATTATTGGATGCAAGTGGGTCTACAAGACCAAAAGATTTGCAGATGGAAGTGTGTCTAGATATAAAGCTAGACTTGTTGTCAAAGGGTTTGCTCAGACTTATGGAGTTGATTATGATGAGACTTATAGTCCAGTAGCAAAGATGACAACTATCAGAACACTCATAGCTGTTGCTGCGAGCAAAGGTTGGAAGTTATGTCAGTTAGATGTGAAAAATGCTTTTCTGAATGGTTATATTTCAGATGATGTGTTCATGGAGCAACCTCAAGGGTTCAGAGATAAAAAATATCCAGAACATGTGTGCAAGCTCAAGAGAGCTTTGTATGGCTTGAAGCAAGCGCCGAGAGCGTGGAATTACAGACTTGTAAAGTTCTTGAAAGAACTTGGTTTTCAGGTGTCTGAAGCAGATAGTAGTTTGCTTATAAAAGCAAGTGATAATGGTTTCATATACATGTGCATATATGTTGATGATATAATCCTTACAGGAACAGATGAGTCAGGTATACAAAGACTCAAGAAGCAAATGGAAAAGGAGTTCAAGATAAGTGACTTGGGAGACTTGTCTTATTTCTTGGGTATGGAGATCACATATACTCAGCATGGAGTATTCGTGACCCAAGAAAGATATTTGAAGAACTTGTTAATCAAGTTTAAAATGAATGATTGCCGGATAGCACCTACTCCAATGGAGGTGAATCACAAACTGAGTAAGTTTGGTGGAGAAGAATTCAAGGATGTGAGACAATATCAGAGTTTGGTTGGTAGTCTTATCTATGCTACGTTAACCAGACCTGATTTATCATATGCAGTAGGAGTATTGTCTCAGTTCATGCACTGTCCAAGGAAAGAACACTGGATTGCAGGACAAAGGGTGTTGAGGTACATTAAGGGTACACTCAAAGAAGGTTTGTATTATGGTTTTACATCAGATACAAACATCAAAATATACAGTGATGCAGATTGGGCAGGTAATCCAGATGACAGAAGGTCAACCTATGGATACATGTGTTATGTGGGAGATAAGCTAATCTCGTGGTGTTCCAAGAAGCAACATACAGTTGCTTTGTCTTCTACCGAAGCTGAGTACAAAGGCATGGTTGAAGCTGCAAAGGAAGTGATTTGGCTAAAGATTTTAATGAAGAGTTTTGACACTATACAGAGGACTCCAATTATATTTGGATATAACATGAGTTCATTATATTTAGCTGCTAATCCTGTTTTTTCATGCCAGGACTAAACACATTGAGATTCAGTATCACTTTCTAAGAGAGAAGGTGATGGATAAGGAGATTGAAGTAATTCATACTTCAACGAAAGATCAGATAGCTGATATGCTTACAAAAAGTTTGGATGGACCTAAGTTACAAAGATTTAAAGATATGGCAGGAATAAAGAAGACAGAGAAAACCTCAATTGATGATTGAGGGGGAGCTGTTGGTGCAAGACAATCAACAATTGAAGGTCTTTAAGTCCGCAGAGAAGTCAGCAAAAATTTCCTTAAAAAAGGGTCACCGGAAGGCACCGGAACAGTACCGGAAGGCACCGGAACAGTACCGGAAGATTACAGGAAAGTCACCGGAATGTTATCAGAAATGATCAATTTTACAGATTTCAGTTCATGAAGAGTTGAAGGATGAAAGGAGGAAGAAAAGAACAAAGTTTGAAGCTTGGAAGAAGAACCGGAAAAATTGTACACATATGTACAGTAGTATAGTCCGCGTTATACGCTTGTACAAATTTATCTATAAATACCTGAAAAATGTAAAGGCGCATAAGCTAGAGAAAGCTAGGTAGGCCAGAAAGGCTAGGAAGAATGAGAGGCATAGAATAGGAGAGAATGAGAAGTTAGATGTCATGAGACATATGTAAAGTTAGTTGAGTTTTCCTCTCATCACTCAACTGTAACTTTCTGAAGAATCGAAGAAAAGTTGCGCCGAAATTTCTGTGTGTTCTTCATCTGTGTTAGATGATTTGTGAAATCCTTTTGAGGATATCTAAGTCTATAGTTAATCAATCTATAGCTTAAGTTTCAGAGTTTAATTGTAAACAGAAACCAAGAATTGTCAGTAGGAACATTCGTATGTGTTGAGTGTTCAAAGTTTACTGAAACAGGCGCATTTTCGGTGATCAATGTTTTGGTCATTTCTCAGTGCATACTTTAAAGTTTTGCATGAGTGAGGGCTTAATCTTTAAGTTAGAAGATAAGCTACTCGTAACCAGAAGCATTTGCTTAAACGGGTTCTATTCAAGGAGAACCAAGTCTTAGAAGTTACAGGTGTGAAGTCGACTGTTCAGAGTAACAGTTTCAGACAAAAGTAACCTGTGAAAATTAATTTGAAGAAATTGTGCAGCAGACTTATGTGTTGTGAAGGTTTTGACTTACTCTTGGTATAGAAGTGTTCTAATCTCAAGAGTAGGTTATTCTGAAGGAGATTAACATTCTCCGACAGAATTTATTCGTACAAGGAATGGAGAGCTCGTTCTTCCTCTGAAGGAAGAACTCAAGAAGGGTTTGCAGCTCAACTTGGGGCCAAGGAGACTATGTACTTTTGGCTCACTGATTGGATGCAGATAGTCCTCATTTGTGACCCTGATGTGTTCTCATAACGAGGGATTTATTTTCTCTTGGTTTTTTGGGAGTATACAGGGATTTGAGGAGTTGACAACAACTCAAGCATGAGCAGGAAAAACAGGCAATGCAACCCAGTCGAGGGCCATATACATAGGATTTGATGCAACACTTCATTTTTTCTGTAACGATCAGCAGCTCTTACAATTTCCCTTTGCAGTTTGACTGGAGATTATCCATGGGCCCTGATTACTCATGATTTGGGTCTTCCTGAAGAGGATGAAGTTCCCAAACTGGAGGACGAAGCGATTGCCAAGGAGTTAGAGCACATCTGCAAGCTTCACTATGGAGAAAATGCTCTCTCTCTCTCTCTGTGTTGCACAGAAGGTAGGAATGGCGCAGGTGGCTGTTGGTGTCCGTGTGCTACTGAGAGGTTTGAATCATATGCGCAACTCTGTGAGAGAAGCGTGGCCCGGGTGTCTGCTACACACGGAGATTGTTGACTGCTCCTGTGCTTTCTTGGAGCGCACGCTTTAATACCAGCATTCTCATTTTGCAGAAGAATCGCACAGTTCCTTGTTTGAGAGGAACATCAGGAGTCACAATGTCGCAGCACTTTGGTGGCTGTGCTCGTGGGTGTTATCTGGTCGACTTACGGAAGGAGTCACAAGTCCAGCAAAGTCACAAGTGCAAATAATGTTCTACCACCATTCTTTGCTGCTTGGCTTCTCAAAACAATTTTTGTCACAGAGAGTGCTCTTTGGCTTGGATTTTGAGCAAGCGAGAGGAACCGACGGCTGCAGAAGCTGGACAGATACCAGATTCATGGAAGGGCATGACTAGTCTGAGAGAATTGTATGTCATTTTCACCAATTAAGAGGTCCTCGTCCAAAAGTGTTCAATGACTCCACATGGAATGGAAACTGCTTTGATTCAAATATGCAAGGACATGATGAAATTTGCAATGATGACCATACTTGTGCAGCTGGTCCACCTAAATTAAGTATGTCCAATCTCACTTTCTTTGTATGATGCCAGTTGTACACTCAGATTCAAATCAATGCTGTAAAGCCTTCTCTGGTGAATGTCTTCTAGCTTTTTGATGCTGCATCGTTGAAATGAATTTTCATGCCTAGTGATTTAGGTGCATGTTGCTAACTTTATTACTAGAATGGAACTTGGCCTCCATCCATGTGGTTCTCGGAATATACCTAAATTTATTTTAGGTAGATAATCAGCTTATAACAGTTACTTCAAGGTGCTTAAGGTGGTGCTGTTTCATTTTGAAGCTATAGCTCATAACTTAGATCGAGTGGTGATCTGCATCAAATTTATTTAAGGTGGTTGCAACTTGTCAACTAGGTTTAAAATAGAAAACGGGATTGGGTAGCGGGGAGCAAAGAAAAAGAAGAAAACAAATGTGTGTTTGTGTGTGCATGTGTGCATGTGGGTGTATGAGTGTGTGAGGATGTGTGTGTGAATAAGGGAGAGAAATTTGTATGTATGCACTTGCATGTATGGGAATGTACAAAACCATGTGAGAATGTGAGTGTGAGATCTTGAGGGTAAGTGTGAAATAGCATGCAAAGAAGTGTGGGAGAACGAGTGAGCAAAAAGGACCTTGAATGTATGAGTGTCAAAGAGACAGAGGACGGTGCAAATAATAGAGTGCGAAAGGAAAGGGGCCCATGCTTTTGCGTAGAGACCAAAAGTCCTTCCCATATCTAGGTAAAGTGGAACCCGAGACTAGAGCATCCTTGGATGAACCTTCGGGATTGAAATTATTATGAAATTACCATCCAAAAACATTTGGATTTATCGGGGAACAAAAAAAAGTGGGCCAAATCCTGCACATTTGTGGCTTGAGGGCAAGAGAAGCTTTCCAAGACATGAGAAATTGAGCAAGTATGATTAATTAAAGGTGTAATTATTTGCACATTTTCTTAGAGTAAAGACCTTACCTATTGGGGACCCAAAAGGAGGGACACATTCGGGGCAATCGTGGACTCCAAGTGAGGAAAGGTGTTAGAATATTCGGAAACTAGCAAAATACAAGCGTGTGCAAGGCATTTTCCCTTGGGTTTAGAGACTCAACATTTTGGTGCATTTTCCGGGAATTTATGAGCTAGTGCATAGACATAGGAAGGATCCATTGCGAGATAATTGTGGGTTCTAGGTAATCCAAGTGGATCGATTGCGAAGGGTTAAGCAAAATAAAGGCTTTCACAAACATCTTTTCCTTGGGCGTAAGAGCTTATCATTTTGGTGCGTCTGCCGGGAACATACGAGCTAGTGCATAGATATAGGAAGAATCCATTGCGAGATAATTATGGGCTCTAGGTAATCCAAGTAGACCGATTTTGAGGGGTTTAAACCAAATTAAGCCTCGTATAATCACTTTTTCCTTGGGCTCAAGACCTTTTCATTTTGGTGCGTTTGCCGGGAAATATATGAGCTAGTGCATAGACATAAGAAAGATCCATTGTGAGACAATTGTGGGCTCTAGGTGATCCAAGTAGACCGATTCCGAGGGATTTAAACCAAATAAAGCCTCGTATAATCATTTTTTCCTTGGGTTCAAGACCATAAACATTTTGGTGCGTTTGCCGGGAATTGGCTTAGCACATCTCAGAGAGAGTGCTACGAGTTCGCTTGGTGCCCCAATTGTGTGGCATAGCCAAGTCGATCCCAAATCTGCTTTGATCTCCATTAAAGAAATGGCTCAACAAAGGCAAGCATGTTGTTTGGAGAATGCCAATATGAGGCAACCGAATTTTGGACAAAATAGGAGATGGATAGATTCTCGTCCGACCATGAGACATCATGTGAACCGAGGGTGGCGATTTGGCCCGATATCAAATTATGTGAGATGCTGGTGTTGCGAGCAGATTGGGCATATAGCCAAATATTGCCCTCGTGTATGTACCCCGTTGGATTTTGTTCCCACATGTGAGGATTGCGGGAAAAAGAGACTATGCGAGCACGTGTGTGGCTCAAAAGAGATGACTGACATAAAGGTCACAACGAATGAACCAGATAGGTGCTTATCCTCTTTGTATGTGGAAGTTGACAAGGGTGGAGTTACTTCGTCGATGGAGACTGCGAGAACAAGTGAAAGCAAGGACACTGGATCTCATGATCGAGACTTGGTAGAACTTGTGAAGAGCTTGGAATGTCAAGTCAATTGGTTGCAGGTGGAGCGAGATAACGAGAGGATCAAAATAGCGAAATTAGAGGAAAATCAAGAGAAAATGGCCGAGGTCCTAGAAACTTGGGAAAAGCAAGTACGAATATTGAAAAATGAAAACAAGGAGTGGAAAAGAGTAAACAAAAGTTGGAGGCAAGATCTTGTGAAGCCCGAGAGTGAAAACGTGGTCTAGGACTTGAGGTCCGGTTTGATGGTAGCCGACTGCTTTGGAGTTGCGATCGAAGAAGAGCTCTCAAGAGACGAGGATGACCTAATGAGGAGAGTCGAACGAATGGAGCATGAAATTGAAAAGGTACAAAGCATAATCCGTCGATACAGTGATCAAGCGGGTAAGGCATGTGACGAGTTCCACCTAGAGTTAGAAAGAATGAAAAGTGCCCAAGCGGAGAGTGATGAGAAAGTGAGACGGGTAGAGAAAGAGAATGCAAGGCTGAGTAGCAAGCTCGGTAGGTGGATGAATCGCAAAGATGACGAGATGCGAGGACAAGTGGAGGACCCGAGAACGGGGAAAATGGAGGAAGAGCTGAAAGCGGTGTTGGATAGGTTGGATGCATTCGGAGCAGAGTTAGAAAGGATGAAGAATGAATTATCAAAGAAGGTAGATGATCTGGATGTAGAAAATATGAATAGGATTTGGGAGGAAAGATCGATTAGAGAGGAAGTTGAGAAGTTGACTCTTCGAGTTGAGAAGAGGGAGGATATTCCCCTCAGATCTGAAAAAAGGATGAGAGAGGATAAAGAGATGGAGCAAATATGGAATCGGTTCCGAGGCATCGATTGTGACCTGTTCCAATATCAGAGTGATATTGAGCACAACAAACAAGGATTAAGGGACTTAGCGGCGAGGCTTGAGGCACTAAGAGGTATAACGGCTAATGGTAGTTTTCAAGGTCATCTATCAGGTCAGGTGGAATCTCTGCGAGGCAGAGGTTGGAGATGAAAAAATAGACAAGGAGATGGATGTTGGTGAGTGTTGGTGCAAGACAAGCCTACACACATTGGCTTGGGACCTTGGACTCATTGAAGATTAGCATGGACAAAGGATTATCTAGGCTTCACTTAAAGGAAGACTCATGTGAACATATGCTTATATGTTATTACCTCTTTACCCCTTGTAAAAGTCTAAGTGACTTATCATTTGTTTGTAATCACTTTAAGTCATCCACCTACTTCATTAGTCGTGGAAATTTGAATGTTGAGATGGAGAGAATATCTCCCTACTTTTAGAGGAGAGATTCAAGGGAGCCTAAGTTTGAATTTCAAATTCAAATGATCTCAAGACTCCTATAAAAGATGAAGTAAAAAGTCGCGGGATATATTCCCACTCTAGCTCACTCCCCGAGGCATATTTTTCCTTGTAACTCATTGTGTGTGAAGGCTACTCTATTGCCAACACCACAATACCTCATTTAGCTATGCTTGTCAAGCTAATGAGATTGTACAAACACATTTATCAATAGAAGTATACATTCATCATCTCTGTTTTGTCTGAGTGTTCTACTCCAAGTCTGTCAACTTCAAAGGAGCATTTCTCTGGATCTACTGAACCAAATCAAGAGATCTATAGCTCATTGGAACCAGCTCAAAGTCTACTACAAGCATACAAAATTTCAAAGGATTCCATTCAGCCAATTGGGAGAAAATTGATTCGAAGTGCACACTGGTCTCAGTCTGCAGAGTTCCTGAAAAGTCGGGGGTGATTATAATTTTGCTAAACTTATTTCTCAGTGCATAGTTTATCAATTGAAGTGATTCCACTTGTGATTGGTAGCTTATTAAGGTACATTAATACTCCCAAAAGGAATTGTTCCAATTTTAAGTGTGCTGGACACACTGAGTAAAAGTCTGAGCAGGTATCACTACAGGAATAGAAAGTTTTGCTTGATTTTTGAAGTACAAAGTTATCTGTTTTGGTTTGATCATTACCCAAACCATTTCCAAAGTACATATATGGTTTCTTTATGTCATTTGGAAGCTAAACTAGTGTACTAAGTATATCTGAAGAGAAAAGAGGGCAGGTTTGAAGCAGGTTTTGCAGCACCAACTGATTTCCTGAGTGCATCCATCCATCACTCTCAACAGTGGTATCAGAGCAAAGAAGGTAAACATGGGTGATGGTTTCCCTTCCTTCATTGACAAATTGGACAGAAACAACTATCAAGCTTGGTCATTGAGAATGAAGACCTATCTACAAGGGAGAAGTCTATTTGGATACATATCAGGAGATGAGGAGTTGCCCTCATTCAAGACTAGAGGACTACCTACAAAGGATGAACATGAAAGGCTCAACCAATGGTGTGCAAAGGATGCTTTGGCAAGGTCTTATCTCTTAAACTCTATATCTGACTTTCTTTTACCTCATGTAAGAAACTGTAAGACTTCCCAAGAGACTTGGGAAACCTTGTCAAATTATTTTTCTTCCAACACAAGGGCTAGGAAGAACCAATTATGGATTGAGTTCACAACCCTTAGGAAGCAGCCCAAGCAATCAGTTTCAGAGTATGTGACAAAGATCAAAGATGTGGCAGACCAACTAGCAAGCATTGGAGAGGAAATTGAAGAGGAGCAAATAGTCAGGCAAGTGACAAATGGACTCAAGGCAGATGATAAGTGGGAAAGTTTCACCACTGCAATGGACCTCTACATGGACATGCATACCCCTGATCTCACAACACTCATGGGCCAACTATTTACACATGAAGCAAAGTTCACCAAAGCTGGAGATCAATCAAAAGGTAACAACCCCTCTGCTCTCTATACTGATAAGAAAGTTAAAGATAAAGGCAAGAAGAAACAGGATGAAGAAGGCTCTACCTCTCAAGCTAATTATGCAGGGAGAGGTAGGTCATCTAGAGGAAGAGGCAGAGGAGGTAAGTCAGGTAGGGGGAGACCCTACAACGCATCACCTTGCAACATCTGTGGATTGTCAAATCATACCACAGATGAATGCTACAAGAACTACAAGAATCAGAGAGGAAGAGGCTACTCAAGAGGTGGATACTCTCAAGGGAGAGGCAGATTCAACCAACATCAAAGCTACAATGGGTACAACAACCAATACAACAACAACTACAACAACAACCACAATGGAAACTACCAAGGTGGATTCAGAAATAGAAGAGACTACAACAACTACACTGAGGAGCAGGATGACTCCTTATTGATCATGAATATGACCTCCAAGATAGGTACAAATGATGATCATTTATTTTACATTGACTCAGGATGTTCCAACCATGTAGCTGGCAATGTGGCATTACTTTCTGATTTGGAAGAGCCCAAGGGCAAACATCAGGTACAAACAGGTGATGACACTAAACACTCTGTTGTCAAAATTGGAAATGTGAAGACATGTGATGGTAATCAGAACCTATTAAGCAGGGTACTCTATGTACCAACAATAACTAAGAATTTGATGAGTGTTGGTCAGATTGTGGAGAAAGGTTTGCAGGTCAGATTCACACAACATGGAGCATATGTGGAGGACCCAAAACAAGGATTCAGAAGGATAGCCAAAGGGGAGAAATCAGGTAGATTATTTACATTTGAGCTAGAAGATACAAAAAACATTGCTTTGTATAATTACAAGGATCAGACACTTTCAGAGTTAGAGATATAGCATAAAAGATTAGGGCACATAGGTGAAAGGACTCTAAAGCAAATGTGCAGGGATCAATGTGTGCTTGGGATACCTAATGTATCCAAGCAACACATGATTTATAAATGTGGATCATGTCAATTTGGTAAGTCTCACAGATTACCCTACTCAAGGAAAGGTTTCATGCATGAAGACTACCTAGACTTGGTACACACAGATGTTTGGGGACCTAGCAAGGACCCTTCCATTTCTGGTTCAAGATATTATGTGTCATTTATTGATGACTATAGCAGGTGGACCATTTTATATTTTATGAAGCATAAAGATGAAGTGTTTAATTGTTTCAAGAGGTATCTTGCACTTGTTGAGAATCAAACAGGTAGAAGCTTGAAGAGGCTAAGATCAGATGGTGGAGGAGAGTACTTCTCAAATGAGTTTGAAGATTTCTTGCAGGAAAGAGGCATCAAAAGGGAGATCACTACAAGGTACTCACCTGAACAAAATGGGGTAGCAGAAAGAAGGAATAGACTTATAGTGGAAACAGCTAGGTCTATGCTCAATGAAAAAAGGTTGCCAAATTACCTATGGGCAGAGAGTGTGTCCACTGCCACTTATCTCATCAATAGGTTGCCATCCAAATCACTTGATGGCATGACACCATATGAAGCATGGCATGGTAAGAGACCCTCTCTGGATCATTGCAAAATCTTTGGTTGTGTAGCATATGTGCATATTCTCTCACAGGTAAGAGGAAAGCTAGACCCCAAGGCTGAGAAATGTATCTTCATTGGTTATGATTTGAACCAAAAGGGATACAGATTCTACAACCCCACAAACAAAGGGTTCAAGGTAAGCAGAGATGTCATATTTGATGAGAATGACTCATGGTATGAGAATGAATGCAGGAAAGTGAGTCTACCCTATGACATGGAGGAAGATTTTCCAAAGCTTACCAAGGAAGACCCAACTCAGCAAGAAGATTCAAGCTCAGATGATGATACAATAAACCTTGAAGAATTCAAAGCTTGGAAATCCAAAGGAAAGATGAAGATGAAGCAATTAGAGGATAAGCCAGAAACTTCTACTCAAGCAATGAGGAGATCTCAGAGAGAGAAGAAGAAGCCTATCAGATTTGGGTATGACACATCACTTGTAACTAAACATTCTGTATATCTTGCAAAAGACTTGTTGAATGAAGAACCAGGTACCTATGAAGAAGCAATTACAAAGTCACAATGGAGAGAAGCCATGGATGAGGAGATAGAAGCCCTCAAAGAGAGTGATACTTGGGACTTGGTACCCAAGAAAGATTCTATGAAGGTAATAGGATCCAGATGGATCTACAAATTGAAGAAGAATTCAGATGGAACAATTAACAGGTACAAAGCTAGGTTGGTAGCCAAGGGTTTTGCACAAACCCAAGGCATTGATTATGAGGAGACCTTTTCTCCTGTGGCCAAGATGCCAACTATCAGAGTTTTGGTGAGTATAGCTGCATCCAAGAATTGGAACATGTACCAATTGGATGTGAAGAATGCATTCTTGAATGGATGGATATCTGAAGAAGTCTACATGTCACAACCACCTGGCTATGAAGATCCAAAAAAGGTACATTATGTTTGTAAATTGAAAAAGGCTCTGTATGGTTTGAAGCAGGCACCTAGAGCATGGAATTACAGATTGACCACCTACCTTCTAGACCAAGGATTTGTGATGAGCAAAGCAGACACTTCTCTATTCATAAAGAGAAGTAGTACAGAGGTAATCTACTTATGTGTTTATGTTGATGACATCATCATTACAGGTAATGATGTCAATGGGATTAGACACATCAAAGGACAGATGATGAAAGAATTCAAGATTAGTGATCTTGGATTACTAAAATATTTCCTAGGTCTTGAATTGATCTATACAGATACAGGTATCTACATCACTCAAAAGAAGTATGTACAGGACATGGTCAAGAAGTTTGGTTTGCAGGATGCTAAGGTATCTACTACTCCAATGGAGGTTAACCAAAAGCTAAGTGCTCATGAAGGAGAAGAAATCAAAGACATTACAGGATACCAAAGTATGGTGGGTAGCTTGAACTATGCTACCTTGACAAGAATTGACATAGCATATGGAGTAAGTGTGCTTAGTCAATTCATGCACAAACCAAGGGTACCTCACCTAGAGGCAGCAAAGAAGATCTTAAAGTATTTGAAGGGAACACAAAGTCATGGTTTGTATTTTCCTTATACATCAGATATTGACATAAAAGTTTACTCAGATGCAGATTGGGCAGGATGCAAGGATGATAGGAGAAGCACCTCAGGATATATTTGTTTTGCAGGAGACAAGCCTATCTCTTGGTCAGCTAAGAAGCAACCTACAGTGGCATTATCATCCACTGAAGCAGAGTATAGAGGGCTTGCCAATGCAACTCAAGAAGCTATCTGGTTGAAGCTTCTATATACAGAGTTAGGTCTATTCACAAGATCACCTATCATATTTGGAGACAACACTAGCTCTCTTCACCTTGCAGCAAACCCAATTTATCATGCCAGAACCAAACACATAGAGGTTCATTACCACTATGTGAGAGAGAAATTGCTAAGTAAAGATATACAATTGACATATGTATCTACTAATATGCAATGTGCAGATTTACTTACAAAGGCATTGGATGGAAACAAGTTATGCAGATTCAAATCTATGATTGGATTGCAGGAAGTAATTGAAGAATGAAGAAGAAGACTTAAGCCAAAGTGTTTGGCTTGAGGGGGAGCTGTTGGTGCAAGACAAGCCTACACACATTGGCTTGGGACCTTGGACTCATTGAAGATTAGCATGGACAAAGGATTATCTAGGCTTCACTTAAAGGAAGACTCATGTGAACATATGCTTATATGTTATTACCTCTTTACCCCTTGTAAAAGTCTAAGTGACTTATCATTTGTTTGTAATCACTTTAAGTCATCCACCTACTTCATTAGTCGTGGAAATTTGAATGTTGAGATGGAGAGAATATCTCCCTACTTTTAGAGGAGAGATTCAAGGGAGCCTAAGTTTGAATTTCAAATTCAAATGATCTCAAGACTCCTATAAAAGATGAAGTAAAAAGTCGCGGGATATATTCCCACTCTAGCTCACTCCCCGAGGCATATTTTTCCTTGTAACTCATTGTGTGTGAAGGCTACTCTATTGCCAACACCACAATACCTCATTTAGCTATGCTTGTCAAGCTAATGAGATTGTACAAACACATTTATCAATAGAAGTATACATTCATCATCTCTGTTTTGTCTGAGTGTTCTACTCCAAGTCTGTCAACTTCAAAGGAGCATTTCTCTGGATCTACTGAACCAAATCAAGAGATCTATAGCTCATTGGAACCAGCTCAAAGTCTACTACAAGCATACAAAATTTCAAAGGATTCCATTCAGCCAATTGGGAGAAAATCGATTCGAAGTGCACATTGGTCTCAGTCTGCAGAGTTCCTGAAAAGTCGGGGGTGATTATAATTTTGCTAAACTTATTTCTCAGTGCATAGTTTATCAATTGAAGTGATTCCACTTGTGATTGGTAGCTTATTAAGGTACATTAATACTCCCAAAAGGAATTGTTCCAATTTTAAGTGTGCTGGACACACTGAGTAAAAGTCTGAGCAGGTATCACTACAGGAATAGAAAGTTTTGCTTGATTTTTGAAGTACAAAGTTATCTGTTTTGGTTTGATCATTACCCAAACCATTTCCAAAGTACATATATGGTTTCTTTATGTCATTTGGAAGCTAAACTAGTGTACTAAGTATATCTGAAGAGAAAAGAGGGCAGGTGTGAAGCAGGTTTTGCAGCACCAACTGATTTCCTGAGTGCATCCATCCATCACTCTCAACAGTGAGGACGGCTTGAGTCTAACTAGGGTTTGCTTTGTGGATTGCGAGTCTGAGATGTGAGGACGGGTGGACCAAGTCTGTTGTAAGCTTAGGACTGAAGTGGCATTTTTCGGGGTTTTTAGGTCGACAAGGTAGTTAGTACGTGCGGGTTTTGCGAGGACGGGTTGACCATGGCATTAGTGGCTGGATTTTGGCTTGAGTGGTAGCAAAGAGGAGATATGTCTCATTGGGATGTCCACGAGGAGTTTATGTGTGTGTGTTGTGATCGGGATGGTTGGAAAAAGGGCCTTTCTTTTGTCTCCTAATTCTCGAGATGCAGGAATAAAAAAAATGAATGAAAAAATTATATGTTTGTGTATGTGTGCATGTGGCTACGCGCCTATGTGGGCCGATAGGTGGGTGGACCCACTTTGGCCGGGTGGTCAAAGCCATGAACCGACGTCGGTTTCGCATAGGGCTAGCCGTCGGTGTGTCGCGCACTGCATTGGGTTGGTAGATGGGTGGAACAAACTCGATCAGGTGGTCGAGTCCACGAGTCGCATCCAGCTTCAGCGTAGGCCGGCAAGTGTGAGTAAATAGGTGAAAAAATAATGGAAAAAAAAAAGAAAAGAAAAATGTGAAAAAGTGAATGAGAAAAAAAAAATTTCCTTGCTTGAGGGGGGACAAAAGAGAGGCGAGAGAGCATGATTCTCAGATGGGAATATGTGTTTGTGTTGTGGGGATTTGGGTTATGTGTGGGCTCCCGATGAAACATGTCAAATTGAAGCTTAAGCTTGGCTAGGGTTTTGGTTGCGATGTGTCTATGGAAAGCTTGGACTTGAGGAATCCAATCGTGCTAGTTGCATTGTTTGTCTGCAAACCTTCCGGAAGTGTTCAGTTTGGCTCTTAGGTGGTATGACAACTTGAGAAGTCCTGAATCGCGTTGATGATGAGTGGTCCTGTCAAGGCGAGTGTTAGGCTTGAGTGGTCTTTGTCGTGTGTCCATCAATTTAGGAGTGGTGTAATGGCGACCAAGCATAGGATCTAATTGATGAACAAAAGAGCACAGAGTAGATGAAAAGGTAAGTGGGAATAGAAAACCCTAGGTGGGAAGGAAATGGGAAATTGGCAAGAGAACTCGGTTAGAAATGAGACAAAGGAATCAGCAAAACGATCGTGAAACCGGGAAAAGTATCGAAAACAGAACTCGGAAATGGTTTTTGATGGTGTGTGTAGAAAGTGTGTTGATATGTGGAGTAGAGATTCATGACGTGTTGAACGAATAGTTGAGAAGAGTGACGAGAGGGAATGTGGACATGTCTTCTGCTTGTATGCATATGGGTTGTGACGAGCTTGCATGTATGACGACAATGTGTGATGTGATTTCCTGATGTGTGTTTGCTCTTTCCATTTTGGTTGTAAATGTTATTGTGATTTGATGAAGAAAGGTTCTAATGTTTTAATGAAGTTTGTAGACAGGTAGACATGGCGGTGAAGATGCGAGAAGATGGACAAAGATGGTAAGTGAAATGATTGGATTTTGGTACTGACCAACGATTGTATGAGGGTGATTGCAGGTGCTACATTGAGGAAGAAGAGAATAGGCATGCAAGGTAAAGATTTGTATTTGATTGAGTGATGAGCACATGTTGGATGATTTGAGCGCAGGAACAATTTGGCTCGTCGAGGACGACTTCGCAAATAAGAAGAGGGGAGTATGTTAGCTCAGAAAATGGTTGGTTTTAATGCACTAATGTGGTTCTATTTGGCAGGAAAATGCGTTTGATTTCAGGTACTTGAAGAGTGGATTTGATGATGGAGGAGAAGTATTTGGAGTGTGTAGAGCCCTCCTACAGACATGAGGCCTGGGGGATATTTGGTGTGGTCTGCTACACCGGTGTATTGGACAGATGATGAGGACGTAGAAATCTAGAAAGAAATGGAGAAATTGACCCGTTCGATCTGTTGGAAGCTTGTGGCAAAGCTTGTTGATGAGTCCACAGGCATTGGAGTTGCCATTTTCCGACTAGGATTGTTATCTTTGTGGTATTGTTCATTGGGGATACAAGAAAAGAAGAGCCACAAGAGCCCACGTCGTCTTATCAAAAAGGAGGGAGTCGATTGGCTAAATTTTTTTTTTTGGAAGATAAGGGGAGGCAGCTTATGAAGAAGGGATATACATGTTTTCTTCGGGGAGATTTAGCAGGCAGAGAAAGGCAGAGAAAGGCAGAGAAAGAATCAGGGAGGCTCTCACTTGGTGACAGGTACAGATGAGCGCAATATCGTGAGGAGACCAAGGTATGCTGTGGAGAAAGGGCGAAAGGCACAACCGTGAGATGCGAGGGAAAGGAGATATAGGGTGTTGTAGGAATCGTTGAACAGAGGGAGATTGTATCACCCATGGAGGCAGCGACATGTTATCGAGGAAGAAACTCTTACGAATGAGAGCGCAATCTCTATCGAGGGGGGACAACTTGTCTCTTTAAGTGAATAAGAAACATGAAGGAAAGGGAAACTTCTAAAGAAGGCTGGGGAGAAATAGAACAAGAGGTGGACTTCGTCTTCAGGGTCAGCCATCAAAATTCTAGCTTTCATGACATAAGGCAAGGTGAGAAAAGCTGAAGGATCTTTGCTTTTCCTTTATGCTACTGCAGAAAAGAAGAATTGTGGGTTGTCCTACGAATGATGGAGCGTATTGTTGAAGCTACTCATAGGAGGTGTGACCGTTTCTTTGAGGCGGCTGCAATTTCCTGCACAATTTCCTTTTCCCTTTTCCGGATTCTGCTATCTGGTTAGTGAGGGAGAAAAAAGAATGATCACGAAATTACATTGGGGAAATAAATATAAAAAGGGAGCATCAGAAAGTTTTGAGGTATGTTTTCACAGAGTGGGAGAAGGAAGTTAGTATGAGAAGAGTTGGCTTGCAACAAAAAGAAGATAATGGAAAGTACATTCGCAAAAAAGTCCTGAAGAATTTATTCGTACAAGGAATGGAGAGCTCGTTCTTCCTCTGAAGGAAGAACTCAAGAAGGGTTTGCAGCTCAACTTGGGGCCAAGGAGACTATGTACTTTTGGCTCACTGATTGGATGCAGATAGTCCTCATTTGTGACCCTGATGTGTTCTCATAACGAGGGATTTATTTTCTCTTGGTTTTTTGGGAGTATACAGGGATTTGAGGAGTTGACAACAACTCAAGCATGAGCAGGAAAAACAGGCAATGCAACCCAGTCGAGGGCCATATACATAGGATTTGATGCAACACTTCATTTTTTCTGTAACGATCAGCAGCTCTTACAATTTCCCTTTGCAGTTTGACTGGAGATTATCCATGGGCCCTGATTACTCATGATTTGGGTCTTCCTGAAGAGGATGAAGTTCCCAAACTGGAGGACGAAGCGATTGCCAAGGAGTTAGAGCACATCTGCAAGCTTCACTATGGAGAAAATGCTCTGTCTCTCTCTCTGTGTTGCACAGAAGGTAGGAATGGCGCAGGTGGCTGTTGGTGTCCGTGTGCTACTGAGAGGTTTGAATCATATGCGCAACTCTGTGAGAGAAGCGTGGCCCGGGTGTCTGCTACACACGGAGATTGTTGATTGCTCCTGTGCTTTCTTGGAGCGCAGGCTTTAATACCAGCATTCTCATTTTGCAGAAGAATCGCACAGTTCCTTGTTTGAGAGGAACATCAGGAGTCACAATGTCGCAGCACTTTGGTGGCTGTGCTCGTGGGTGTTATCTGGTCGACTTACGGAAGGAGTCACAAGTCCAGCAAAGTCACAAGTGCAAATAATGTTCTACCACCATTCTTTGCTGCTTGGCTTCTCAAAACAATTTTTGTCACAGAGAGTGCTCTTTGGCTTGGATTTTGAGCAAGCGAGAGGAACCGACGGCTGCAGAAGCTGGACAGATACCAGATTCATGGAAGGGCATGACTAGTCTGAGAGAATTGTATGTCATTTTCACCGATTAAGAGGTCCTCGTCCAAAAGTGTTCAATGACTCCACATGGAATGGAAACTGCTTTGATTCAAATATGCAAGGACATGATGAACTTTGCAATGATGACCATACTTGTGCAGCTGGTCCACCTAAATTAAGTATGTCCAATCTCACTTTCTTTGTATGATGCCAGTTGTACACTCAGATTCAAATCAATGCTGTAAAGCCTTCTCTGGTGAATGTCTTCTAGCTTTTTGATGCTGCATCGTTGAAATGAATTTTCATGCCTAGTGATTTAGGTGCATGTTGCTAACTTTATTACTAGAATGGAACTTGGCCTCCATCCATGTGGTTCTCGGAATATACCTAAATTTATTTTAGGTAGATAATCAGCTTATAACAGTTACTTCAAGGTGCTTAAGGTGGTGCTGTTTCATTTTGAAGCTATAGCTCATAACTTTGTTCGAGTGGTGATCTGCATCAAATTTATTTAAGGTGGTTGCAACTTGTCAACTAGGTTTAAAATAGAAAACGGGATTGGGTAGCGGGGAGCAAAGAAAAAGAAGAAAACAAATGTGTGTTTGTGTGTGCATGTGTGCATGTGGGTGTATGAGTGTGTGAGGATGTGTGTGTGAATAAGGGAGAGAAATTTGTATGTATGCACTTGCATGTATGGGAATGTACAAAACCATGTGAGAATGTGAGTGTGAGATCTTGAGGGTAAGTGTGAAATAGCATGCAAAGAAGTGTGGGAGAATGAGTGAGCAAAAAGGACCTTGAATGTATGAGTGTCAAAGAGACAGAGGACGGTGCAAATAATAGAGTGCGAAAGGAAAGGGGCCCATGCTTTTGCGTAGAGACCAAAAGTCCTTCCCATATCTAGGTAAAGTGGAACCCGAGACTAGAGCATCCTTGGATGAACCTTCGGGATTGAAATTATTATGAAATTACCATCCAAAAACATTTGGATTTATCGGGGAACAAAAAAAAGTGGGCCAAATCCTGCACATTTGTGGCTTGAGGGCAAGAGAAGCTTTCCAAGACATGAGAAATTGAGCAAGTATGATTAGTTAAAGGTGTAATTATTTGCACATTTTCTTAGAGTAAAGACCTTACCTATTGGGGACCCAAAAGGAGGGACACATTCGGGGCAATCGTGGACTCCAAGTGAGGAAAGGTGTTAGAATATTCGGAAACTAGCAAAATACAAGCGTGTGCAAGGCATTTTCCCTTGGGTTTAGAGACTCAACATTTTGGTGCATTTTCCGGGAATTTATGAGCTAGTGCATAGACATAGGAAGGATCCATTGCGAGATAATTGTGGGTTCTAGGTAATCCAAGTGGATCGATTGCGAAGGGTTAAGCAAAATAAAGGCTTTCACAAACATCTTTTCCTTGGGCGTAAGAGCTTATCATTTTGGTGCGTCTGCCGGGAACATACGAGCTAGTGCATAGATATAGGAAGAATCCATTGCGAGATAATTATGGGCTCTAGGTAATCCAAGTAGACCGATTTCGAGGGGTTTAAACCAAATTAAGCCTCGTATAATCACTTTTTCCTTGGGCTCAAGACCTTTTCATTTTGGTGCGTTTGCCGGGAAATATATGAGCTAGTGCATAGACATAAGAAAGATCCATTGTGAGACAATTGTGGGCTCTAGGTGATCCAAGTAGACCGATTCCGAGGGATTTAAACCAAATAAAGCCTCGTATAATCATTTTTTCCTTGGGTTCAAGACCATAAACAGCTTAGGTCGGTTAAACTAACCTAACAAATATAAATGACTTCTGACTTCGAGAGGGAATATTCCATGGAATCTTCCCTTTACCATTGCACCGGGGGTGCTACCCTCGGACCCCCACCAAGGGGCCCGCTAGCCCCCTAGGACCCCCCAGCCAGGGGGCCTGCTGGCCCTCTTTGACCCCCCAACTGGGGCTCCTCATCTTTGCCATGGACCCCACAATTAAGGACCTTGGTAAATCCCTTCCCTTACAATACCTTACATGGTCCAATATGACCATCTAACATGCAACTTGGGATTCCCATCAATTGGGTAATGCATGCTTAACTTCTCCTCATAATGGGGGCCTTACAAAATGTGCATACAATCATGAGGGGTAGACATTGATCATATACAAACACCCCCCCTCAATGTTTACCGAATGATAAATCAAGTAGGCTTCTGTCCTATGCCCATCTCTTGAAGATGCCTATTAAGCTGTTGTCTTCCAAGTGCTTTAGTGAATATGTCAGCACAATTTGCATCTGTTGGGCAATATTCTAGCTCCACAATTTCATCTTCAATTAGCTCAAAAACATAATGGTATTGTACTTCTATATGCTTTGTGCGAGCATGAAATACTGGGTTGTTTGCAATGGCCATACAACTTTGATTATGACACTTGAGTATAGTCACCATATTTGATGGAAAGCCTAGATCTACAAGAATTCTCCTTAACCACACTGCCTCACAAGAAGCAAAACAAGTTGCTTTGTACTCTACTTCAGTGGAGGAGAGTGCGAGAGTTGGTTGCTTCCTACTTACCCAAGAAAATATTCCTGAACCAAGTGAGAAAAAATATCGAGAAACTGATTTTCTAGAATCATAATCTCCAGCCCAATCTGAATCACAATATCCTTGAAGTGTATCACTTGTGGTATAAAAAATACCAAAATCCAAGGTTCTTGCAATGTACCTTAGAATTCACATTCCAACATTCTAGTGACTCTCCTTAGGTTTGTTGGAAAACCTGCTTAACACTCCAATAGCATAGCAAATGTCTGGTCTAGTGTTGTAAAGAAAATTAAGACTTCCAACGAGCTTCCTATACTTCTTAGCATCTACATCAAGCATGTTATCATCCATAGATAGCTTATGATTTACCTCCATAGATGAGCTAGTTGGTTTGTAATCCATCATTCCAAATGCCTTGAGAATTTCTTGGGCATATTTTGTTGTGAGATGAAAATGTCATCCTTTCTTTGCCATACTTCAATTCCCAGAAAAAAATGGAGTAGACCCAAGTTTTCCATTTCAAACTCAGTTCCCAAGCTGATCCAAGTTTGATTGATGAGCTCCTAATGATCCCCTGTAATGATCAAATCATCTACATATACAACGACAACAACTAGCTTGCTATCCCTTCTCGTTAGATACAACTTAGCATCAGAAGTACTTCTTTCAAAACCCATATTTTTGAAACAATTATCTATCCATTGGTACCAAGCCCCTGGATCTTTCTTAAGTCCATACAAAGCTTTCTTCAACCTCCAAACTTTATTTTTTGAATTGGGCACCTCAAAACCTGGTGGTTGAGATACATATACCTCCTCCTTGAGGTGACCATTCAAAAATGCAAATTTGACATCCATCCGGAAAATAGGCCAAGCCTTTTGTGCAACTACTGCAAGTATCGTCCAAATAGTTGTCATGCGCGCTGTTGGTGCAAAATTTTCTTGAACATCAAATCCTTCGATCTTTGAAAAACCTTGTGCAACTAATCTTGACTTATACTTTTCTAATGTTCCATCTACTTTATAGTTAGCTTTCCAAATCTATTTAGTACCTATTACCTCTTCTTTGGCGGCAAGTGGACTAGTTCCCATGTATCATTTTTTAGTGTACTATCATACTTAGACTCCATTGCCACTCTCCAACTTGGATCATCAAGGGCTTCTTCAATGGTGGTAGGTTCCTTTATCGAGCCCATGATATCTGGCATTAGAGCCATGTTAACAATGTTTTCTAAGGCTCTTCCTTGCTCCTCTATTCTCTTTGACCTTTGTAATCCATCCAAGGATGATTCTAGTACATCTACATGTGGATTGTGATCATCAAAGAGATGTGCCCACTTTGATAGTGGCTTATGCTGTGCAGCTACAATTAGTTGGTATTTTACTGAGGAAATTTCTCGATCAGATGTTTCCTCCTCCTCAACTTTAACCTGTCTTTTGCTAGGCACAAGGTGAGATATTTCTCCATTTGATGAGATATTAGATTTACCTTTATCTTCTACTAAGTGTGGTTGTTCATCAAACACCACATCTCGATTGACAAAAATATTCCTTGCCTTAGGATCCCACAAATTGTATGCTTTAGACTCTATGTATCCTAAGAAGACACACTTTTTGCTTTTTGAATCCAACTTTGATCTTGTTGAATCAAGAATATCTGCATAAAAGAAACAACCAAAAATTTTGAGTGATTTTGTTTAGCTTCGATTAAGGATGTAGACTATTGTATTGACTGCTTCTACCCAAAATGAAACATGCATGTCTTGAGCCTTTAACATACGATGAGCCATTTCAACTACTATCTTGTTCCTATGCTCAATGCCATTTTGTTGAGGTGTATGAGTTGTGGTAAGTTGCCTTTTCACACCATGCTCCTTACAATAACTATTGAGTTCTATTGACAAGAATTCACCTCCTCTATCTGTTTTGATTTTCTTCAATTTCCTTCTTGATTCATTTTCCACATACTTATGCCACGTTTTAATTTTTTCAAAAGCATCAACCTTCTCTTGAATGAAATAAGCCCACATCTTTCTACTATAATTGTTGACTAACAGTAAAAAGTAGAAAGATCCTCCTAAAGCAGGTGTAGACATTTTACCACAGAGATCATCATGTACCAACTCTAGAGGAGCTTGAGATCGATTGTTGGTCTCTCGTGAGAATGCCTTTTGTTGTTGCTTGCTCATCATACAAGCTTCACAAGGTTCCTACAACTCTAAAAATGCAGGCAAATGAGCAACCATCCTTGTTCTTTGCATATCCTTCAAAACTACAAATCGGAGATGCCCAAATTATTGGTGCCATAACCTGCTTACATCTTTATCTTCTGTAGCACTTAAGGCACTTAACTCATACAAGTTATCATGTATTATGCCTTTTCCTACTACATTACGTGATGAATCCATGATTTCTGCACCACTCTTATTGAAGTGAACTTCGAGTCCACGATTTGTTATTGCAAAAACTGACGACAAATTTCTTTTAAGTGTAGGAACATAGAGAACATCAGATAACTTATTCTCAACACCTGGAGAACTGATAAAAGAGATGGTTCTAGTTCCTTTTGCTGGGCACTTGGAGTCATTTCCCACCACTACATTGAAGGATTTCCCTAGAGGCACTAGGGAACTATACCAATCCTTTTTACTGGTCATATGGCGAGAAGCTCCACTATCTAAAATCCATGGTTCATCAACACAAGCTTCAGCAGATGAGCATACCTCTTCAATAGCTACCCATAGTTCCAGCTCTATGTTTTTTACAGACTCTTTGTTCTTCCAAGATGATTGTACAGTCCCGTTTTTGTTCATCAGCTTGCTTTGTTCTGCAATCCTTGATGGCATGACCTTTATTTTCACAATAGTTGCAAATTGTAGTGAACTTTTTCTTCTTTGGCTTCTTCTTTGATCCATCAGAAGAGCCTTTTCCTTTTGTTTTGGCTAAGAATGTAGCATCACTTGTACTTTGCCAATTCTTCAACGGAATCTCCTCTTCTAAAAGCATAGCATAAAACTCTGCAAATGTAAGGGGAGTTGGTCTGTCCTAAGTGTTAAGGGCTGTTACTAATCCATCATACTTTGCTGGAAGAATACGCACACATCTTCATGCCAGCTCTTCTGGTGTTACACCAACTGCAACCAATGGATCTTGAAGATGTTTTATCCGTTTGATAAAATCTTCAGCTTTCATTGCCAACTGATTTTCTAAATTATGTATCCTAGTTTCGTTCTTGGTTTCATACTGATGAGCCAATGTGCCCTAAGCCTCATGTGCTTTTTTAGTACGTTGAGCTAAACTAAGCACAGAATCACTTACACTAGTGACAATTGCACATAATGCATCAACATTCCACCTCTTCCAAGCTCCTAGAAGATCTAGATCTGGTTGAATCATCAGTCTTGAATATGCTAGATCTTCAATTGGTATAGGCTCTAGATCCAATCCCATCGGTCCCATGATAGTGGCAAGTAATTCATAAGAGTCAAAAATTGCAGAAATTTTGAACTTCAAGAGTGTATAGTTGGTTCCATCCAGCTTCCCTTTAGTGAATGCAGGTGGAGAAATTTGAATAGGTGCACCATTAACATTAACTAAAGCACCAAGGCTAGTGTTTGATGATGAAGCCATGATGTAATCACTCGAATAATCTATTAAAATTCTAGTCTGCTAGTAGGCTAAAATAGTGATACTTCTCAAGATATTTGAACCTTATAGCTCTGATACCATGTAAGACATGCAATATAACACAGGAGTAGTAGTAGAGAAGATAACAGATATAGGAGAATCTCAACAATTTTCTACTAACAGCAAGTACAAAGGTGATGGCCTTGTCCACCCATGCACTCTCAAGGTAGAGCTTAAATGGTGATCTAGACAATTCTAGATAGGGAGAAACAAGGTAGAGGTATGGGGGCTCGATTCAATGTCTCAGGTAGTCCAGAAGAAATGTATATATAGGATAATGGGCAGCCTTCCACGGATGGCTATACATGGGTAGTAGAGTGTGGACGGCCACCGCTCGCATAGTTGCTATACACAGCTTAGGTCGGTTAAACTGACCTAACAAATATAAATGACTTTTGACTTTGAGAAGGGATATTCCATGGAATATTCCCTTACTCTTCTGTCGGGGGTGCTGCCCCGAGACCCCCACTAGGGGGCTCGTTGGCCCCCTAGGACCCCCACCAGGGGGCCCGCTGGCCCCCTTGGACCCCCCAGTCGAGGCTGCTTACCGTTGCCCTGGACCCCACAATTAAGGACCCTTGTAACTCCCTTTCGTTACAATACCTTACATGGTCCAATATGACCTTCATTCAACACACAACTTGAAATTCCCATCAATAGGGTAATGCACACTTTGCTTCTCCTCATAATGGAGGCCTTACAAAATGTGCATACAATCATGGGGGGTAGACATTGATCATATACTAACAAGTTTATGGTCTGTATCACGTTTGGATCATCCACTTGGAAACCATCTTATGTGCGACCCCCCCTCCCCCACATCCAAAATAATCATTCATGTCATTGACAAAGAGTATCACTATCATTGGATTTTGGCTATGGGGAAATAGTAGACGATGGATCTACACAAGATGGGAATGAAGGTTAATTAAGCAGCTAAGGCCATGGGTGGCAATAACAAAGAGAAGATGAGGCAGGGGGAGCCCTTTCTAATAGATCGCTTTAACCTCATTCCTCGAGAAACATGTCCATTGACATTTATTCAAGCTGAGGTGTTCCCCAGAAGCGTTGATCAACTTGATGAATTTAGAGCTACACTCTAGATCTTTTAGGGATTAAAGAATGAAGTACCACTTGAGGCAATCATAAGCTTTTTCAAAATAAATCTTCATGAAGAGCATATTTTGAGAAGACTCCTTAGCAAAATCTAGGCCTTTGCACACATTAATTAAAACCTCCAAGATGGATCTACTCTTCATGAACCCTTTTTTTACCTCATTCATCCATGAGCAAATATGTAAGTATATGAAATTAGCAAGGACATTTGCAAAGATTTTATAGGTGTTTAGTAGCATAGTGATTGGCTGTGAGTTTTCAATTTTGTTTCCTCTATCCTTTTTGTGAAGCCATTTCATCACACCTTCATTGAGAAAGTTGGGCAAAGCCTCAAAGTGCAAGGCCTCTTGCCAGAACAAATGCAAAGAGTTCACCAAAATATCCTTTAGTGTCTTGAAAAACTCATTCGTGAGGCCATCAAAACTTAGGGTTTTACCATTGGGCAAAAAATGAATAGCTTCAATAGTCTCTATGTCATTGATGGGGGTGTTAAGAATATGCATCATATTTTGCAAACTTTTTTTGGCTTCTAGTTCTAGAGATCATATTCATGTAATCACACTTCTAAGAAGAGACTGGAGTGGACATCCCCAAGAGACGAGTGAAATGGTTGGCAATAGTAGTTCAATGTTCTCTTCATTAGTCATGCATTCCACCCTGTAATTGTCAATCATATACGACTTCCTTACGCTACTTGTTCATGAGTTTACATGTACCTTTAGTTGGTTTATTTGCTTTTCCTCCTCACTAATATTTGAAATAAATCTGTAGATTCTTTCTTTGAATTTCTTCTTCATAATTAAGCTTGCTTCTAATTTATCAGAGCCTAAGCTAGAGGTGGGAATTTCCTTTCTTGACTTTTGCCTCAAGACATTGGAGCCCATGACAAATATGTTCCCTTATTGCACATTGAACTCATCAAATATCCTTTTGAGGCTTGTTAAGTAGATATTGTGTTTGGTTGAGAACCACCTTCTAGAACTTGGCCAAAGAGGCATGGGTGCTGAAGGCCTTGATCTAGGCAACTGTTGTGGAAGGAATCCATAGCCTCCACAACTGAAGAACTAATCAACTAAGAAGACTAACTAGCCAAGCTCACACTAGGAGAGAGAGATCTGTTTCCACCCAACCAACCCCTCCAATATATAGCTCCAAGTCCAAGGGGGTAAGTCCCTCTCAAGAGGACATGTGTACCTTCCATCACATGGGTCCTAAGGTATTCACATGGTTTCCAAGCTCAGGAAATCACATGAAATCACATGGCTTCTAAAAGAAGACTCTCCAAGCTTTCACGTACAAACCAAGTGGCTAGGAGAAGCTTCCAATCAAGCCTAAGGTACTCAACCTTAGAGAATCAACCCTAAGGTTCAAGACCCATCTAAAAGGGGTAAATAAAGCATAAATCCAAAGGGTTTCATACCTAGAAACCCAAGGGTTCTACCCCTTAGACCCATGTAATTATACAACATTCTCCCCCCCTTAAAAGCATTTTCATCCTCGGCAATGAGTGGAGATATATACCTTGGGGTATTCCCCGTGCTCCATGATCAATCTCAGGCATCATGGCTTTCATCTCTCTAAGTTCGCCTCTTAATTTGAAAGGTGAGTTCTGCCTTGACTGAATCTTAAAAGAGGAGAATCCATGTGTAGACTAATTTCTTGCCCCAATCATTCAAAGTTCCATCTAGTTTGCATACAAAAAAGAATTGAGTTGAATGCAAAGTATGGAAAGAATGAAAAGGGTAAAAGAGAACATCCTTGCCTATTTCCTTGTTTAAGAAATGTGCCATCTGGCTCTCCATAGCTCAAACATGTGAATTAGGTGGATAGAAAGTGACTTTTGCTAAATTACTACCTTGGTCCATTGCTTTGCACCACTTGTGCATTGACTTAGCAAAATAGATGAATGCTACTTAAGGTTTACTTATCAGATTCATCTCCCAAGTTAGAATCCAACTTGTTCTAAAAGGAAGATGAATCTCACATAATCCCTGCCCAAATCACTCTCTTTTAGTGAAATGGGTGGATTTTCTTGTTTGCAATTCACCTCTAATAAATCTAAATAGAGGGGAATTTCATTATATAATCCCTACCTAACCAATAGAATGGTAAAGGTGGATTTTCTTGTTTGCAATTCACCTCTAATAAATCTAAATAGAGGGGAATTTCATTATATAATCCCTACCTAACCAATAGAATGGTAAAGGTGGATCATCTAGTTTTTACAAGGATATAACATCCTTTTTATCTTCAGAGAGAATTTTGAATAGCTTACCAAAAAGTGGATTCTAATGTTCTTTCAAAACTTTACATAGTTATGAGAATCCACTTTAAGGGACTAGAATCCATAGCGATTAATCTAACTATTGTAGATTCCAATTGATTGAAACCTATTTTACTTGTTCTTCCAAAAAGATTAAGATATTTATAACTACATCCCAAGATGGGAACTCATAGTGTAAAAGATCGTGTTATCTTTAAGGTCATAAGTAGAAATAGATTATTCCAATCATTTCTTTACTGCTTATTCCTTACGGATGTTTAGTTGGATCTCAAACCTTAAAGGTCTTCTTAATCCTTCCAAAATTCTCTCCCTTATATCCTAGATCTATTAAAGATGTCCTATGTTGACATCATAACTAGATCTTTTTTATTCTTCAATTGACTTGAAATATCAAGCATCCAAAAGATCATCTTTTTTGAGCTTTCTTTCAAGCTTGGCATAAGATCATCTTTATGTTTCTCGAATTTCAAGTTATGATTTTGGATGAAGTTTTTAGAGCTTCATCCTTTGGAGTTTACCTTCAAACTCAAAGAAGTTGATCCTCCCTTTATTTCTAACTCTCTATGAGAGATAGATCCTTTTGTATCTTGTTGGAAGAATTGTTCTTCCCTTTGTTGGAAGATGCCTATTCCTAGACATTGTCTTCTTGATGTTTTCCATTGGTTCATGAGTCCCTTTTTCTTCTGGCCATCAAGCAAAAGTACTCAACGGGATTCAATACCCACTGTCCCATACTAGTGGGTTCCTCATCCAATCCACATAACTTTGTCTCTATACTTTCTCACCTTTTCTGTCCTTTTAAATGCCATTCATACTATCGTACCAAATTATAAGAGCAAGGACTAAGGTGCTTAGATACACCACTGCTAATCTTACTTAAATAATTGGTTAACCATTTAATGTGGTGTGACTCATCTTATCAAACTTAAAGTTTGACTTGATCTTTGCCCTACTTGGGTCTTTTGGCTTTCTTCTCTTCTTTAGCCAAAATAAGAGATAAGACTAGGTCTTTCTCAAATAGATCCCTTCATGTTCAATGCTTTACCCATGGGTTTTACTTGGGGATCTACCTATTATGCTTCATACAGGAAGTCATATTCCTTAGATCTATATTACTGGAATCCATAACATATGTTATGTTATCCCCATGCAGCATCAAGATACTTTTAGGATTATGCTTTATAACCCTACTTAGGATTCATACAATCCTTAGAATATGTGAAAGTGTTCACTTGCATTGAGGTTCTTAGAGAATTCCCAAACCTTGAGAACTTTATTTAGGTTGGAAGACGTAATGAAAGAAGTATGAAGTACTAGCATGAAAGAAGTATGAAGTACTAGCATATGAGGAAGTACTTCAACTTTATCTATTTCTTGCCGATCTTTTACCTTGCAATACCCTAATTGGTCTTTTCAAGGCATAAGATACAAGTTCTTGGGGACTTTCTCCCCTCCTTAAGAGTTTTCACCCTCGAAAACTACCTGAGAGTATTTGAAAGAGTTAATTTTCAATCTTTTATTGTTCTTCTTGGTTAAAAGAACTATTCAGAGCTTCTTGCTTTCTCTTCTCCAAGCATATAGAACAAATGTCCCAAGGTTCAAGTTTTGAATTACCTCTAAATTTGATGTCCCATACCACCAAATCAACTTCAGTGGTAATGTAAGTCTAGATGTCCCATACCATCCGACTTACACTTCCACTTCCACTTAAGTAAAGGTAACTTAAGCTTGAATTTTTGGGATCAAACCTTCTTCAAATAAGGTAAGATCTATCACTTCTTGGACTTGTAAGTGTTATTTCCACTGCAAATCATATGTATTGCCCATGCTACAATGGACTTTCAACTTACCAAGTCTCAATTTTAGTTGCAACTTGACAAGACTTAATGTCAAAGATTGGTTTTTCAATGATTCCTTTGTTGAGATGTACTCTAAAAGACCATTTTATGTCATTTGATAATAGAGCTAGTTTATACTCAAGTAGATATTATCCCTTATTGTTGGTGCATTTTACCCAAGCCTACATGCTTGATATGCTTGATATTATGATCATTTGTAAGCCACATGTGTAGTCATGTGAACACCTCTTGTAAAATAGTACATTTTATCTCTTGTAATTGAAAAAAGAAAAAAGGAAAAGGATGGCTGTTGCAGAGCTAAAGAGCGCACAAAGCAGAGAAAAAGACGGGCCCCAAAATTTTTCCGATTTGGACATCATATTTTTGTATCATAATCATTCTTGTAATATATTTTCCGTTGTAAAGGCACTAGAGGAGTCCTCTAGATGCATCCCCACAGAAGATTAGACTCTTACCCATGTAAAATAGTAGAAAATTAGTCTTTTAGTGAATAAAGTGCCGGTCTCTTGTGTGAAAGGACCATTTTTAGGGCACTAGTATATAAGTCAAATGTGACTCTTTGTAAAGAACTTTTTGCCATTGTGAGAAGAGAGAGCACAGAAATTCGAATTTGTGTCTTCTTCCCTCCGTATCTTCTTCTTCGTGAGCTTGTATGCATGTGTATTGCTTGGAAAGAGTGCTTGTGAGTGTTGTCTATCCATGAAAGTGTTTCTTTGCTGTAGGTAAGGTGTGTGCGAAGTGTAGGAAGTGCTGAAGTGTAGGAAAGTATTCCCGCGACTCAGTATTTCGCTCATAACTTGAAGTAGGAGCGTCGGAATTGAGTGAGACCACTGCCATTGGATGCGTCTTCTCGAGAGCTTCGAAACGCATATGCTATTTGCTATATTTGGAGTTCGGAGCTGGGAGAAAAGTCCAAAATACTGACGGCTGCTGCACCAAGTATCGTTTCGCCTTGACCAACAGTTGGAGCTTGTTTGGATAAGTCTTTGCCTCATTTACATTCTTTGAGTAGTTCATTTGCATTGATCATTACATGATTGCATGTCCTCATACACTCGGCTAGGTTTGTATACTCTTTGGATTGATAATTAAAAGCGTGTATCCCCACTATATGCACTTGTGAGGGGATTGAGGTATAGTCTCTTTCTCCGCAAGTCCCTAAGTTGATACTTAGGTCAACACACTTTTTGGCGCCGTTGCCGGGGATTGACGAATCAAACCGAGGCATTCGTGTGATGGTAAGTAGCTTTTTGCATTGAAGTAAGTGGAGGAGTGGAAATCTTTTCTTCTTTGGTAAGTCATTTTCAGCCGCACTTGCTACTTCTCATTCTTGGAGTGTGTGTAGTGAGTTGTTAGTTTAGGGAAGTGAGTAGAAGGAGTAGAGTAGGAATAGTTAGAGGGTAGACCAAGTCATTAGGGTAGAGTTTAGTTTTGTTCAGAAAAGTTTCCTTTTTGTAAGCAAGAAAATCCCAACTATAAAAGCCAAAAAATTCATTTTGCAAGTTACTTGTGCTTTTGAGCAAGTATCGTGGAGAATCCCTGTCGAGTATCGTGAGCTGTGGACCGAGTCGTGTGAGCTGGGTAGAGCGATTGAGGTGTGATTAAAGTGTTGAGAGAAAGAGCTTGAGGTAAGCACATTCACAGTTGCTCATATTTATCATTTGAATCCAGTTGCTAGAACCAAACGATCTGCGCCAGGTATCGGTTGAGATTTACAGGGGGTAAAAAGGTGTGTTTTGATTGACACAGAGAGTGAGGAGAAGAGAGAGGAGCTAGGAGATCAAGGGGTCAAATTCAAAACTCAAAAAACATTTTTCAAAATTGTCTAAGGGTCAAGTATCGTTTTGCTCCCGCGGTTGAGTATCGCGATACTTAGCAAGTATCGTTTTGCTCCTGTGGTCGAGTATCGCGATATTTCCCATCGATCGTGTATCGTTTCATACCCATCGCGATACTTGGTCAGAGATCGTTTCCCAACGATCGTTGATCGTATATCGTAGATCGTGTATCGTTTTGTGCCGATCGCGATACTTGAGAAGTATCGTGTGGACAAAGATCGCGATACCTGACAAGTATCGTGTATCGTTTTGCCAGCGATCGTTTGCGAGAGAGATCGTGTATTGTTTGGCTTAAGTATCGTGTATCGTTTCACATAGATCGCTATACTTGCGAAATATCGTGTATCGTCGATCGTTTCAATTCAGAGATCGTGTATCGTGGATCTCAAATATCGTGGATCTCAAATATCGTGTATCGTCTGATCTTCAGAGATCGCGATACTTGTTCTGTGTGTCGTGTATCGTTGCAATCCAAGTATCGTGTATCGTTGGAAGCTAAGTATCGTTGGTCCTAAGTATCGTGGTAGTCAAGTATCGTCAGAGGCCGTGTATCGCCTGTAATCAAATATCGTGTATCGTTTTCTTGCAAGTATCGGTATCGTTTCACTCAAGCGATCGGTAGCGTTTGTGAGATATCGCGATATTTGTCAGGTATCGGGTATCGTATGAACACAGAGATCGTGTATCGTGGAGTTTGGGAGGCAAGTATCGTGTTCTGAAAAAAATTCTTCTTCAGTCATTTCTTTCCAGCCCAAGTCTTCTAGACATTTTTGACCTATAGAGAAGAGTGCCAAAGGCCCAAGGGTATCAAAGTCTGATCAGAGTTTAGAAGTGGATGAACCTGAGATCCGGAAGAACCCTAGGAAGCCGAAGAAGTGTAATTTCTTCCGTAGGTAGTGTAGCAGAGCCAAGTAACCGTTCACATTATTCTGAGACCTCCAGTGAGTCAGAAGAAGAAATTCCCATGGCTTTAGAGGACATGCAGAACACAATACCCATGATTAGCATGATGTCAATCATTGAGGGAGAGTACAGAACCTCCTTGGAGTATGTGAACACTAACCACAACGAGGTCCCCATTTATCTGGATGGTCTAAACAGATCTGTGGCCAGGTTAAAGAAAGCGTCAGAGGCTTACATAGTGCCTAGACCCGCAGTCAAATACGTAGGAGGACTTTACATGGACAAAAGGGATATACAATATGTTGTCACAGAACACCCAGAGAACATTAATGAAATTGGTGAAGAAAATAATGCTTCAAACGTAAATGGAGAGGGGAATGAAGAGCAAGTGACCACGCCTAGAGGAAGATCTACAGTTGCAAGGATTTGGAGAGGAGATCTAATTCCCCAAGATGACACCTTAATGGATGTATATTTGATCAATGGGATGGAACATCTCCTTAGAGCACATTCCTCAATTTGGGAAGCTGCTCCTAATCCCGTCACCATTTATGAGTTGCAGGATCCCGATTTTTCCACCATTATCACATATCTGGATAAAAATCAAAGAAGATATTGGCCCATAACAGAAGTGGAAAGAGCGGAATTGAAATATCAAAACATCCCAGTGTTCCCACCTTGAGACCAAGCCACTACCTCAAGAAACCCACTGGGGACGCCCCATAATGATTCATATCAACAGTCGGGCCAAACACAACAAACTCAACAAACACAACAGACCCAACCAACTCACATCCCCGTCAGACCTCCTGTGCAATTTGCAATGCCTGTAAATAACCCTAACTACCGACCTCAACCAGCTATTGACCCAAGACATGGAGTTCATGCTCCAGTCAGACCACCGGTAGTAAGAGGACCAGGCATACCTATAGGAAGACCTATTTTTCCAGTAATGCCTAGACAACCCGAAGCAGGAAGACGACTAAGGCCAATCCAAGTTGCCAAATGCATGAGAAATCATTATGATGGCTCTAGTGAACCTTACAACCATATAGCGGAATTTAAACAAGTAATCAGAGCCGAATAGGTAGAAGACTTCCTGATTCAATATGAGTCTTTTGGCCTTACCTTGTCAGACACAGCATTGGCTTGGTTTCAGCCATTGGACCCTAATACCTTTCAGAACATGGAGCAAGTATATCAAGAAATGATTGAGGAATTTACTAAAACAGGAATTAAAAACAATTCTTCATCATTAATCCATAGCTTCAAGCAAGCCCCTACCGAGTCAGTGAGATTGGCAGCCAGAAGATTCAAGCAATATGTAGACAGATGCCCAGTGGAAGAGAGGCCGACACAGAATAAAATGGTGTCATTATTTTTGGAAGGGTTATTGAACGGATCCTTAAGATCTTTGGTGTATGTAAAAAGAGTTCAGACCTTGCAAGAATGCATGAAGGAATGCATAGATTTAGAAGACAACCTTGCAGAGGATCTGAAAATACCTCAAGGAAGCTCTAAAAGCGAAGATTCGACCAGTAACGCATCCATACCTAAAAACAACGTAGAGGAAATAGCCGACTTGTTAGCGAAAAAGTTGAACGTTCAAGGACAGAGGAACTACCCCAATAACCCAATGAGAGTACCCATGCTTAGAAGGTGTATGCATTGCGGAGGTGATCATCCTTCTCACTTGTGTACTAGGGGAGTAGTTCCACCACCAGCTTATGGTTATAATAGACCCACTATCCCAGGACCTCTACAATATTGCAGTATGGAACAAAAATATACAAATCATAGCACAGAAAAATGTCCTTACAATAGGCAAGTAAGACCTGCACAGCAATACATGAGACCGTACGGATACCCCCAGAATCATCAGGGAGGTGAAGCTTTTAGGTATCCTTCTTATCAGCCGCAAGCGCCAGCACCGCGACCATACGCATATCAGGGATACACACAACCACAGCCAGTACTAGGACAACAACCGCCCCATCCCCAGAACGTTGTCCCAGTCAAGATTGCCCAACCAGAAGAAAACCTAGAGAGAGCTATAGTGCAAGCCACACCTTTGACTAGTAATGAACCATACGACTCATTTTATGATCCTAGTCAAGGAACATACTCTAATTATGAAAGCTCAATGACGGAATATGGACAATTGTACGAACCATATGCTTATGGCATGGAAGCACCAGATTGTTCATACGGTTATGAGCAGGACTATGTGTCATTAATGTACACAGCTCCTAGAGCAACCATACCACTCCGACCCATGAACAGACCGCCTGTACCCAGAGGACCATGTTACAGGTGTGGAGGTGATCATTATATCAGGGAATGTACATTGCCAAACCCACCACCACCACAACGAGTCTGCGAAGGTTACTGTAATGATTGTGGTAAGGAACACCTATTCAGAGACTGCCCAAAGAATCCCAACAAGATTACATCAAATGTACAAATCAACGTAATAGAAGTAATAGAATCATCAGGGAGTGATAAAGAGTACACAGTACCATTGAAGGCAATAACGAGAGCCAAAGCCAGAGAGACCCCTGATAAAACGGATGAGAACAATCAAAGCGATAAGGAGAGGAACACGCCCATCCCTCAAAGAGTTGAAGATTCAAAAGAGCCGGAGAAAAGTATTGCAAGTAAAAGGTCCCAGAGATGGAAACACCGAAGAGAGAGACTAAAAGAAAAGAAATTACGGCAGAAAAAGGAAAATGAAAGGAACGAACAAAATTCAAAAGAAGAGCAGAGAAAGAATGAAGAAAGTAAAAATGAACAATACAAAAAAGAAGAGGTAGGATCAGTCCTAGAAGATCCTATGCCTGAAGAATTAGCCATGTGGATTCAGGCATATAAGGCAAGAATAAGAGCAGGACCTACCATAGAACGACACGAGAGAGAATATCCAAGAGGCGACTTAGAAAAAGAAAGACTAGAAATCTGCAAGAAATTGATAGAAGTTGCACAGCAAACCTTAGAAAAACCTGCATCGCCTTTACCCAATACCCGAGTTTTTGAAGGAGAATTCCAAGAGTGTGTAAACACTCATGAAAAGCCTGAAGTAAGTAGACCACAGGATGACGAATGTGGTGTTGAGAGAAAGGAAGGATCCATAGTCCCTGAAGTAGAAGGAGAATGGACTAAGGATCTATGGGCACGAGTCCAAGAGGACAAATGGAAGAAGGTGGAAGGAATGGAACCGCCCTTTGAAGAATTAGAAGCAGAAAATGAAATAGAGGGTTCAATACCTGAACTAAATTCAGAAGAAATTTTTCCAATGGATGCAAGTGACCAAGGAGAGGAAGACATAAGGGAACTGCCCAACTACACTGGGGAGTACGAGCACAATTCAGAATTGCATCGCATTCCATCCATGAGGAAGCGAGAAACGAACCCGTCAGTTCAAACATCTGAGATCATACAACGCCTTAGAGAGGTAAAAATCCCATGTACCCTGACATTTGAAGAACTATTAAAGGTAAAACCACATTTAAAAGAGAAATTAATCAATCAATGGGAAGTCAAGGAGGAAAAGAAAGAGACATCAGATGAAGTAAACACAGTGAGAATTCCAGTGGATAAAGTAGGAGACTTTAGTGAAGGAGATGAAGGAAATACCTGCCTTCCAATTACCTATAGGGATTACACTACCAAAGCCATACTAGATTCAGGAGCTGGTGTTGGCATTGCTACCAAAGAAATTTGGGAGAAATGGGGACAACCAGCATTAAGACCAACACGCATGAAAATACAAATGGCAGATGGACATACGGAAAGACCCTTAGGATTGTTGGAACGAGTAGTCTTCACTACGTGTGGAGTAGAATTCGAACACACTTTAGCAATATGTCACTTCGAAAGGCCAAGCAATTATGAAATGATCCTGGGAAGGCCTTTCATGAGACAGCTAAAGGTCGTACAAGATTGGGGAAAAGACGCAGTTTACCTACAACACGCAGGAACCACCACTAGGATAAACCTACATACATACACTTATCAAGATGTGCCACCCCTACAGTGGAATCAAATCCATAAAGAGGAAGACGATCAATCGGTTCATAGTGCAGGTTCTAGTGATCAATCCTGGATGAACGAGGACACTCATCTGTGGATATGTCAAGCTGCAAGGGAGGAAGAGGAGAGAAGAAAAAGTTGGCAGCAGAAACAAGGAATAGTGAGGTCTGTACAAGATCCATCTTACATGCCACAAGTATTTCCGGATGAAGAATTTGAACCTCACGGTTGGATGGAAATCTTAGCTACCCTCGATGTCTGTGTAAACGAAGAAGTAGTGACCATGAACGAATGTATTGATGAGGAGGGTTATGATGTTAGCCTGTATGTGGTAGTCCTTCAGGAGGCGGAAGAAGGAGAAGTGATCGAGAAAGACTGGAAGGAGGACTACGAGAGCATTGAAATGGAACCCAAACCCATGGATCTAGGGAATAGTACCACCAACATAAATATCACTGCCAATGAGAAACACCAGGACTTCACGCAGAAAGGGGAAGTAGAAAGGGAATCAGAAGATGAAGAAAATAAACCCCAAGATCAATTTCAGGTACCAGCTCATTTTAAAAAATATGAAGTGGAGGAGAGGAAAATTGCTATTCAAATGCCGAAAAGAGAAGCACAGCCTGGAATAGCATATGATAATAAGGAACAAACCAAGAAAATAGTTGTAACTATGGAAGGAGGAGAGGAACGATGTACCTTCATAGGACAGGATGTCTCATTAGAAGAAGAGCAAGAGTTAATTCGTCTCATAAGAGAATACCGGGATGTCTTTGCTTGGACTTATAAGGACTTGAAAGGAGTAGATCCATCTATATGTGCGCATAGAATCCCCATGATATCCGAAGCCAAACCTTCTAAACAAAGACCATACACTTATAATGATGTGTATTCAGCCAAGATAAAAGAGGAAATAGACAAGTTACTAGATGCTGGATTCATCTATGAAATTGAGCACACGGAATGGGTGTCACCTTTTGTTGCTCTAGCACAATGGTGAGAACCACGTTAAGAAGCTTCACCTCCTTAATGTCAATCCGAGGGAGAGGTAGGAGTGATATGAAGATCGTGAACGTGAGATGATGTGAGAGTGAAGGTGAGAAGCACAAAGATGCACACACACATACACACACACAATGAAGAGACAAGCAAGACACAATGGAAGGTGGGAAATTAACTCTATTGCTCAAGAATACTCTTACAAGCTCAAACTAGCTCTACTCTCTTCTTTGCTCCAACAAGCTACAATGAACCGCCCCAAAAATGAGCTCTCTAGCTCTTTTTATAGTTTCTAGACTAGTTTTGACCGGTTTCACATCTAGTGACCGGCCTAGTTAAAAAATAGGTCCTAGAGGCTATTTGGAAGGGTAAACGATGTCTAAAAATAACGAAATTTGGTACGAGTATTCTACCTAAGCTCCTCAAGCTCGAGGACTCCTCGGCTTGCACAAAATGGAGCTATGGATTACAAAAATGGGGTTTTGTCTATATTACATATGTTACAAGAGTGATGAAAATCACTGTTGGATATTTGAAGAGGTAATAAAAACATAATTGTTTTGAAAAAATGATCCGACTGGCTCCCTGCTCTGTCTTCACATGCTTCCGTGGCGTCTGTGCCTCTGACTGCTTCCAACACCCCCCTCCCTCTCGCTTCTGTCGTCCCTGACAGAACCTTGTTGTGAGGTCTGCCGGATGTAATTCTGTAGGAGGTTTTGAGCGAGGGTGTGCTCTGATACACGAATACCTCGGGCTAGATCAGCCTCGAGTTTCTCCCAGTCGATGGGTTGCGGCTCGTCTGGTGGTGGGAGCTGATAGTGTGTGGAGTACACCATTCGTTCACAGGCGAATAATTGCAATAAATGTGTCGGCCTGCTTATGAATACTTCTGAATGGTACTCCCAAAAACCGGTGGTGAACATTTCTTCGAATGTTTGCTTGTAACAGGCCGGTAGATATTTGATCCTGCAGTGCCAGGCGTAACACACCCGTAGCGATGGCGTTGTGCTCATATCATAGACTAAATCCAAATTGCCATGCTCAAAGCCCGGGGTGTTAACATGGGGAGCCTTGATGCGCCGGAAGACTTTAAAGACCATCTGCATCATGTCAAAGATTTTGACAGTCATTTGCGCGGCTATATCATCCATAGGTTTTAATCGAGGGAGCCAGTGGCGGATCGTCGCCATCATATAGCCAACTGTGGGTAACGCGACTGGTGGCTTGAAATAGGGGTAGTTCAGCCAGTCTTGGCACTGCTTATTGTTCTGTAGCTTTATAGCGAAGGCAGTCCAAGAGCGGCGTCGTGGTACTGGTCCCCAGCACGGATTGAATTTTAAGTGAAGAGGCGCTTTTACCCACGTGCTCATCATTTCTGGATAATTTTGCAGTAAATCTTTGCGCCAGTCTGGTTGGAGGATTTCACCTCTCTGCGCCCTTGGTGGCAAGTCCTCTGGCTCGAATTGAGTTGCATGCGTAGGTTTCTTGCCGGTTTCTTTCTCTATGGTTAATTGATATTCTGCCATTAACATAAAGTATGGTTTATACTGAAGCTCATGCCCGGATATGTATCGTCGCGGGGCCATTTGAGCAAAGAATGATGATTGTAAAATTTTTTCTTCAATTATGGCCATGGCATGTAGCTGTGCCTCTACTCTGGCCGAGTGTGTCGTTCCGAGTTCTTCGACGGTCTTCATCCACGCGGGGGTAGGTAATTCGTAGGTCATCTGGCCTTCGGCCGTGACACGTCCGCCTGGGATGGGTATCGGTTCATAAGCCTCTTCGAAGGTCTCCTCCACCGGGATAGTGACAGTCTCTTCCTCAGCTGGTAGCTCAGGTGGGGAGTCTGGCCTTGGTGGTGCTTCATAGATGGCAATCCTAGATTCAAGGTTTGTTACCTGGGCCCGGAGTGCGTTGAGTTCCTCTAAAACTTCAGGGGCAGGGTCCACAGGTGCTGGTACTTCCGCTGCTACTGGTACCTGTTGTGTTGCAGGTTCTCTGAGTTGTAGCTGTTTGTGATCTTCCTTTAACTTTTGATACTCTTCGTTCATACGGTCATAGTCCTCGAGCAATCTAACATGGTCGTCTAGCAACATCCGCATCGACTCAGATGGGATGGCCTTGAATCTGCTCGGACTTAGTGGCTTGTCTGGATGATCTAAAGCCGCCTCCAAGTTCTCTCTGTTCTGCTCTTGGAGTCGCTGGTTCTCCTCTTTAGCTGCGGCTAAATGTCTTCTTAATAAGCCCATATTTCTAGTAAGCGTTGCATTGCGGACAGTCTGGGCTCTAAGTAGGTTATCTAAATCCGCAGTGGCCTCTTTGCTTTTTTCCTCACTTTCTATTTCTAACTTGTGATAAGCCTCTCGTAACTCTTGGTACCGGCTGTTCAGTGAGGCGTTCTCAATTGACAACAAATTCAGCTGCGTTTGTAAGTCGTTCGTCGTTTTCTGCAGCTGTTGATAATTGGTGCCGAGTGATGCAAACTCATCTCGGACTTGCGTCATACATGCGAACATGTGTTGAAATGCTGTGTCTACGGTGGGCGATAGCAGTAGTGAAGTGCTAAATGAGGATGCAGTGATGGTAGATGCAGTGGGAATGGGAATCGGGGTTGGGACTGTGGATGCAGTGGTGATTGTGGAAAATTGTGAAGTGCCTAAATATGAGGGTGCTGTGAGTGTAGTGGGTGGTGGTGAGGTGGGCGGTGATATGTCCATGCCATTGGACGTGTTTAATGTTGTGACTGTGAAAAGTGGTGTGATTGGGGGTGGTTGCGTAGGTGTGAATACGGGATTTACAAACGTAGAGTAGTTTACAGGGGGGATGGTGGGAATAGTTTGGTGAAACGGGGAAATAGGGGTTATGGCAGGTTGGGGAGGTGAGACGGGCGAGAAGGTTAGCGGGGTTAGGAAGGGAAATGGGGTTCTTAGAGGTGAGGGAAACGCTGGGAAGGATGAAGGAGCGAAGGGGTTAACATAGGGATGCAGAGGGCTGGGTGTGGGCCTGGTGGTATGAATGGGTAAGGAAGAGGTTGGGGCTATATTGCTTTGTACAGGTGTGGATGTGGGGAAAGCAGGTGGGTGTGCGGGTGATACAGAATGGGTTGGTGATAGATGAGGTGAAAGAGGAGTCGAAGGGGTGGAGGTTATTTCGAGGATTGTAGTGGTATGAACAATGGTGGTACGGGGTGGCGAATCTACAAGAATGGTTTCTGCGGTTACTGAACGTTCGGGGGCGAGGCGTGCCTCCCTGGCTTGTGCTGAAGATTGGGCTCCTGTTGGTACACGAATATACTCCCCGGGTTTTGAGAGTAGTCGCACTCGGCGGGGATCAAATTGAGGTAATTGCTTTCTTTGTAAAAATCTGAGTGCTTCATGGGAGCCTACTGATTGGACCAACTCTCGGAACCCTCTGATATAGGCATCTTCGAATCCTCCTGAGATGAGTTCCTGTTCGATTAATGCCTGGCTCTCCTCTTCAGTTAACTTCTTGCGAGCCCAGACTTTCTCCATGGTACGATATAATTTCTTGATGGCCAATGTGTACGCTGCGGCTTCGAAAGTTTCATCTTCATACGTGCTGGTGTCGCCGTGTGTGTCAGTCTGTTGGCCTTGGCCCTCTGTCTGTTCCTCTTGTGAGCCCTGGCTGGCTTCATCGTCGCCTTGATCGTCGTCTGTTTCGGTTCTTTCTTCTTCAGAGCCCGACACAGCTTGTCCCTGTGGCAAGTCTCGCGGCGTAGTGGGGTAGCTGGGGCGCTCATACTCCTGGGAGAACAGTGGTGCTTCTGAATACTGAAACTCGTTTGAGAATGCATCAGGCATCTCAAAATCAAATGTCGTGTTTATGGGGTCGGTTTCCATATGTGGGATAGGGAAAGAAAACGCTTCCGCACCAATGGTGGTGGGAGCTTCTGCGGTTGTGGTTGGGGGTTCTGTGGTGGTAGCTGCCTGAGGTGCGGCGGTACTCGTGGTGGCCTCCGTAATTATTGGTCTGGACAACCGTATGCGAATAGGTTGTACAGTGGGCTCAGCTTCTTTCTGTGGTCGCTCGGGAGAGGGTTGTGGTGACGGCGACTCTGGCACTTGGAGGCAAGGGATGGTGCCTCGCATGCGCTTACCAGCCCGTGTCCTACTGGGCTTCCTAGCTTTCTTCGCTGTGCTCTTGAATGCCTTCAATTCCTCTCCTGTTAATGCACGCTCGATGGGCAAGTCATAAGCCAAACACATATACACAATTCTTGTGAGGGCACAACATCCGTTAAGCACTTTTTTACGCTCCCATCTGTGCTGTGCGAGGTACATCTGATCTATGATCCAGCTTGCCAGATCAACTGTTTGAGGTCCCGTACATGCCAAATATAATCCGAACCATATTCTTTTGTGTGGCATGGTAAATCTGTCCTGAGCTGGAAAGGCAAAATGTTGCATACATATTCTTAGTGGCTTTGACAACTCAGGTGTGATGGCCGAAATCTCTTCCCACTTCGTGACATCCCCACGTTTCATCGGTTCTGGAATCAATCTCTCTCTGTCTGTGGGAGTGTGGGTTCCATGAATCTTGATGGCTGCTCTGATTAGGTCCTTAGAGAGATAAAATCTCTTATAAGGTGGATCATCCACTAGGGTAGGCAAGATGAAGGTTCCTGGTATGTCCTTATTCTCTGATGCCAGTAAGGTAGTGATCAAGTAATAGCACCTATAAAAATCTGGTTTGGGTAGAGGATCACTGAAATATTCTGTGAAACCGGCTCTAGCCCAAACATGAGTTAAATCTTGGGTGTTTTGTAGGGCTTCGAATTCTCTGGAGAAAAACTGGTACTTTCCCCACGTGCGGTCATCAAAGGTCAGAGAGGATTCAAATATGAAGTCTGCATCCGCGAGGGGTCCTACCAGGCCCTGAAACCAATGAGAATTCCTGTGTATCTTTTCGGTGTAGCCCATAGGGGGGTTATCGATGGGCATGGGCCCTGGAAATCCCTGAAATTCCGGTGGTGGAGCAGTAGGGTGGGACTCTGCTCGTAGCACGTTGAGTGGCACTGCTGCTACACTGGGGCCTACTCCTGATGTTCCTTCGTCAGTTTGCATGGTGGCTGGTGCGCTAGTGAGAAAGATCTGCTACAAAAGATTAACACATTAGCATGGAAATTAATCATGATCCCATTAAAGTGAGACCGCAATCCCTTTCCATAACTGATGCGTAACCCGTGTAGCCAAGTGTTGTGATGTGATGGATGCAATGTTTCTTGCAGCACTAGTGCAGGTCTCTAGACACCTCTATGTTTCAGATCATGCATACATTTCTTGGTGAGATGAGATTACGAGTGGTGTGTGATGATGGTGTGTGAATTTATACAAGGTTTAAAGGTTAGTAATTGAGTACAAGGTTGTATGTTAGTCGGGGGGTAGTTAGACAACGGGTTAAGGGAGGACGGTTGGACACGTTTCGGTATCCATTTCCTAAGAGTCTTTGAATGGGTGGTGGGTTTCTGCTGAGGGGTAAAAGGTGGTATCGGGTGTGGTGGTGTCGAGGGATGAAAAGGTTTGTGAGGATTATATATTACATGGCATAGGGGTTGAGCTATGATACATGGTTTGGGTACCCAAATCTGCGTGGGCGTGGGTCTATGGGTAAGGTACTTCTTGGCGATCCACATTTGTCGAATGGTCTGACCTATAGAAGAAGGTCGAGGGGATGGTGGATGTCGATTCTGTTTCTGTACTGCCTTTTGCTTGTTGATCTCTGCTTGGTTGGAGTCCTTCGGTGCTTTTTGTCCTTTAGGCACCCATATTTGTCTGGTGCCACTTCCTTTGGGAGGCCTAAACTGCTTTCCATGTTGTTTCCTCTGATACTGTCGTCGGTCTGGGTTCCTTTGTCGCAGTTGACTCTGTTGTTGTTGAGGTTGAGAGGTCGGATGGACACTCTGCTTTGGAAAAGAAGGGAGTTCCAACACTTGCGTGACCTGCCCATCAGGAAGTGATGTCTTTTGTAACTTTAATCTAGGCCAGTCCGCAACAAGCTTGGAAGGATGAGCACCGTAGGGTGTCGTGCTCATTTGGCCGCTGATGCAACCTACCTGACCTCTGATTGTGCCCTTCTGCCCTTGCTGTTGGGTAACTGTCTCTTCTAGTTTGCAGGAAGTCCCAGGGAAGATCTCCTGTCGTCCTTCTGATTGGCATTCATCCATCGCCAAGCCCGAGTGGGTTGGTGTGGACGTAGCGTGATTGAGCTGTTCAAAGATCTTCCTGTCTTCCGTCGCATGCGTTTCCTTGGGTCTAGGGTCACAACCGTCAAGCGGAATGCCGTTAGGGAAGTCAAGCGGTATCACTCGCTTCTGCTCTAAGGTTCCAATCTGTAAGGAGCCTTGTCTAAGATTTAGGTCCACTGAGTGATCGTATAGCCAATCTTGGCCAAGGATTAGGGGTTCTATCAGGTCGTCATCATGGCACACTAGTAGCTTCGCTGTCGTCGTCAAATCCTTAATGAGGATAGGAAGGTCCACCTCACCCATGCAAGGGGTTTCCATGCCTCCTAGGCCTATGAGGTATGCCTCAATTGGCCGCATTTCTATTCCTAAATCCTTATAGTGGGACCACCTAATCGCACTAGTCGCAGCACCTGAGTCAATCAAAGCTCTGAGTTCTTGGCTATGGTTACCGTGCTCTAGCCTAACTGTAAGGAATGGTCTCCTGTCCACTATGCTAGGATGAGTGGTTGACTTTACTTGACACATGGCCATGGGATATCTGGGTGATGTTTCCAGATGGTTATAATGTTCTCTCCTTAGTCCTTGTCTTCTTAGCTTCATGCGCTTAATGCGTTCTATGGCTTCTGCCTGAGCTTCTGCTCGTATTCTATTTTCTTCCTCCTTACGCTTCTTTGCCAACGTGAGTCGTCTAAGCATATCCTCAGTAAGAGGTTCTTGATACAACCTGACTCTACAGCCACTAATGTAATTAGGCATTATATCTCCTTCTAAGGTGGCTAACTGTACTGCTCCACTAGTCGAGAGTCTGTTAATGATCATAGGTCCATAACCTCGCTTTTCTAACTTGCGTGCATGCTGTTTCAGCGTATACACTAGAACTAAATCTCCTTCTTTTAGGCCTTTATCTTTCACATGTGCATCAAAATATGCTTTCTGTCGCTTCTTCGCTGCGTATATTCCTGCTGCTGCCCTCAGCCTTGTTTCTCCTAATCGTTCCAAGTCCATTATTCTCGCCGATAATTCATGGCCGGTCCACTGATGTTCTCGTGCAACCTTAAGGGTCGGTATCAAGAAGTCCAAAGGAAGCACTGCATTCTGACCAAAAACCATCTGAAAGGGAGTTGCATTGAGTACGGTCTTGTAGGCCACTCGATATGCCCAAACAGCGTGGTGTAGCTGTTTGTCCCAATCTGAACGTTTGTTGTTCACGAGTTTCGTCAGTACGGTACATAATATCTTATTAGTGCTTTCAGCCTGACCATTGGCCTGAGGATGATATGGTGCCGATTTCTTGTGAATCACCATAAAATCCTGTAACAAATATTCAATGACTTGGTTTAGAAAGTGAGTACCTCGATCACTCACTAGCTCTATAGGCAGTCCGTATCTTGTAAAGACGTTTTCAAATAAGAATTTTGCAGTCGTGTGAGCATCATTCTTTTTTGTGGCTTTTGCCTCTACCCATTTCGTCAGATAATCTGTAGCAACAATAATGTATTCCGCATGTGTGCCTTTTGCAGGGGGGTTAATGGGTCCTACAAAGTCTATACCCCACTTAGAAAATGCACGTCCGCCCATCATGGGTTTCAATGGCATTTCATCTCTGCGAGTAGGAAACTGAGTTCTTTGGCACACATCACATCTCTTGACATAGGTATGAGCATCCATGTGAAGAGTGGGCCACCATAATCCTGCAAAGAGAATGGCTTTGATTATCCTATCTGGTCCAAAATGACCTCCTGCAACACCTTGATGTGCAGTCTCTAGTATGCTAAGATAATCGCTCTCATGAACACATTGTCTTAGATATCCATCCCGTCCTCTTTTGTATAAGTTATCGCCAATAAGTGAATAGTCTTGAGCTTCCTGCTCTAGACTGCGTTGTCGCGCTAAGGTCATGCCTTGAGGGAATGTGTTCGTCCTCATGTATGTCACTAAAGGTTCACTCCAGTCTGGTGTGAGAGACACGTGATATAGTGTCGCATGCTCTACTGGTGGTTTTTCACAACACACCTGGCATTCTTTGCACAACTTGTAGACATCTGCTTCCATCGTAGGCCAATATACTCCTAATCTATGCAGAGTCTGTAATGTTCGATGTTTTGAATGATGTTGCTTTAGTGCACCTATGTGTGCTAATTGCAACCAATTCGCATGTTCTGATTCATCTATACAACAAGCAAGAATCTTTTGATTATCTTGTTTATATATGCTTCCTGCTATTATTTGGTACCTCTGAGATTTGGTAATCTCTCCTTCTTTGATCTTTATCCTAGGGCTCTTGGGTCCGTATGTCAGAATAGGGACTAACGGCTTAGCCCATTCTGGTGCTATCTCAAGGTTGAATAAGTATGCATCTGGTAGATCATCCGCTACTCCTTGAGGAGCTTCGCCTGAGGTTAATCTTGAGAGGTGGTCGGCTCTAAGATGCGTCTTTCCTTTCCTGACTACCACTTCAAAATCATACTCCATGAGCAGTAGAAACCAACGTATCAGTCGTCCGGTGTTACATGGTTTGTTGACTAAATATAATAGGGCTTGATGATCTGTAAAGAACTTGAATTTGTTGGCCAACAAGTAGTGCCTAAACTTCTTTACAGCGTAGATCATCCCTAATCCCTCTCGTTCCGTCGTGGTATAATTTCTTTCTGCTGCGTTCAATTGTCTGCTAGCGTAAGCTATGGGGAGATCTATGTTACCTTCACTCGTGGGTTGTGCTAACACACATCCTATGGCGTAATTGGATGCATCCACATGTACATGGAATGGCTTACTCCAATCTGGGGTGGTCAATATAGGTGCTGAGCACAAGCGTCGTTTAAGTTCATTGAATGAATTTTCGCATTCATCTGTCCACTCAAAATTGGTCAAAAGAGAGTACAGAGGCTTGGCTATGATTGCATACATGTGTATGAATCTCCTATAATAACCGCAATGGCCCATAAATGCCTGTACCTCTTTCACATTAGTTGGTCTAGGTAATTCTGCAATTACCTTCACCTTTTCCTCGTCCGTAGAGATTCCATTTTTTGACACAATGTGTCCTAGAATTTTGCCTTGTCTGACCATGAAAACGCATTTTTCTGGGTTCAAACAAACCTGATATTCTCGACATTTGTCAAATATTTGTCTTAACTCTGGAATATGTGTCTGTCTTACATTTGAATGAGCACATAAGTCATCGACATAAACTTCCAAGCTCTTGCGTAAAAATTCCTTAAAAACATGACACATAAGTCGCTGGAAAGTGGCGGGTGCATTTGTCAAGCCAAATGGCATTACACGAAATGCAAATATGCCCCATTCTGTGGCAAAAGCCGTCTTGTGTTGGTCTTCTGGAGCAATGGCCACTTGGTTATAGCCTGAGAATCCATCAAGAAAGCTGTAAACTTCCTTGCCCGCAACTCTTTCCAATAGGTGTTCCGTGATAGGAAGAGGATAACTATCTCTAATTGTGGCGGCATTAACTTTTTTAAGGTTAATACACACACGCAATTTTCCATTCTTCTTGGGCACAACCACAATGGGGGATACCCATTCGGTATGCTCAATTTCGTAAATGAATCCTGCTTCTATCAACCGATCTATCTCCTCTTTAATCTTCGCAGCGTAGTTATCATTGTACGTGTACGGTTTTTGTTTTGTCGGCTTCGCATCTGGAGTCATAGGGATTCTATGAGAACATATATCTGGGTCTACTCCTTTCAAATCTTTGTAACTCCAAGCAAAAACATCTCTATATTCGCGCAATAGGGCAACTAACTCTTCTTCTTCTTCAGTCGTCAAATCGTGCCCTATGTAGGTGCATTTTTCTTCTTCTCCTTCTATGGCAACTATTACTTTCTTGGTTTTCTCTCGGTTATCATATACTTGTCCATCCTTCTCTTTTCTATTGGGCATTCGTACCATGATTCTTCTATCGTCGATTTCGTATTTCTTGAAATTCTCGGGTACTTCAAATAAAGATTCTTCTTTTTCCGACATGGTTTCTTTCTTCTTTCTCTTCTTGCCTTCACTCTTAGTAGTCACTTCTGTGGCTAACCTTACCTCGTTCGTAATTTCCTCGTGTCTCTGAGTGTGAGTCTCTACTTCGTAGAAATATTCTTCCTCTGATGCAAAGGGTGGGTCCATGATAATTGATTCTAAATCAAAATCGCTTGCGTCCTCAAATGCATCCGTGTTAGGTTCGCACTCTTCTAAAATTGCATCGCACATGATTGGCCTTATCGTGAAAACTGAAATGTCATAGCCATCCTCGTCACAGTGGGGTGTCCATTGTTCTTCATTGATGGCTACATCCATGGTTGCTAGGATTTCCGCCCAACCATGGGGTTCAAACTCCTCGTCTGGGAATACTACAGGAGCATAGGCTGGATCTTGAAGGGTTCGTGGATGTTGTTCCGCACCTAAGGTCTTTGCTTCTAAACGTTCTTCCTCTTGTTTGGCTACTTTACACATCCATAAATGGGTATCCTCATGCAACCAAGAAGGATCTGATTCTAATGAGTGCACGGATTCCGTCTCTACTGATGTTTTATGGATGGTATTCCATTGTATTGGGGGTACATCTCGATGTGAATAGTCTTTAAGATTGACTTTGGTAGTCACTCCTAAATGTTGCAAGTACAAAGAATTAGTTCCCCAATCTTGTACAATTTGCAACTGACGCATGAATGGTCGTCCCAATATCATCTCATATGCATGATTTTTCGCGAAGTCACAAATGGCGAATGTATGCTCAAATTCTACACCACAAGTGGTGAGAGATATGCCTTCTAGTAAGCCTAACGGTTTTTCTATGTGTCCATCAGCCATTTGTAGCTTCATCCTAGTGGGTCTGAGTGCTGGCTTACCCCAACGTTTCCATAAGGCGGTAGTAGCGATAGCTACTCCGGCTCCTGAATCTAAGATGGCTTTCGTGGTGTAGCCCTGATGGGTTATAGGAAGATATGTGTTACCTTCCTCTCCTTCGCTTACGTCTCCAATCTTTTCCACGGGTATCTCTGGTACCTTCTTATGTGATCCTATCTGAGAGGGTGTGGTAGCTAGCTCAGGGAATTGATTTGCTACGTGCTTCCACAATTCTGGTTTTACCTTTAACAGTTCCTCCAGAGTGAGATTACATTGTACTTTAGTATTCTTGATCACTTCCGTATTTCTAGGGATCACTGATTCTTCATTCCTCACTATTATCGTGGGTGCTCTCATACTAATAGACTTAGCTTCCCAAGGTCCTGTGAACTGAGGTAATTCTTGTAAAGAATTAGATTCAAATCCTGTGGGTTCACTCAGTCGTTCCACCTCCACATCATCATATATGGAGGGGATGTCTTGGGGAAATTGTTCCTGCAAGTCGTCTATTTCTTGAATAGGAGGATGAGTTCCTTGTTCTTTTCTCCATTTCTCTTCTTGGATTTCTCTCAAAAATTCATGTGAGTACTTATGTATGGAAGACAGGTTATCTTGACTTTCTGTATTGGGTACTTGAGACAGGGATGGTGGATTCCTTTCCTGTGTCTCTGGGACAGTAGGGTTCCTAGACTGATCCTTTTTCTCTTTGCTTTCAATCAAGTGTTCTAGCCTCTCCATTAGTCCTTGAAAGTGTAGTTCCGGTTTTGCCATGTTATTCCAATTAAGATATCTAGAGGCTTCGAACAAGGCTTGTGCTAACTCTACCATCTTCATGCAAAGTTTAGTTCTCTCAATTTCTAGATCAGCTCGAGGGTAGTTTTTACTCATTTCTGTGACTTGAGGTCCCTCTTCTATTCTAGCCTGATATGCACGAAACATCATATCTAGGTCTTCCGGTATGGGTTCCGCTAAGACTGATCCTGATTTCTGAGCTGGGATTTCTTGGTTTGATTCTTGTGAAGCCAATTCTTGTATTTTGGCTCTAGATTCTCTTAGACTTCCTTCCAACTCACTTATCTTTTTACTCCACTTTCTCTTGATTCTTTCCCTAGAATCTTTCCAAGATTTCGTCTTTTTACTGCTAGATTCTGCAACTTCACTAGTTCCGGCTACTTTCTCTTGATTAAGCTGTTGGTTTTGCAAGAGCGCCTGGGCTCTGGTTATAGCTTGGATAGGTACGTATGTAGGGTTGGATCCATCTGCGTTCTTTACAATACCTATCACGTTGATCGATGTCACATTTGAAGTGTTAACTGGGTTCTTAGGACAATCTTTGACTACGTGCTCTTTGCCACAATCGGCACAAAAGCCTTGGATGCTATAGTACTGTGATTGCCTTACTATTGGGGGGTGTGGACAATCCTTAACGAAGTGATCTCCTTGGCACCTAAAGCATGGTCCTCTAGGGCCCTGTGGTCTCTGTTGTCTCCATTGGGGCCGTGGGTTTGGGTTTGCATACATCACATTAGTATAATCTGGCTCCCAACTAGGTTCCATTGGTGGACTATCATAATGATATGTCTCCACATGCTCTGGTGACTCCGTGTAATAAGCGGGTGGACTAGTCACATGAGTAGAGTCAAAACTGTTGGAGTTCGGGTCACTTTCAGTGATCAGGGGTGAAGAAGGCACTAAGGCCCTACTTAGGTTCTCTTCTGCAGCAGCGTATTTGACTGAGATGACATTTGCTGGTGGGGGTGGCTGCTGAGCTAAGACGGGTTGAGGTCTCTGTTGAGCCTGGTATGGGTAGTTCTGGGGAGGCCTATAGTAATAAGGCTGAGCATTGTATTGGCCTTGATACCTACCTGGCTGCTGGTATGCTTGCGGGTAGTTCTGTCTCACAGTTTGTTTATTGTATGGGCAGTCCTGAGCTGTATGATTTGTGTATCTTCTCTCAATTGTGCAATATTGGCCACTAGGGTTGGCGTGAGGTTGAGGTGCATTGGGGCACATGTTTGCCAAATGATTTCCACCACAAGTGTAACAACGTACGTTAGTTGGTAGCTTGGGTACCTGTTTACTAGAAACTCCTAGTTTTTGGGCCACTTTTTCTGCTAGGTCCTCTATCGAATTAGACAATTTTGTGGATGCTAGAGAAGAACAGTCTGAGTCCTTATAGACCTTTGAGAGTTCTAATTCATCTCCTAAGTTGTCCTCAATGTCTATACATATTCTTACACATTCTTCCAGCGTTCTAGGTTCTTTTAGGTACACATAAGAGCGTAGTTTAGCGCTCAACAAGCCATCCAGGAACAGTGATACTTGTTTGGCTTGTGAGGGTAGCTCTTGCATTGGACATCGCTCAACGTATTGTCTGAATCTACGACCTGCCAGTCTTACTGTTTCCTGAGGGGTTTGTTTAAAGCTATGAATCAACGAAGACGTGTCATGTCTAACCCCACTTTTAGAGAATTCAGTGATGAACGACTCTAAAAAGTGATGGATGTCTCTAAATTGCCTTTGTTGCAATGGTTGGAACCAAGTTAAAGCGGTATTCTTTAACGTTAGTCCAAATGCATTGTACTGCGTGAACATGTCTTCAACTTGTTCTGCTCTTAGTACTTGCTTGAATTCTGCGACATGGTCATAGGGATCTCCTGTCCCATCAAAATAATTTTTCATTGATTTTACCAACTGTGTGGGTCTCAATACTCTTGCAGGTTCACGTGGTCTAGGTAGAGGAAAATCATCTCTACCACCTGGTATTCCCTGTTCTCTTTGTCTATCCGTCCTATTAGTGTTCGTGGTTGTTCTATCTCTCCCTATGGGGGGATTGAAGCTTACTTCCGGTCTCTCGTGATTTCCTTCTCTTTGATTTCCATGGGCTGAGGATGTTCCTGCCCCTTGTTGATTTGCATTCATGTTTGTTCGGGATGGAGGGAATATCAATTCACCTCTCCATGTGTATGTGTTTTTAGCACGCTCAGGCACCACAAAGACTCTTTCTGAAGTCTCATCCAGGTATACCACCTTTCCAGGTGTATCTGGGTCCTTGAATTCATAGATTGTAATGATGCCTATCTCACCAGGGTTTTCCTTTCTGTACCTCCAAAAGGCTTCATCTGTCTCTTTATTTATGAACAACTCTGTGCTCCTGTTATCTTGAGGGATCCACTCTGGGATGAGTACTCTTGTTAATACGGATTTCCCTCTAGGTGTTCTAGGTTCTTCTAACGGTTCTTTTCCTTGAAATTTCCCTTCTGTCTCTAATTGGATTGTGCCAAACTCATTAGTATCGTTTGGCTGCGTACTCAAGATATACATGGTTCCTTCTTTGTCTAGGTATGCGTCTCTCTCAAATTTCACCACTGGTCTTTCCAATCCAATGGGTTGATCCGGGTTGTGCAGTTGCACCACTTGCCTCTGCAAACCATCCTCATAGATGCGAGCACCTAGTCGGTTGGTTCGGAGAAACTCTAGTTGCGTTCTATAGGGTCCTTCTGGTTTTTCTAAGTATGCTACATTAGACCCTCCTGCTGGTCTGTCTGTGCTAAATGCCATTTCTGATTCACTTGATTCTGAGCTCAACTCGTAGGGATAGCTACTGTTCAATTGCTGAGCCCAAGATCGTGCGGTGGTTCTTACACTGGCCTCCGATGATCTAAGGCTTCTTCTGTCCGACTTACCTATATGTTTGCCCGATCTAAGGTTCATTAATTTCCTTCCTTGCTCACTCAACTACACACTTAGATCGTCAATGGTTCTTTGTGATTAATTCTTGGTTCTTTTTAATTTTTCTTTGGATTCTTGTCTTAATATATGCGTCAGGAATTCGACTTTCGTGATGATTTTAAGTTTTCGTTCCGTCAGACTTATGTTCTTTTCTTTAGGTTTTCGCGTCACACACACCTTTACTTTAAGTCTTAGACTTGAAATAATTAAGTATCTTAAACTTGAGGCGTTCCTATCGTCGTTACTCCACAACTACCGTTTAGCCTAAGCTAAGAATTGACTGAGGGGGTTGAGTAATCTTCCAACCTCGAGTCGGCTTTTCTGGTTGCTCTGATGTCCTGTTGCCCAAGAAGCCGTGCTTCCCAAGCCTTGCTGTCCTCACTGCCTTGCTCGCTTGCCTTTGCTTGCCCTTGCTAGACCTGGAAAATTCCAATATTAGACCAATTCACAAGATGATTAACACTTGAGTATATTCACCTTTGAAGCTCAAATTTTCAATGTGTGCCCCCTGACTTCCTAGTCCCAGACTAGGTGAACCTCAAAATAGCTTATCCAAAAATAGACGTATACTTTATGAAAAAAACAGTTGAGGTCACGTAGTACTCGTCACAAGCTTTCTAACGAGCTATTAAGCTCAAAAAACGGACTTCGGATGAAAAAGTTATGAGCGTTCAGGCCCTGGGGGGTAAAAACTGACAATCCAATTTTCCCTCCAATATGAGCTAAGGGGTCTCCTATGAGTCTAATGGTCCAAAAATTTTCCAAAAATACCCTCAAATTTGGTCAAAAATTGAAGTCCAAAATTTGCGATAGGGGTGGGCAATCGCGATGGTCTGGGACCGTCGCGATGGTCCGAAAAAACGAACAATCGCGATGGCGCGGGTCAGCGGTCAAAGTTGGACAATCGCGATGGCGCGAAAAAGTGGACCGTCGCGATGGCTCGAAGTGAACAATCGCGATGGCGTGAGGTCGAACCGTCGCGATGGTCCAAAAAAGCGAACCGTCGCGATGGCGTGATAGGGCGGACAATCGCGATGGCGCGGTCAACGGTCAACGGTGGACAATCGCGATGGTCCGAAGTGAACCGTCGCGATGGTCCGCGATGCGATGGCTTGAGCCAATCGCGATGGTCCGATTTTGGGCTGTCGCGATGGTCCGAAAAAGCGAACCATCGCGATGGTTCAACGTGACACGTGGCACTATCGTGGCGATGGCATAGGCCAATCGCGATGGTACGGGCTCAAATGAACCGTCGCGATGGTCCGAACCCGGCAACGGCGCCAAATTTGGTGTTGCTCTAGCACAATGGTGAGAACCACGTTAAGAAGCTTCACCTCCTTAATGTCAATCCGAGGGAGAGGTAGGAGTGATATGAAGATCGTGAACGTGAGATGATGTGAGAGTGAAGGTGAGAAGCACAAAGATGCACACACACATACACACACACAATGAAGAGACAAGCAAGACACAATGGAAGGTGGGAAATTAACTCTATTGCTCAAGAATACTCTTACAAGCTCAAACTAGCTCTACTCTCTTCTTTGCTCCAACAAGCTACAATGAACCGCCCCAAAAATGAGCTCTCTAGCTCTTTTTATAGTTTCTAGACTAGTTTTGACCGGTTTCACATCTAGTGACCGGCCTAGTTAAAAAATAGGTCCTAGAGGCTATTTGGAAGGGTAAACGATGTCTAAAAATAACGAAATTTGGTACGAGTATTCTACCTAAGCTCCTCAAGCTCGAGGACTCCTCGGCTTGCACAAAATGGAGCTATGGATTACAAAAATGGGGTTTTGTCTATATTACATATGTTACAAGAGTGATGAAAATCACTGTTGGATATTTGAAGAGGTAATAAAAACATAATTGTTTTGAAAAAATGATCCGACTGGCTCCCTGCTCTGTCTTCACATGCTTCCGTGGCGTCTGTGCCTCTGACTGCTTCCAACACCTTTAGTGGTTGTACCAAAAAAGAATGGAAAGTTAAGAGTGTGCATCAATTTAAAGAAAGTGAACGCCGCAACCATAAGGGATAGTTATCCCTTACCAATCACTGATCATCTCTTGGAAAGGGTGGCAGGGAAGGAAGTTTACAGTTTTCTGGATGGCTTTTCAGGGTATAATCAGGTAGCCATTGCTCCTGAGGACCAACATAAGACAGCATTCGCAACTAAATGGGGAGTATACGCCTTTAGAGTCATGCCTTTTGGTTTAACGAATGCCCCAGCTACCTTCCAAAGATTGATGTGTCATGTGTTCAAGGAATTTCTGAGAAAAAGTATGGAGGTATATGTGGATGATCTTTGTACATATTCAGCTATACGATCAGAGCACATCCCTGAACTAGAAAAGATTTTTGCTAAATGTCGACAATATCGAGTATGCCTCAATCCTGAAAAATGTGTCTTCATGGTGCGACAAGGAAAATTCTTAGGACATATTGTCTCTAAGAATGGAATTTCAACAGATGAAGACAAAATTAAAGTAATTTTGGATTTACCAAGACCGAAGACTGCTAAAGAAGTTCAAGCATTTATGGGACATTGTGGATACTATCGAAGATTCATACATATGTACGCCATAATAGCTAGACCTCTTTACGCACTATTGACCCTATTTAATTGGATCGAAGAATGTGAAAAAGCTTTTAATGAGTTAAAGAATCGATTAAGTTCAGCACCCATCCTTCGAGTCCCCAACTGGAATAAACCGTTTCACATTCATGTGGATGCTTCCAAGTTTGCCATTGGTTGCATCTTAGCTCAACCAGCTGACACAGGAAAATTAGACCACCCGATAGCCTATGCCAGTAGACAGTTAAATCAAGCGGAACGCAATTATACTACCACGGAGAGAGAAGGCCTAGGGATGGTATATGCAGTCAAAAAGTTCAGACATTACCTACTGGCAAACAAATTCAAATTCTTCATTGATCATCAAGCCCTATTGTACCTAGTCAACAAGCCTTGTAATACAGGACGACTAGTACGATGGTTTTTATTGCTAATGGAATTTGACTTTGAGGTAATAGTCAAGAAAGGAAACACCCACATAAGAGCAGACCACTTATCTCGAATGACCCATGGAGAACCTCCCATAGGAGTACCCGATGACCTGCCAGACACTTATCTTTTTAACCTGGAAGTATGTCCTCAATGGGCAGAAAAATTGATCCCTATACTTACACATGGACCTAAAGATGGGATCACACCAAACCAAACGCAAGACTTATGGAGGACTAAAAACCTTCACATCATTGCGGGAAGTTTGTACCACCAGGATTCAAGCGGATTATTGATGAGATGCGTGGAACAAGAGGAACAAGAAATGTGGCTTCAGAAAGCACACATAAACCAATGGAAAACTCATTTGAACGCAAATGGAACGTGGCAAACACTCAAGAGATTTGGCATATATTGGCCAACCATGCAAAGAGATGCACATAACTATGTATCAACCTGTCAGACCTGTCAAGAACAAATCCCAGATGAGAACTCTACCTTATGCTATTCTACAATAGCACCAAGATGGAGCATGCCTCTAGTAAAGTTCTTGAAAACTCAAGAATACCCAGACGGAGCTACTTCAGCAAGGAAGCGTGCTCTTGAAGAACAGAGTAAGGATTATGCCATCATAGGAAAACAACTCTTTAAATGAGGGAAAGATAACCAATTACGAATGTGCATTCACGAAAACGAATATCTTTCTGTTTTAGAGATGGCTCATACAGGAGCTGCAGGAGGACACTTCTCTGCAGACAAAACAGCAAAAATGATCCTCTTTGCTGGAATGTGGTGGCCAACTCTACACCAATACACCATAACATATGTGCAACGGTGTGATACCTGTCAACGAACGAAATATCCTATTAGAAGAGATGAGATGCCACTTAGACCCATGATGAGTGCTAGAGCTTTCACGAAATGGGGAATAGACTTTATAGGACCTATTAGCCCACCCGCAAAAGGATCTCATGCTGAATACATAATTGTAGCCACAGATTACCTGACCAAATGGGTAGAAGCAAAAGCAACAACGAAAAATGACGCAAGAACTACAGCCAAGTTTCTCTTCGAGAACGTTTTCACTAGATTTGGACTACCTATAGAGATTGTGAGTGATAGAGGTACGCACTTTGTTAATGAAGTGATAGAAGCCTTATTGAATGAATTCTTAGTAATTCATAAGAAATCAGCCCCTTATCATCCACAAGCAAATGGACAAGCAGAAAGTTCAAATAAAATCCTATGTACGGTTCTCACCAAAATCGTTAACAACGGTAGATCAGATTGGGATAAGCAGTTACATCATGCTTTATGGGCATTTCGAGTAGCCTATAAAACCGCAATAGGCACTACTCCTTTTAACTTAGTGTACGGACAAAACGCTATTTTGCCAATTGATTTCTTGATTCCCACTCTTAGAGTAGCAACTACTTACGAGTAGACAGGACATGAATTATCAGCTCAATTGGACCAAATAGAAAAGCTTCATGAAACTAGGTTACAAGCAGTAGCAGGTATTTATGCTGCTAAAAGACGACAAAAAGCCTACTTTGACGCGCACATAAAGGACAAAAATTTGAAGGAAGGAGATTTAGTTTTGGTATACACTTTGAAACAACATGCTAAGAAATTGCAAAAGAGAGGATATGGTCCATTAATCATTAATCGCATATCTACAAGTGGAGCCATTAGCTTAGCAACCTTAGATGGAGACGTGTTACCAAACTACATCAGTGGGTGTAGAGTAAAAAAATACCTAGAACCATTAACTGAAGAAACTATGTCACGACTAATCAAAGGTAAAAACAGACGCATAGAAGAGGAAAGAATACGAGAGGAAGCAAGACAGGAATCATTGGAAAGAATAAAAAAACGGAAAGAGTGGATGAGAGAGCGAGATGAAAGGTATCGACTAGGCGAAGAACTCATCCCAATGGCTAATTTTAGAGCCACTCAAAACCTAGGATCGCAAAGAACACAACCATATTTAAATTTGGGAGCAGGAAAAACGGAGTACCACTTGGTGAATGCTCTCATTGATACAGAAGCAGCTGTGAGCTGCATCAAGTTTTCGTTGACCCAAAAACTCCAGGAGACAGTACGCCCATCGATGGCCCAGTTGATAGGAATAGGAGGAACAATTACTCAATGCATAGGTGAGATCACCTTACCGTTGCATCTTGGCAACAACACTATGGAACAAAAGCTGTTAGTGTGTCATGACCAAGATTTACTTGAAGAGGTAGTGTTAGGACACGACTAGATTTACGAATTCGAGGTGACCATTCAATTGGCGTTAGGATATATCTCAGCCAGGATAGGACATCGCGAAGTATTCAGCCTGCTAGATGAACGACCACTCACATCTGTAAGCATGGAGCAAACAGTTCACTCTAATGAACAAAGTCCTGAATGTATGATTACCAGCACTATAGAAACACCTTCATCGAGTACTGTATGTGCGGACACATTGAATTCTGCTTGCACACCATGTTCTAGTCTAGCCAGTCGTGAGAGTGTCAATTTATCTGAAACACACCTCACCGAAGCACCATGCATAAGGGAGACTAGTCCTCTGAGCAATTCAAAATCTGTACCCATTAAAATATACCCTATTCCATATTCTAACCAAGCGTGGATAAAGAAAGATCAAGTGGAGGAGTATCTTCGACGACAGAAGCACAACCGACATCAGAACAAACGATCAAAGCAAAAACCAACTCTGTTTGAACGACGAAATCATCGACAAGTTACTACAATATGGATTCCAAAGAAAGTAGTAGCTGCTCAACCGGATCGTTCGCAAATTTGGATACCTAAGTCATGCGCTACAAAGAAACCAAACCGAAGGGATGATCCTCAGCACAAAAAGAACCAATATGATCCACAGGCAAAACAGCCACAAATAAAGAGTTATTGGAGAAAGAAGGAGTCTGTAATGGCAACCCGAGCCATCCCGAGATTTACAAAGCAGATAGAGCAGACATACAAGAAGAAAAGAGCCACTTTCAGTGGAAGAGGGCAACATACAACAAGGCCCAGCACAATGAAGCAAATTTGGATACCGAAAGACAAAATGAACGACATGCATATGCCAACTACTTTCAATTGCACACATATGGAGCGTTCGAGACCCAAAGTATGCATGATAGGGCCACATTACAAGGCCAAGCATTCGGCACATCCTTCTTCTATTTCAGGATAGTCAAGCACATTTTCCTCTTGGGAAATAGGAGAACACTTGTACATTAAGAAAATACTCCAAAAAATTTAATAACCGCTTCGGCTATAAACTAACTTTTCTGTTTTCCTTTCAGATGAAAATATAAAAATACATAAAAATGAGAAAAATCCAGGTATTACCTTTCTCACACACACGGGAAAGGGACGACACCATTCACTCGGAGCAACATCGAACTTATAACCAACATATAGAGGAGGATTTATGAGAACATATAGATACTAATTCATACTCTATATTGAGTGCAGATGGCATCCACTGATTCCGAATCTACACAGCAAGAAGAGGTGCAACTTCTTCCATTAGAATCAGTAACAAAAGCAAGAGGTCACTAGTTCCGGGATGATCAACCAGTGGCAGAGCTTATCTTCATGGCAACTATCAAGATAATGGATACCGATCATTATTTTCCTATCATGTCTCAGGATTTCAAGACAATAATACAAGGACTACCTCATATTGAGGATGTATGGGCACAAGCGGGCATAGAGGCATTTCTCAAACGGCCTATATATGTTCCGGACTTCCAAAGATGTGCACAGGTGATGAATACCATGCAACCTGCCGCAACAAAAATATCAGTACCAGAAGCCCGAGTATTGGATAAAGTAGGGACATGGAAGACCATCCAATTCACACATGAGTTAATTAATAGAGCTTTTGGATGGAATCAAGCAGGCATTACTAGTGTCAAAGATGAATGCCATGATCCCAAGAAGAGATCATTCTTGGAGATAAACAGAATTGACATAGAAGATGCTGTGCGCTTGGTACATCAACACTTTTGCTTTCCCAGCATGCACAGGTATACAGCTCCACAGAAGATAGTAGTCCAACTATTATCACATGCCATGCGGCAAATTGGAAACAAAATCAATTTAACAGGGTATGTCCAAGAAAGGTTATTTGAAGCCCAGAAGAAGTGGGGACAAAAGAAGTTTTTGAATGGCAGTTTAGCTCTTACATTACTGATTTATGAAGCTTTAGAAATGAAGAACTGTTTGAGAGAGATGCCAACCTCAGAAGGGCTAGCCAAGTATGCAAAATCAGCTACGGTCCCTAAGAAGAAGAAATCGGTAGCTATAGTTGAAGAAGCTGGAACCAGCATACAAAAACCCATGAGAGGTACGAAGCGTTTACGGGAAGAGGAAGCACAAGCTACACCACAATCAAAGAGAGCGCATCTCTTACCGAAAATCACGACGGCACAAGTGCCGATTACAAAGAGAGATCTGTCCGCTGCCCTCGAGGAGACACATCAGTATATGCAAGGGCAGGTAAATTTAAACATTCAAGGCCATCATTATAGACAGGCTAGTCAAGAAAAGACACAACGGAATCCAGAGCAAACACCAAAACAAGCTGGAAGATACAAAGAACTAGGGATCGATGATTCCAGTACAAATACGGATTCCAGCCCTGAAAAAGATACATTGGATACTAATATACGGACAGAAACACAAGAGGACGAATGGAATGAAGTTGATCAAGTGGAAGTCATGCCACAAAATCAGGAAGAAAAGGAAAAGAGAGTCGAAGAATCTATAGAACCGGAGCATGTCATTCAATTGAATGGCACTACAAAAATAAGTATCAAAGAAGACACAACCCGTGTTGCACATGTAAAACCACCTATTAAAGAGGAAGAACAAACTCCAGTGAGTAAGGAAACGAAAGGGCTACCAAACCAAGAACAGACTGTGATGGAGGTACCTGATGACACACCTCAAGGAAACAAAGAAGACATGGCGGCTGAGCCAAGGATCCAGCTTCAGATTAGGCAGCCCCATGACACTACATTACATATTGCACAGGGAAAAGACATCAATACCGGAGAAGAGCCGACAATACCAAAAACATGGCTTAACGTGGATGTTACTCAGTTGAAACCTGTAGTAAAGCAGATGATTAAAACGGCCATGGACACTCAACAACAGATGATGGATATAGATGCCGACTATGATCAAGCAAGAAGAGAAAAGAATCAGTTTCAACTCATGAGTGAACAGCTATCGGCACAATTGATTGCAGCACAAAAAGAATTAGCAAACAAAAATACGGAAGTGTTGGCAATCAAGACACAACATGAAGCATCCATCACCCAGAATCAACAGCTGCATACACAACTAACCGAGTTGCAAAGATTACACGATGCGAGCGAGATTGAGAAAGAGAAAATGAAAATGAGAAGCACGCTATTAGAGCAACAACTCAAGTTGTATATGGAAGAGAACGACAGCCTCCGCAACAGAAATAAAGAACTAATGCAGTCTTTATTATATGATCAACCACTCATACAACAGGAATCCACAGAAACCAAAGACCAAGAATTACGGGATCAGATCTTAAAATATGAAGAGCTGTTAAAGCAAGAACAAGCCCAGATAGAGGATTGGAAGAGCAGATATGCCAATGAAACCAGTGAACTGAAGCGTCAATTACAAAAGGTGAATGCCAAACTGGTCCAAAGCTATAGTGAAAACATGGATCATGTAGCTGACATAGGTAAAGAATTGCTGGCCACCAAAGAAACACTCAGAGAAGCCATGCAGAAGGTAAATGAGAAAGATGAATGCATAAAATAGCTGAAGACTCAAATAAAAGAGAAAGCACCGATCGGGACACCAGTAGTGCCAGAAAAGGAAAATCCTACTGACGAGGTAGAGGTAAGTCCTCTATCTCACCTGATCTATAATTCTCCAATACGTGAGCAGGTGGCGGATATACATGATGATCATCCTATGCCATATACTGCAGAAATAAGTCAGAAGGAACGGGCACTAGTGGTGTCCCGGTTAACAGAAAATTTTGAAAATGAAGTGGTAAAAGTCATGAAAGAGGCCAAGATCAAAGGTAAAGACCTGGACAAAATCATGAAGCCCTTCAATATTCCCTATGGACTCTTGAAAGAAAAGACCAGACGCTATATAATAAAGATTACAAGGAAGAGTCCAGATGAGCAGCTAAATTTCAAACATGATACATTCGCATACACTCAAGAAGAGTTTGAAGCTGCGCAACCAGTGTGGCGGCGAAAATTTTTGGAGAAACATCCCACACTACGAGTGCATTGGCAAGCAGCACCATATGCATTCCAGGTAAACCCTTCATTTTGTCCACTACCACGCAGAAGGGATACCAGGGAATTTTTGGATTTGCAAAGAAGCGGCACTATCAATAAGCAGTGGCTCAATTATCCCATGCTTCCGAGCCCGCCACATAATTATTTGCCAACGGAGGATTATATGGTCAAAACCATAGAATTTTGGCTACAGAATTACGCGACAGTACCTGATTTAGCTGTAAAAATGACAAACAAAATACTTAGCATGATCCTCACAGTTTTGAAAGTATTCAAGCACGCGGCTTACACCTTTTTGAACTTCATCGGTATTAATCAGGGCACGGAGATCCTCATTTTTGATCTCTCAGTTATGCCTAGCCGCCCAACAATAATGGCATATTATTCTAGAATTATGTTCTTGCCAAGTGTATATATGCAGACTTTCGAAGAAGCTTTCTTTACAGGATTTTTTGAGACGGATTCAGAAATTTTTTTGAAGATGTCATCTAATTTAAATGCCAGATTAGTGGCATATGAACTCAGCTTCTTCGCAGACCACAGACAGCCACCCAATGACGGTGTGAAGGCAGAACAATGGAAACAACTCATGATACGTGAAGCAAATCAGCTGAATGATACAGAGCAAAGAGTATATCAAACATATGCCCGTCGCTTATCAAAGCCTGTCGGGGACGACAGAGTCCAGGAGGGGGGCAGTGTTGAGGGAGAATCGAGTAAGAAGAAGAAAAGAAGAAGACAACGAAAGAAGCAGCTTCACTAAAGAGCAAGATCTAAAGACATATCTCTGCAAGAAGCCCCGCAGGGGCGCATTACCCATCTCTGCACAGAGCCCCGCAGGGGCACGCATCAGGTAAAAAGAGAAAACAGCGAGGTCATGCACGGTGGAAAGAAGTAAACAGCCTCAAAGCAATACAACAGGGTCCGATGTGTGCAACCAGGACAAATCAGAGGACCAAAAGTTATAAAGGGGTAGAGGCTGAAAAGTTTAAGAGGGTGACTAAGAACAGCACATTCCTAGTCACTGGTGGCGTGCGTGGCAACCCAAGTCAACAGGCAAGACAAGTGCAACAGGCTCTCGAGTAGTAGAGCTTGAATCAAGAAGGCCATCGAATCTGCATGTCTGTTTAACTACAGACAATACTGACCACTGGATGCGTGCGGGAAGCAAAGTCTGTCAAGGGACGACAGAGACGAAGAGGGGGAGAGTGTTGCAGAGCTAAAGAGCGCACAAAGCAGAGAAAAAGACGGGCCCCAAAATTTTTCCGATTTGGACATCATATTTTTGTATCATAATCATTCTTGTAATATATTTTCCATTGTAAAGGCACTAGAGGAGTCCTCTAGATGCATCCCCACAGAAGATTAGACTCTTACCCATGTAAAATAGTAGAAAATTAGTCTTTTAGTGAATAAAGTGCCGGTCTCTTGTGTGAAAGGACCATTTTTAGGGCACTAGTATATAAGTCAAATGTGACTCTTTGTAAAGAACTTTTTGCCATTGTGAGAAGAGAGAGCACAGAAATTCGAATTTGTGTCTTCTTCCCTCCGTATCTTCTTCTTCGTGAGCTTGTATGCATGTGTATTGCTTGGAAAGAGTGCTTGTGAGTGTTGTCTATCCATGAAAGTGTTTCTTTGCTGTAGGTAAGGTGTGTGCGAAGTGTAGGAAGTGCTGAAGTGTAGGAAAGTATTCCCACGACTCAGTATTTCGCTCATAACTTGAAGTAGGAGCGTCGGAATTGAGTGAGACCACTGCCATTGGATGCGTCTTCTCGAGAGCTTCGAAACGCATATGCTATTCGCTATATTTGGAGTTCGGAGCTGGGAGAAAAGTCCAAAATACTGACGGCTGCTGCACCAAGTATCGTTTCGCCTTGACCAACAGTTGGAACTTGTTTGGATAAGTCTTTGCCTCATTTACATTCTTTGAGTAGTTCATTTGCATTGATCATTACATGATTGCATGTCCTCATACACTCGGCTAGGTTTGTATACTCTTTGGATTGATAATTAAAAGCGTGTATCCCCACTATATGCACTTGTGAGGGGATTGAGGTATAGTCTCTTTCTCCGCAAGTCCCTAAGTTGATACTTAGGTCAAGAATGGCTTACCTCATCCATGATGTAAAAGCAAAGTCGTTGCTCTATCTACCTAAAACCACGAATTTTTGAGCTGAGGGAATATCTCCTAACTTTGGGGATCACTTTTAGGTGGAGCCATTCGAATTCGAATTCAAAACTCCCTCCAAGAATAGCTATAAAAAGAGCAAGAAGGAAGAGGCGATTAACAAGCCTTGTACGACCGCTTCATGTCATTTTGTAGAGATTTAAGAGCTTACTCCATAGCTCTATCATTCTACTCCCATTGTGCAAAGATTCATTGCCAATGTGGTTGTAATCATATGTGAATCTATACATTTATCATCATCTACTTCTCTGTTTTGTTCTCTACTATACTCACTCAGAGAAGTAATGTGAGAAGGTCATATCTCAAGTTCTACTCAACATTCTTCAGTTCTTTAATGTGCGTTGGATAGCTCTTACTGTCTGCGTTTTGCATATACCATTTCAAGGTCATTGGATTTACAATTTTGGAGATATCTGCATTTTACTGCTCACTAGTCTATCTCTGCAGAGCCCCGAGAATGGTGGGCATGTTCCAGAAATTGATGAATCTTGTTCTCAATGCTCAGTCCATCATTTGAATTGTTTTAACTTTTATTGGGAAGCTTTCTAAGTCTATTTGCTATGCCCAAAAGGAATTTATCTAATTCTTACTAGGTTGAGAGCACTGTTCATTTTTTCTACCAGGTGTATGTCCAAAAATAGCAAGTTTTGGGAGCTAGTCATTTCGCAACTAGTCTGTCTTGACTTAAAATTTTGGGATACATGTTCCAAAGTACTTGGATGATATTTTGGTGGATTTAGGAAGCTCAGAGGGTCTACTAATCAACTCTGAAGTCTCAGTTGGCTGGTGTGAAGCTGGTTGTAGCAGCACCTACTCATCTTTGGATTGCATCCACCATCTCTCTTCAGAGTGGTACCAGAGCATAGTCAAGCAACATGGGAGATAGATTTCCATCAACAATTGACAAATTGGATCGAAACAACTACCTGGCATGGTCTCTAAGGATGGAGGCTTACCTTCAAGGGAGGAATCTATATGGATTCATATCCGGAGATGAAGCAATTCCAACCATGAGGAACAAAAGGCAACCATCACATGAAGAAGTGGAAGGACTTTCAAATTGGTGTTCGAAGGATGCACTTGCAAGGTCCTTTATTCTAAACTCAATCTCTCATTTTCTTTTACCTCATGTCAAGGGATGCAAGACATCAAGAGAGACCTGGAATGCACTTGCTTCTTTCTTCTCTTCCAACACTCGAGCAAGGAAGAACCAATTGTGGATGGAGTTCACAACAATGAAGAAAAGCTTGAAGCAAAATGTGACTGATTATGTCACAAAGATGAAGGAGATTTCCGACCAACTTGGAAGCATTGGAAAGGTAATTGAAGAGGAGCAAATCATTAGACAAATCATAAATGGAATCGAAGCAGACGACAAGTGGGAGTCATTCACAACAGCCATGGATTAATACATGGATATGCATGTACCCGACCTCAACACACTCATGGGCCAACTCTTCACTCATGAAGCAAAAATTAGCAAAGGTGGTGAGTCCTCAAGAGGTAATCAAACTTCTGCCTTATATTCTGATAAAGCTAAGGTCAAGGACAAGTCAAAGAATAGGAAGAATGAAGATGAAGGTAGCTCTTTCCAAGCAAACTTTGCAGGTAGAGGAAGAGCTAGAGGAAGAGGCAGAAGTGGAAAGCAAGGCAGGGGGAGATTCCAATCATCTTAACCTTGCAATATATGTGGCTTATCTAATCATACTACTGAAGAATGTTTCAGGAACCCGAGGAACTCAAGAGGAAGAGGATTCAATAGAGGTGGCTATGGATCAAATAGAGGCAGATACAATGGAAGCTACAACAACAACAACTACTACAACAACAGTTACAACAACAACAACTATCAAAGTGGCCATAGAGGAAGAAGAGACTACAATAACTATGCAGAGAACCAAAGTCAAGAAGATTCATTATTGATCATGAATCTATCAGTAAAGAAGGGTAAGGATGATGATCACATATTTTACATTGATTCGGGATGCTCAAACCATGTAGCAGGAAATGTGGCTTTACTTTCTGATTTGGAAGATCCTCATAACAAGCATGAAGTGCAGACAGGAGATGACACAAAGCACTCAGTGGAGAAGATAGGTAATGTGAAGACATCAGATGGGAATATGAACCTCTTAAGCAAAGTCTTGTATGTCCCTACAATTACAAAAAATTTAATAAGTGTTGGACAGATTGTTGAAAAAGTATTGCAGGTTAGATTCAACCGATTTGGAGCATATGTTGAAGACCCAAGGAAAGGCTTTCAAAGGATTGCCAAAGGAGAAAAGACAGGAAGGATTTTCACTTTTGAAGTGGAAGATACAAAGAACATAGCTTTGTTTAGCTGTGGATCTCAACCTCTTACAGAGTTGGAGATATGGCACAAAAGGCTTGCTCACATTGGTGAGAGGAAACTCAAACAAATTTGCAGGGACCAAAGTGTACTTGGTTTGCCTAATATCACAAGGCAACACATGATTTATAAGTTTGAAGCTTGTCAACTCGGAAAGGCTCATAGACAACCTTTCAATAAGAAAGGATATATGTATCAAAATCCTTTGAATCTAGTGCACACGGATGTGTGGGGTCCAAGTAAGGAGCCATCTATATCAGGCTCAAGATATTATATGTCTTTCATAGATGATTGTAGCAGGTGGACCATTCTGTTTTTCAAGAGCACAAGGATGAAGTGTTTAATTGCTTTAAGAAGTATATTGCTCTTGTTGAAGACCAAACAGGTAGGACTTTGAAACGACTCAGATCAGATGGTGGAGGAGAATACTTCTCTTCTGAATTTGATGCCTTCTTGCATGAAAGAGGCATTAAAAGGGAAGTCACTACAAGGTATACAGCCGAACTCAATGGTGTAGCAGAGAGGAGAAACAAAGCTATTGTCGAAGCTGCAAGGTCCATGCTCAACGAAAAAGGATTTCCAAACTACCTATGGGCAGAGGCTGTGTCGACAGCCACATATCTCATAAATAGACTTCCATCTAAGTCACTAGATGGAACAACTCCATATGAAGTGTGGAATGGAAGAAGACCTAGTCTAGAGCATTGTAAAATCTTTGGATGCTTAGCCTATGCTCACATTCCTTCTCAAGTAAGAGGGAAATTGGATCCCAAGGCAGAGAAGTGTGTATTCATTGGTTATGATCAAAACCAAAAAGGATATAGATTGTACAATCCAACCAATTAAGCGTTTTTTGTGAGTAGAGATGTAATTTTTGATGAAAACAAATCATGGTTTGATGATGACAAGAAAGTGAAGCTGCTGTATGACTTGGATGAAAACTTTCCATCACTTCAACCAAAGGAGCCAAAGCAGATTGAAGAAAGTGATTTGGAGATTGACCTAGAAGACTTGGAAAGACTAAAGCTATGGAAGAAAAAAGGGAAAGGAAAGATGCAGGATGCTACATATGGACCCGAGAGCTCACATCAACCACTTAGAAGGTCTTCGAGGTAGAAGAAGAAACCTGAGAGGTTTGGTTATGATACTTCTTTGGTCACCAAGCACTCAATCTACATTGCAAAGGATTCAACCAATGAAGAACCTACCACATTCGAAGAAGCACAAAGCAAGAAAGCTTGGAGAGATGCAATAGATGAAGAAATGGAAGCCTTGAAGGAAAACGACACTTGGGAGCTTGTACCTAACAAGCCATCTATGAAGGTAATTGGATCTCGATGGATATACAAAATCAAGAGGAATCCAGATGGAAGTATAAATAGACACAAAGCAAGGTTAGTTGCTTAAGGGTTTGCTCAAACCCATGGTATTGATTATGAGGAGACTTTCTCTCCTGTTGCAAAAATGCCTACAATTAGGGTTCTCATTAGTCTTACTACATCTAGAAATTGGAATCTCTATCAACTTGATGTAAAGAATGCTTTCTTGAATGGATGGATTTAGCTAGCAAGGCGGATACCTCTTTGTTCATAAAGAGGAATGGATCTGAAGTGATCTATTTATGTGTGTATGTTGATGATATTATTATCACAGGCAATGATCTTGAAGGAATCAAACAGGTAAAGACTCAAATGAAGGAGGAGTTCAAAATAAGTGACCTCGGACCACTCACTTATTTTCTTGGATTGGAGTTGATCTACACAGATTTAGGTATATACATCACACAAAGGAAGTATGTGCATGACATGCTCGTCAAGTTCAAGATGGAAAATACCAAGTGTGCAGGTACACCTATGGAGCAAAATCATAAGCTTAGTGCTTATGAAGGAGAGCCAATTGAAGACATCACAAGCTATTAAAGCTTGGTTGGAAGTTTGAACTATGCAACACTCACAAGGGTGGATATATGCTATAGTGTTAGCATATTGAGTCAGTTTATGCATAAGCCGAGAAGACCACATATGGAAGCGGCCAAGAGAGCCCTCAAGTACCTAAAGGGGACCATGAATGAAGGTTTGTTTTATTCATATCCTTCAGATATTGAGTTAAAGGTCTACTCAGATGCAGATTGGGCTCGATCTAGAGATGATAGAAGACGAACATCCGGGTATATATCATTTGCAGGTTCAAAAATCATTTCTTGGTCATCAAAGAAGAAACCAACCATGGCATTATCTTCTACTAAAGCCGAATATAGAGGTTTGGCTAATGCAACTCAAGAAATCATGTGGTTAAAATCTTTGTACACAGATCTTGGACTTCATTCTTCAACACCTCACATTTTTGGTGACAACACAAGCTCACTACATCTAGCAGCTAATCCGGTAAACCATGCTAGAACCAAGCATATTGAAGTCCACTACCATTATGTAAGGGAGAAGCTAATGAGCAAGGATTTTCAACTATCCTATGTCTCTACAGATATGCAATGTGCAGACATGTTGACTAAAGCTCTTGATGGTACAAAATTAAGTAGATTCAAGTTGATGATTGGCTTACAGGAAATCAAGGACAATTGAAGACTTATTTGGAGGCCAAGCATGTTAGGCTTGAGGGGGAGTTGTTGGTGCATTTTACCCAAGCCTACATGCTTGATATGCTTGATATGCTTGATATTATGATCATTTGTAAGTCTCATGTGTAGTCATGTGAACACCTCTTGTAAAAGAGTACATTTTATCTCTTGTAATTGAAAAAAGAAAAAAGGAAAAGGATGGCTTACCTTATCCATGATGTAAAAACAAAGTCGTGGCTCTATCTACCTAAAACCACGAATTTTTGAGCTGAGGGAATATCTCCTAACTTTGAGGATCACTTTTAGGTGGAGCCATTTGAATTCGAATTCAAAACTCCCTCCAAGAATAGCTATAAAAAGAGCAAGAAGGAAGAGGCGATTAGCAAGCCTTGTACGTGACCACTTCATGTCATTTTGTAGAGATTGAAGAGCTTACTCCATAGCTCTATCATTCTACTCCCATTTTGCAAAGATTCATTGCCAATGTGGTTGTAATCATATGTGAATCTATACATTTATCATCATCTACTTCTCTGTTTTGTTCTCTGCTATACTCACTAGGAGCATTAACGTCAGAAGGTCATATCTCGAGTTCTACTCAATATTTTTCAGTTCTTTACCCTGCGTTGGATAGCTCTTACTGTCTTCTTTTTGCATATACATTTTCAAGGTCATTGGATTTACAGTTTTGGAGATATCTACATTTTACTGCTCACTGGTCTATCTCTGCAGAGCCTCGAGAATGGTGGGCATGTTCCAGAAATTGATGAATTTTGTTCTCAGTGCTCAGTCCATCATTTGAAGTGTTTTAGCTTGGATTGGGAAGCTTGCTAAGTCTAGTTTCTATGCCCAAAAGGAATTTATCTAATTCTTACAAGGTTGAGAGCACTGTTCATTTTTTCTAGCAGGTGTATGTCCAAAAATAGCAAGTTTTGGGAGCTAGTCATTTCGCAACTAGTCTGTCTTGACTTAAACTTTTGGGATACATGTTCCAAAGTACTTGCCTGATATTTTGGTGCATTTAGGAATCTCAAAGGGTCTACTAATCAACTTTGAAGTCTCAGTTGGCTGGTGTGAAGCTGGTTGTAGCAGCACCTACTCATCTTTGGATTGCATCCACCATCTCTCTTCACACTTATGACATAATGAGTAATCTGAGAAAGAATAAATGAATTGCCAATCAAATCTCTATGTTGAAGTAGATGGTAATTCCATTTACTATATAGTCCTTTACTATTATAAAATGGTACTTAGGATTTATTACAACCCTTAAGTTTTACCTTCTCTTCATGCCTTGCATTTGCTTGGAAGAACAATGTAAAGCTCCAAATAGTTCTATAGTTCTTTTAAACAAAGAACTTTCTTGAACAAGAGCACTAATACTTTCATCTTCCGAAACTAAAATTCTGTTACACCCTATTTTCTCTTCCTTAGAGCTTTTGAGAAGATAGTGCTCTAAGTTACCAACATTGTATCGTGGTTTTAAGACAGAAATTTTTTGTATTACTATCTTAAATCTATGGCCTTGCTGATCAGGTATGCCATGGGTTTTAATGGAATTTAAACTTCCATAAGAGGGATTTTAAGCTTAAGGTATTTAAAGAAGTTAGGATTTTAATTTCTAAGTCAAACTTAAAGGAATTAAATGGTTTATAGTGGCCAATTGGCCTCATCACCATTCTTCCTAGAAACTAATAAAATCAAATCCTACTTAAACTTAACTTCAAGAACTTAATCTCCCTCTCTACTCAAAAACCCATGTAATATATTCCAAATGCATACTTTAGTGTATGCCAAAACATTTACACCTTTATTGAAAAAGGCGTTGCATGCATAAGGTTGAGAAATTGAACCCCTCCTTAAAGCATGCAAAAGTTCCAATTTGGAACTTTGTTCTTTTTGTGCATCAAAGTTGCCATAATGCATAACTAAAGCATGACTATATTTATGCACAGCTAATCTTTATTTTTTGAAACTATATGAATTGATGCACAATGCAAATCATTTCCATGACTTAGTTGTGACCTGACAAATAAGGCCACCTCAATCTATGCATCCTTATTCAAATTCATGTTTGTTACGGCATGTCTCTTACTTGCAAGCTCTAAGAAAAGAAAGGTGTGCAAATACTTACCTGAAAATTAAGCTTCGTCCATCCTTTGACTTTACTTTAGGGTTCTCACAGTGATGAAGCAGGCATGGGCCACCGGTCTTTGGGCCTCTCATCTCTTGAGGTGAGGGCAAGGGTTCAATCTCTGCCTGCAACATGTAAGGGACATGTATAACCTGGAATGATGAAGCATGTGGCTGATGTGCCATCGGTCTTGGGTACAACTCCCATTTCGTCCATTGTTGAAGTCACTCTTGGGCATCTTATACTTACTTGAGTGCCGAATTTGATTTCATGCATACCAAAGGGTGCAATCTTTATGCATAGATATGTGCATGCTTCATTTGCTTTTGAATTTTTTTTAAATAAACTCATGTTCTTATACATGCATATGCATGTGCTAGTAATAATCATAAAAAGTGTCATTTGTGTATGAAAAGTTCTCAATAATTTCATATGCCATAAAACAAAAATAGTATGGCCTTGAAATTTATGAAGAGATACTTTCTCTATGCTCCTACCCTTGCACACAATTATTGAGTAGGCAGTTTAAAATAAAAGAACTCAAAATATAGCTATACAGACTCGACCATGCCTAATCATATGTGCATGAGCTATTGTAGGCATGCACATGGGTAGTCTATCATATGAAAGGGCCCAAAAAAATTTAATGCCAAATGTACTTACCCATAAAATTGAGAAATAAAAAGAATGAAAGAAAAAAAATACTTCCTTGATATAGTTTGATGATAAATATACTACTAATTGTGGGGTTCAAAGTTCAAAAACCCTTGCCCGTGTCTTGTAGAGCAGTTGGTTGAGATTTGACCTTTTGAGGTGGAGGTCGAGGGTTCAAAAACCCATAACGCCCATAATTAGGAGGCACTTAAGCTTCCTCAAGCTATGCTTGAGAAACTCTGTGCACCCTTGTCCCATAGCGAATGCCTTGAAAGTCATCCGAGACCATAACATATGCCCCCCACTTACGCTTGGGAATTACAAAATATACATATATATATATATATATATAACTTATCTGTAGACATTGGAGCTTAGTCCATTAGTCCATCTCTTCAAAACGTTGGAGTATGAATAAGCAATGAGACTTTCAATATTGCCATTCGTGGAGCATCTTCTTGATCATGAAATGTTGAAGCAAAAATCTGGGTGGCTGGGGAGTCGTCCGCTGAGCGAAAGATATCCCATATAGAGGATATGCGCCAATTTGAAGCTCATCATATAGTGAGGTCGCAGTGCGTTGGCATTCAAATCGGAAGAGAATGACTTCGCGTTCATTCTCCTCACGCACGTCCGTGAGCTGCTCCGTGATGAGTTGCACTCAGTGGGTAAAGTGGGGCAGCCGGTCACGTGGTACCTGTGGCATGCTCAGTGGTCAAGCGGCCAGCCCGTTAGGTGGCTCTTCTAGTAGTAAACGCCTGCCCATTGGGTGGGGTAGATGTCTGCGTACGGGGGGCTCACAAGATGTTATTTTGTCTTCTTCAATAAAGAAGAAGGAACTCTCAGCTCTGCGAGCTAACGTGAACCACGAATCTCAAATTCAAAGATCATCAATATAGGTCAAATCTTCCATGGAGATGAACTTCAAAAAGTCCTAGCTTTGATACCACTGTTGTGGAAGGACTCCATAGCCTCCACAACTGAACAACTAATCAACTAAGAAGACTAACTAGCCAAGCTCACACTAGGAGAGAGAGATGTCCAAGGGGGTAAGTCCCTCAAGAGGACATGTATACCTTCCATCACATGGGTCCCAAGGTATTCACATGGTTTCCAAGCTTAGGAAATCACATGAAATCACATGGCTTCTAAAAGAAGACTCTCCAAGCTTTCACGTACAAACCAAGTGGCTAGGAGAAGCTTCCAATCAAGCCTAAGGTACTCAACCTTAGAGAATCAACCCTAAGGTTCAAGACCCATCTAAAAGGGGTAAATAAACCATAAATCCAAAGGGTTTCATACCTAGAAACCCAAGGGTTCTACCCCTTAGACCCATGTAATTATACAACAGCAACGATGCTCATCTATTGAATCGAATGTAGCGAGAGGGTTGAAAGATCAACATGAAAGCAAGGAGCTTTCCTATGTCCTAATTGTGGGGTGAAAGTATGGACAAAAAGATATTTGATTAGAAAAAAACTAAGTCCACACATTGAGAGAAAGATGGGGGACCAATTTTTTCAATGATATTTTGTGAAATATAGCTTTTGTCAAGTCTAGCCTTTCCTAAATTAGAACCTAACTAGAGGTTTCACCAAGAGAAGACATCCTCATCTTTTACTTAATGACTCCTTGATTAAGCCCTTCATTTTTGGGGGATATGTAGGTTGAGATTGATGAAGGTGAAATACAAATATTCAATAAGAACCACATGGAGAGCTTTGATTTCTTAACCTCCCAACCACATATCATGCTCAAGCAAAACCATCTCTAAAGGGTGATAAGCCGCTCCCATGTAACACTATCCTTTGAACTATCTGTCTACTTTACTAGGCACTCTTTATGTACATGGATCACCATTTGTTTCTCTCGAGTGTGTACTCATGTGGAATAGATTGAACAAAAGTAGGCTCTACCATCCCACTATCTAGTAATGAGGTTGTTAGATTCACCTAATCTTTTCTTAAGCCAATGAACATGAGATATTGAATGGATCTAGATATTTTCTTGAAGTTGGAGCTATAAGCCATTTTTCCTATTCTCTTTAGTAATAGGAATGCTCCACAATATCTAGGAGATAAGTTTGGACATGGTCCAATCTTCATGGTTTCAGACCTAGAGGGAACTCTAAGATAGACTTGCTCTCCTACCTCAAAGTTGATTTTTCTCCTTTGAGGGTGAGCATAGCCTCTAGCCCTATCTTGAGCTCTCCTAATGTTGTCCTTAGCAAGCCTAAGAATATCATTCAACTTTTCCAAAATTTCCTTTGTAGGTTGGACTTTCTCATGCTGCAATCCTACTACATAAGGAGCTCTTGGCTAAAACCTGTACATAAGCATAAATGGAGTATACCAAGTGAAAGAGTGCTTGCTACTATTATATGAAAAATCTATTATAGGTAAGTAGTCTTCCCAATTATTTTTCCTTTCATTCATATATGCTTGAAGCATATCTTCTAGGATTTGGTTAACCCTCTATGTTTGCCCATCCATTTGTGGATGCTCGATTGTAATCATGCTAAGCAGGCATGCGGCTAAGCAAGTCAACCACTACATTAAACTTTCACTTCCTATACCTAAGCTCATAATCAAAATCTTGAAGGGTCTTTGCCCATAGGGCCTTATGACCTTTAAGGTCTGTTTGATTAGAAAGCCATTTAATACTCTCTTGATCAAACACTATTGTAACTTTGGCACAATACAAATAATGATGCCACTTCTTTAAAGCATGGAAAATTTCATACAACTCCTTCTCATAAAGGGAGTAATTCCTCTAAGCAAGTTCTAACTTCCTACTCTCAAAACCTATTGGTCGACCATCCTGAATCATAAAGGGAGTAATGGTTGATTGGCATTTGCTATTCATAACAATGGAGCTATCGCTATTGCTACCTTTAATCTTTCCATACTGCTTCTTTGTTCATATCCCAAATGAAAGACTTTCCATATCCCTCTAAGTTGGTGTATCATCGAAACAACAATCATGGCATAATTCTTGATGAATCATCAATAGAATCCTGATAAATCAAGGAAGATCTATAGTTCTTCTAGGTTTCTAGGATGCAGCCATTCCATAATAGCTCGCACCTTCTCAGGATCCATCTGAATTCCATGTTTGGAGATGATATGCCAGAGGTATCAAACCTCTTGTTTAAAAAATTCACACTTTTTCTCTTTAGCAAGGAGGGAATTTTTGCTTAATTCTTTGAAAACTAAACATAATGGTTTCGAATGTTCCTCCTCTGACTTATTGTAGATGAGTATATCATCGAGAAATTCAACTAAGAACTTTCTTAGGTAAGCCCTCAAAAAACTATTCATGAGTGTCATGAACATGGCTGGATCATTAGTGAGACTAAATGGCATCACTAAAAACTAATAATGGCCATACCTGGTCCTCAAAGAAATGTTAGGTATATCTGCTGCTTTTATGCATATCAGATGATATCTAGATCTCAAATCAAGTTTAGTAAAATATTTAGCTTCTTGTAACATGTCACATAGATCATCTAATCTAGGCATTGGAAATCTATTCTGAATAGTTACCTTATTCAATGCTCAATAGTCAATGCAAAGTCGCATAAAGCCATCTTTTTTCTTTAGTAGGAGCACTATTGATGCCCATGGAGAATTACTAGGGTTAATGAATCCTTTTGCTAAGTAATCTTGTATTTGACTTTCTACTTTCTGATGTTGTGCTAAACTAAGTTTGTAAGGAGGCTTACAATTGGGTTTAGTATTAGCAACTAAGTCAACGACATGGTCAATATCTCCCCTATTAGATGGCAATCATTTTAGTAATTCAATAGGAAATACATCTTTATAATCAAACATGATTTGTTTAAAACTTTTAACTTCACTTCATGCAAAAAAGAATAATATAAAGTCTTCTCCTTAGTTACATTATGTTCAAAAAGAGATACATCTGAAATGTCATAATCATCAACAAGTTGATGAGAATCTAATGCAAATAAAGAATAAATGTCTTCTACATCATTTGAATCAAATAAAGTCTGTAACTGCATGGATGAAATAAGCGGTGTAGTGGGTACATCTCTTTGACCTTGATACAAAAATTATTTCCTTCTTTAACAAAATTGCAATAGTATTGTGTTGATAACTACGTTTAAGTGTATCCCCTAAACCCCATTACCATTCTCTGCCCAACATCTAGTCTATCATGTCCATATTCATGATTTAGAAATCAAATGATGAACATATCCTTGCATCTTGGTTTTTCGAATTGGATACCATAGTATCCCATACTCTTTTATCATTCGCTTGCATATAGATACAATGTATTTATGGGAATTAGGATGTTGGAGAATCTTAAGCTTTTTGACCAGAATCATCAATCATGATGTGCACTATAGTCCTATTTACATGACCGTGAAGTGTAACCAAATCATAGGGTCCAGACTGCTATGACCACATAGATTGAGTTAAACAACATGTATCTCCACATCCTCATGCATAACTTCCACTTCTTTACAGCTAGAGCTACCATAAATAAACTTCTTTGCAGCTAGAGCTACCATAAATAGGAAGTGTTTCTAGAAGGTGGACTGACGCATGAATGTCTGTATGCATCTATGCGTGGTACCAAAAATGAAGTTGGACTCCTTACATAGGTGATGGGAGATGATTGGGAGGTTGTGCACGTAAAGAGCTGGAAGACCACGGCATGAATCTAATCCACTATAGGAGGTGGCAAGGTAGGGCCCCCCCAAGAAGGTTGCCCAGTAGTGGCAGGTAACTACCCACTGCTAGGCAATTGCCTAGGTGGTGTCAGCTAGACACCACCTTCTAATTTGTGCAATTTCCTTTAGATTCTTGCTTTTTAGCTAGATACTTTGGATGCAGTTGAGCTCTTGCTGCATTTTATGTGTGTAGTTGCCTCGACACACTCTTGTAGGGCAATGGTCATGACCACCACTTGCATTACAAAAGTAACGACCCATGCCACTTCTCCAAATCCCATGACATACTTCTTGACTTAGGTGGCTACCCTTAGCCCAAATATCTAGGGTACCTCCCCTCTTCCCAGATGTCAAGGCCACCTCCCCTCATCTCAAATATCTAGGCCACTTCCAATCAACCCAAGGGCTATTAAAAGAGGTGCCAATCCAAGTTGGGGATAATATAGATGCATAGAGATTGTATCATTTTCATAACTCTACACTTGTATTTATGATTCATGTGCCCATTCATTTCCTTAGTTTCTGTTTGCCCAAAACTTCTCCTTCTAGTCCAACAAGGAAGTCACTACTAGCAGGTGCTAGCATAGAGGGTAACCTTGAGGCTTTGGTAGAAGAGAAGACACTATATGTGGGTGCTAACATAGAGGGTAACCTTGAGGCTTGAGTAGCAAAGAAGACATAGTCTTTGCACTTGTCTAAGGGATGTATGAATGCCACTTGTTGAGAGTAATGCACTGTGTTCTCTAAGATTGTGTGTTTGTTTTATGTTCTTGTCTCATGCTTCAAGTTTTAATCTAAGTGTGCATGTATAGTGTCATTCTGAGTCTTAATCTTGTTGTGTGTAAGCTTTAAAATGTTGTAAGTGAAGTTGTCCAAAACCATCCAATCTAGGATAAGCGCATTTTGCATTGCCTAAGATACACCAACCAATTCACCATATAAAGTGAACTTTGGTACACCCGATGGGAGTCTAGATTATGTCCAAATAGGGCTGTTGGATTGGGACTCAACACCTTAACATGCCTGGTGGGACTAGGCTCCTGGATGCTTCAGGTTCTATATTGCTTGTGAAATCCTTTGTTATCATCTCGGTCTTAATGGCCTCCACTGCTTGCTAACTCTTTCTTTCCACTTCTCCCCACACTGGCCCTCTTTGGCACCTGTTAAATATTCAACTCACCCACCTCACTTGTTCAGGTTGCTTAATATCTATAGGCCCAATTGTCAAGTAAGGGCAATTTTCTCATTTGAGCTCCTGACGTCTAGCTTCTCACTTGCCCCCTTCCCCTATTTCTTCTCCATGTGGGCTACTCACTTGACCAATTCCCTTGGGTGGGCAAGTCTATTGTTGCATGTCTAGCACTTTACTTGGGCCAACCTTGCTACCATCCAATCATAGAATCTACACTTAAGCCCACTATCATCATGGTCCATGAAACATACTATAAATCAAAGGGAAAGTCAATTGAGCCCTAAGGAAACATCCATTGAGAGATATCATAAGCAAAAGAAAAAGTTATAAACTAAGGTCATAGACCTTACTAGGAGCTAGAGAGCTAGTTGAGAATTCCTTCAAGGATAGCCATAATATTAGTAGGAAAGTAGGACTGGAAATGAGTGGTTGTTGACACTCAAGGTCAAGCACAAAGCATGGAAGCACATCAAAGAAGTGGATATACAAGAAGAGGAAGCATATAGGGAGCTCCAAGAAGCACATGTCAAATTTTCAGAAGAAATGCCTATTAAAATAGTCATTTTCATCACTAAAAACCATTGTAAATACCATTTCACATTCTTGCAACTCCATTTTGTTCAAGGCAAGGAGTCCGCTAGCTTGATGAGTATTAGAAGTATCATCCTACCAATTTTCATAATTTTTAGATTCCGTTTGAGCCCCCAAATAAGCTATGGAACCTAATTTTTAACTAGGCCAGACACTAGGTCTCGACAGGGCCAAAACCACTCAAAAAACAATAAAAAGAGGTAGAGAGATCATTTTTGCGGTTAGCTTTTTGTAGATTTGAAATCTTTTGTAATCGAAGTCCTTCCATTGTTCCACTCTTTGCTCTTACCTTGTGCATGTGTGTGTGTGTATCTATGTGCATGCTTGTGTGCTTTCACTCACGCACTTGTGCACTTCACTTGCTCCTAGTCTTCATACGGGTCCTCACGTCTCTGTGGATGACATTTATGAGGTGGAACTCCTCGCATTGGAACTTACCATTGTGCTAGAGTGACAACAAATTTAGCTGCCTGGGAGAGAGCTTGAAGGATGAGTGTGTGACAATAAGACGTAGAGTAGCGACATTGAAAGGTAAAAAATAGTATTTTTTAGTTCAATTTCTCAGTTTTTCTTCACCTTCATCATCACCATCACCACCATCTCCTCCCATCTTCACCTTCTCATATTTTTTCACTTTTTCGACTGTACATTCCCTATTTTCACATCTCTTTTTTCATTCTTGGCCATGCGAGGAGTTCAAAGAGAGCTTAGAGCTGAAGTGTGGATGAAATATAGAGATTCCTGCTACCAAAACATCAAAATTCTGAGTGATAGTATTGCAAAGTAACATGACCTCCGTTTGGTATCGCAAGTGCAATATCGTGGAAAAGGTGAGAGTTTTTGCATCTAGAGACACATAAGAGTGGAAAGGAGGGCATAAGGTACACATATCCACAAGAATTTTTGAATTTGGGAGTTTTTAACTCCAAGTATCATGTTTGGTTGAGTTTTGGTATTGCAATTCCAGAACTGTCATGTATCGCGATACTTGTCGAGTATCATGTATCGCCTCCTTGAGGTATCGCGATACCATCAAGCTATCATGTATTGCTAGGTCGAGGTATCGTGATTGTGTTCAAGTGGTATTGTATCGTACACCTTGTGGTATCATATCGTGAGCCAGGTGGTATCGTATCCTGATCACCTAGAAGGTATCGTATCATGACAAGTGAGGTATCATCCAACTAGAGGTATCATATCGCAAGGTGACTTGGTATCTCATCGTGCCTTAGATCTCCTGGTATCGTATCATCTTGCAAATAGTATCATATCGCAAGATAGGTCGGTATCATATCATGAACTAAGAGGTATCCTATCGTGACCACTTCCAGTATCCTATCATTTGATAGCAGTATCGTATCGTGCAAGTTGGTATCACCTTGGCACTATCGTATTGCCTAAGGTGGTATTGTCTTTAGTGGTATCGTGTATCATGGAAAACAGAGGTATCATATCGTGAAAAGTTGGTATCATGTATCGTGGTGGTATCAAGTATCGTATCGTGGAATTTCAAGTATCTCCAACCACAAGTATCATATCATCAGACCGAATATCCTGTATTGTCTATCCTAAAGTAATCCCAGAGAGATCCTCTTTCCCTGTTTTAACCCCCAAAACCGTGAACTAACATAAATTTCTCATACAAAATCTATTTGTTGTGATTTTGGGATCATTGCAAAGCTCATTTCAAGTACTACCAAATCACTGGAAATCCAAATACGTGGATTTATAGATATGGTATTTTGAAGTTGACCTTCAGGTGAGACTAGGAAACCAAGGGGACTCTGTTGCTCTAGCACAATGGTGAGAACCACGTTAAGAAGCTTCACCTCCTTAATGTCAATCCGCGGAAGAGATAGGAGTGATATGAAGATCGTGAATGTGAGATGAAGTGAGAGTGAAGGTGAGAAGCATAGAAATGCACACACACATACACACACACTACGAAGAGACAAGCAAGACACAATGGAAGGTGAGAAACCAACTCTATTACTCAAGAACACTATTACAAGCTCAAAATAGCTCTAAGCTCACACAAGCTAACCTCAAAAATGAGCTCTCTAGCTCTTTTTATAGTTTCTAGACTAGTTTTGACCGGTTTCACATCTAGTGACCGGCATAGTTAAAAATTAGGTCCTAGATGCTATTTGGAAGGGTAAACGATGTCTAAAAATAACGAAAATTGATACGCTTGTTCTACCTAAGCTCCTCAAGCTCGAGGACTCCTCGGCTTGCACAAAATGGAGCTATGTATTACAAAATGGGGTTTTCTATGTTACATATGTTACAATAGTGATAAAAATCACTGTTGGAGGTTTTTGGAAAGTATTTGAAAACATAATTATTTGAAAAACGATTCGACTGGCTCCCTGCTCCGTCGTTACATGCTTCCGTGTCGTCTGTGCCTCTGGCTGCTTCCAACAGTAGCTGTGAAAATTGCCATATACTCAGCTTCACAACTCGATGTCGCCACTGTAGGTTGCTTCTTACTCAAGCAAGATATGCATGAGTCTCCAAGGAAAAAGCAATTACCACTAGTGGACACGTGAGTATCATAACAACCAGCCCAATCACTATCTGTAAAAGCATGCAAGCATGGCTGAATATCTCTGCCATAAAAGAGACCTAAGCTCAAAGTGCCTCGAAGATATCTAAACACATGTTTCACGGCTTGCCAATGCTTAGTGTCAGGGCTATGCATGAATCGACTCAACTGGGAAACAGCATATTGTATATCCGGCCTTGTCTTGCATGCATATATAAGACATCCCATAGCTTCCTGATAAAGAGAAGTGTCAAATGCATCACTGGAATCCTCAACTGAGAACCTGAATCCTGTCTCAACTGATGTGGAAATTGGCTTGCAATCCTCAAAGTCAAAACACTGAAGTAGTTTTTCAACATACTTTGCTTGATGCATAACGATTCCTCCCTCAATGGATACAAACTAGATGCCACGATAGTAGCTCAAAAGACCAAGATAAGTAACATCACAAGTATGCTACAAATCAGCCATAATAATGTCAAGTTTTGCATCACATGACCTAATCAAGAGTATGTCATCGACATAAAGAACAAGTACTATAAGATTAGGCCCATTTTTGCATACATAGAGTGTGCTTTCAATCGGACGACATGTGAAGCCAAGAGCAATGAAGTGCTTATGGATTTTGTCATACCATGCATGTGGAGCTTGGTTGAGACCATACAAGGCTTTATGCAAGTGACAAATCATATGCTCTTTCCCTTTCATAGCAAATCCAGGAGGTTGCTTCACATAAACCTCTTCTTGCAAATCACTATTCAAGAAGACTGTTTTTATGTCCAACTAATGCACTTTCCAACCTCGATGGGCAGCCAACGCAACCATGGTACAAATGGTAGTCATGCGTGAAGTAGGTGCAAAGGTTTCCTCATAATCAATGCCATATTGTTGCGCATATCCTTTGGCAACCAATCTAGATTTGTAGCGATCAATGCTACCATCATATTTTCTCTTAATCTTATAAACCCACTTTGTACCAATGGCATTCTCTCCTTTTGGCAATTCACATAACTCCCAAGTACCATTCCTAGGTACGGAATCCATTTCTAATTGCATAGCACTCATCCATTTTGGATCGTCACATGCATCTTCAAAAGAAAGCGACTCTTCATTACATGCTATACCAATAAGAGAAATCCACAAAATTACTTGATGCATGGTGAGAGCTTGATCTTGTTCTACCAAGTAAAGCTGCACTCAATTTGCTATCCTGCAAAGTTTGTTTCAGCCACTTTGGCATAGTTTGTGCACTCTTGATAGACATGCGTTCATTATGTAATACATCATCAACATGTACATCATGCATGAAACCCAGTGTTTCATGCACGCCCAAATATATTGAGGTGCATTATCACTATGTGAGAGAGCGCCTTCATGTAGGAGATATTGATTCGGTATATGTGCCTACACAAGATAATGTGGCAGACATATTCACCAAAGCTCTTCCACGAGAAAAGTTTGAAGCTTTTCGCAAAGCTTTAGGCTTATTACCTTGTGGGGGCTGATCTGTCCCTCCCTGTATGTGTTCACATCATTCGCTCCAGGGGGGTTTGTTACACTTATGTGTTCCTCGAGTAGCTTTGATGTGAACCTTTTCCCTATACATGGGCACTTTTTACTCTAGTGCTAGCTAGAGGTTTTTTCCCCATGTTGCCACATACTTGATACTCTTATATGTGATGGTACTTTGTACTTAGGGATATTATTCAGCTCTTACTTCAGTTCAGTTCATCGTCAATAGAGAGAGCTATTCCAGCCATCGCCTACTCTGTGTGTCTTACTACGTTTGTGTTCCTTGTGTGTGCTTCTCGTGTGTCTCTCGCACTTCTACACACACCCAAAAGAGATGGTCTAAGGGTCCTTGAGTGCTCTCAGGGTCTGGGCGATGGGAAATCATGTTCATTCCTTTGATGCCTCTGTGCTCTATGTCTCTCTAGGTCTTTTATTTTCAGATCTTGATTGGTCTATACCCATAGTGTTTGCAAAGCTTACCTCAGGTCTCTATTTGGTTCTTTCCCTCTAGGTTTCATGAGCCTTGGATGATCCTGCTCCTTGGAGACCATGGGAAACACTAGATCTAGGAGGAGGAAAAATCAATTCACCCTGACAAGTATATGCATGCTTACCATGCTCTCTGACCAAGAACATTCTCTCCGATGTGTTATCCAAATAGACAGCTTTGCCTGGCATCACAGGATCTTTGAACTCATAGATGGTGACTCCACCCATTTTACTTGGTTGATCTATCTTGAATCTCCAAAAGGCTTCCTCTATTTCTCTATTCAAGAATAGTTCTACGCTTTTGGTATCTTGGGGGATCCAATATGGAGTGATCACCCTGGTCAAGGCTGATTTTCCACGGGGCTTCTTGGGTTTTCATCCTTGGTCTCCTTTCTCTAGGTCTCCTATCTCATTCTCAAGAATGATATTTCCAAACTCATCCATGTTGTCTAGTAAGGTGGTAACCACATACATGGTTCCTTCCTTGTCAATGTATGAACCCTCTTCAAACTTAAGCACCGGGTGTTCAAGTCCAAAGGATTGGTAGAGATTTTTGAGTTGGACCACTGATTGCCTCAGACCATCCTCATAGATGGGAGCACCTAATTGGTTGGTCTTGATATACTCCAATTGTGTCTTATAGGGACCTTTTGGTGTCTGCAAATAAGCAATACCTGATGTACGTGTGGGCCTTTCCATTCTAAAAGACATTTTTGAGTCACTTGTTTCAAAACTTAATGTGTAGGGATAACCACTAAGTTGTTGAGCCCAAGACTTGGCTGTATGGTTGACACTGGCCTCAAATGATCTAATGCTTTGCCTATCCTTGCCTAAGTGTCTACCATATCTCAGGTTCATAAGCTTTGTGTATTAATCCAAATTTTCCCTTTGTATTGCTCAAGATCCTTTGGATTCTGTTGGAAGCAGCCAGAGGCACAGACGACACGGAAGCATGTAACGACGGAGCAGGGAGCCAGTCGAATCGTTTTTCAAATAATTATGTTTTCAAATACTTTCCAAAAACCTCCAACAGTGATTTTTATCACTATTGTAACATATGTAACATAGAAAACCCCATTTTGTAATACATAGCTCCATTTTGTGCAAGCCGAAGAGTCCTCGAGCTTGAGGAGCTTAGGTAGAACAAGCGTATCAATTTTCGTTATTTTTAGACATCGTTTACGCTTCCAAATAGCATCTAGGACCTAATTTTTAACTATGCCGGTCACTAGATGTGAACCCGGTCAAAACTAGTCTAGAAACTATAAAAAGAGCTAGAGAGCTCATTTTTGAGGTTAGCTTGTGTGAGTTTAGAGCTATTTTGAGCTTGTAATAGTGTTCTTGAGTAATAGAGTTGGTTTCTCACCTTCCATTGTGTCTTGCTTGTCTCTTCGTAGTGTGTGTGTATGTGTATGTGCATTTCTATGCTTCTCACCTTCACTCTCACTTCATCTCACATTCACGATCTTCATATCACTCCTATCTCTTCCGTGGATTGACATTAAGGAGGTGAAGCTTCTTAACGTGGTTCTCACCATTGTGCTAGAGCAACACCAAATTTGGCGCCGTTGCCGGGGAACGAGTCTAGGACGAATGTGTGATGGTAAGAGTATAGCAAGAAGTGGCGTTGGAAGGTAAAAATTTCAGTTTTTGTTGTTGTTTTTACTTAGTTTTTAGTGTTTTTCACCTCCCCCACACTCCATCTTCATCACCACATCATCATCTTCATCTCCAAAAAAAATCAAAAAATTCACCATATCCACCCATTCTCCTCATTTCCCCTCATTTGTGCATGCGAGAGAGTGAGAGAGAGCTTTTGTGCTTGTGTGTACTTCTGTTTTCTTGAGTTTTCTTGCAGGTACAGAGCTCCAGTGCATCAGGAAGGCTGCAAAAAGGTAAGAAAATCATCTTCTGTCAGAAATTTCCGAGTGTGTCAGACCATCGCGATGGTCTGCAAACTTCGGAATTTTTGGTAAGCGACCACACAGGCGTGTAGGCGACCCTTGCGCATCTACGAATCCACAGGCGCATCTCAAAATTTCATAGTTTGGTGGACCATCGCGACGGTCTCTGACCATCGCGATTGTGTCACACCATCACGATTGGCTCACGCCATCGCGACGGCTCGGCCGGACCATCGCGACGGTCTCTGACCATCGCGATTGTGTCACGCCATTGCGATTGGCTCACACCATCACGCCGACGGTGCCACGTGGCAAGCTAGACCATCGCGACGATGCATTTTTCGGACCATCGCAACGACACCCTCACACCATCGGGACACTTCAAAAATTCGGACCATCGCGATTGGCTCACGCCATCGCGCCCAGACCATCGCGATTGGCTCAAGCCATCGCATCTGTGACCATCGCGACGGTTCACTTTGGACCATCGCGATTGTTCACGTTGACTGTTGACTGGCGCCATCGCGATTGTCCACTTCAGACCATCGCGATTGTGCACTTTCACGCCATCGCGACGGTGCACTTCAGACCATCGCGACGGTTCACATTTACGCCATCGCGATTGTCCGCCAGTTCACGCCATCGCGATTGTCCAATTTCACGCCATCGTGACGGTCCACACTGACGCCATCGCGATTGTCCAATTTCACGCCATCGCGACGGTCCACACTGACGCCATCGCGATTGTCCAATTTCACGCCATCGCGACGGTGCACTTCAGACCATCGCGATTGTGCACTTTCACGCCATCGCGATTGTCCAATTTCACGCCATCGCGACGGTGCACTTCAGACCATCGCGATTGTGCACTTTCACGCCATCGCGATTGTCCAATTTCACGCCATCACGACGGTCCACACTGACGCCATCGCGATTGTCCGCCAGTTCACGCCATCGCGATTGTGCACTTTCACGCCATCGCGACGGTCCCAGACCATCGCGATTGTATCACACCATCGCGATTGTGCACCCCCATCGCAAATTTTAGGGTTTCATTTTTTGGCCAGTTTTGGGGCTATTTTTGAGAAATTTTTGGGTGATTAGACTCATAGGAGAACCCTTAGCTCATATTTGGAGAAAAACCTGTTTGAGAGTTTTTACCCCCCCAGGGCCTGAACGGTCATAACTTTTTCATCCGAAGTCCGTTTTTTGAGCTTAATAGCTCGTTAGAAAGCTCTTGACGAGTACTACGTGACCTCAACTGTTTTTTTCTTAAAGGATACGTCTATTTTTAGATAAGCTATTTTGAGGTTGACCTAGTTTGGGACTAGAAAGCCAGGGGGCAAACATTGAAAAGTTGGGCAAAAGGGAAGGGACTTAAAAGGTGTATATACTCAAGTGCTTGATCATCCAACTGTGAATTGGTCTAATATTGGATTTTTCCAGGTCTAGCAAGGGCAATCAAAGGCAACCAAGGCAAGGCAGTGAAGGGCATAAAGCTTGGGAAGCGCGGCTTCTTGGGCATCAGAGCAACCAGAAAAGCTGACTCGAGGTTGGAAGATTACTCAACCCCCTCAGTCAATTCTTAGCTTAGGCTAAAACGGTAGTGTTGTGGATTAACGACGATAGGAACACCTCAAGCTCAAGAGAATTAAATTTGTCAAGTTTAAGACTAAAGTAAAGGTGTGTGTGACGAAAACCTAAAGGAAAGAACCTAAGTCTGACGGAACGAGAACTCAAAATTATAACGGAAAGTCGAATTCCTGACGCATACATTAAGACAAGAATCGAAAGAAATTCAAAAAGAATCAAGAAAGTAATAACAAAGAATCATTGACGATCTGAGCGTGTACTGAGTGTGCAAGGAACAAAATTAATGAACCTTAGATCGGGCAAACATATAGGCAAGTCAGACCGACGAAGCCTTAGATCATCAGAGGCAAGTGTAAGAACTACTGCTCGATCGTGGGCTCAACAATTGAACACTAGTTATCCCTACGAGAGCTCAGATACTAGTGATTCAGAAATGGCATTTAGCACAGAAAGACCAGAAGTAGGGTCTAATGTAGCTTACTTAGAAAAACCAGAAGGACCCTATAGAACACAACTAGAGTTTCTCCGAACCAACCGATTAGGTGCTCACATCTATGAGGATGGTTTGCGAAGGCAAGTGGTGCAAATGCACAACCCCGATCAACCCATTGGATTGGAACGTCCAGTGGTGAAATTTGAGAGAGACGCGTACATAGACAAGGAAGGAACAATGTGCATATTAAGTACGCAGCCAAACAATACCAACGAGTTTGGCATGATTCAACCAGAGACGGAAACAAAATCTCAAGGAAAAGAACCATTAGAAGAGCCTAGAACACCTAGAGGGAAATCTGTACTGACACGAGTACTAATCCCGGAATGGATCCCTCAAGACAACAGAAGCATAGAGTTGTTTGTAAATAAAGAAACTGATGAAGCCTTTTGGAGATACAAGACAGAACTACTTAGTGAGGTAGGTATCATCACGATATACGAGTTCAAGGACCCGGATACACCTGGAAAAGTTGTATACCTGGATGAGACTTCAGAAAGAGTCTTTGTGGTACCTGACCGCGCTAAAAACACATACACATGGAGAGGTGAATTGGTATTCCCTCCATCTAGAACGAACATGAATACAAGTCAACAAGGGGCAGGAACATCCTCAGCCCATGGAAATCAAAGAGAGAGAAATAAGGAGAGACCCGAAGTAAGCTTCACTCATCCCATGGGGAGAGATAGAACAACCACGGACACTAATAGAGCGGATAGACAAAGAGATCATGGAATACCAGGTGGTAGAGATGATTTTCCTCTACCTAGACCACGTGAACACGCAAAATATTGAGACCCACTCAATTAGTGAAATCAATGAAAAATTACTTTGATGGGACAGGAGATCCCTATGACCACGTCGCAGAATTCAAGCAAGTACTAAGAGCCGAACAAGTTGAAGACATGTTCACGCAATACAACGCATTTGGACTAACGTTAAAGAACACCGCTTTAACTTGGTTCCAACCATTGCAACAAAGGCAATTTAGAGACATCCATCACTTTTTAGAGTCATTCATCACTGAATTCTCTAAAAGTGGGATTAGACATGACACGTCTTCGTTGATTCATAGCTTCAAACAGACCCCTCAAGAAACAGTAAGACTGGCAGGACGTAGGTTTAGACAATATGTTGAACGATGTCCAATGCAAGAGCTACCCTCACAAGCTAAGCAAGTGTCATTGTTTCTAGATGGCTTGTTGAGCTCTAAACTACGCTCCTATGTGTACCTAAAAGAACCCAGAACGCTAGAGCAATGTATAAGAATTTGTATAAACATTGAGGACAACTTAGGAGACGAGTTGGAACTCTCAAAGGTCTATAAGGACTCAGACTGTTCATCTCTAGCATCCACAAAGTTGTCTAGCTCAATAGAAGACCTAGCAGAAAAAGTGGCCCAGAAATTAGGAGTTTCTAGTAAACCTAGGGTGCTAATGAACAAGCGTTGTTACACCTGTGGTGGTGACCATATGGCAAATGTGTGTCCCAATGCAACACAACCACAAGCCAACCCTAGTGGCCAATATTGTACAATTGAGAGAAGATACACGAATCATACGGCTCAGGACTGCCCATACAACAAACAAACCGTGAGACAGAACTACCCGCAAGCATACCCGCAGCCAGGTAGGTATCAAGGCCAATACAATGCTCAGCCTTATTACTATAGGCCTCCTCAGAACTACCCATACCAGGCTCAACAGAGGCCTCAACCTGTCTTAGCTCAGCAACCACCCCCACCAGCAAATGTCATCTCAGTCAAATACGCTGCTGCAGAAGAGAACCTAAGTAGGGCCTTAGTGCCTTCTTCACCTTTGATCACAGAGAGTGACCCACACTCAAACAGTTTTGACTCCACTCATGTAGATAGTCCACCCGCTTATTACATAGAGTCACCAGAACATGTGGAGACATATCATTATGATAGTCCACCAGTGGAACCTAGTTGGGAGCCAGACTATGCTAATGTGATGTACACAAACCCAAATCCACGGCCCCAATTAAGACAACCGAGACCACAGGGCCCTAGAGGACCATGCTTTAGGTGCCAAGGAGATCATTTCATAAAGGATTGTCCACATCCCTCGATAGCAGGACAATCACAGTACTATAACATACAAGGCTTTTGCGCCGATTGTGGCAAAGAGCACATAATCAAAGATTGCCCTAAGAACCCTGTTAATGCTTCTAATGTGACACCGATCAACGTGATAGGTATTGTAAATAACGCAGATGGATCCAACCCTACATACGTGCCTATCCAAGCTATAACAAGAGCCCAGGCGCTCTTACAGAACCAACAGCTTAATCAAGAGAAAGTAGCCGGAACTAGTGAAGTTGCAAAATCTAGCAGTAAAAAGACAAAATCTTGGAAAGATTCTAGAGAAAGAATAAAGAGAAAATGGAGTAAAAAGATAAGTGAGTTGGAAGGAAGTTTGAAGGAATCTAGAGCCAAAATCCAAGAATTGACTTCACAGGACTTGAATCAAGAGAATCCAGCTCAGAAATCAGGATCAGTTTTAGCGGAACCCATACCAGAAAATCTAGACATGATGTTTCGTGCATATCAGGCTAGATTAAAAGAGGGACCTCAGGTAGCTGAAATGAGCAAAAACTACCCTCGAGCTGATCTAGAAATTGAGAGAACTAAACTTTGCATGAAAATGGTAGAACTAGCACAAGCTTTGTTTGAAGCCTCTAGATATCTCAATTGGAATAACATGGCAAAACCGGAATTACATTTCCAAGGACTAATGGAGAGGCTAGAATACTTGATAGAGAGCAAAGAGAAAAAAAATCAGCCTAGGAACCCTATTGTCCCAGAGACACAGGAAAGGAATGCACCATCCCTGTCTCAAGTACCCAATACAGAAAGTCAAGACAACCTGTCTTCCATACATAGGTACTCACATGAATTTTTGAGAGAAATACAAGAAGAGAAATGGAGAAAGGAACAAGGAACCCATCCTCCTATTCAAGAAATAGATGACTTGCAGGAGCAATTTCCCCAAGACATCCCCTCTATATACGATGAGGTAGAGGAAGAACAATTGAGTGAACACACAGGCTTTGAATCTAATTCTTTACAAGAATTACCTCAGTTCACAGGACCTTGGGAAGCAAAGTCTATTAGTATGAGAGCACCCACGATAATAGTGAGGAATGAAGAATCAGTAATCCCTAGAAACACGGAAGTGATCAAGAACACCAAAGTACAATGTAACCTCACTCTAGAGGAGTTATTGAAGAAAAAACCAGAACTGTGGAAACATGTAGCAAATCAATTCCCCGAGCTTGCTACTACTCCCTCACAAATAGGATCACAAAATAAGGTACCAGAGATACCCGTAGAAAAGATCGGAGATGTAAGCGAAGGAGAGGAAGGTAACACATATCTTCCAATAACCCATCAGGGCTACACCACGAAAGCCATCTTAGATTCAGGAGCCGGAGTAGCCATCGCTACCACCGCTTTATGGAAACGTTGGGGTAAGCCAGCATTAAGACCCACCAGGATGAAGCTACAAATGGCTGATGGACACATAGAAAAACCATTAGGCTTACTAGAAGGAATATCACTCACCACTTGTGGTGTAGAATTCGAGCATACTTTCGCCATTTGTGACTTTGCAAAAAACCATGCTTATGAGATGATATTGGGACGACCATTCATGCGTCAGTTGCAAATTGTACAAGATTGGGGAACCAATTCGTTGTACTTGCAACATTTAGGAGTGACTACCAAAGTCAATCTTAAAGACTATTCACACAGAGATGTACCCCCAATACAATGGAATACCATCCATAAGACACCAGTAGAAACAGAATCCGTGCACTCATTAGAATCAGATCCTTCTTGGTTGCATGAGGATACTCATTTATGGATGTGTAAAGTAGCCAAACAAGAGGAAGAAAGGTTAGAAGCCAGGACCTTAGGTGCAGAACAACATCCACGAACCCTTCAAGATCCAGCCTACGCACCTGTAGTATTCCCAGACGAAGAGTTTGAACCCCATGGTTGGGCAGAAATCCTAGCAACCATGGACGTAGCCATCAATGAAGAACAATGGACACCCCACTGTGACGAGGATGGCTATGAAATTTCAGTTTTCACGATAGAGCCAATCATGTGCGATGCAATTTTAGAAGAATGTGAACCTAGCACTGATGCATTTGAGGATGCAAGCGATTTTGATTTAGAATCAATTATCATGGACCCACCCTTTGCATCAGAGGAAGAATATTTCTTCGAGGTAGAGACTCACACTCAGAGACACGAGGAAATTACAAATGAGGTGAGGTTAGCCACTCAAGTGACTAGTAAAAATGAAGGCAATAAAATAAAGAAGAAAGAAACCATGTCAGAAAAAGAAGAATCTTTATTTGAAGTACCCGAGAATTTCAAGAAATATGAAATCGAAGATAGAAGGATCATGGTACGAATGCCTAATAGAAAAGCGAATGACGGACAAGTATATGATAACCGAGAGAAAACCAAGAAAATAATAGTTGCTATCGAAGGAGAAGAAGAAAAATGTACATACATAGGGCATGATTTGACGAAGGAAGAAGAAGAAGAGCTAGTTGCCCCATTGCGCGAATATAGAGATGTTTTTGCGTGGAGTTACAAAGATTTGAAAGGAGTAGATCTAGATATATGTTCTCATAGAATCCCTATGACTCCAGATGCAAAACCTACGAAACAGAAACCGTACACGTACAATGATAACTACGCTGCGAAGATTAAAGAGGAGATAGATCGGCTGATAGAAGCAAGATTCATTTACGAAATTGAGCACACTGAATGGGTATCCCCCATTGTGGTTGTGCCCAAGAAGAATGGAAAATTGCGTGTGTGTATTAACCTTAAAAAAGTTAATGCCGCCACGATTAGAGATAGTTATCCTCTTCCTATCACGGAACATCTATTGGAAAGAGTTGCGGGCAAGGAAGTTTACAGCTTTCTAGATGGATTCTCAGGCTATAATCAAGTAGCCATTGCTCCAGAGGACCAACACAAGACGGCATTTGTCACTGAATGGGGCATATTTGCATTTCGTGTGATGCCATTCGGCTTAACAAATGCACCCGCCACTTTCCAGCGACTCATGTGTCATGTTTTTAAGGAATTCTTACGTAAGAGTTTGGAAGTTTATGTCGATGACTTATGTGCACATTCCAATGTAAGACAGACACATATCCCAGAGTTAAGGCAAATATTTGACAAATGTCGAGAATATCAGGTTTGTTTGAACCCAGAAAAGTGCGTTTTCATGGTCAGACAAGGCAAAATTCTAGGACACATTGTGTCAAAAAATGGAATCTCTACGGATGAAGAAAAGGTGAAGGTAATTGCAGAATTACCTAGACCAACTAATGTGAAAGAGGTACAGGCATTTATGGGCCATTGCGGATATTATAGGAGATTCATACACATGTATGCAATCGTAGCCAAGCCTTTGTACTCTCTTTTAACCAATTTCGAATGGACAAATGAATGTGAAAATTCATTCAATGAACTTAAACGACGCTTGTGCTCAGCACCTATATTGACTACCCCAGATTGGAGTAAGCCATTCCATGTACATGTGGATGCATCCAATTACGCCATAGGATGTGTGTTAGCACAACCCACGAATGAAGGTAACATAGATCTCCCCATAGCTTACGCGAGCAGAAAATTTGAACGCAGCAGAAAGAAATTACGCCACGACGGAACGAGAAGGATTAGGGATGATCTACGCAGTAAAGAAGTTTAGGCACTACTTGTTGGCCAACAAATTCAAGTTCTTTACAGATCATCAAGCCGTATTGTACTTAGTCAACAAGCCATGTAACACAGGACGACTGATACGTTGGTTTCTATTACTCATGGAGTATGATTTTGAAGTCGTAGTCAGGAAAGGAAAGACACATCTTAGAGCTGACCACCTTTCAAGATTAACCTCAGGAGAAGCTCCTCAAGGAGTAGCGGATGATCTACCAGATGCATACTTGTTTAACCTTGAGATAGCATCAGAATGGGCTAAACCAATAGTCCCTATTCTGACATACGGACCCAAGAATCCTAGGATAAAGATCAAAGAAGGAGAGATTACCAAGTCTCAGAGGTACCAAATAATGGCAGGAAGCATATATAAACAGGATAATCAAAAGATTCTTGCTTGTTGTGTAGATGAATCAGAACATGCGAATTGGTTGCAATTAGCACACATAGGTGCACTAAAGCAACATCATTCAAAACATCGAACATTACAGACTCTGCATAGACTAGGAGTATATTGGCCTTCGATGGAAGCAGATGTCTACAGGTTGTGTAAAGAATGCCACGTTTGTTGTGAAAGACCACCTGTAGAGCATGCTACATTGTATCATGTGTCTCTCACACCAGACTGGAGTGAACAATTAGTGACATACTTGAGGACGAAGACATTCACTCAAGGAATGACTTTAGCACGACAACGCAATCTAGAGCAGGAAGCTCAAGATTATTCACTTATTGGCGATAACCTATACAAAAGAGGACGAGATGGATATCTAAGACAATGTGTTCATGAGAGCGATTATCTGAGCATACTAGAGACTGCACACCAAGGTGTTGCAGGAGGTCATTTTGGACCCGATAGGATAATCAAAGCCATCCTCTTTGCAGGATTATGGTGGCCCACTCTTCACATGGATGCTCATACCTATGTAAAGAGATGTGATGTGTGCCAAAGAACTCAGTTTCCTACTCGCAGAGACGAAATGCCATTGAAACCCATGATGGGCGGACGTGCATTTTCTAAGTGGGGTATAGACTTTGTAGGACCCATTAACCCCCCTGCAAAAGGTACACATGTTGAATACATTATTGTTGCCACAGATTATCTTACGAAATGGGTAGAGGCAAAAGCCACGAAAAAGAATGATGCACACACAACTGCAAAATTCTTATTTGAGAATGTCTTTACAAGATATGGATTGCCTATAGAGTTAGTGAGCGATCGAGGCACTCACTTTCTAAACCAAGTCATTGAATATTTGTTACAGGATTTTATGGTGATTCACAAGAAATCCGCACCATATCATCCTCAGGCCAATGGTCAAGCTGAAAGCACTAATAAGATCCTTTGTAACGTACTGACGAAACTCGTGAACAACAAACGTTCAGATTGGGACAAACAGCTACACCACATTGTTTGGGCATATCGAGTGGCCTACAAGACCGTACTCAATGCAACTCCCTTTCAGATGGTTTTTGGTCAGAATGCAGTGCTTCCTTTGGACTTCTTGATACCGACCCTTAAGGTTGCACAAGAACATCAGTGGACCGGCCATGAATTATCAGCGAGAATAATGGACTTGGAACGATTAGGAGAAACCAGGCTAAAGGCAGCAGCAGGAATATATGCAGCGAAGAAGCGACAGAAAGCATATTTTGATGCACATGTGAAAGATAAAGGCCTAAAAGAAGGAGATTTAGTTCTAGTATATACACTAAAGCAACACGCACGTAAGTTAGAAAAGCGAGGTTATGGACCTATGATCATTAACAGACTCTCAACAAGTGGAGCAGTACAATTAGCCACTTTAGAAGGAGATATAATGCCTAATTACATTAGTGGCTGTAGAGTCAAGCTATATCAGGAACCTCTTACTGAGGATATGCTTAGACGACTCACGTTGGCAAAGAAGCGTAAGGAGGAAGAAAATAGAATACGAGCGGAAGCTCAGGCAGAAGCAATAGAACGCATTAAACGCATGAAGTTAAGAAGACAAGGACTAGGGAGAGAACATTATAACCACTTGGAAACTACACCCAGATATCCCATGGCCATGTGTCAAGTAAAGTCAACCACTCATCCTAGTATAGTGGACAGGAGACCATTCATTACAGTCAGGCTAGAGCACGACAACCCTTGCCAAGAGCTCAGGGCTTTAATTGACTTAGGTGCTGCGACTAGTGCTATTAGATGGTCCCACTATAAGGATTCAGGAATAGAAATGCGGCCAATTGAGGCATACCTCATAGGCCTAGGAGGCATGGAAACCCCTTGCATGGGTGAGGTGGACCTTCCTATCCTCATTAAGGATGTGACCATGACAGCGAAGCTACTAGTGTGCCATGATGACGACCTGATAGAACCCCTAATCCTTGGCCAAGATTGGCTATACGATCACTCAGTGGACCTAAATCTTAGACAAGGCTCCTTACAGATTGGAACCTTAGCGCAGAAGCGAGTGATACCGCTTGACTTCCCTAACGGCATTCCAATTGAGGTTTGTAACCCTAGACCCTATGAAACGCATGCGACGGAAGACCAGAAGATCTTGGGTCAGACCAGTCACGTTAGGTCTACACCAACCCACTCGGGCTTGGCTAGGGACAATTCTCAATCAGAAGGACGACACGAGATCTTCCCTGGGGCTTCCTGCAAACTAGATAGGACAGCTACCCAACCGCTAGGGCAGATGAACACCATCAGCGGTCAGGTGGGTTGCATCAGCGGCCAAATGAGCACAACACCCTGCGGTGCTCATCCTTCCAAACTTGTTGCGGACTGGCCTAGATTAAAGATAAAGAACGAATCACTTCCTAATGGGCAGGTCACACAAGTGTTGGATCTCCCTTCTTTTCCAAAGCAGAGCGTCCAATGGACCTCTCAAACCCAACCACGAATGAGTCAACCACAACAGAGGAACCCAGACCGATGACATCACCAGACAAGGCAAAGAAAGCAGCAGTATCAACATCACAGAACAAGTGGCACGAGACAAATATGGGTGCCAAAAGGACAGCAACCACAGGCTATTGGCAACACTGCAGACGAGAGCAGGACAAAGTTTCAACAGAAGCAGAGTCAGCATCCAAAGTCCCCTCGATCTTCTTTCCCAAGTACAAATACTCGACAGATTTGGATCGCCAAGAAATATCTTATCCATAGACCCACACCCATGCAGATTTGGGTACCCAAACAATGTATTATAGCCCAACCCTCTAGCCATGTAATATATACCCCTACGAAATCTTTTCATCCTTCAATACCACCAAACCCGATACCACTTTTTGTCCCTCAGCAGAAACATACCACCCACTCCAAGACTCTTAGGAAATGGATACCGAAACGTATCCAAACGTCTTCTTGTACCCCATTATCTAACAATTTTCCCAACCCATTTAAACTCCACCCTTGTAATAATTCACCCTCAACCAAACCTTGTATAAATTCATACACCTAAACCCCACATCATGCATAATAAAAGCTCATCAAGAATTGTAGGCATAATCTGAACCATGTAGGTGTCTAGAGACCTACATTAGCTCTGCAAAAAGATCATTGCATCAATCACTTCACGACACTTGGCTCACGGGTTACATATCGGTTATGGAAAGGGATTGCGGTCTCACCTTAATGGGATCATAATTAATTTCCATGCTAATGTGTTAATCTTTTGTAGCAGATCTTTTCCATTAGCTCATCAGTCATCATGCAAACCGAAGCAGGACCGTCAGAAGCTGGCCCCAGTGCACCGATGGCCACTATTGGAGAATTACTAGCGGAATCTTATCCGACGATGCAACCACCAGAGTTTCAAGGTTTTCCAGGACCCATGCCAATCGATGATCCTCCTAGAGGATATACTGAGAAGATTCATCGTAACTCTCATTGGTTTCAAGGCCTAGCAGGACCATTAGCAGACGCGGATTTCATATTTGAGGCCAATTTGGCATTTGATCTTCGCACATGGACCAAGTACCAGTTCTTGTCAAGAGAATTTGAAGGACTACAGAATACACAAGATTTAATGCACGTTTGGGCACGAGCGGGATTTACAGAGTATTTTAGCGACCCTCTGCCTAAACCCGATTTTTACAGATGTTTTTACTTGGTAACCACCTTAACAGCTTCAGAAAACAAGGATCTACCCGGCACATTCATGTTACCATCCTTGGTAAATGATCTTCCATTTAGAAGGTTCTATTTGTCTAAAGATTTAATTCGCGCAGCTCTGAAAATACATGGAACACACACTCCAACGGAGAAAGAACGGCTAGTCCCAGAGCAGATGAAACGTGGTGACGTAACTAAGTGGGAGGATATTTCTGCTATAACACCTGAGCTTTCCAAGCCATTACGGATATGCATGCAGCACTTTGCTTTCCCAGCTCAGGATCGTTTTACCATGCCCCACAAGAGAATCTGGTTTGGATTATACTTAGCATGTACTGGACCGCAAACGGTTGATCTAGCCAGCTGGATAATTGATCAGCTCTATTTGGCACAACATAGGTGGGAGCGAAAGAAGGTAATCAATGGGTGCTGCGCCCTCACCAGGATCATATATATGTGCTTGGCGTATGACTTACCAATTGAGCGTGCCATGACCAGTGAGGAATTGAAAGCATTTAAAGGCACCACTAGGAAGGCTAGAAAGTCTAGCAAAGGCAGAGCCCGAAAGCGGATGAGAGGTACTATCCCATGCCTACAAGTCCCAGAATCACCCTCTCCACAACCATCTCCAGAGCAGTCACCAACAGCAGCCACTCCCACGGTACCACCAATTCGTATACGGTTATCAAGACCAGTTACGCCGGAGGGCACCACAAGTACTGTTGCACCTCAAACAGCCACAACCACAGAACCTATCACCATAGCAGCTGAACTTCCCACCACCATTGGTGCGGAAGCTTTCTCTTTTCCAATACCGCATTTAGAACCAGGACAAGCAGAGCCACTGGACCAAACTTTTGATTTTGAGATGCCCGATGCATTCTCCAATGAGTTCCAGTTTTCCGGACAATTGTTTTCTCAAGAATTTGAAAGGCCTAGCTACCCTACCACACCCAGGGATCAGCCACAAGGACAGATCGTGTCCAGCTCTGATGACGAAAGAACAGCAACCGATGACGACGAAGGAGACGACGAAGCTAGCCAGGGAACATATGAATCCCAAGAGCATGAACAGACAGATGGCCAAGGTCAACAAACAGACACACATGGTGATACAAGTACCCATGAAGATGAAACTTATGAAGCAGCAGCTTACACACTGGCTATCAAAAAGCTGTATAGAACTATGGAAAAAGTTTGGGCACGCAAAACGCTGACAAAGGAAGAGAGTCAAACAATAATAGAACAAGAACTTGTCACAGGCGGATTCGAAGACGCATACATCAAAGGATTCAGAGAGTTAGTCAAATCAATAGGCTCCAACGAAGCACTCAGGTACTTGCAAAGAAAGCCACTACCACAGTTTGACCCCCGCAGAGTACGACTACTTTCAAAGCCCGGCGAATACATTCGTGTACCAACAGGAGCACAGTCTTCTGAACAAGCCAGGGAGGCACGCCTCGTCCCCAAAAGTTCGGTGGCAGTGGAAACCATCTTTGTAGATTCCCCACCCCACGCTACAGCTGTACATACCTCAGTAGTCACTGAAGTACCGACCACCCCAACCGCTCCTCCATCACCGTCCATTCCTCCAGCCTCTCCTCTTCACCCTCCTTCCCCCAGACCAACATCTTCATTCGCCGGTGGTGTTGAAGAAATCGTCTTTACGACCACTCACCCCACAATTCCCGCACCCATTAGCCCTAGTCTACCCCCTCCCACACCCACCTTTCTATCCAACCCATTCCTTCATCAATCTCTTCCATCTTTCCCCACAACTCCAAGACCCCTTTTCCCATTCCCACCGCCATTAACCTTCTCCCCCGTCTCACCTCCCCGACCCACTGTAACCCCTCTTTCCCCTTTCCACCAAGCTGCTCTAGCCAGCCCCCCTGTAAATTACCCCTCAACCTTTGTAAATCCCGTATTTACACCAGCACGAGCACCCACGATCACACCCATATTCACGGTCACTGCACTAGATACGTCCACTGACATGGACATCTCACCACCCACTGCACCATCACTCACTTCACGCACGGCACAAACATTTTTAGGCACATCGCAATTTTCATCAATCACTACATCATCCACCTTCCCATCCCCATTCCCCATTCCCGTTGCATCTACACCAACTGCATCTTCATTTAGCACCCCATTAATACTATCACCCATTGTAGATAATGCATTCCGACAAATGTTCATGTGTATGACGCAAGTAAGAGATGAGTTCACATCTCTTGGTGATAATTATCAGCAGCTGCAGAGGACAACCAATGACTTACAGTCGCAGCTTAATTTATTGTCTATTGAGAATGCCTCTCTGAACACCCGCTACCAGGAATTACGCGAGGCTTATCACAAATTGGAACTAGAAAGCGAAGAAAAGACCAAGGAAGCCACTGCTGACCTGGATAACTTATTAAGAGCCCAGACAGTCCGCAATGCAACGCTAACACGAAACATGGGCTTACTACAAAGACACCTAGCAGCCGCCAAGGAAGAAAACCAGCGCTTACAGGATCAGAACCGAGAAAACTTAGAAGCAGCGCTCGACCACCCAGACCAACCACTCAGTCCTAGCAGGTTCAAAGCCGTTCCCTCAGACTCGATGAGGATTCTGCTAGACGATCATGTGAGATTGCTAGATGAATATGACCGCATGAACAAGGAGTTACAAAAACGCAAAGAAGATCACAAATTACTCCAGTTACGAGAACCGGCACACCAAGACATACCCGAACCTGTGGACCCCTCTCCTGACCTCCTAGAGGAACTCAACTCATTACGGGCCCAGGTATCGACCCTTGAATCAAGGATTGCAGTATATGAAGCACCACCAAGGCCAGATTCCCCACCTGAGCTACCAACTGAAGAAGAAACGGTCACCATCCCGGTGGAGGAAACATTTGAAGAAGCGTACGAGCCACAACCCATCCCAGGCGGACGCGTCACGGCCGAAGGTCAGATGACGTACGAACTTCCGACCCCCGCGTGGATGAAGACTATTGAGGAACTTGGAACAACGCACTCAGCGAGAGTAGAGGCACAATTACATGCCATGGCGATGATAGAAGAAAAGATATTACAGTCTCCATTCTTTGCTCATTTGGCCCCGCGACGATACATATCTGGGCACGAGCTACAGTATAAACCGTATTTCATGTTAATGGCCGAATACCAGTTAGCCATTGAGAAAGAGACAGGTAAGAAACCATCGCATGCAACTCAATTCGAGGCGGATGATTTGCCACGAGATGCACAGCAAGGAAGGATCTATCAACCAGAGTGGCGAAAAGATTTACTACAGCAGTATCCAGAGATGATGAGTACATGGGTAAAGGCACCTTTGCATTTGAAGTATAACCCGTGTTGGGGACCAGTACCACGACGCCGCTCCTGGACTACATTTGCTATTAAGGTACAAAACAATAAGAAGTGCCAAGACTGGTTGAATTACCCCTATTTTAAGCCACCCATTTAGTTACCAATTGTTGGCTACATGATGGCTACAATTCGCCACTGGCTCCCTAGATTAAAGCATATGGATGATATAGGGGCGCATATGACTGTCAAAATCTTTGACATGATGCAAATGATTTTTAAAGTCTTCCGACGCGTCAAAGCACCACATGTCAACACCCCGGGCTTTGAGCATGGCAATTTCGATCTGGTATATGATATGAGTACAACGCCATCGCTACGGGTGTGTTATGTCTGGCACTACAGAATAAAGTACCTACCGGCGTGCTACAAGCAGACATTCGAAGAGATGTTCACAACCGGCTTCTGGGAATACCATTCAGAGGTATTCATAAGCAGGCCTACACATTTATTACACTTATTTGCCTGTGAACGAATGGTCTATTCCACACACTATCAGCTCCCGCCACCGGAAGAACCGCAACCAATTGACTGGGAGAAACTCGAGGCAGACCTGGCCCGAGGCATTTGTATCTCCGAGCACACCCTCGCTCAAGACTTCCTACAGAACTATATCCGGCAGACCTCACAACAAGGTTCTGTCAGGGACGACAGAAGCGAGAGGGAGGGGGGTGTTGGAAGCAGCCAGAGGCACAGACGACACGGAAGCATGTAACGACGGAGCAGGGAGCCAGTCGAATCGTTTTTCAAATAATTATGTTTTCAAATACTTTCCAAAAACCTCCAACAGTGATTTTTATCACTATTGTAACATATGTAACATAGAAAACCCCATTTTGTAATACATAGCTCCATTTTGTGCAAGCCGAGGAGTCCTCGAGCTTGAGGAGATTAGGTAGAACAAGCGTATCAATTTTCGTTATTTTTAGACATCGTTTACCCTTCCAAATAGCATTTAGGACCTAATTTTTAACTATGCCGGTCACTAGATGTGAAACCGGTCAAAACTAGTCTAGAAACTACAAAAAGAGCTAGAGAGCTCATTTTTGAGGTTAGCTTGTGTGAGCTTAGAGCTATTTTGAGCTTGTAATAGTGTTCTTGAGTAATAGAGTTGGTTTCTCACCTTCCATTGTGTCTTGCTTGTCTCTTCGTAGTGTGTGTGTATGTGTGTGTGCATTTCTATGCTTCTCACCTTCACTCTCACTTCATCTCACATTCACGATCTTCATATCACTCCTATCTCTTCCGCGGATTGACATTAAGGAGGTGAAGCTTCTTAACGTGGTTCTCACCATTGTGCTAGAGCAACAGCTACAGTGGAGTGTATATGGCTGAGACGCCTATTGATGGATCTTTGCATGGAGATTGATGCTGCTACACATATTCTCACTGATAGTCATTTTGATGCAAATGTTCAGCCATATGTGGCTAGAAATTTCCTACAGTTTTGACAATTTTTGGCTGAAATTTTTCAGCCATGTTTGGCTAGAAATTCTCTATATTTTCAGCCCCATTTGGCTGGAATTTTTCAGCCCTTTGAACCTCAGTTGGCTGCTCTACATGGCCATAGTCAAGCGCACCATTTTGGAACAAAGGCATGAGTGTATCGAACACATCTTGTGAGTTGACTGTTGGCTGTTTTTTGCATTCGAGTAGAGGGAAAACTGAATTTTCAGCAAATACCACATCTCGACTCATAATAATTGTGTTCGTCAATGGATGGTCCAAACGATATCCCTTACTTTCAACACTATAACCAACAAATATACATTTCTTTGCCTTGTCATCAATTTTGTGACGTTGTTGTGATGGCACAAGAGCATATGCCAAACAACCAAACACACACATATGACTAACCATAGGCTTATGACCATTCCAATCCTCATAAGGAGTGATGACTCTCAATGCTTTTGTAGTGCAGCGATTCAACACATAGTTTGCACACCTGACCCCTTCCATCCAAAACTTATCAAGAAGATGCTTTCCTTTAACCATACATCATGCCATTTCAAGTAAAGTTCTATTTTTATGCTCCGCAACACCATTTGGTTGAGGTGTATATGGCACGGTACATTGGTGTGAAATACCTCTTTCACAAAGAAAAACATTAAACTCATGTGACATGTATTCACCACCACGATATGTGTGTAGAGTCAAAAGCTTTTGTGAACAAAAATTTTCAGCCATAGCTAAAAATGCTTTGAAGCAAGAAAATACCTCATTCTTTGCTTTCATAGGATACACCCATGTATGGCGAGTAGCATCATCAATGAAGGTAATAAAATATACATGCTTCCCAAAAGAAGGAGTCTTGATGGGACCACATACATCACTATGAACAAGCTATAATTTTCTTGTAGTATGTTTGTGACTATCTTTTGGAAAAGAAGCACGATGCATTTTTCCAAGAATGCAACCTTCACATGCATGCTTTTCAATGGACTCAAGTGTAGGCAAGCCAATAACCATGTCTTTCTTTTGCAAGTAAAGCAAACTATTGAAGTTCAAGTGACCAAAACGAGCATGCCAAAGCTCCATTTCAGCCATGCAAGAAGTATGAGCAACCAAGGCATTCGAGGCAGCCCTCTTGTATGACTCTCATGCTCATAATCCAGACTACTCCCATGAAGATATTCCACATGTTTATTACACAGAGTCACCGAAGCACAATGAGACTTATTCGTATCAATATGAGGCACCACCTATGGAACAAAATTGGGAGCCAAAATACTCCAATATCATGTATACAAATCCTAACCCCAGGCTCGAATCTAGACAAGTAAGACCACAAGCCCCTAGAGGACCATGTTTTAGATCTCAGGGTGACCATTTCATTCGTGAATGTCCCCACCCACAGACTCCGGGACAAGAACAAAACATCACAATACAAGGGCTTTTGTCTTGAGTGCGGCAAAGAACATCTTCTGAGAGATTGTGCTAGGAATCCCTCTAGTGCACCCAAGGTTACACCCATTAATGTGGTATGCTTAGTGGTTGATTCAAGTTCAAGTAGCAATAATGTGGCTCCTATACAAGCAGTCACTAGAGCACAAGCCTCACAACCAGCTAAACCAACAGAACAATCAGAGTCAAGTGAATCAGGAGAGCCTAGTGAAAGGAAAACAAGAACATGGAAGGATACTAGAGAGAAGGCCAATCGTAAGTGGAATAAAAATTTATCCAAACTAGAAGAAAGCCTTAAAGATGCAAAAACAATAATAAAAGATATTGCCTCTCAAAATCCCTCACATGTTGAAACTCCATCCACTCCACTTCATCCCACCCACCACCCATTGTAAATAAACCACAACCAGGGTCTATTTTTGCAGATCCAACCCCAGAAGGCTTGGACATGATGTTCAAGGCCTACCAAGCTCGACGTCAAGAAGCGCCAACCACTGCAAACCTAGACAAGAGCTACCCTAGAGTAGATTTAGAGATTGAACAGACAAAAATGTGCATAAAAATGGTAGAACTAGCTCAAGCTATGCTTGAAACCACTCAACAGTTCAATCATGCCAATTCTATCAAATCAGGTTTGCATTTCCAGGGCTTACTAGAAAGATTAGAGCAGTTGGTAAACAAGCCCTAGGTTTCTTTACCTCCATTGGCTCAACCAATTGTTGAAAGAGAAACCTCACCACCAACAAAAGCTGATGTCCATGATTCCATGGATAAGGGAGCACCTCTTTCAATTCAATAGTACTCTCAAGAGTTCTTGTGGGAAATACAAGAAGAGAAATGTGCCAAGGAGAAGGGTAATCCCCTTCCTATTCCTCAGATTGATGACCGTCATGATCAATTTCCTCAAGACATTCCATCCATTTACGGAGACGAAGCAGAGCAACAAGAAGATGAGAGATTAGATTTTGAATCTAATTCTTTACAAGAGTTGCCACAATTCACAAGCCCATGGGAATCTGAATCTCTTCATATCAGAGCTCCCACAATACTGGTAAGAAATGATGACTCAGTGGTTCCAAGGAACACTGATGTTGTGAAGAACACTAAGGTTCAATGTCATCTCACCGTAGAAGAGCTGCTCAAATTAAAACTAGAGCTATGGAAGCATCTAGCGAATCAGGTTCCTGAACTCGATTCGAATCTGTCAAGAGTGGGCTCTAAGCAGAAAGCACCAGAGATACCTCTAGAAAAAATAGGAGACATAAGTGAAGGTGAAGAAGGTAATACTTATCTTCCAATCACCTACCAATGTTACACAACCAAAGCTATCTTAGATTGAGGTGCTGGTGTTGCGATTGAAACCACCTCCTTCTGGAAGCAACGTGGCAGACCCGCATTAAGACCAACTAGAATGAAGCTTCAAATGGCTCACGACCATGTTGAAAGACCTTTAAGATTGCTAGAAGGGATAACTCTAACCACTTGTGGGGTAGAGTTTGAGCACACCTTTGATATATGTTACTTTGAGAAAAATAATGTCTATGAGATGATCCTAGGAAGGCCCTTCCTATGACAACTACAAATAGTACAAGATTGAGGAACCAACTCTTTGAACTTGCAACACTTAGGGGTCACGACCGAGGTCAATCTAAAAGACTATACATTCAGAGATCTACCACCCCTGCAGTGGAATCCTATCCACAAAGCGAAAGAAGATTCTATCTCTATGCACTCTAAAAGTTCACTTGATCCATGATGGATGCATGAGGATACTCATTTGTGGTCGTGCAAAGTCGCAAAGGAAGAAGAAAAATGCCTAAAAGCGAGAGAAGGAGGAACTTCTCAAGGAGAAAGACCAGTTAGAGACCCAACCTACACACCAATGATCTTTCAAGATGAGGAATTCGAGCCTCATGGTTGGGAAGAAATCTTAGCCACCATGGACATTGCGTCAATGAAGAATAGTGGACACCACATTGTGATGAGACAGGTTATGATATTTCAGTGTTCATGTGTCAACCTTTGCTAGAAGAATATGACCCTAGTGAGGTCATAGAAGAAGATGAGAATGATGATGATCTAGAGTCCATTGTGATGGATAGTTGTTTTAATTCAGAGAAGCACTATCTAGAAGATATAGGAGTATACAAGAAGAGGAGGAATCATTGTTTGAAGTACTAGATAAATTCAAGAAATATAAAGTTGAAGAACAAAAAATTCTGGTACGAATGCCTAAAAGAGAGGCCATCATAGGAGAAGCATATGACAATAAAGAAAAGACCAAAAAAATTGTTCTAACGATTGAAGAGAACGAAGAGCGATGTACATACATAGCAGAAGACCTAAGTGCAGAAGAAGAAGCAGAGTTGGTAGCTTTATTAAGGGAATATAGGGACGTGTTTGCATGGCACTATATAGACTTGAAGGGATTAGATCCAAAAATATGCTCTCATACGATCCCCATGAAGGCTGATGCGAAGCCCACCAAATAGAAGCCCTACACATATAATGACACTTATGCTCCAAAAATAAAGGAATAAATTGATAGGTTGATTGAAGCTAGATTTATCTATGAGATTAAGCATACTAAATGGGTGTCCCCCATCGTAGTGGTGCCCAAGAAGAATGGGAATTTACGAGTATGTATTAACCTTACAAATGTTAATGCTGCGACGATCAGAGATAGCTATCCGCTTCCAATCATTGACCATTTATTGGAGCGTGTTGTAGGCAAGGAAGTTTATAGCTTCCTTGATGGATTTTCATGCTACAACCAAGTAGCTATTGCCCTAGAAGATCAAAACAAAATGGCCTTTGCCACAGAATGGGGAATCTTTGCATTTTGTGTGATGCCATTTGAGCTTACCAATGCACTTGCAACATTCCAAAGGCTCATGGGTCATGTCTTCAAAGAGTTCTTGTGAAAGAGCTTAAAAGTATATGTGGATGATTTATATGCTTATTCCGAAGAAAGAAGATACCATATCCCTGAGCTCAGACTGATATTCAACAAGTGTAGAGAATATCGAGTGTGTTTGAACCCAAAGAAGTGTGTTCATGGTACATCAAGCTAAGATCTTAGGTCATATTGTTTCTAAGAATGGAATATCAACAAACGTGGACAAAGTCAAAGCTATAGCAGAATTGTTGAGGCTAAGAAATGTTAAAGAGGTACAAGCCTTCATGGACCATTGTGGATATTACTGCAGATTTATCCACATGTATGCAATCGTAGCTAAACCTCTTTATGCTTTGTTGATGGATTTTGAGTGGAACGACAAATGAGAAAATTCCTTCAATGAGCGAAAGAGATGTTTGTGCACACCACCAATACTAACTACTCCTGATTGGAATAAACTCTTTCATGTCCATGTGGATGCATCCAATCACACAATAGGATATGTGTTGTCACAACCCAAAGGTGAAGGAAATCTTGATTTTCCTATAGCATATGCTAGTAGACAACTAAATGTTGCTGAACGAAACTATACCACAATCAAGCGAGAAGGCTTAGGCATGGTATATGCTGTGATGAAGTTTAGACACTATCTATTGGCCAACAAGTTCAAGTTTTTCACTGATCATCAAGCTTTATTATATTTTGTCAATAAACCTTGCAATAGAGGATGCTTACTAAGATGGTTCCTCTTACTACTAATGGAATATGACTATGAAGTTGTTGTCGAGAAAGGTAGAACCCACGTCGGGGCAGATCACCTTTCTTGCATCACTTCAAGTGAACCACCGCAAGGAGTGTCTGATGAGTTGCTCGATGCTTATCTGTCCAATTTAGAAGTTGTTCCTAAATGGGCAGATAAGTTGGTACCATTTCTAACCTTTGGACTCGCAAATAGGAATGTGAAAACAAACAAGGAAGAAATTGTAAGATCACAAAAATATCACATATTGGTAGGAAGTATGTACAAACAAGATACAGAGGGTCAACTAGCTTGTTGTGTAGAGGACGATGAACATAGTAGTTGGTTGCAACAAGCCCATGAAGGGTTTCTAGGAAATCACTATTCTACACAACGAACATTGCAAAATCTAAAACATTCAGGAGTGTATTGGCCTAGTATGGACAAAGAAATACATGAGTGGATTAAGAATTGTCCAATGTGCAAAGAGAAATCCCCATTGGAGCATGCTACCCTTTATCACGTGTCATTAATTCAAGATTGGAGTGCTCCATTGGTAGAATTCATGAGATCAGGATATTACCCAATGAGGCTAGTCTAGCAAGAAGACAAAGCATGGAGCAAGAAGCTCAGGACTATGCCTTAGTTGGAGAAAACCTATACCGACAAGGCAAAGATGGTTACTTAAGACTGCACACTCATGAATCAGATTACTTGCAAACCTTAGAAAGTGCACACAGTGGTGTTGTAGGTGGACATTTTGGTCCTGAACAAGTGATTAAGACCGTTCTATCCTTAGGACTTTGGTGGCCCACTCTTCATATAGATGCACATGGCTATCTGAAGAAATGTGATACATGCCAATGTGCACAATATCCGATCGAAAAAGATGAGATGCCTTTGAGGCCAATGATGGGAGGATGTGCATTCTCGAAGTGGGGTATAGACTTTATAGGTCCTATGAATCCCCCAGCTAGAAACTCTAATGCAGAGTACATCATTGTAGCCATAGATTACCTTATAAAATGGGTAGAAGTAAAAACCACTACAAAGAATGATGCTCAAACAATGACCAAGCTCTTATTTGAGAATGTGTTCCCCAGATACGGGCTACCAATAGAGTTAGTGAGTGATAGAGGTATGCACTTCTTGAACGAGGTCATTGAAAACCTTCTCCAAGAATTCTTGGTAATACACAAGAAGTTTGCCCCCTATCGTCCACAAACTAACGGACAAGCTGAGAGCACAAATAAGATCCTATGTAATGTATTGGCAAAACTAGTAAATAATAAATGCTCTGATTGGGACAAACAATTTCATCATGTTGTTTGGGCTTATCGAGTTGCCTACAAGATGGTACTCAATGCCACCCCATTTCAGATGGTCTTTGGACAGAATGTTGTGCTACCATTGGACTTCCTAATCCCAGCCTTAAAGGTGGCACAAGAATACGAGTGGAATGGACATGAGTTGTCCTCCAAGATCTTTGATCTAGAATGCTTAGGTGAGACGAGGCTACGAGCGATAGCAAGCATCTATGCTGCAATAAGGCAAAAGGCATACCTTGATGCACACATTAAGGATAAAGGATTGAAAGAAGGAGACCTAGTGCTGGTTTATACACTAAAACAACATGCTCAAAAATTGGAGAAACAAGGATATGGACCCATGCTCATTAATAAACTTTCCACTAGCAGTGTAGTTCAATCGGCCACGCTACAAGGTGACATCTTGACAAACTATATTAGTGGATGCCAAGTCAAGCTATATTAGGAACCGCTTACAGAGGATATGCTAAGGAGACTCAACACGGCTAAGAAGCGAAAAGAAGAATAGCTAAGTGTTAGAGAAGAAGCACAAGTCGAGGCTACAAAGCGCATTAGGTGAAATAAGCTAAGATGATTAGGCCTAGATGTCAATCCTGAGGCCCCAAAATATCACATGGGCATGTGCACATCACGTGCAATTGCTTCTCAAATAATCGATCAACATCCCTTTGTGACCATAGAGGTAGGACAAGGAAAGAATCTAAGGTCAATGATAGCGTTGATTGACTCAAGTGCAACAAATAGTGCACTCAAACTCTGATACTGCCAAGATCTTCAGTTGCACATCAATCCCATAGAAGCCTATCTCACAGGGTTGGGAAGTGTGGAGACCCCTTGTTTGGGCGAGGTGGAGCTCCCCATCTACCTTCAAGATGTCCAAACCACAGTCAAAATTCTAGTGTGTGAAGATGAAGACCTTACTCAACTACTTGTCTTTGGTCAAGATTGGATTTTTGACCATGCAGTCAACTTAAATCTCAGAAGCCGACTTCTTCAAGCTTGGGTACATGAACAATATATTATATTAGAACTAGACGATTGCATGCTCATAAATCTTAGTTCTTCCAAGACTAATTTGTGCAAAGAAAATATTGTGTGTGTCAATAACCCTTCAAAGCAAAAGGACTCAGTCATGGAAGCACAAGCTCAAAGGCCAGCAGACCTGTCTTCTTTTTCAAGGACTAATGCAAGCATAACTCGACCAAAGAGGCAAGCAAAAATGACATCTCCTATATCAAATAGACAAACAAAATTCAAGAAGAAAGAAGCTCTAGGCAAGAAGCAGATATGGGTACGAAAAGGAGAGCAACCACCAGCTTTGCCACAACAATTTCCATCCAAGCGGGCCGATCATGCCAAAACAAGAATCATGCAACTAGGTCAAGCTCAATCACAAGGTCTCCGACAAATTTGGGTACCAAAAAAATTAGTTGTAGCTCAACTAGGGTGATTACACATGTGGGTTCCCAAAGAACTCTTACATGCACAAAGGCCTATGCTCTCTACCATGAAAAAGGTCTCAACCAAGAAGCCAAGGAGAGAAAAGGGTAAGAACGGAGCATAGAGACAAAAAGAAGATAGAATCACCTCTTTAGAAAAAATAAGAAAGCAATCATCAAGGATATGGATTTGGAAACCAAAAGTACCGATAGCATCCACAGAACCAAAGAACCAACCATGCCAAATGCAAAATTTAAGCAATCAACCAGAGATGAAGAAGTCAAAAAGTACTTGTACGCAACCCAATACAATTCTAAAATGGATCCCTAAAATTAGTTGTCCTTTGAAATCCAATGAATACCTCCAACGAGGGCTGCATCAACATCTTCCAAGAACATTGAAAGCCTCGACGTGCAACAACCATGTGCCTTTGGCATAACCTTGTCTTTTGCACCATTCAGGTCATGCACTTCCGAAGTATGCATCAATATAGGGCCACATTACATGGCCGTGCATAGACATAATTGAGAATTCCAGGCACATGCGACACATTGGACATATGTAAAATATTTTTGATGCTAACATCTTTCTTCTGCTAGCCTATGCGAGAGTTGGTCCGAATGTATGTACTTCTTCGTTGGCTTGGAGCTAGATCGTGTATTTGTGTGGTTTTAGAGATTGTTAGTTGCTCAAAAGAGGTTGTCAATGTTGATCTTGAGCAGCGTTCTACTGTGAATCGCTTCATGGGTATTGATGTGGTACCCTGGATGCCCTTGGATCTTTGAAACATGAGTTTCATAGTAGGAAGCCAAGTACTTGTGACCCATAATGACTGATGGGTAAGTGCATTATTGCATGGGTTGAAAAAGATATGTGCCATGTGCACGGCCTTGTAATGTGGCCCAATGCATGCGTACTTGGGCAATGCATTGGACGAAGTATGGTGCAAGAAATTGGGTCTTGAGCTAATTGCTCAAGGGTATGCTGACGAAGAGGTTTCCTAATCTATCATGGTTATGGTGTTGCCCAAGTAGGCAATTCTTACCATGGTGAAAGGTACATTGATCTTCACTCTTTGTGTTGTAGGCCCATCGGAGTGATTGACCATTGGCTTGTCTTTTGTTGCTGATGAATGTCCTTGTTGATAGTTCAGAGGAAGTGGAGCCCAAACAAAGAAAGAAGGTCCAGACAACTGACCAAGCTACATTGGGAAGACGGACCACTCCTGTTGCTACATGAAGGGCACTAACTCTCAAAGTACTACATGAAACAACCACTCCAACAAGGTTCTATCAGAGATGACACACTCGAGAGGGGGGGGGGAGTGTTGACACTCAAGGTCAAGCACAAAGAATGGAAGCACATCAAAGAAGTGAACATACAAGAAGAGGAAGCATATAGGGAGCTCCAAGAAGTGCATGTCAAATTTTCAGATGAACTCCCTATAAATATACTGATTTTCATCACTAAAAAACCCTTGTAAATACCATTTCACATTTTTGCAACTCCATTTTGTTCAATCCAAGGAGTCCTCAGGCTTGAGGACTATTAGAAGTATCATCCTACCTATTTTCATAATTTTTAGACTCCGTTTGAGCCCCCAAATAAGCCTTGGAACCTAATTTTTAACTAGGCCGATCGCTAGGTTTGGACAAGTCCAAAACCACTTAAAAAACTATAAAAAGAGCTAGAGAGATCAGTTTTGAGGTTAGTTTGTTGTAGATTTGAGCTTCTGTAAGAGAAATCTTTTGTAATCAAACTCCTTCCATTGTTCCACTCTTTGCTCTTACCTTGTGCATGTGTGTGTATGTGTGTGCATGCTTGTGTGCTATCACTCATGCAATTGTACCAAATATTCCTTGTATAAATGAATTCTAGTTTGTTTATAAAATCCATCAGTTGTAGAGTTGGGAACATAAGCTTCCTTAGGAGGTAAGCTTAGCTTCTCACCAAATATTCCTTGTATAAATGAATTCTAGTTTGTTTTTAAAATCCATCAGTTGTAGAGTTGGGAACATAAGCTTCTTTAGGAGGTAAGCTTAGCTTCTCACTTCAACTATAATAAGCATTTGGTTACCCAACATGCTAGGTTTAACTATCAACCAAATATTCCTTGTATAAATGAGTTCTAATTTGTTTTTAAATATTCCTTGGAGGTAAGCTTAGCTTCTCACCAAATATTCCTTGTATAAATGAATTCTAGTTTGGTTTTAAAATCCATCAGTTGTAGAGTTGGGAACATAAGCTTCCTTAGGAGGTAAGCTTAGCTTCTCACTTCAACTATAATAAGCATTTGGTTACCCAACATGCTAGGTTTAACTATCAACCACTCTAATCTCTTGAATAAGCTAAAGGTTGTTATGTGTGCAACATATGTACTTAACATGTATCCCACCAAAGCACTAGAGCCCATCACTCCATATGAGGTTTGTCATGGTCAAAAGCCATCTGTTGCTCATCTACCTGTCTTTGGTTATCTGTCATATGCATTGGTGCCTGAACAACAACACAAGAAATTGGATGACAAAGTAGTGAAATGTTTTTTTGTTGGGTACAGTTCTAAAAGCAAACACTACCATCTGTATCATCCATAGATTAAACACATCTTGGTTTGCCGTGATGTTTTCGTTCTAGAATTTGAAATTCATCCATTACTTTCATGTACTAAGGAGACATCAATTATGTCCAAGAATGTGTATGAAACTTTGCTGCCTCTTTTTATAGGTGGAAACTCATATGTTGGTCCAAGGCAATTTCTCAAGCTTTTCAAGTTTCACATGATGGTGCAGATCATTCCATTTTTTATTCACATTTACATGATGCACTTGTTGATGAGAGGGCTGATATAGAGGAGGCAAAAACTATGCCAAAATGGCTTCTGCAAACTTTGTGAGATAGCAAATTAGATGCACCACTATTTGGCTCTCATAGTGCTTCCTTTGCATCAAATTGCTATGCAATGGGTGCCTTTAGTCTTTGTGATGCAAATGAGCTTGTTTCTTTTGATGAAGCAATTCAAAAACTTAAATGGATCCTATGCAATCAGAATATGATGTTATTATGAAGAATGGCCTTCTCATATTCCTTTGAATCATTTGATATATGATTAAGCCAACACAAGAAGCCATTGTATAATGAAAATATACAATACACTTCCATGGAGTGGACACTAATCCATCCTCCTAGAGATGGAAGAGTGCTTCTCACATTTCCTTGTTAGCCTAGCCATGTCCAAAGGATCCACCTCACTCCAAATCTTCATGGATGACTTCTCAACCTTCTCACATATCAGTAAGGCTAGCCCAATTGAGTGCTTTGATGTACATCTCGCTCAACTCTCCCATGTATTCATGAAATACAAGGACATACACCTCAAATTGAACCCAAATAAATATCATGTTGTGGTAACTCAAGGGACCTTATTAGGATATGTATGTCACAAGGAAGGTTCTTCTTCTATTACAAAAAAGGAATATACAAGAATGGCCTAATACAACAATAGAACTAGTGCAATATATAATGAAAAATAAATAAGGAAAAACCCAATGTCTGCAAATGATTGAGATGGCAAGAAACAAGTGTGACATCACTCTCATTAGGTGAATCTCGTAAAGCTCACTAAAGTATCCCTAACATAAATCGGCTTGACCACTATACATGTCAAAGAAATGAAAAAGTGATATGTTTCATCCTCGATCATCACATGTTGAGCTTGAATATCTCAACACTCCCCCTCAAGCTCAATGTCATATCCTCTAATTCAAGCATCTTCTAAAACTTCTTCAGCTTCTCTACTCCAAGTGCTTAAGTGAAAATATCAGCAACCTACTCATTTGTCCTCTCATAAAGAAGTTCAATATCACTTGCTAATACCTTCTCTCTGATGAAGTGATCATGCACATCGATATTCTTTCTTCTAGCATGAAAAATAGGATTTTGTGCTAACTAAATGTTGCTAAGATTATCACAATAGATGATGATCGATTTTTTCTCTTCCACACCTAAATCTACAAATAGCATCTCTAACCATGATGCTTCACATGTTGTCATTACAGACAGAGACACACGGATAGAGAATCAGACATACAAACATAGAGACACACAGACAGAGAGACATAGAAATAAATAACACCTCTACACTCGGCCTTTGTACTCGACAAAGCAACAATGGGTTGCTTCTTGCTGCTCCATATAATATCTGCACTCCCAAGCGAGAATAGAAAGCCACTATTAGATCTTCTATCCAAAATAGTACTAGACCAATATGCATCGGTGTATCCATGAACCTACAAATCTACACCAGCTTCATAAAACAATGCATAACCCAAAGTACCACTCACATAACGTAGAGTGCACCTCAAAGCATCTAAATGTGGTTTCCTAAGACCTGCATAAATTGACTTTCAAGTCCAACCATGCATCTTAGATCAAGCCTTGTAATTATGCGTATATCAAACTTCCCATAATTTTCTTCTACATAATAGGATTTTCCAATGTTTCACTTGATGGAGTATCCAACTTCAAGTTCTCATCTAATGGCATAGAGATTGTCTTACAATCAACCATACCATACTTTTGCAGCATAGTCAAGCCATATTGCCTTTCCAAAATCCATATACATGTTTTTGTATGTATAAACTCAATGGCCAAAAAATAGCATAGCACACCAAGATCTTTCATGTCAAATTCGTGCATAAGGAGTTGCTTTACCTCTTTAATGATATCTTCATTATCACCTCCTACAATCAAGTCATCAACATAAATAGCCACAATCATGATGCCATCATCACCCTACCTTGCATACCTTGCATATGACGAATGATCTGCATCACACATAGAAAATCCAATGGTGGTTACCTAATTAGCAATCCTTGCATGCCAAGCACAAGGGGCTTGTTCAAGCCCATACAAAGCCTTTTGCAACCTACAACATATTCTGGGTGTTTTTAATCTTCATATCCTTGTAGCTGGTCCATCTATACTTCTTCCTGTAACTCACCATGTAAGAAACCATTCTTCACATCCATCTGATGCAAAGTCTATCCTTTTGTTGTAACTAATGCAACAAGTGCTCTAACTATAGACATTTTAGCTACAGGGCTGAATGTTTCTTCATAATCATTGACATATGTTTGTGCGTATCCATTTGCTACCAATTGTGTTGTATACATGCTTATGCTACCATCATCACTGTGCTTTACCTTGTAAACCCACTTGCAGCCTATGGGTTTCTTTCCTTGTGGCAAGGGAAACAACTTCCATAAATTGCAACCATCTCCTCATCCATAGCTTTCTCCAAATCTCCTTTCCAATTGCATCTTCAAACAAAGAAAGTTCAACATCTTTTATTACCTTCGTCATTTATGCACAATGACAAGCAATGTAACTATCATACATCAATCAATGCACTGAATTCTGCATCCTAACAGATCTTCTTGATCTTGGATCACTTCTCCTTGTATCATATGCATGTGGATTTCTTACTCTTGGAGTCTTCACAAAGGGCAATCCAAGTACCTCATCAAGGATCTTTTCTGAGTCCCTTGAATCTCCATCAATGTCTTCAAAACATGTAGATGTTTTACTACCAACAAAAATCTTTTCGTTACCTTTCTTTGATGTAGTTGATGAATTTGCTAGCCTTTGAGCTATGCAAAGTAAGCATTCCAACTACGTTATATACCTCTAATGTTCCCCTCTAAAGTATTCTTCTCCATCTCCTATCCTCCATCCTCTCTCTCTCTCTCTCTCTCTCTCTCTCTCTCTCTCTCTCTCTCTCTCTCTCTCTCTTTCTCCCTCCCTCCCTCCCTCCCTCCCTCCCTCCCTCCCTCCCTCCCTCCCTCCCTCCCTCCCTGCCTCTCTCTCTCTCTCTCTCTCTCTCTCTCTCTCTCTCTCTCTCTCTCTCTCTCTCTCTCTCTCTCTCTCTCTCTCTCTCTCTCCCTCCCTCCCTCCCTCCCTCCCTCCCTCCCTCCCTCCCTCCCTCCCTCCCTCCCTCCCTCCCTCCCTCTCTCTCTCTCTCTCTCTCTCTCTCTCTCTCTTTCTCTCTCTCTCTCTCTCTCCCTCTCTCTCTCCCTCCTCCCTCCCTCCCTCTCTCTCTCTCTCTCTCTCTCTCTCTCTCTCTTTCTATACCTCTTTAGAGTACCTCCTCATACCAAGTGCAAGCTTCCCCAAGAACATATCTGATGAAATCTCACCTCTTTCTCTCTCTTGTGCGATAAAAGTTCCCCAATCTCTTCTCCTCAATTTCCATGTATCAACATCTTACAGAGGGTTCTCTCTAATTTTTCATGATGGAAGAGCAAGGCAAGCCATCGGCAACTTTAACAAGTACATCTCATATCACATAATCCTAGTAGGAGATGGTTGAACCACACCTTAAGAGAGAGGATTAGGAAGTAATCCTCAACCGTGGCTTTTGGGGCAAGTGGTTAGCCCATCACACTCCTAATCAGGAGGTTGTGAGTTCAATTCCCAACACTGGTATCAAAGCCTAGTTGAGAAATTGGGTGAGATGGAGGTTCGCGCCTCATTCTTGGGCACTTGGAAAAAGCCCTTATGCGTGGTGAGTGTGAAACTCGCCTTGGATGAAGGTGCATGAGCATTTGGGCACCCACAGAGGGTGGGATAGGTCCAAATTCACTCCATGTGCTTGAGTTTGAGGTTGGTGGAAGTGCTCATGCATGAAAAGTGGGTCCAAGAGTTAGACGGGTCCACAAGTGAGCATTGAGGACAATGCTGAGTCTAAGGGGGAAGGAATGTCACATAATCCTCTTGAGACACCTCTGTGCTCGTGTTCACCTCATGCGCTTTTTCGTGATGGAGAAATGAGTCTCTCTAGCATTACTCTATTTGTTTACGTAGGCTTGCAAGGGCTACCTACCGGCAAGTATATTTCTTTTCGTTGAACTTCATCTTACTCCTTTGATAACCACAAAAGGCCCTGACATGTACATCTGTATGCTATAAAATTGACTTGCTAAGTTTGGGTGGAGCAATGGAAGAATCCTCAAGGTCATTCTTCTACGACAGACCTTCGTTCAGGTTTGGATCTACTACCTCGTGTCATCATAGTGCTACTCTAATATAGACTTATTGCACAGGTGCTACTCTAATATAAACTTCCATTTCACGGGTGCTACTCGAATATAAACTATAGTTGCCGTAGCAAAGAGGATATTGGTCACCTTTTCTTTGCTTTCCCTAAATCCCTTTGATTATGGACGGTCCTTGGTCGCTCTCTAGGACTCCAAGAACAAATCAATTGGAAGCAAGCTATTATAGGTGAAGCGATCGGCTGCTCTACGGTGCTATGGAACGCAATCAGGGGAGAGATCCTTTGGAAGATTTGGCAGGAAAGATGCGCTCACAACTTTGGTAATACCCCCAAGGAGTGGTCGATCAAGAAGTCCCTGTTCCTTCTCAACAAAAGAATTGTGAACTATGAGAAACCCCCCCCCTTTAGGCATCACAAAGAGCTACAATATGTCAACAATAAGCTTAAAACCAAGTGGGCTCCGCACGATGGGGATGCGAGGTTTATCAACCTCCTCTATAACTTCATGTAAGCTTTGGTTGCCTCATGTCTCTATGGAACTCCATCGGAGAGAAGGGCCTAGGGATGCTCTGGCGTGAAAGATGTGCTTGTATCTTCGGTTGATTGAGAGACCATTGTCCCTCCCTAGCTTATTGTTAGAAACCCCCCCTTCAGGCTTCATCTTGTACAACAAGCTAAAACTCAAGTGGGCCCTGCTTGAGGGTGATCTCCCGTCTGTATAATGCCATCTAAACTATGTAAAAGCTGCCCGGCTCTGTGGTGTTCAGAGGATCCCGTGGGCACTAGTCCCCTTTTTTTGTACTTTTCTTTTAATTAATTCAAGTCCTGGAGAGTAGGCTAAGGCTGAACTTCCTTTATTAAAAAAAAAAAACTTCGATCATCCTCTCAAGCACCTACATATTTTCTAAGCGCATTTTGCGATAGCAAGTTTTCTCTTCGTTACCTCTACGTTTAGTGGATAAATCACTATGGTTAATATTTGGCAGAGATCGCTCAACTTTTTGGAATGATTTAGGTAGATGTGAAGAAATATGGATATATACTTTTTGTACATGTTTCACTGTTTCGCATACACTTATATGCACCAAAGAGCACGGGATTTTCTGTAGGACTCTCTGTTGAAGCTCAAGGTCAAGGACAAAGCATGGAAGTGCATCAAGGAAGTGGATACACAAGAAGAAGGAGCAAGTAGGGAGCTCCAAGAAGCACTTGTCAAATTTTCAGAAGAAATCCCTATAAAAATAGTGATTTTCATCACTAAAAACCATTGTAAATACCATTTTCCATTTTTGAAACTCCATTTCGTTCAAGCCGTGGAGTCCTCGAGCTTGGAGTATTAGAACTATCATCCTACTAATTTTCATAATTTTTAGACTCCGTTTGAGCCCCCAAATAAGCCCTGGAACTTATTTTTTTAACTAGGCCGGACACTAGGTTTGGACAGGGCCAAAACCCTTCAAAAAACTATAAAAAGGGCTGGAAAGCTCATTTTTGAGGTTAGCTTGTTGTAAATTTCAGCTTTGTAAGAGAACTCTTTTGCAATCGAAGATCTTCCATTGTTCCACTATTTGCTCTTACCTTGTGCGTGTATGTGTGTGCATGCTTGTGTGCTTTCACTCACGCACTTGTGCACTTCACTTGCTCTTGGTCTTCATACCGGTCCTCACATCTCCACGGATTGACATTTATGAGGTGTATCTCCTCACGTTGGTACTCACCATTGTGCTAGAGTGACACCAAATTTGGCACCGTTGTCGGGGAGAGAGCTTGGAGGACAAACGTGTGACAGTAAGACATAGAGTAGCTACGTTGGAAGGTAAACAAATCACAATTTTTAGTTCAGTTTTTGAGTTTTTCTTCTCCTTCATCATCATCATCATCTCCACCCACCTTCATCTTCTCAGTTTTTTCCACTTTTTAGAGTACATTCACCTCACTTTTTACTTGTGGTTGTGAGGAAGAACCTTAGAGAGGGTGCAGAACTGAAACACTGAAGAAATAGTACCAAAATAGCCAAAAATCAGAGTGAACAGCCCCGGACGTGATGAAACCTGTGCCAAGTATCGTGAGTACAATATTGCAAGTTTGAAGGGAGATTTTGCATCTGCGGACACATAGGAGGGACAAGGAGGACACAAGGTACTCATATTTGCAAAAATTTTTGAATTTGGATTCCAAAAAATCCAAGTATCGTGTTCTCCCGCGGTTGAAGTATTGCGATACCTGGATATCGTGAAACTCTTGTGGTCGAGTATCGTGATACTTGCAATGGTCACATATCGAGTATCGTGTATCACTGAGAAACATTCACGATACTAGATAGATATCGTGTATCGTGTATCGTGGAGTTTCGCGATACCTGGTAGATATCGAGTATTGTCAAAAGATTTCTCACGATATTGGTCACGTGTCGAGTATCGTAGAGACCTGAAAACGATACTTAAGGAATATCGAATATCGTGGGAATTCCAAGTATCGTGTATCGTGGGATTCCTCTTGGCGATACCTGTGCAATATCGAATATCATGAGGGTCCTTCCGTGATACTTGCTCGATATCGAGTATCGTGATCTATCTAGTTGGTTGAGTATCGTGTATCGTGGACTTACTTCTGTGTCGAGTATCGTGTATCGTTTAGTGGAGATATCGTGTATCGTGGCAAGGAAAGTATCGTGTATCATCTGCTTCCAAGTATCACGATACTTGCTAAGTATCGTGTATCACCTGTTCTGCAATAATCCCAGAGAGGTCATGTTTCCCTATTTTAATCCCCAGAACCCTGAACTGGCATAACTTTCTCATACGAAATCCGTTTGCAGTGATTTTGGTTTTTTTGGAAAGCTTGTGGGGATTAATACCAGGATTATTAGATAGGGTATTTTTAAGTTGACCCTCAAGTGGACTAGGAAACCAAGGTGTTCCAAAGGATTTTGAGCAATACAAAGGGAAATTTTGGACTTATAGACAAAGCTTATGAACCTAAGATCTGGCAGACACTTAGGCAAGGATAGGCAAATCATTAGATCATCTGAGGCTAGTGTCAACCATACAGCTAAGTCTTGGGCTCAACAGCTTAGTGGTTATCCTTACAGACTAAGACCAGAAACCAGTGATTCAGAAATGTCTTTTAGCATGGAAAGGCCCACACGTACCTCAAGAACTGCTTATTTACAGACACCAGAAGGTCCCTATAAGACCCAATTGGAGTATATCAGAACCAACCAATTAGGTGCACGCATCTATGAGGATGGTCTGAGGCGATCAGTGGTCCAACTCAAAAATCCTGATCAACCCTTCGGGCTTGAACACCCAGTGCTCAAGTTCAAAGAAGGTGCATACATTGATAAGGAAGGAACCATGTATGTGGTTACCAGCCTACCAGACAGGACAGATGAGTTCGGAAACATCATTCCTGAGAATGAGCTAGGAGATATGGAGCAAGGAGATCTGGAGCAAGGAGACCTAGGACGAGGACCCAAGACCCCTCGAGGTAAGTCATTTTTGACTAGAGTGATCACTCCAGAATGGATTTCCCAAGACAACAAAATCATAGAGCTATTCTTGAATAGAGAAATGGAGGAAGCCTTTTGGAGATTCAAGTAAGATCAACCAATCCCAATAGTGACCATCTATGAGTTCAAGGATCGAGAGATACCAGGCAAAGTTGTTTATCTAGATCACATGTCAGAAAAAATGTTCTTTGTAACAAAGCAGGATAGCCATGCATACACTTGGCAAGGTGAGTCAATTTTCCCTGCATCAAGATCTAATGTTTTCCAAGGCCTCCAAGGAGCAAGATCATCTAAGGCTCATGAAACCCAGAGGGAAAGAACGAGAGAGGGACCTAAGGTAGGCTTTGCACACACAGTGGGTAGAGACCGACCAGGAATTGAAAATGAAAGACCTAAAAGAGAGAGACATCGTGTACATAGGCATCAAAGAGACGAACATAATTTTCCATTGCCTAGACCACGAGAGCACTCAAGAACCCTTAGACCCTCTCAAGTGGTGAAGACAATGAAGAACTATTTTGATGGGTCAGGAGATCCTTATGATCATGTGGCTGAGTTCAAACAAGTGTTAAGAGCTGAACAGGTTGAGGACTTGTTCACCTAGTTTGAGGCATTTGGTTTGACTCTTAAGGGTACTGCCTTAGCTTGGTTTCAGCCCCTGAATACTCGCAACTATCGAGAGATAGGTCAACTGCTAGAAGAATTCATTGTAGAATTTTCCAAGAGTGGTATCAGGCATAACACATCATCCTTGATCCACAACTTTAAGCAGACACCCCAAGAAACAGTGCGACTTACAGGAAGAAGGTTTAGACAGTACTTGGAAAGATGCCCTATACCAGAATTGCCCACACCAGCCAAACAAGTGGCCTTGTTTTTAGATGGCTTACTGAGCACAAAATTGAGATCATATGTGTACTTGAAAGAGCCTAAATCCATGGAAGAGTGTGTGCGGATGTGCATAGACATAGAAGACAACTTGGGTGAGGAGCTATAAGGACTTTGACAGTTCTACTAGTCATACCTCTAGAACCTCCACTAAGATAGATGACATAGCTGAGAAGGTGGCCAAAAGGCTAGGAGTTCAAAATAGACAAATGCCAAGGGTCACCTCATTGAAATGATGTTACAACTATGGAGGAGACCACATGGCTAATGTTTGCCCAATGATGGCTCAGCCCCAAGGAAACCCTAATGCCCTATATTGCACTATTGAGGGAAAATACACGAACCATACGGCTCAAGATTGTCCCTATAACAGGCAGGTTGTTAGACAAATTTATCAACAACCTTACCCGAAGGGTAGGTATCAGAACCAGTACCGACAGCCATATTATAGGCCACAACAACAATATCAACCTCAATACCAGCAGCAGCATCAAGCACCAAACAGGCCACAGCCAGTCCTGGGAAACCAACGACCAACTCGTGCCAATGTGATCCCAGTTAAGTATACGATGGCAGAGGAGAACCCTAATAGAGAATTGGTGCCACTAACCCCTTTGGTCTCAGAAAATGACTCTCATGCTCTTAATTCAAACTACTCCCATGAAGATAGTCCACATGCTTATTACATAGAGTCACTTGAGCAAAGCGAGATTTCTCCATATCAATACAAGACACCACTTATGGAACAAAACTGGGAACCAGAATAATCCAATGTTATGTACACAAATCCAAACCCCAGGCCCCAAGCGAGACAAGTGAGACCACAAGCCCCTAGAGGACCATGCTTTAGATGTCAAGGCGACCATTTCATTCGTGAATGTCCCCACCAACCAACTCTGGGACAAGGACAAAACATCACCATACAAGGCTTTTGTCCTGAATGCGGTAAGGAACATCTCCCAAGAGAATGTCCTAGAAACCCCTCTAGTGCACCCAAGGTTACACCCATCAATGTGGTACGCTTAGTGGCAGATTCAAGTTCAAGTAGCAGTAATGTGGCTCCTATACAGGCAATTACTAGGGCACAGGCTGCACAACAAGCAAAACCATCTGAGCAATCGGAGTCAAGTGAGTCAGAAGAGCCTAGTAAGAGGAAACCAAGAACATGGAAGGATACCAGAGAGAAGGCTAATTGCAAGTGGAACAAAAAGCTATCCGAGCTAGAAGAAAGCCTAAGGGATGCCAAAACAAAAATAGAAGACATTGCATCTCAAAGCCCCTCGCATGCCAAAGCTCCATCCACTCCACCTCATCCCACCCCACCACCCATTGTAAATAGACCGCAACCAGGGTCTGTTCTTGTAGGTCCAACCCCAGAAGGCTTGGACATGATGTTCAAGGCCTATCAGACTTGTCTTCAAGAAGGGCCAACAGCTGCGAACCTGGACAAGAGTTACCCGAGAGCAGACTTAGAGATTGAACGAACAAGAATGTGCATGAAAATGGTAGAAGTAGCTCAAGCTATGCTTGAGACTAGTCAAAAGTTTAATCAGACAAACTCTGTCAAGCCAGATTTGCATTTCCAAGGCTTACTAGAAAGATTAGAGCAGTTGGTAAACAAGCCATAGGTTTCTTTACCTCTAGAGGCTCAACCACTTGTTGAAAGAGAAAGCTTACCACCAAGGAAAGCTTATGTTCCTGATTCGGTGGATGATGGAACACCTCTTTCAATGCAACAGTACTCTCAAGAGTTCTTGTGGGAAATACAAGAAGAGAAATGGGCCAAGGAGAAGAGTAATCCCCGTCCTATTCCTGAGATTGATGATCTTCATGATCAATTTCCCCAAGACATTCCATCTATCTATGGAGACCAAACAGAGCAACAAGAAGATGAAAGATTAGATTTTGAATCTAATTCTTTACAAGAGCTGCCACAATTCACAGACCCATGGGAATCTGAATCTCTTCATATCAGAGCTCCCACAATATTGGTAAGGAATGAAGACTTGGTTGTTCCAAGAAACACTGACGTCGTGAAGAATACTAAGGTTCAATGTCATCTCACTGTGGAAGAGCTGTTCAAAGCAAAACCTGAGCTATGGAATCAGGTGAAGGATCAGGTTCTAGAACTTGATTCCAATATGCCAAAAGTAGGCTCTAAGCAAAAAGTTCCAGAGATACCTCTAGACAAGATAGGAGACATGAGCGAAGGTGAAGAAGGTAATACTTATCTTCCGATCACCTATCAAGGTTACACAACCAAAGCAATCGTAGTTTCGGGTGCTGGTGTTGCTATTGCGACCACCTCCTTGTGGAAGCGATGGGGCAAACCCACATTAAGACCAACTAGAATGAAGCTTCAAATGGCAAATGGTCATTTTGAAAGACCTCTAGGATTGCTCGAAGGGATAACTCTAACCACTTGTGGTGTAGAGTTTGAACATACATTTGCTATATGTGACTTTGAGAAAAATAATGTTTATGAGATGATCCTAGGAAGACCCTTCTGTAGCTCAGTGATGAGTAGCACCTCCTTTAATGTCAATCCGGGAAGATGTGAGGATGGTATGAAGACCTCGAGCAAGTGGCGGCACAAATGCGTGAGTGAGAAGCACACAAACATGCACACACATACACACACACGCGCACACATGGCAAGACAAAGAGGGAGAAGCAATGGAGTTCTTAGATTACTTTCAAAAAGCTCTTACAAGTTCGTTTCAATTACAATCTAACCTCAAAAATGAGCTCTCTAGCTCCTTTTATAGTTTTTGACTAGCTTTGGCCCTGTCCAGACCTAGTGTCCGGCCTAGTTAAAAATTAGGTTCCAGGGCTTATTTGAGGGCTCAAATGAGATCTAAAAATTACGAAAATTGGTAGGCAACTACTTCTAAGGCTCCTCAAGCTCGATGACTCCTCGGCTTGCACAAAATGGAGCCACAAAAAGGTGAACATGGTATTTACAGGGGTTGTTAGTGATGAGAATCACTTTTAATTGGTGTAAGGGTTTTGAAAAATTAAAGGTTGCCTTAGTGCTAGATCTGCGTGAATGCTCGTACTTGCTTCTTCATGAAGAAAATTATTGGCCTACTTGCCAGATCTTCTTTGACTGCCATGTCTGCTTGTGCTGTCCCTTCGCTCTGACTCTCTTCGTCTTGTGGCTCCTTCGGTTCCCTGACTGCTGCCAACACCCCCCCCACTCTCGCGTCTGTCGCCCCTGAGAGAACCTTGTCTAGAGGATTTTTGAACATAATATTGGACGACATCGGAGGCTAGGTGGTGTTCTTCGAGTCGCAAGCCGCGTGCTAGATTTGTGAGCAAATCTTCCCAATTCACAGGTCCGGGAACATCTGGATGAGGCACCCTCAATTGTTCTGAGTAAATAGTTCTCTCCACAGCAAATAATTGGAGGAGATGTGATGGTCTGGGTATAAAGATTTCGGAGTGATATTCCCAGAATCCTGTGATGAACATCTCCTCAAATGTCTGTTTAAAGCAAGCTGGGAGGTACTTGATTCTGGCGTGCCAAGCATATATTACTTCAATTGAGGGGGTGGTACTCATATCGTACACTAGATCCTGGTTTCCTGTCACAAAGCCTGCTCCTGAGAAGTGGGGGTCCTTAATGTTCTTAAACGTCCTGAAAGTGATCAGCATTGATTCGAATATTTTCATACACATCTGGGCCATCACATCGGGATTATTGTGTAGCCGAATACTCCAGTGACGAATTGTAGAAATCATGTAGTTCACCGTGGGGGGTCCTCGTGGAGGTGCTAGATAAACGTAATTTAACCATTTTGCGCAGGCTTTGATGTCTCTGACGGCAATAGTGAATTCAGGCCAAGTGCGTCGTCGAAGAACTAGAATGTAACAAGGATTATATTTAATAAACAACGGCATATTATTCCAGGTTCGGACCATTTCCGGATATGTTTCCAAAAGCCTCATCCTCCAGGTGGGTTGATGGATGGACCCACGCTTAGCACTTTCCGGTATATCATCTGGACCAAATTGTGTAGCGAATGTGGGAGACTTGCCGCATCGTCGTTGAATCTCGGCGTTGTAATCGGCCAACAGTATGCAGTATGGCACATATTGGTCATTATTGGTGCCGATCCATCTATGATGAGACATGCTTCTGAAATATTCTGACTTTATGACAGTTTCTTCTAGGTTCGCTAGTGATTGGATCTGAATGGCCACCCGTTCTTCGTGGGTGTTCGCTGTCCTTTCCAGTGTCTGAAGCCACTCGGGTGCTTCCACTTCCAAGGTGTCTAATCCCTCTAAGGTTCGTTGCCCGCCTGGCATTGGCATAGGAACATACGGTTCTTCGTACGAATCATCTACCTCAATAGGGACCAACTCTTCTGGCTCTGGTTCTACCACTGGAGAGGGCTGCCTCTCGTATGTTAGTAACCTCTTTTGTAATTCTGCTACCTGCTCAGTTAAGGCCTTTACTTCGTCTGAGGTAGAGGCTAATGGGACACTCTTCGATTGTTCTTCCTGTTCCTTAAGTCTGCTCTGTAGTGTGTCACGTTCTCTTTCCAAGTCATCATGGGCTTCCAGGAGATCTGCATAGCTTTCCAAAATGGTTTTCATCGTCTCCGTGGGAACTGCTTTGAACTGCTCTGGATCTATCTCGTGGGGAGAGCCTTCCATTGCCGCTTCCAGATTCTCTTCATTTTGTTTTTGCAGTTTCTTGTTCTCTTCCAGTGCCGTGGCCATATGTTTCCTGAGTAGCGCCAAGTTACGTCTGACTCGTAGGTTATCGGTCTGGTATACTTCGAGCAAGGCTTCTAGTTGTTTGACGCCTGATTCTGTCGATGGTTGGGGTGCCTTCAATAGCGTTTGGTGAGCCTGCTCAAGCGTTGTATAACGTTGATTCACATATGCATTTTCCTCTTCCAGAATTTTAAATTGCCTTTGTAAGTTCTGGTGATGTGCTGTCAGTTGTTGATACCGGCCATCCAGAGCTCTGTACTCATTCTGAAGCTGATATACACATTGATTTAACGCTAGAAATATACTATTTACATTAAATGATGCAGGGAGGGGTGAAGATGCAGGGGGAATGGGAGCGGGAAAGGGAGTTGTGAATGATGTGGATGCAAGTGGAGATGTGGGTGGAGGGGGTATGGGAGATGGAGGTGGCATGGGGGGAGGGAGCGGTGCAGTGGCAGGAGATGTTTCCATAGTGTCAACTGTTTGAGTGACCGTGTATATGGGGATCGTGGGTGGGGTGGATGTGACGTTAGTGAAGAGAGTGGTGAAAGTGGGCATGGTGACTCCCCCGAATTGGATTCCCGGAGAGAGTGGAATTCCCATGACGATTGTGGTGGTAGTGGACGTGGTGGTGCTAGTGTCATGTGGTGGAGTGAGTTGTGTAGTGAGAGGTGGGGAGGGTGGTGACAGTGGTGCTTCCTGATGTTCGTCTGCTTGCGTTGTCTCTCCTGGTGCTGATACATTGATATGAATTTGTTTCCCGGACCTCATGGGACGAGCGGGAACTCTTTTCTCAAATCGGTGAATGTAGGCCATAGCCTCATGAATGGCCTCATCCAATCCTACTGCATCGGCATGTAGGTTTATGGACTCAATGAACATATCGTCCACGCCTTCCTCCGCTAGCAATTGGTTCATGAGTTTTTTGCCTGCTTCAAGTGACATTTTATGCTGTTCTTGAACTAGTTGCATGGTTCGATATAGTCTTTTTATTTGTGCCGAATACACAGGGGCACTTGCTAACTCTGAAAGTTCGTCATACTCTTGTTCCTCGTAGGCTTCTTCCTCTTGTTCGGTCTCTTGTTCCCCGACGTCGAGTTCTACCACTTCTAGTCGGGTGGGGGCTGATGTTGTTGTATGGGGTTGTGGTTCCTGAGCTCGCTCTGTTTCCGTCTCGAGATTAGAGTCGTAGATTAGTCTAGCCACTTCTTCGTCAGTGAGATCATTGAGAGTAAAGCCCTGTGGAAATTCCAAATCTGATGGGATGGGTGGAAATACCAGATTGGGTCCCTCTGTACTTGGTCTTGGTAGCCGGATGGTGAATGGCCTAATGCGTCGTGTCTGGGGAGGGGTAATTTCTGGTGTAGTGGTGGCTCCCCTTGGTTGAGCGCAGGGTAATTGGACTCCCCCTCTCATCTTCTTTGATGGGGGACCTGCCGCTGATAGCCTTCTCTGGAATTCCTGGGCCCGGGGCCATATGAGTGCCCGCTGAATAGGCACGTCATAGGCAAGACATCGGTAGATTATCTTGGTTAGAGCACAACATCCGTGAAGCACATTCTTCTGCTTCTTGTTCCACCTTTGATGGGCTAGGTGAATCTGATCTATGATCCAATGTGGTACGTTGATGGGGAGGCTTTCTGTCTCTGCCAGATACAAGCTAAACCATATTTTCTTTGGGGGCATGGTGAATCTTTCCTGGGCGGGGAAAGCAAAATGCTGCATGACGGTCCGTAGGTGAAGAGCGATGGTCGGTGTCATCGCTACCATATCCTTCAGCTTATTGAGATCTTTATGTTTCATTCTGCCTGGAACCATTGTTTCCTTTTCAGTGGGGATGTGCATACCATACATGCCCAATGCTTCTCGTACCAGATTGAGGGTCAGCTTGAATCTTTTAAGTTCATGGCCCGGCAGCAGTGAGGGTAACACAAAGGTGTTGTCGCCTCCCTTGGCCCTACTTGGAGTGATGGTACTGATAAGATAAGAACAACGTAAGAAATCCGGCTTTGGTAAGTGGGCCCTGAAATAACTGTCCAAGCCGGCTTTGGTCCATACTGAACGCATGACTTCGGCATTTTGATAGCTCTCAAACTCGCGCGTGAAAAAATGGTAGCGTCCCCATTTACCATTAAACTCCAATTCAGCTTCCTAGAAATAGGTTCCATCACCCAATGGTCCAGCAACATCACTGAACCAATGAGCGTGTTTGCCCACCTGAGAGGTGTGTCCCTGAGGAGGATCCTGAATTGGGAGGACATGCACAGCTTGAAGTTCTTGCGGTCTTTCGGTGAGATGTGGTTCGAGTAGGAGTGTTTCTATGTCCACAATCTGTGCACTGGATCCGGCTTGAGAACTGGCACCTCCGGCTTCTGCCATGGCCTTGCTTGCTTGTTGGTTCTGTGAGAATATAGAACCAGGTGTTAACATTGTAATGGACAGAATAAACCCGTTGTTGTCCCCGTTACAACATTAACATGAGGTAGATGATGAGTCAGTGGTTAGTAAGTGCACGATGACAGTGTGTGTAGTTAATGCCTGGTTAGTCCTAGGAGCTAGATGGAAAGGTGAGCTGTCTGACAAATGCAGTTAGTAAGTGGAGATGAATTCACAGATTGGGGTCGGGGGGTTTATTACAAGTCTTAGGTTGCCAAACACCATGAATGGCTTTTGGTCTTGGTTTTGTGGAGATTCGGGAGGGTTGCATGAGTAATTCTACTGGGAGTTGTTGTGTCATCGGGACCCATTTACGAGTGAGTCTGTGCGTGCTTCTAGGCGGCAGTGTGTTCGAGTGTATCAGACAAGAGTGGGTGGCGGCTGCTTGAGCAAGTGAACTATGTCGTGTAAGATGTGAATTGTGTGGGACTAGTTGAGCCCGCAAGCAAGCCTTAGGCACCCAAATTTGTCTTGATTGTGGGTCAGCCTTCATCGACTTCTTGGGTACCCAAATGGATTTCACTTTCTCAACAGAGGTTTTAGGAGTCTTCTTATTAGCATCAAGTCGTTGATTACTAATAGGAAGTTGGGACCGTTGTTGCGACTTCATTACGGTCGGCAGCTCGTCTTTCCGCACCCACATTTGTCTCAACGGCTGAGTTGTTCTGCTTCGCGCGTTCCTTTGGTCTCTCGCTTGGAGATTCTTCAGTGATTGATCTGCCCTTAGTTGCTGCCTCCTTCTGGTCTTTGGAAAAGAAGGGAGCTCCATTGTGGTTCTGACTCCTTTTTTGAGATCTTCATTCTTCTGCATCACATAGCCTTGGACAAGAACAACATTGTCAACTTCATGTGTACCCCTGGAGGGACCAGGAGTCCGTGTCTTTTCTAGTTCCTTGAGTGGTCCATTATTTAACTCAATTGTAATTCTAGTCTGATTCACCCATACCTGAAGAAGTCCACTTCTTAGGTTTAAGTTGACTGCTTGGTCATAGATCCAGTCTTGACCCAAGACAAGGGGTTCCGTGAGGTCCTCATCTTGACATACTAGTACTTTAACTGTCATTGCCTCATCATGAATATAGAGGGGAAGTTCCACCTCGCCCATGCAAGGGGTTTCCACGCCTCCCAATCCTATGAGATATGCTTCCACAGGATTGACATTTAATTGCAACTCTTGACAGTAAGACAATTTAACAGCACTAGTGGCTGCACCTGAGTCAATCAAGGCTCTTACAGTCCTTGCACTCTTTCCTTGTCCTATATCTAAGGTTATGAAAGGACGTCGATCAGTTATCCTATGTGAGCTAACACGTGAAACTTCACACATAGCCACGTCATATCCTTGATCTGCATATGCATCTTTCCTAGGGTGCTCTCTACCTTGTCTTCTTAATTTCATTCTCTGTATGCGCTCTAGGGCTTCTACTTGAGCTTCTTCTCGAATTCGCTTTTCTTCCTCTTTGCGTTTCTTAGCAGTATTGAGTCGACTTAGCATTTCCTCCGTGAGGGGTTCCTTATACAACTTGACTCTGCATCCGCTAATATAGTTTGGGAGAACATCACCCTCTAAAGTGGCTAGTTGTACTGCTCCACTCGTGGAGATCCTATTGATGATCATAGGTCCGTAGCCTCTCTTTTCTAGCTTCCTTGCATGTTGCTTTAATGTGTAGACTAAAACTAAGTCGCCTGCCTTTAAACCTTTATCCTTAACGTGGGCATCAAAGTATGCCTTCTGTCGTTTCTTTGCTGCATATATCCCTACAGCTGCTCTCAGTCTTGTTTCTCCTAATCGTTCAAGGTCAAAAAGCCTAGAGGAGAGTTCATGACCCGTCCATTCATGCTCTTGTGCCACTTTCAATGTAGGTATCAAAAAGTCTAAAGGTAGCACATCATTTTGACCAAACACCATTTGAAAGGGAGTGGCTTGGAGTACCGTTTTGTAGGCGACTCGGTATGCCCAAACAGCGTGGTGTAGCTGTTTGTCCCAATCAGAGCGTTTGTTGTTCACTAATTTCGTCAATACACTGCATAAGATCTTGTTGGTGCTCTCAGCCTGGCCATTTGCTTGAGGGTGATAGGGGGCAGACTTCTTATGTACTACCAAGAATTCTTGGAGCAGATTTTCAATAACCTCATTTAAGAAATGAGTACCTCTATCACTGACTAGCTCTATAGGTAGCCCGTATCTAGTGAATACATTTTCAAACAAAAATTTAGCAGTTGTTTGAGCATCGTTCTTCGTTGTGTCTTTTACCTCTACCCACTTAGTTCGATATATAGTCTGTTGCAACAATGATATATTCTGCGTGGGAACCCTTAGCTGGGGGATTAATAGGACCTACGAAGTCTATTCCCCACTTAGAGAATGCACGTCCACCCATCATAGGTTTCAGTGGCATCTCATCTTTACGTGTAGGATACTGAGTTCTCTGACAGACATCACATCGTTTCACATAGGTATGTGCATCCATGTGAAGGGTCGGCCACCAGAAACCCGCAAATAGTATTGCCTTGATCACCCGATCTGGTCCAAAGTGTCTTCCTGCTACACCTTGGTGAGCAGTTTCCAAGATCTTAAGATATTCACTTTCATGGACACATAGCCTCAGGTAACCATCTTTACCACGCTTGTATAGATTATCACCAATGAGTGAGTAATCCAGGGCTTCTTGTTCTAAACTCCTCTTCCTAGCCAGAGTCATGTCTGGAGGGAATGTTTTCGTCCTCAGGAAGGATACTAGTGGTTCACTCCAATCTGGCACTATGGATACTTGATAAAGAGTGGCATGTTCCACAGGTGGTTTAGTGCAACAGATTGGGCATTCCTTGCACAACTTTTGGACATCAGCTTCCATAGTTGGCCAATGCACTCCGAGTCTCCTTAGTGTCTGTAGGGTTCGTTGTTTTGAGTAGTGTTGCTCTAACACACCTACATGTGCTAAATGCAACCATTTATTGTACTCGTCCTCTTCCACACAACAAGCCAAGATTCCTTGATCTGTGTGCTTGTACATGCTTCCTGCCATGATGTGGTACTTTTGGGCTCTCACAACCTCTCTATTCTGTGTGTTTACTATAGGATGGTTAGGCCCGTATGTCAATACTGGTACCAATGGCTTAGCCCACTGCGGCACCACTTCCAAATTAAACAAGTAAGCATCAGGAAGGTCATCTGATACTCCTTGTGGGGCTTCTCCAGATGTGAGCCTAGAGAGATGATCTGCTCTCAAATGAGTTCTCCCTTTTCTTACCACAACCTCAAAATCATATTCCATTAGTAAGAGAAACCATCTTACTAATCTACCTGTATTGCATGGCTTGTTCACAAGATATAGCAGTGCCTGATGGTCAGTAAAAAATTTAAACTTATTTGCAAGCAAGTAATGTCTAAACTTTTTAACCGCATACACCATGCCTAAGCCTTCTCTCTCAGTAGTGGTGTAATTCCGTTCAGCTGCATTCAATTGTCTATTGGCATAGGCAATTGGAAGATCCATATTACCTTCACCAGTAGGTTGTGCAAGCACACATCCAATGGCATAATTGGATGCATCCACGTGAACATGGAATGGCTTATTCCAATCTGGTGTGGTCAAGATTGGTGCTGAACATAATCTTCGTTTAAGCTCCTGGAAGGAGTTCTCACATTCATCCGTCCACTCAAAGTTAGTCAGAAGTCCGTACATGGGCTTTGCAATGACAGCATACATGTGTATAAAATAACCACAATGCCCCATGAAAGCTTGTACTTCCTTGACATTCTTTGGCCTAGGTAGCTCTGCTATCGCTCTCACTTTCTCTTCATCAGTAGATATGCCATTCTTTGACACTATGTGCCCTAAAATCTTGCCTTGCCTGACCATGAAAACACATTTTTCGGGGTTTAGGCAGACTTGATATTCTCTACATTTGTCAAAGATTTGTCTGAGTTCAGGGATATGGGTTTGTCTAATGTTGGAATGAGCACAAAGATCATCCACATAGACCTCTAAATTCTTCCTCAGGAACTCCTTAAACACATGGCACATTAGTCTGTGGAAGGTAGCTGGTGCATTGGTAAGCCCAAATGGCATTACACGAAAGGCAAATATACCCCACTCTGTGGCAAAAGCTGTCTTGTGCTGATCTTCTGGAGCAATGGCGACTTGATTGTAGCCCGAAAATCCATCGAGGAAGCTGTACACTTCCTTGCCGGCTACTCTTTCTAAAAGATGCTCTGTGATGGGAAGCGGATAGTTATCTCGAATCGTGGCTGCATTAACGTTTTTCAAGTTAATGCATACGCGCAGCTTTCCATTTTTCTTGGGCACCACTACGATGGGGGATACCCATTCAGTGTGCTCGATTTCATAGATAAATCCAGCTTCAACCAGTCTATCTATCTCTTCTTTGATCTTAGCAGTGTACTTATCGTTATATGTATAGGGCTTTTGCTTAGAGGGTTTAGCATCTGAGGTCATGGGGATAGTGTGTGAGCATATATCAGGGTCAACACCTTTCAAATCCTTGTAACTCCAAGCGAATACATCTCTGTATTCTCTTAGCAAGGCTATCAACGCATGCTCTTCTTCCTCGGTTAGGTCATGGCCTATGTACGTGCATCTCTCCTCTCCTTCTTCTAGGGCCACTACTATCTTCTTGGTGGTTTCTTTGTTATCATAGACCTCTCCTGATTGCACCTCTCGTTTAGGCATTCTTATCATGACTCTCCTGTCATCTATCTCATACTTCTTAAAATTTTCCGGGACCTCAAACAGAGATTCTTCCTCTTCTGGTGAGACTTCTCTCTTCTTTCGTTTCTTTCCTTCTTCCTTCGGGGTCACATGTGTGGCTAATCTTACATCGTTTGTAAGCTCTCCATGTCTCTGGGGTTGAAATTCTACTGCATGGAAGTATTCTTCATGTGATGCAAATGGTGGGTCCATGATGATTGACTCTAGATCAGAGTCACTTGCATCCTCAAATGCATCAGGGCTAGGTTCGCATTCTTCTAGAACTGCCTCTCCCATGATTGGCTCTATGGAGAAGACTGAAATGTCATAGCCATCCTCATCACAGTGAGGTGTCCATTGTTCCTCATTGATGGCTACATCCATGGTTGCTAAAATTTCTGCCCAGCTGTGAGGTTCAAATTCTTCGTCTGGAAAAACTACAGGTGCATAGGCTGGGTCTTGGATTGATCTATGGGTTTCTTTTGCACCTACCTCTCTGGCTTTTTCTCTCTTCTCTTCGTCTACTGCTACTTTGCACATCCATAAGTGGGTGTCTTCATGTATCCAAGAGGATCCTGACCCCATGGAATGCACCGATTCCGTATCATCTTTGGCTCTATGGATGGGATTCCATTGGATAGGAGGTACGTCTCTATGAGAGTAATCCTTAAGATTGACTTTGGTCGTAACACCTAAGTGCTGCAGGTACAAAGAATTGGTTCCCCAGTCCTGTACCACTTGCAACTGTCGCATAAATGGTCTTCCCAAAATCATCTCATAGGCATGATTTTTGCTGAAGTCACATATAGCAAATGTATGCTCAAACTCGACACCACAAGTGGTGAGAGTTATTCCTTCTAGCAATCCTAAGGGTCTCTCAATATGACCATCGGCCATCTGCAATTTCATTCTCGTTGGCCTGAGTGCTGGCTTGCCCCAACGCTTCCATAGGGAAGTGGTGGCAATTGCAACTCCTGCACTTGAGTCCAAAATTGCCTTGGTGGTGTACCCCTGGTAGGTAATGGGAAGATAGGTGTTCCCTTCTTCACCTTCACACATGTCTCCTATCTTATCCAAGGGTATCTCTGGCACTGTCCTATGTGATCCTACCTGGGAACGAGGTTTTGCTATCTCTGGTACTTGTTTGGCTACATGTTTCCACACTTTTGGTATAACCTTAAGCAGCTCTTCCAAAGTTAGATTGCACTGCACTTTGGTGTTCTTCACTACCTCTGTGTTCCTAGGTATGACTGAATCTTCGTTTCTGACCATGACTGTAGGTGCTCTCATATAGGTGGACCTTGCTTCCCATGGGCCTGTGAAATGGGGTAGTTCTTGTAAAGAATTAGACTCGAAGTCTAATCTTTCTTGAGATTGGGTACTCTCCTGCTCTCCATAAATGGATGGGATGTCTTGTGGGAATTGGTCATGAGCCTCATCCACAAGTTCAATGGGAGGAGGGACTTCACTTTCTTTAGCCCATTTGTCTTCTTGAATCTCGCGTAGGAATTCTGGTGTGAACCGATTCATAGAAGATGATGTGTCTGGCTCCGTAGAGTTAGGCACATAGGCTTCAGGCACATAGGCTTCCTGAGCAGGAATGCTTACTCTTTCACTTGCCTTATCCTTGTGTTGAGAGGCTGGTTCCTTTTCTGATTGTGCAATCAGCTTCTCTATTCTTTCTAGGGAGGGGGGGTTGTCTGGTTCAGTGGCATTAGGCACATAAGCTTTCGGTGGGGGATGGGTCATGTTTTTGCTTGCTTTATCCCTTTCTTGATTTTTTTCTTCCTTGGCAGATCTTGCAATTATGCCCTCTAACTTCTCTAGAAGTCCATCCAAGTGTAATTGCGTCTTGGCTGAGCCTGAGTAATTGAAAAGGCGACTGGCTTCCAACATAGTCTGGGCCATGCGACCATTTTCGCGCAAAGCTTGGTTCTTTCTATCTCTAGGTCAGCTCTAGGGTAACACTTGTCATGATCCGTGACATTTGGCCCTTCTTGGATTCTGGCCTGATATGCTTTAAGCATCATGTCTATGTCTTCAGGAGTGGGATCAGCTAATACTGATCCTACTCTAGGGGGTGGTGGAATCGTATGAGGTGGGTTGGAAGGTGGCGGGTTGGGTGGCGATGGGAATGGTGGTGGTGGGGTAGTGTGAGAGGGAGTTTGAGATGTGAGTTCAGTTATACTGGCTTTGGTTTCTCTTATACTTTCCTCAAGTTCACTCATCTTTTTAGCCCATTGTCTTTTCATTCTTTCCCGACTATCTTTCCACGCTCTAGTCCTTTTCTTTGTTATGCTCTCGGTTTCACTAGCCTCTGGGTTCTTATCCTGGTTTACCCGTTGATTCTGCTGCAATGCCTGAGCTCTAGTCACTACTTGTACTGGTGCGGTGGATGTCACACTTCCTGTGGAGTCTACCACCAACCCAATAACGTTAATAGGAGTGATTTCTGGCATATTATTAGGATTCTTAGGGCAGTCTCGTAAGAGATGCTCCTTTCCACATTCTTGGCATAAGCCCTGAATTGTTACTGACTCGGGTTGTGTTGGTGGAGGTAAGGGACAATCACGAATGAGGTGATCTCCTTGACATCTGTAGCATGGTCCTCTAGGGAATGGGGGTCTTACCTGCCTAGGTTGAGGCTTAGGATTGGGGTTCGTATACATGACGTTTGTGTAATCTGACTCCCAACTAGGTTCACTCGGTTCTTCACTATAGTAGGACTCACCATGCTCAGGAGACTGCATGTAGTAGGCCTGGGGACTATCGACATGTGTAGAATCAAAGCTATGGTCACTGGGGTCACTTTCAGAGAGCAAAGGTGTTACGGGGACTATAACTCTATTCAGGTTCTCTTCTGCAGCTGCATATTTTACTGGGATCGCATTAGATGGGGCAGGGGGTTGTTGTGATAACACAGGCTGAGGCCTTTGGAGGTTTTGGTATGGTTGCTGATAATGTTGTTGTGGCCTGCCATATGGTTGTGGAGGGTAAGGGTTTTGGTATCTTCCCTGCTGAGGGTATGGCTGAGGGTGGGGTTGCCTAACGGCCTGCTTATTGTAGGGGCAATCTTGCGCGGTGTGATTGGTGTACCTTCGTTCTATAGTGCAGTACTGGCTACTAGGATTAACTTGGGGTTGAGCCATAATGGGACATACATTCGCCATATGGTCGCCACCACAAGTATAGCACCTTTTCACAGGGGCAAACCTTGGGATTTGTTTGCTAGTTACACCTAATTTCTGAGCTACTTTCTCTGCAAGTTCCTCAATTGATGTGGATTGCGTGGAAGAGAGGTTAGAGGCACTATCTGAATCTTTGTATATCTTGGAAAGCTCTAACTCCTCCCCTAGGTTATCCTCGATGTCAATGCACATGCGTACACACTCTTCTATGGTCCTAGGGTCCTTCAAGTACACATAGGATCTCAATTTGGTACTTAGCAATCCATCCAAGAATAAAGCCACTTGCTTGGCTGGTGTGGGTAGCTCCGAAACAGGGCATCTTTCTAAGTATTGCCTAAATCTTCTTCCTGCAAGTCTCACGGTTTCTTGAGGCGTTTGCTTGAAGCTGTGAATCAGCGAGGAGGTATTATGCCTTATGCCACTCTTAGAGAATTCAATAATGAAAGCTTCTAGGAGTTGGTCTATGCTCCTGAACTGCCTCTCATTTAGTGGCTGAAACCATGTCAGGGCAGTGTTCCTAAGGGTCAGACCAAAGGCATTGTATTGCGTGAATAGATCCTCCACTTGTTCAGCTCTCAGGACTTGCCTAAACTCAGCCACATGATCGTATGGATCTCCAGTGCCATCGAAGTAGTTCTTCATGGACTTAACTAGCTGAGTTGGTCTCAAAGTCCTTGTGTGCTCTCTAGGTCGTGGTAGAGGGAACTCATCCGCATTTCTTTGATTCCTGTGAGCTCTAAGTATCTCAGGTTCTACTCTATTTGTTTCCGTCCTCGTTCTTTCTCTGCCCACTGGGTTGGCAAAGCTTACTTCTGGTCTATCTCTACTTCTGTCTCTTTGCATTCCATGAGCTTGGGATGTTTCAGCTCCAGGGTGACCATAGGATACATTCGATCTTGGTTGGGGGAAAACGAATTCACCCTTCCAAGTGTAAGCATGCCTATCATTTTCCGTAACCACAAAGATCCTTTCCGAAGCGTGATCTAAGTAGGTCACTCTGCCTGGGCTATCAGGATCCTTAAACTCATAGATCATGATTGTTCCTATATCGGTTGGCTGATCAGATTTATACCTCCAAAAGGCTTCGTCAGTTTCTCGATTGAGGAGCAAATCTATGCTCTTATTATCCTGAGGAATCCACTCTGGTGTGATGATCTGAGAACCGATTTGCCTCGAGGGGTTCTAGGTTCTGTACCCATGTTTCCTTGCTCTAGGTCCCCTAAGTCCGCTTCTGAGATCACATTCCCAAATTCGTCCGTCCTATCTGGGTGACTGATGACTACGTATATGGTTCCTTCTTTGTCCAAGTATGCTCCATTTTCAAACTTGACAGCTGGGTGCTCTAATCCAATGGATTGATCAGGATTCTTAATCTGTACCACAGATCTTCCTAGACCGTCCTCATAGATGTTGGCACCTAATCGGTTGGTCCTAAGGTATTCCAGTTGTGTCTTGTACAGGCCTTCTACTCTGTGCAAGTATGGCACTCCTGAACTTCCCGTAGGTCTGTCCATGCCTTGAGACATCTCTGATTCACTGGTATCAGAGCTAGGGTAATGCGAGTGGTGACTCAACTGTTGGGCCCAAGACCTCGCAGTATGATTGACACTAGCCTCTGAAGACCTAAGGCTTTGTCTCTCTCTTACTAGGTGTCGTCCTGATCTAAGGTTCATATGCCTAACTGATTAACCCAAATTGTCCCAGGTACAACCACGTTTCTGAGTCCCTTGTATCAATTACTTAATTCCCTTTTTATGTTGATTATCGTGTTTATACTCTTGTCTGATATCAGGTCGTTAGGAATACTTGAGTTTAATTTTGCACTTTAGTTTGGTCGTTTCACGTTAGGTTCTTTTCCTTTAAGGTTGTCGTTCACACACACACAGGTTATCACTTGACTTGCACTTGATTTCTTAGATAGTCTTTGATTTATCTCATGCCTATCGTTGCCTGGAATTACTTCTAACACTACCCGCACTTAGCCTAGACTAAGAATTGACAGAGGGTGTTGCGGTTTTCCAACCTTGAGTTCCTTTCCTTGTGTTGTTGCCCTGATGTGCCCAGGACGCGTGTTCCCAAGCCTGCACTTACTCTTGCCTTGCGTACCCTTCGCTGCTCTCAAAGGACCTGTAAAAGGCCCACCGTTAGCTCAAGACTTAAATTCAAAAGACAGAACCAAGCACTTCCATTCATGTAACACTTCACCAATTTGCACTATGATTTTTTGGACACAACTCTAGAGATCCCTGAACTTTGTTCCCCTTGGGTATGGTCAACTTCAAAATACCCTATCTAATATTCCTGATCTTAATTCCAACAAAACAAAAATCATGGCAAACGGATTTCGTATGAGAAAGTTATGCCAGTTCAGGGTTTTGGGGCTAAAACAGGATTAAACTAGGTTAACAGGCAAACAGGAATTCTCGAGTTACTTGGGTCATGCCCTCGTAATGCAATACTACACCCTTGTGTTTGTCCCACACTTGGCCAAAATTTAGACCATTATTTTTGCCTTAAAAATTTGACCTAATTTGCCCTTCTAACGTGTTCGCAAAGTCTGTCGGTCGCGATTGACAGGTCAGTCGCGATCGACGTGTCGATCACGATTGACAGGTCCGTCGTGGCTGTCAGTCGCGATTGATGTGTCGATCGCGATTGACACGTGGCCGAAAATTCAGTCAATCGTGGTCAAACAGTCGTTGACTCTGTCGATCGGGATTGATGTGTCGATCGCGATTGACAGGTCGGTCGCGAGGGTCTGTCAGTCGTGGTCAAACAATCGTTGACTATGTCGGTCGCGATTGACGGAGCCGTCGTGGGCTGTCAGTCGCGATTGATGTGTTGATCATGATTGATGGCTCGATCACGATTGACACGTGTCACGCGTATGGTCCGTCGGTCGTGGTCAATCGGTCGTTGACTCTGTCGGTCGCGATTGACAGAGCGATCGCGATTGACAGGTCTGTCCGTCGTGGTTTGTCGGTTGCGATTGATAGAGCGATCGCGATTGACAGAAATCTCAAGAATTTCAAAAAACTTAGAAACACAGTTTTGGGAAGCTCTAGGCCTGTAGATCATGGTTTTGCACTTTGTTTGGCACTTTGAGCATTTTTTCTATCGGTCGCGATTGACAAAGGTCAGCGACACACAGACAGCTACTTCGAATTCCGTACCTGCACAGAGTGCTGGGGACGATGATGCGGCCTGTACCTGCAAGACAGCTCAAGAAACATGCAAAAACAGCACACACAATTTCGCTCTCTCGCTCTCTCTCACAAGTGAAATGAGGGAAATGAGGTGGAGATGGTGATATAATCAAAAAACTGAAATTTTCGCGATGATGGAAGTGGAGGTGGAAGATGGTGATGATGATGATGGTGATGATGGTGGTAAAGTAAGAAAGAGAAAAATAGGAAAAGTAGAGAAATTACCTACAACGCCAACGTCTCCAATCTACGTCTTACCATCACACGCTCGTCCTCAAAGCTCGATCCCCGGCAACGGCGCCAAAATTTGATGTAGCTCAGTGATGAGTAGCACCTCCTTTAATGTCAATCGGGGAAGACGTGAGGATGGTATGAAGACCTCGAGCAAGTGGCGGCACAAATGCGTGAGTGAGAAGCACACAAACATGCACACACATACACACACACGCGCACACACGGCAAGACAAAGAGGGAGAAGCAATGGAGTTCTTAGATTACTTTCAAAAAGCTCTTACAAGTTCGTTTCAATTACAATCTAACCTCAAAAATGAGCTCTCTAGCTCCTTTTATAGTTTTTGACTAGCTTTGGCCCTGTCCAGACCTAGTGTCCGGCCTAGTTAAAGATTAGGTTCCAGGGCTTATTTGAGGGCTCAAATGAGATCTACAAATTACGAAAATTGGTAGGCAACTACTTCTAAGGCTCCTCAAGCTCGAGGACTCCTTGGCTTGCACAAAATGGAGCCACAAAAAGGTGAACATGGTATTTACAGGGGTTGTTAGTGATGAGAATCACTTTTAATTGGTGTAAGGGTTTTGAAAAATTAAAGGTTGCCTTAGTGCTAGATCTGCGTGAATGCTCGTACTTTCTTCTTCATGAAGAAAATTATTGGCCTACTTGCCAGATCTTCTTTGACTGCCATGTCTGCTTGTGCTGTCCCTTCGCTCTGACTCTCTTCGTCTTGTGGCTCCTTCGGTTCCCTGATTGCTGCCAACACCTTCCTACGACAATTGCAAATAGTACAAGATTGGGGAACCAACTCCTTGTACTTACAGCACTTAGGGGTCACAACCAAGGTCAATTTGAAGGATTACACCTTCAGAGATGTACCACCCCTACAGTGGAATCCTATCCACAAAGCAAAAGAAGATTCAATCTGTGTGCATTCTAGAAGCTCACCTGATCCATCATGGTTTCATGAAGATACTCACTTGTGGATGTGCAAGGTCGCAAAGGAAGAGGAAAAGCGCCTAAAAGCAAGAGAAGAAGGAACTCTCCAAGGAGATAGACCAATCAAAGACCCAGCCTATACATCAATGATATTTCCAGATGAGGAATTTGAGCCTCATGGTTGGGCAGAAATCTTAGCTACCATGGACATAGCAGTCAATGAAGAACAATGGACACCTCATTGTGATGAGGAGGGTTATGATATTTCAGTGTTCATGTGTCAGCCCTTATTGGAAGAGTGTGATCCTAGTGAGGTCACAGAAGAAGAAGAGAATGACGATGATCTAGAATCCATTGTGATGGATACTTACTTTGACTCAAAGGAGCACTATCTAGAAGACATAGGAGTGTTAACCCAAAAAGAAGAAGAACCTCTCACAAGTATTAAACTGTGAATTCAAAGGACGGAAGTGAGGGTAGTCAAAAGAAAAAGAAAAGAAAAGCAGTGAAACAAGAAGAGGAGGAATCATTGTTTGAAGTACCAGAAAATTTCAAGAAATATGAAGTGGAAGACCGAAAAATTTTGGTACGAATGCCTAAAAGAGAGGCCACCATAGGAGAAGCATATGACAATAAAGAGAAGACCAAAAAAATTGTTGTGACCATTGAAGGAAACGAAGAGCGATGTACGTACATAGGAGACGACCTAAGTGCAAAAGAAGAAGCAGAGCTTGTAGATCTATTAAGGGAATATAGGGACGTGTTTGCGTGGCACTATAGAGACTTGAAGGGAGTGGATTCGAAAATTTGCTCTCATACTATCCCCATGACGGCTGATGCCAAGCCCACCAAACAAAAGCCCTACACATATAATGACAATTATGGAGCTAAAATAAAAGAGCAAATTGACTGGTTGATTGAAGCTGGATTTATCTATGAAATTGAGCATACTGAATGGGTATCCCCAATTGTAGTGGTGCCCAAAAAGAACGGAAAATTGCGAGTGTGTATTAACCTTAAAAAAGTTAATGCCGCTACAATCCGAGATAGTTATGCACTTACAATCACTGAACATTTATTGGAGCGTGTTGCAGGCAAGGAAGTTTATAGCTTCCTTGATGGATTTTCAGGCTACAACCAAGTAGCCATTGCCCCGGAAGATCAACACAAAACGGCTTTTGCCACAGAATGAGGAATCTTTGCATTTCGTGTGATGCCATTTGGTCTCACTAATGCACCTGCAACATTCCAAAGGCTCATGTGTCATGTCTTCAAAGAGTTCTTGCGGAAGATCTTAGAAGTGTATCTGGATGATTTATGTGCGCATTCCCAACAGAGGAGATACCACATTCCTGAGCTCATGCAAATTTTCAACAAATGTAGAGAATATTGAGTGTGTCTGAACCCAAAAAAGTGTGTATTCATGGTATGACAAGTTAAACTCTTAGGTCACATTGTTTCGAAGAATGGCATATCAACAGACGAGGACAAGGTAAGAGCCATAGCAGAGCTGTCGAGACCAAGGAACGTTAAAGAGGTACAAGCCTTTATGGGCCATTGTGGATATTACCGCAGGTTTATCCACATGTATGCCATCATTGCTAAACCTCTTTATGGATTGTTGACAAATTTTGAGTGGAACGATGAATGTGAAAAATCCTTCAATGAGCTAAAAAGACGTTTGTGCTCAGCACCAATACTGACCACCCCTGATTGGAGTAAACCATTCCATGTCCATGTGGATGCATCCAATCATGCAATAGGATGTGTGCTAGCACAACCCACAGGTGAAGGAAATCTAGATTTACCCATCGCTTATGCTAGCAGACACTTGAACGCAGCTGAACGAAATTATACCACAACGGAAAGAGAAGGTTCAGGCATGGTATATGTTGTAAAGAAGTTTAGACACTATCTATTGGCCAATAAGTTCATGTTTTTCACTGATCATCAAGCTTTACTATACTTGGTCAATAAACCTTGCAATACAGGCCACTTACTAAGATGGTTCCTCTTAGTAATGGAATACGACTTTGAAGTTGTTGTCAGGAAAGGTAGGACCCACCCTAGGGTGGACCATCTTTCTCGCATCACTTCAGGAGAGCCATCGCAAGGAGTGTCTGATGAACTACCTGATGCTTATTTGTTCAACTTAGAAGTTGTTCCTAAATGGGCAAATAAGTTAGTACCAGTCCTAACCTTTGGACCTACAAATAAGAATGTAAAAACAAGCAAGGAACAAATTGTATGATCACAACAATATCAAATCTTGGCAGGAAGCATGTACAAACAAGATACAGAGGGTGTATTAGCTTGTTGTGTTGAGGACGACGAACATAGTAGTTAGTTGCAACAAGCCCATGAAGGTTTGCTAGGAAATCACTATTCTAAACAACGAACATTACAGAATCTAAAACGTTTAGGAGTGTATTGGCCTAGCATGGACAAGGAAATTCATGAGTGGATTAAGAATTGTCCAACGTGCAAAGAGAGACCCCCAGTGGAGCATGCCACTCTTTATCATGTTTTGTTAATTTCTGATTGGAGTGCTCCATTGGTAGAATTCATGAGATCAGGAGAATTACCCAATGAGGCTAGCCTAGCACGAAGAAGAAGCATGGAGCAAGAGGCTCAGGACTATGCCCTAGTAGGAGACAACCTATACCGGAGAGGCAAAGATGGATACTTAAGACTGTGCGTTCATGAATCAGACTATTTGATAGTCTTAGAAACTACACATAGCAGTGTTGCAGGTGGGCACTTTGGGCCTGACCGAGTAATTAAGACCATCCTATTCTCAGGACTTTGGTGGCCCACTCTTCATATGGATGACCATACCTATGTGAAGAAATGTGACACATGTCAACGAGCACAATATCCGATCAAAAAAGATGAGATGCCTTTGAGGCCAATGATGGGAGGACGTGCATTTTCAAAATGGGGTATAGACTTTGTAGGTCCCATTAATCCCCCAGCTAGGAACTCCCATGTGGAATACATTATTGTAGCCACTGATTACCTTACCAAGTGGGTGGAAGTAAAAGCCACAACAAAGAATGATGCTCAAACGATGGCTAAGTTCTTATTCGAGAATGTGTTCACTAGATACGGGTTACCAATAGAGTTAGTCAGTGATAGAGGTACACACTTCTTGAACGAAGTCATTGAAAATCTACTTCATGAATTCATGGTGATACATAAGAAGTCTGCCCCCTATCATCCCCAAGCTAACGGACAAGCCGAGAGCACGAATAAGATCCTATGTAATGTATTGACAAAACTCGTAAATAATAAACGCTCTGATTGGGACAAACAACTTCATCATGTTGTTTGGGCATACCCAGTTGCCTACAAAACGGTACTCAATGCCACCCCATTTGAGATGGTCTTTGGACAAAATGTTGTGCTACCATTAGATTTCCTAATCCCAGCCTTGAAAGTAGCACAAGAGCATGAGTGGAACCGACATGAGTTGTCCTCTAGGATCTTTGATCTAGAACGCTTAGGTGAGACGAGGTTACGAGTGGCAGCAGGCATATATGCTGCCAAGAAAAGGCAAAAGGCATACTTTGATGCCCATATAAAGGATAAAGGATTGAAAGAAGGAGACCTAGTGCTGGTTTATACGCTAAAGCAACATGCCCGCAAATCGGAGAAACGAGGATATGGACCCATGATCATTAATAGAATCTCCACTAGTGGTGCAGTTCAATTGGCCACTTTAGAAGGTGATATCTTGCCGAACTATATAAGTGGTTGTCGAGTCAAGTTATATCAAGAACCTCTTACAGAGGAAATGCTAATGAGACTCAACACTGCTAAGAAGCAAAAAGAAGAGGAGTTAAGGGTTAGAGAAGAAGCACAAGCAGAGGCTAGAGAGCGCATCAGAAGAAATAAGTTATGGCGACTAGGCCTAGATGTCAACACAAAAGCTCCAAAATATCACATGGACATGTGCCACAAATCAGACCTAACTACTTCTCGAATAATTGATCGACGCCCCTTTGTGACCATAGAGGTAGGACAAGGAAAGAGTGTAAGGACTGTCAGAGCATTGGTTGACTCAGGTGCAGCAACTAGTGCAGTTAGACTTTCATACTGCCAAGACCTGCAAGTGGACATCAAGCCCATAGAAGCATATCTCATAGGATTGGGAGGTGTGGAAACCCCTTGTTTGGGCGAGGTGGAGCTTCCCATGTACCTTCAAGATGTTCCAATAAAAGTCAAAATGATAGTGTGTCATGATGCGGACCTTACAGAGCCACTTGTCCTAGGTCAAGATTGGATTTATGACCATGCAGTCAACTTGAACCTAAGAAGTCAACTTCTTCAAGTTTGGGTACATGAACAATGCATCACATTAGAATTAGAGAATTTCATGCGCACAAATCCAAATGTCACACATTCTCTTAGTTCTTCCAGGACTAATCTTAGCAAAAAAGATGTATGTGTCCCAAGCTCGATGATCCATAAGGACTCAATCATGGAAGAACAGTTGCAAAGGCATGCAGACCTTCCTTCTCTTTCAAGGAGTAAAGCATCCATAGTGGTTCAACCACAGAGGCAAGCAAAACAGTACAAGACAACGGCTATATCAAATACACAAAGAGATTTCAAGAAGAAAGTAGTTCCGGGCATGAAACGGATCTAGGTACGAAAAGGAGAGCAACCACCAGCCTTGCCAACACAATTCCCACCAAGGCAAGCTAACCATGTGAACACAAGAACCAAACCACCAGGACCAGCTCAACGAGAAGGCACACGACAAATTTGGGTGCCGAAGAAATTAGTTGCAGTTCAACAAGGACAATCGCATATGTGGGTGCCCAAGGTGCTCTTACATGTGCTAAGGCCTAGGCTCCCCACCATGCAAAAGGTCTCAACAAAGAAGCCAAGGAGAGAAAAGGGTAAGAACAGAGCACAAAGACCAAAAGAAGATAAATTCAACCCTTTTGCAAGAGTAAGCAGGCAATCATCAAGGATATGGGTTTGGAAGCCAAAAGCACTAGCAACATCTACAAAACCAAAGAGCCAACCACACTGGATACCAAAGTTTGGAAAGTATCCAAAGATGAAGTGGCTTGAGGCGATCTCTACAGGGCCAAATCCTATTCTAAAATGGGTTCCAATCAGGAGGATTACATCATTTGAGATCCAATCAACACCTCCAATCAATGAATGCATCAAGTATGCAAGTAACATCAAAAGCCTCGACCAGCAACAACCATGTACCTTTGGCATAACCCTATCTTTTGCACCATTCAGGTCATGCATTTCCAAAGTATGCATCAATATAGGGCCACATTACACGTCCATGCATAGAAACTATTGAGAAATCCCAGGCACATGAGACACACTTGACATATGTAATATATTTTATTGATCCGAACCACCTTCTTTTGGTTTTGAAATTGTTCAAACAAAAAAAAGAGAGAGAACAGGTCCATGCGCTCGACAACACTCATCGGTGAAACATCAACAAGCACGTTCATCAACCAAAAAGACAAGCCAATCGTCAATCACCTTGATGGGCATACAACACGAAGAGACACAAATCGACTGACCTTTCACCATGGTAAGCACAACCTACTTTGGCAACATGCTCACCATGATAGATTAGGAAGCCTCTTCGTGAGCACACCCTTGAGCACTTAGCTCAAGATCCAATCTCTTGCAACATACTTCTTCCCATGCATTTTCCAAGTACACATACATAGGGCAACATTACAAGGCCATGCACAAGGCACATATTTTGTTCAACCCATGCACTAGTGCACTTACCCACCATCCATGATGGGTTACAAGTACTTGGCATGAAAACTATGAAATCCATCTTTGGAAGAACCAGACGACATCAAGGTGACAACAACAAGAGCAAGGAAGCAATCCACCACTGAGAGTTGCTCATAATCAACATTGCCCACCTCCTTTGAGCAGCTAGCAGTTTTGGAAAGCTCACAAATGCACCATCAAGCTGGAATACGAGGAAGGCGTACATTCAAAGGGACTACAACTTGCTAGAGCTAGCAGTGGCAAACTAAAGAACTCGACAATCGACCAGGCTACATTGGGAAGAGGGATCCCTATTCTTGATACATGGAGGACACTACCTCTCAATGTACTACATGAAACAACCACTACAACAAGGGTCTGTCAGGGACGACAGACTCAAGAGGGGGGGGGGGTGTTGAAGCTCAAGTTCAAGGACAAAGCATGGAAGTGCATCAAGGAAGTGGATACACAAGAAAAAGGAGCAAGTAGGGAGCTCCAAGAAGCACTTGTCAAATTTTCAGAAGAAATTCCTATAAAAATAATGATTTTCATCACTAAAAACCATTGTAAATACCATTTTACATTTTTGCAACTCCATTTTGTTCAAGCCGTGGAGTCCTCAAGCTTGAGGAGTATTAGAACTATTATCCTACTAATTTTCATAATTTTTAGATTCCGTTTAGCAAATAAGCCTTGGAACCTATTTTTTAACTAGGCCGAACACTAGGTCTGGACAGGGCCAAAACCCTTCAAAAAACTATAAAAAGGGCTAGAGAGCTCATTTTTGAGGTTAGCTTGTTGTAGATTTCAGCTTTGTAAGAGAACTCTTTTGCAATCGAAGATCTTCCATTGTTCCACTATTTGCTCTTACCTTGTGCGCGTGTGTGCATGTGTGTGCATGCTTGTGTGCTTTCACTCACGCACTTGTGCACTTCACTTGCTCTTGGTCTTCATACCGGTCCTCACATCTCCATGGATTGACATTTATGAGGTGTATCTCCTCACGTTGGTACTCACCATTGTGCTAGAGTGACACTCTCTTTATAGAAAGAGTGAATGGTCATTGTAATTAAAGTCATCGTCTGTCAGAAACCTTCTTGGCTACTAGATTGCTTGATATCAGGCGTTAGGTTCCAAAGAATCAGACAAGCGTTTATTCTTCTGTTGATGTTTCATGAGGTTTTTTTTTTAATAGGAAGATTATTTTAATGGGGGACTATTACAACTGTGCACAGGGCACGAGCCATTGTCCCAGAAAAATACAAAGCCAGCAACATCTGGAATCTCTGCTGAGAGTAAAACTACGAAATAACAGATCTCCACCTATTATACTTATAACCATAAAGAAATTTTACAATCTCATTGCAGGGGATCGCTGGTTTGGAGATTAACCGAATACACTTAATGGCAACCCTTCTAAGAGTAAAGGGGAGAGACTACAAAAGGTTCTTTCTAATGCTACCAAACAGGTTGTTATTCCTACTAAGCCAAATGGCCCACAAAATATCGCCCCTCTAATGGTTCGAGAGCAGAATATCCATGTTCTTAGAGCACCCTAGCATAACATCTTCTTTGGCTAGCTTAGCATAGCCATTATTGTTCAGGTAATACTCAATAGGCTGCCAAAACTGTTTGGCATGAATACAGTCAAAGAACAAGTCGGAAACATCCTCCATTGTGCCACAGAAGGAACACAGACCCCCATTGGGTATAACCTTCTTGACTTTGTTGCCAACCCACAGCCCATTGTGAATTGTTCTCCACTCTAGGATAGAGTGTTTGCAGCTATCAGGGAAAGCCCACAAAGCTTTAAACCTATATCTCCATTGTTGCACATTCCAATTCAAGTGCCATCTAGAATTGAGCTTGTTGATAATTTGAGCAACATATCCTCTCTTCCTCTTCAATTTTTGGAAGATAGTGAGAGTGATCTTTTGAATGCTTGGCTCCTTCTGCAACCTCCAAGCTTTTCTTCAAGTAGGGACTTGTGGTGGATCAAAACGTGTTTACAAGACAAGGATAGATCAGTTCTATTGGCAATTGACCTATCAGAGATGACTTCATCGTTCTCAATGAAGTCCTTCCAAGAACCAGATCCCGCTCTATGATGGTATAATTACAAGAATCCCACAAGGCAAGCCACCTGAACCATGGGGATTCCTCCAAATAAAAAACAGAGGCATTAGTTAAATCGTTTGGAGGGAGAAAAGACATTTTAGCCTTGAACTAGGCATTCCATAATCTGCAGACTAATGGGCTACCAACAAGAGTGATTTGGATGGGAGAAACCATTACGTCCCACAGATCAATGTTAGACCAGGACCTGTAGTTAGAAACACTGAACTTTTTAAGATTCCTCTGAAGAAGAGCAACCCAAATATCATTATTGCCTATACTTCTTAAAATCAATTTAGCATACATGTTTTTCGAAATTTTTTTAGGACAAAGAATGCCAAGGCCTCCCTGATCTTTAGGGAGGCAGCAAGTATCCCAAGAGACCATCCCAATTTTTTTAGTACTTTCATCCCCCCCCCCCCACAAAAATCTTTTAGCTAAAGAAATAATATGCTCAAGTTGTCTGTTCGAGGGTGACTAACACGACAGAAAGTAAACCAACTTAGGGAGGAGGTAGGTGTTTAAAGCAAAAACCATGTGGGCAAGAGAGTTATTAGCATCATACCAAACATGCATACTTTTTTTAAACTTCTTGTAGACCCAATCCCACCTCTAAGAAAAGGAAACATTAAATCCCATGGGGATCCCTAACAGTCTAAAAATTTCTCCCTATTTAATAATGGAGCACCCAAGGTTAGAAATATAGTTAGGCACAATATTGTTACTGGCTTTGAAACTAGTTTTGCTATGATTAACTGTGGAACCACTAGCCATACAGAACAAATTAAGACACTTAAGAAAAGAATTGAGGGAAAGCAAGTCAGCATTTAAGACTAGATTTGTGTCATCTGCAAAAATTTGAAGGCAAAATAAAGGGGAGGAGTTGGGGATCAGAACACTTTTGATTTGTCCCATATCAATGGCATCTTTGACTAACCACCCCAAGGCATCACTAGCAATAGCAAAAATCAAAGGAGCAAGGGGACAACCTTGTCTTTTAGATCGAGTCAACTTGAAGGGCTACGAAAGGTGTCCATTAATAGCAACCCTAGAATAAGCATTACCAAACAAAGTGCTGACATACTTAATAAAGTTTTTTCCTAAACCCAGGTCATGGAGGCATTCAAGGATGAAGTCCCACTCAATCCTATCATAGGCTTTATCAAAGTCAATTTTAAGGCAGAAGATATCCTGATCAATCTCTCTAGCATACTCCATACCTTCCCACATGGAGATAATGGCATCAAGAATATATCTACCTTTGATAAACCCCTTTTGTTCAGGCAGAATGAAGTGGTTCATCATGGGACTAAGCCTTCTAGCTAAAGTAGCAGCAAAGATTTTGTATATATAGTTCAAACAAGTGATAGGCCTCCAATTATTAAGGTCATCTTTGGAACCTCTCTTATGTATGAGTCTAATAACCCCTATGTTGATGTGAAAAGGGAGGTAGCCCTTACTAGACACTTCTTTCCAAATCAAAACAATATATGGAGTGAGAAAATCTTTCAATAATATGAAGAACTCATTGGGAATACCATCAATACCAAGGGACTTGCAAGGTTTCAATTTATGGATGGTTTCTTTGATCTCAGCAGCAGTGAGGGGCGGGTCCAAGATGGGAACGAGGCTCTCAGGAATCAATTTCTTCCTTTTCATAGCAATCACCGCTCTAGCCCTCTGGATGTCCTCCCCACACTTGGGAGACACAGAGAACATCCATAAAGAAGCTTTTGGCCTCTTGCAGAGTCTCCTGAATGCTCGTAGTATAACCACCACTTTTTTTAGTCATATAAGGAATAAAGTCTTTAATCTTCCTTTTCCTCATCAAAGAGTACATGTCTTTATTGGTTCTGTCCATTTTCTCACTCCACAATTCTTTAGACTTGAAAAGACACTGTCTCCCCAGATACCTTTCCTTGCACAATCTCAAGGAAACATCAATGTGCTCTTGAGAGTCAACCTCAAGGGAGCTCAAAACATTCATGAGAGAGGCCCTATGATTAGCCCTAATAATAGAGGCTTGCTTCTTGAAATAAGTAATGAGAAGGTGGATGTCCTTGATAGATTTCTCCCAATCCTTAGATGGAGAAGAATGAGTGTTCAAATGACCCGAGAAGATATCCTTAGTACTTTTCATGATACAAGGGATCCTAAGGAGGGAATAGTCTATATGAGGCCAGCCAGCTCTAAAGGAGGGGGTACCTTTCCTAAAGGTCATAAGGAGGGGCTTATGATCAGACAACAACAGGGAGGAGTCTATCCTAGCACAACAATCCCAACATTCTTTGAAAAAAGAAGCGTTAGCATAATATCTGTCTAGCTCGACAGAGCAGTAATTAGAACCAGCTTGATTATTATACCAAGTAAAGCCCATAGTTAAAGACACATCAAATGAATCAAGATAGTTACACATATCGTACCAAGCATTCTTTTCAGAACCACTAAGGCAACAACCCTTGCCTTTCCATCTATCTTTATTAATGGTAACCATATTAAAGGCCCCAATTAAAATGCAAGTGCCCCGCATACCAAAGAGCTCTTCCCAACAGGTCCTCTGAATGCCACTGTCATTACTATCATAAACAAAAACAACATTAACATTATGGGGATTTTCGAGAGTGATATAACACCACTGGTTGGTGGGGTTGACAACATAAGAATGAAAACAGTGAACAATCGAGAGATTTATCCCTACCACTGCACCCCCTTTGCCATTCTCATGATCAGTAAAGTACCAATTAAACCTTTTAAACAAAATATTAAGATGCATTTTAAGCAGCTTTCCCCCAATCTTGACTTCCTGTAAGCAGACTATGTCAGGGATTTTGGGTAAATTTCCTATCCATAGGTTGAACAGCTTACGTCGCACAGGATATCAATTCACAGAAAGAGGCTATTTCTTGCCGTTCTTATTCGGCTTGATCACTGAGAGGGAGGTTCTCCCAGTTTCTTTCCTTTTGAACTTGATACTTGCAAAATTGTTAAGAGGCATCTCTTCCTCCTGTTTCATAGGAACGACTTCATTATGACCAAATTCTTCTTCCATACTATCAAAGGTTTCTTGATCCATCTTTTCCAATTCTTGACTGAATGTATTAAGATATACAGGATTCCAAGTTGTTACCTGATCAGCCTGACAATGAACTGTTGCAGATGATTTTTAACAGGCGGTAAACTCATTTGTCCTACCTATGATAGACCACCCAAACTGGAATCTTCAAAGGCTTGTTATATTATGGGTTAAACCCAATATGCCATTTAAATACTGACATGGGAGTGTTCTAAATCAACCACTGAGCCTCGCTTATCATGTCAAATGCACTTTCAGCTTCCTCGAAAAGAAATAGGAAATAGTTATTCGGGCAATATTGCACATGCTTAACCGTAAAACCCCTTGATTCCTAGTGAGTCTAATCCAAACTTTCAACACGTCCTGTGGAGGATGGGGGCCATGGCATAACCCTATGACCACCCTATTGGTAAGATGTTCATGCCATTTGTCCAGAGTTGTTCTGTCTATGATCAATGGTTCGTCTTCTTCATCACTATCCACGTCTTCTAACATAAGCTCGTGGGGGTTTTCAGTAGCTACTTCTTTACCTTTCGACACAGATTGAGGAAAGAGAACTTTACCTGGGATACAACTAGTATCCAAACAAGCAGTTGACAACTTACCGAAAATGCACACACTGTCAGCATATGACTTGGGAGAGAGAGGACCATTACCCAACTTCTGCTTGTAGGTGTGTTGAAGCTCAAGGTCAAGGACAAGCATAAAACACACATCAGAGAAGTGGGCACACAAGAAGAAGGAGCAAGTAGGGAGCTCCAAGAAGTGTATGTCAAATTCTTAGAAGAAATCCCTATAAAATAGTGATTTTCATCACTTGAAACCATTGTAAATATCATTTCACCTTTTTGTAGCTCCATTTTGTGCAAGCCCAGGAGTCCTTGAGCTTGAGGAGTATTAGAACTATCATCCTACCAATTTTCATATTTTTTAGACTTTGTTTGAGCCCTCAAATAAGCCCTGGAACCTAATTTTTAACTAGGCCGGACACTAGGTCTAGATAGGGCCAAAACTAGTCCAAAAACTATAAACAGAGCTAGAGAGCTCATTTTTGGGGTTAGCTTCTTGTAGATTTCAGTTTTGTAATAGATTTCTTTGTAATCAAAGTCCTTCCATTGTTCCTCTCTTTGATCTTGCCTTGTGTGCGTGTGTATGTGTGTGCATGTTTGTGTGCTTTCACTCACACACTTGTGCCTTCACTTGCTCGTGGTCTTCATACCGGTCCGCCCGTCTCCGCGGATTGACAAGTAAAGGAGGTGGTGCTCACGCTTTCGTCACTTGAAACCATTGTAAATATCATTTCACCTTTTTGTAGCTCCATTTTGTGCAAGCCGAGGAGTCCTCGAGCTTGAGGAGTATTAGAACTATCATCCTACCAATTTTCATAATTTTTAGACTTTGTTTGAGCCCTCAAATAAGCCCTGGAACCTAATTTTTAACTAGGCCGGACACTAGGTCTAGACAAGGCCAAAACTAGTCCAAAAACTATAAAAAGAGCTAGAGAGCTCATTTTTGGGATTAGCTTCTTGTAGATTTCAGTTTTGTAATAGATTTGTTTGTAACAAAGTCCTTCCATTGTTCCTCTCTTTGATCTTGCCTTGTGTGCGTGTGTGTGTGCGTGCATGTATGTGCTTGTCACTCACATTTGCTCACCACAATTGCTCACGATCTTCATATCGGTCCTCACGTCTCCACGGATTGACAAGTAAAGGAGGTGGTGCTTACGCTTGAGCTACACCAAATTTTGGCGCCGTTGCTAGAGAGCTTTGAGGACGAGCGTTGTGATGGTAAGATCGTAGATTTGCGACGTTGGAAGGTAAAAAAAACTGTCATTTTTGTTCATTTTTTTATTTTTCTTCTTCATCTTCATCATCATCACCATCTCCATCTTCTTCTTCATAGAAATTTCTTGTTTTTTAGTGCATTTTCATCATTCTCATACCATCTTTCATGCATTATTGTGCGAGGAGGAGTTAGGAAGTGCAAGAGAGTGCAAGCGCTGTGTTTTTTCATGATTTTTTGCACATACGGAGCTCGCCATTGCTCGACGCTCAGAAAATCGAAGTTCCCGCCAAAAAACACGATACTATGATGAAAATCGTGATTCTGTGAAAATTCAATTTTTTTTTGAAAATCGCGATTCTCTGTTTCTGGCCTAAAAGCCTTTTGAAAAGAACACGATTTTGTGGTCATTCTCAGAATCGTGATTCTCTAGTTGTGCTCAAAATTGCGATTCTCTAAATTTTTGGAAACCATAATTCTCTGAGACAAAATCGCGATTTTCAAAAAACACGATTCTCTGTTGGCAATCGCGATTTTCAGAAACAGGATTTTCATCCAAGGTACAAAATTGCAATTCTCTAGAACACGATTCTCTTACACACGATTCTGTAAAAACACGATTCTCTGCTGAAAATCGAGATTCTCCAAAAACACGATTCTCTGCTCAAAATCGTGATTCTCAACAACACGATCCTCTGCTCAAAATCGCGATTCTCCAAAAACACGATTCTCAGGAACAAAATCGCGATTCTCTGATTTCACACAATCATGATTCTCTGATTTCAGACAATCGCGATTCTCTGACTTCATAGCATCGCGATTCTCTTGATTTCACAAAATCGTGATTTTCTCCAAAAGGTCCTGTTTGCCTGTTTTGACCCCCAAGAGTCTGATTTGACATAACTTTTTCATCCAAAGTCCATTTTTTGAGCTCTATAGCTCGTTGGAAAGCTCGTTTCGAATCCTACATGGCCTCAACTGTTTTTTATAAGAATAATGCATTAATTTTCAGGTAGGATAATTTGAAGTTGACCCTCAAGTGGGACCAGGAAACCAAGGGGGCTCCAAAGGATTTTTTTGCAATACCAAGAGGGAGAGAAATTGCATCATGGGAAAGAAAAAAGCAAAAGAGAGAAGAAAGGGGGCTAAGATGGGAAGAGAGAAGGGAGATGAACATGAAGTGCATGAAATAATCTCACATGAGGATGAAACATCTAGAGAAAGATTGCAAGGAGTCAAGGAAACGGGGGAAATGTCTAAGGGGGTTGGATCCTTATTTGCAAGAAGAGAATATGATAATACTTTTGTGGATATCAGAATAGGATATGACCATAGAAGGTTGGGTGTTTATATCAATCCTAATTGTGAGTGGAATTTAATTCATATTGACCTAGTGGTCATTATCTTAGAGAACATTCAACCAACAACTCACTCTTCTATCGTCATGGATGGTGAACATTATGATTGCATGGGTCAAGTTGTGTTACCTGTTATTGTGGATGATATGCAATTTTTGGAAACATTCTTTGTCATGGATTGTATAGATGAAGACTTGATCATTGGCACCCAAAGGTTCGTTACACAAAATCATCAAGAATTTGAGGTGTCTTCTCCACCTATTACCCGTGCTTCTACATATATGTCTATGGAAAATCCTAATGACTATCCACCTTATGATAATTGGGGGCAAAATCATCTTTTCAAAGAGTGTGCTTTTCATGAAAAAAATTTTCTTTCTACTCATGTTTTTGAATCTAATCCTTCTTTGAGTACATCACAGGAGACCTTGGAAAATGGTGAAATGGAGGATTCCAAATGTTCAGGAGATGTGGAAGGACCCTCTCTTCCTGTAAATTTGGATTCTCCTCCTGAAACCATAAGCAGGGATGATCTACACTCATATCATCAAGAAGGAGATGATCAACCAATGCTTTGTATCACTGATGTGGAACATGATGTCGACTCTAGGGTGAATCATGACAATCCATCACCCATTGTACATCTAGAGATTTGATGTGTAATACGGATAAATGTCTCGATGAATCTCTAGGTCAATCTCAAACCACACAACCCATTGATCCCTTGCATAAGCCTGATGTGTGTATAGAAGATCAACCTTTGTTGCATTCCCCCCTAGATGATTTTTCTCAAAAAACTCACATCGGAGGCCGAAAAGACCCTTACATCAAGAGACAGCAATCCCATCTTCTTGGTAATGTCAAGCAAACTTGGGTGGCCAAGAAATTACTTAGAGCCCAACCAAACCGCACTATGATATGGGTACCAAAGAAAGCCCTTGTACAAAATCATCCCCCTCACACTAGACTTCAAAATCTATGGTCTAGGCCTACCATGACTTATCTTCAAGAAAGACCACTCCCAATCCAAGGATCCCAAGCAATCAAGCCTAAACTCAGAAAAAATCTAGGGGGGGACTGTAGCTCAGTGATGAGTAGCACCTCCTTTAATGTCAATCCGGGAAGACGTGAGGATGGTATGAAGACCTCGAGCAAGTGGCGGCACAAGTGCGTGAGTGAGAAGCACACTAGCATGCACACACATACACACACACGCGCACACACGGCAAGACAAAGAGTGAAATGCAATGGAGTTCTTAGATTACTTTCAAAAAGCTCTTACAAGTTTGTTTCAATTACAATCTACCCTCAAAAATGAGCTCTCTAGCTCCTTTTATAGTTTTTGACTAGCTTTGGCCCTGTTCAGACCTAGTGTCAGGCCTAGTTAAAAATTAGGTTCCAGGGATTATTTGAGGGCTCAAACGAGATCTAAAAATTACGAAAATTGGCAGGTAGATACTTCTAAAGCTCCTCAAGCTCAAGGACTCCTTGGCTTGCACAAAATGGAGCTACAAAAATATGAAATGGTATTTACAATGGTGTTTAGTGATGAGAATCACTTTTAATTGGTGTAAGGGTTTTTGAAAAGTTAAAGGGTTGCCTAAGTGCTAGATTTGCGTGAATGCTCATACTTGCTTCTTCATGAGGAAAATTATTGGCCTATTTGCCAGATCTTCTTTGACTGCCATGTCTGCTTGTGCTGTCCCTTCGCTCTGACTCTCTTCGTCTTGTGGCTCCTTCGGTTCCCTGACTGCTGCCAACACCCCCCCCCCCACTCTCGCGTCTGTCGCCCCTGACAGACCCTTGTCTAGAGGATTTTTGAACATAATATTGGACGACATCGGAGGCTAGGTGGTGTTCTTCGAGTCGCAAGCCGCGTGCTAGATCTGTGAGCAATTCATCCCAATTCACAGGTCCGGGAACATCTGGATGAGGCACCCTTAATTGTTCTGAGTAAATAGTGCTCTCCACAGCAAATAATTGGAGGAGATGTGATGGTCTGGGTATAAAGATTTCGGAGTGATATTCCCAGAATCCTGTGATGAACATCTCCTCGAATGTCTGTTTAAAGCAGGCTGGGAGGTACTTGATTCTGGCGTGCCAAGCATATATTACTTCAATTGACGGGGTGGTACTCATATCGTACACTAGATCCTGGTTTCCTGTCACAAAGCCTGCACCTGAGAAGTGAGGGTCCTTAATGTTCTTAAACGTCCTGAAAGTGATCAGCATTAATTCAAATATTTTCATACACATCTGGGCCATCACATCAGGATTATTGCGTAGCCGAGTACTCCAGTGACGGATTGTAGAAATCATGTAGTTGACCGTGGGGGGTCCTCGTGGAGGTGCTAGGTAAACATAATTCAACCATTTTGCACAGGCTTTGATGTCTCTGACGGCAATAGTGAATTCAGGCCAGGTGCGTCGTCGAAGAACTGGAATGTAACAAGGATTATATTTAATAAACAACGGCATATTATTCCAGGTTCGGACCATTTCTGGATACGTTTCCAGAAGCCTGATTCTCTAGGTGGGTTGATGGATGGACCCACGCTGAGGACTTTCCGGTATATCATCTGGACCAAATTGTGTAGCAAATGTGGGAGGCTTGCCACATTGTCGTTGAATCTCCGCGTTGTAATCGGCCAAAAGTATACAGAATGGCACATATTGGTCATTATTGGTGCCGATCCATCTATGATGAGACATGCTTCTGAAATATTCAGACTTTATGACAGTTTCTTCTAAGTTCGCTAGTGATTGGATCTGAATGGCCACCCGTTCTTCGTGGGTGTTCGCTGTCCTTTCCAGTGTCTGAAGCCACTCGGGTGCTTCCACTTCCAATGTGTCTAGTCCCTCTGAGGTTTGTCGCCCGCCTGGCATTGGCATAGGAACATACGGTTCCTCGTACGAATCATCTACCTCAATAGGGACCAACTCTTCTTGCTTTGGTTCGACCACCGTATGTCTGCTACCTGCTCAGTTAAGGCCTTTACTTCGTCTGAGGTGGAGGTTGATGGGACACTCTTCGGCTGTTCTTCTTGTTCCTTAAGCCTGCTCTGAAGTGTGTCACGCTCTCTTTCCAAGTCATCATGGGCTTCAAGGAGATCTGCATAGCTTTCCAGAATGGTTTTCATCGTCTCCGTGGGAACTGCTTTGAACTGCTCTAGATCTATCTCGTGAGGGGAGCCTTCCATTGCCGCTTCCAGATTCTCTTCATTTTGTTTTTGCAGTCTTTTGTTCTCCTCCAGTGCTGTGGCCATATGTTTTCGCAGTAGTGCCAAGTTGCGTCTGACTCGTAGGTTATCGGCCTGGTATACTTTGAGCAAAGCTTCTAGTTGTTTGACACCTGATTCTGTCGATGGTTGGGGTGCCTCCAATAGTGTTTGGTGAGCCTGCTCAAGCGTTGAATAACGTTGATTCACTTCTGCATTTTCTTCTCGTAGAATGTGAAATTGCCTTTGTAAGTTCTGATGGTGTGTTGTCAGTTGTTGATACCGGCCGTCCAGAGCTCTGTACTCATTCTGAAGCTGATATACACATTGATTTAATGCTATAAATATGCTATTTACATTAAATAATGTTGGGAGGGGTGAAGATGCAGGGGGAATGGGGGCGGGAGAGGGAGTTGTGAATGATGTGGATGCAAGCGGAGATGTGGGTGGAGGGGGTATGGGAGATGAAGGTGGCATGGGGGGAGGGAGCGGTGCTGTGGCAGGAGATGTTTCCATAGTGTCAATTGTTTGAGTGACAGTGTAGATGGGAATCGTGGGTGGAGTGGATGTGACGTCAGTGAAAAGAGTGGTGAAAGTGGGCATGGTGACTCCCCCGAATTGGATTCCCGGAGAGAGTGGGATACCCATGACAATGGTGGTGGTAGTGGACGTGGTGGTGCTAGTGTCATGTGGTGGAGTGAATTGTGTAGTGCAAGGTGGGGATGGTGGTAACAGTGGAGCTTCCTGATGTTCGTCTGTTTGCATTGTCTCTCCTGGTGCTGATACATTGATATGAATTTGTTTCCCTGACCTCCTGGGATGAACGGGAACCCTCTTCTCAAATCTGTAAATGTAAGCCATTGCCTCATGGATGGCCTCATCCACTCCTACGGCGTCGGCATGAAGGTTTATGGACTCAATCAACAAATCGTCCACACCTTCCTCAGCTAGCAACTGGTTCATGAGTTTCTTGCCCGATTCCAGTGACATCTTATGCTGTTCTTGAACTAGTTGCATGGTTCGATATAGTCTTTTGATTTGTGCCGAATACGCAGGGGCACTTGCCAGCTCTGAAAGCTCGTCATATTCTTGTTCCTCGTAGGCTTCTTCTTCTTGTTCTGTCTCTTGTTCCTCGACGTCGACTTCTACCACTTATGGTCGGGTGGGGGCTGCTGTTGTTGTCTGGGGTTGTGGTTCCTGAGCACGTTCTGTTTCCGTCTCGAGATTAGAATCATAGATCAGTCGGGCTACTTCTTCATCTGTGAGGTCATTTAGAGTAAAACCCTGTGGGAATTCCAGATCTGATGGGACGGGTGGAAATACCAGATTAGGTACATCTGTGCTTGGTCTTGGTAGCCGGATTGTGAATGGCCTAACGCGTCGTGTCTGGGGAGGGGTAATTTCTGGTGTAGTGGTGGCTCCCCGTGGTTGAGCACAGGGTAATTGTACTCCCCCCCTCATCTTCTTTGATGGGGGACCTGCTGCTGATAGTCTTCTCTGGAATTCCTGGGCGCGGGGCCATATGAGTGCCCGCTGAATAGGCACGTCATAGGCCAGACATCGGTAGATTATCTTTGTTAGAGCGCAACATCCATGAAGCATATTTTTCTGCTTCTTGTTCCACCTTTGATGGGCTAGGTGGATCTGATCTATGATCCAATGTGGCACATTGATGGGAAGGCCTTCCGTCTCTGCCAGATACAAGCTGAACCATATTTTCTTTGGGGGCATGGTGAATCTTTCCTGGGCGGGGAAAGCAAAATGTTGCATGACGGTCCGCAGGTGGAGAGCAATGGTTGGTGTCATCGCTACCATATCTTTCAGCTTATTAAGATCTTTGTGTTTCATTCTACCTGGAACCATGGTTTCCTTTTCAGTGGGGATGTGCATGCCATACATGCCTAACGTTTCTCTTACCAAATTAAGGGTCAGCTTGAATCTTTTAAGCTCATGACCCGGCAGCAGTGAGGGTAACACAAAGGTGCTGTCGCCTCCCTTGGCCCTGCTTGGCGTGAAGGTACTGATCAGATATGAGCATCGTAAGAAATCCGGCTTTGGTAAGTGGGCCCTGAAATAACTGTCCACACCGGCTTTGGTCCATACTGATCGCATGACTTCGGCGTTCTGATAGCTTTCGAACTCGCGCGTGAAAAAGTGGTATCGTCCCCATTTACCATTAAATTCCAATTCTGCTTCCCAGAAATAGGTTCCATCGCCCAATGGTCCAGCGACATCACTGAACCAGTGAGCGTGTTTACCTACTTGAGAGGTGTGCCCTTGAGGAGGATCCTGAATGGGGAGCACATGCACGGCTTGAAGTTCTTGCGGCCTTGCGGTGAGATATGGCTCGAGGAGGAGTGTTTCTATGTCCACAATCTGTGCACCGGATCCAGCTTGTGAACTGGCACCGCCTGCTTCTGCCATGGCCCTGTTTGCTGGTTGGTTCTGTGAGAATATAGAACCACGTGTTAACATCATAATGGACAGAATAAATCCGTTGTTGTCCCCGTTACAACATTAACATAAGGTATATGGTGAGTTAGTGGTTAGTAAGTGCACGAAGACAGTGTGTGTAGTTAATGCTTGGGTAGTCCTAGGAGACTAATGCAGTTAGTAAGTGGGGATGAATTTACACATTGGGGTCGGGGGGTTTATTACGGGTCTTAGGCTGCCAAATGCAGTGGATGGATTTTGTTCTTGGTTTCGTAGAGACTCTAGAGAGCTTTATAGGTGTATCGGCTTGAAAATGAGGCCTTTTAGGGACCCATTTGCAAGTGATTATGTTCGTGCTCATGGGCCTTGGTGGGTTCTTGAGTGTTGAAAACGAGTGAATGCTGGCTGTGCGAGTGAATGGGTTACGCTGTATAGGTTGTGGCCTCGGCGTTGCTATTTGTGCCCGCAAACAAGCCTTAGGGACCCAAATTTGTCTTGATTGTGGGCTAGCCTTCATCGACTTCTTGGGCACCCAAATAGATTTCACGTTAGCAGAAGAATTTCTGAAAGACTTCTTATTAGTGTCGTGTTGTTGGTTACTAATAAGAGGCCTTGCCCGTGTGGTTGGCTTGAGTGCAACCAGGTGTTCGCCTTTCCGCACCCACACTTGGTTTACTTGCTGAGACATTTTGCTGTGCAGGTACTTTTGATTTCCGGCATAGGTAGTACTCTGCTTCTTCTGCCTTTGATCCACCTTTGGTTGCTGCCTCCTTCTCGCCTTTGGAAAAGAAGGGAGTTCCGTTGCATCCCTGACTCCTTTTTTGAGAATATCCTTCCTCTGCAACACATAGTCTTGGACAAGAACAGCATGGTCAACTTCAAGTGCACCCCTGGAGGGACCAGGAGTCTGTGCCTTTCCTAGTTCCTTGAGTGCTCCATTATCTAACTCTACTGTAATCTGACTATGATTGACCCATACCTGAAGAAGTCCACTTCTTAGGTTTAAGTTGACTGCTTGGTCATAGATCCAGTCTTGACCCAAGACAAGAGGTTCCGTGAGGTCCTCATCTTGACATACTAGTACTTTAACTGTCATTGCCTCCTCATGAATATAGAGGGGAAGTTCCACCTCGCCCATGCAAGGGGTTTCCACGCCTCCCAATCCTATGAGATATGCTTCCACAGGATTGATAGTTAACTGCAACTCTTGACAGTAAGACAACTTAACAGCACTAGTGGCTGCACCTGAGTCAATCAAGGCTCTTACGGTCCTTGCACTCTTTCCTTGTCCTATATCTAAGGTTATGAAAGGTCGTCGATCAGTTATCCTATGTGAGCTTGTTCCTACGACTTCACACATTGCCATATGATATCCTTGATCTGCATAGTCATTTGTTCTAGGTTGATCTCGGCCTTGCCTTCGCAATTTCATCCTCCGTATGCGCTCTAGGGCTTCTGCCTGAGCTTCTTCTTGAATTCGCTTTTCTTCCTCTTTGCGTTTCTTAGCAGTGTTGAGTCGGCTGAGCATTTCCTCCGTGAGGGGTTCTTGATACAACTTGACTCTGCAACCGCTAATATAGTTAGGGAGAACATCACCTTCTAATGTGGCTAATTGCACAGCTCCACTTGTGGAGATCCTATTAATGATCATAGGTCCGTAGCCTCTCTTTTCTAGCTTCCTTGCGTGTTGTTTCAGTGTATAGACTAAAACTAGATCTCCTGCTTTCAAGCCTTTATCCTTCACATGGGCATCAAAGTATGCCTTCTGTCTCTTCTTAGCTGCATATATTCCTGCAGCTGCTCTCAGTCTGGTTTCTCCTAATCGTTCAAGGTCAAAAAGTCTAGAGGAGAGTTCATGACCCGTCCACTCGTGCTCTTGTGCTACTCTCAATGTAGGAATCAAGAAGTCCAAGGGAAGCACCGCGTTTTGGCCAAATACCATCTGAAAGGGGGTGGCTTGGAGTACCGTCTTGTAGGCAACTCGATATGCCCAAACAGCATGGTGTAGCTGTTTGTCCCAGTCTGAGCGTTTAGTGTTCACTAATTTTGTCAGTACATTGCATAAGATCTTATTGGTGCTCTCAGCTTGTCCATTAGCTTGAGGGTGATAGGGGGCAGACTTCTTATGTATTACTAAGAATTCTTGGAGTAGATTTTCAATCACTTCGTTCAAGAAGTGAGTGCCTCTATCACTTACAAGCTCTATAGGTAGCCCATATCTTGTGAATACATTCTCAAACAAGAATTTGGCAGTTGTTTGAGCATCGTTCTTTGTCGTAGCTTTCACCTCTACCCACTTAGTTAGATAGTCTGTTGCAACAATGATGTATTCCGCATGAGAACCCTTAGCTGGGGGATTAATAGGACCTACGAAGTCTATTCCCCACTTAGAGAATGCACGTCCACCCATCATAGGTTTCAGTGGCATCTCATCTTTACGTATAGGATACTGAGTTCGCTGACAGACATCACACCGTTTCACATAGGTATGTGCATCCATGTGAAGGGTAGGCCACCAGAAGCCCGCAAATAGTATTGCCTTGATCACCCGATCTGGTCCAAAGTGTCCTCCTGCTACACCTTGGTGAGCAGTTTCCAAGATCTTGAGATATTCACTTTCATGGACACATAGCCTCAGGTAACCATCTTTACCACGCTTATATAGATTATCACCAATAAGTGAGTAATCCTGGGCTTCTTGTTCTAAACTCCTTTTCCTAGCCAGAGTCATGTCTGACGGGAATGTTTTTGTCCTCAGGAAGGATACTAGAGGTTCACTCCAATCTGGCACAATGGATACTTGATAAAGAGTGGCGTGTTCCACAGGTGGTTTAGTGCAACAGATTGGGCATTCCTTGCACAACTTTTGGACATCCACTTCCATAGTTGGCCAATGCACTCCGAGTCTCTTTAGGGTCTGTAAAGTTCGTTGCTTTGAGTAATGTTGCTCCAACGCACCTACATGTGCTAATTGCAACCATTTATTGTACTCGTCCTCTTCCACACAACAAGCTAAGATTCCTTGATCTATGTGCTTGTACATGCTTCCTGCCATGATGTGGTACTTTTGGGCTTTAACAACCTCTCTATTCCGTGTGTTTACCACTGGATGATTAGGCCCGTATGTCAATACTGGTACCAATGGCTTAGCCCACTGCGGCACCACTTCCAAATTAAACAAGTAAGCATCATGAAGGTCATCTGATACTCCTTGTGGGGCTTCTCTAGATGTGAGCCTAGAGAGATGATCTGCTCTCAAATGAGTCCTACCTTTCCTTACCACAACCTCAAAATCATATTCCATTAGCAAGAGAAACCATCTCACTAATCTTCCTGTATTGCACGGCTTATTTACGAGGTATAGCAATGCTTGATGATCCGTAAAAAATTTAAACTTATTTGCAAGCAAATAGTGTCTAAATTTCTTAACTGCATATACCATGCCTAAGCCTTCTCTCTCCGTAGTGGTGTAATTTCGTTCAGCTGCATTCAACTGTCTACTGGCGTAGGCAATTGGAAGATCCATATTACCTTCACCAGTAGGTTGTGCCAGCACACATCCAATGGCGTAATTGGATGCGTCCACGTGAACATGGAATGGCTTATTCCAATCTGGTGTGGTCAAGATTGGTACTAAACATAATATTCGTTTAAGCTTCTGGAAGGAATTCTCACATTCATCCATCCACTCAAAGTTAGTTAGAAGTCCGTACATGGGCTTTGCAATGACAGCATACATGTGTATAAATCGTCGGTAATAACCACAATGCCCCATGAAAGCTTGTACTTCCTTGACATTCTTTGGCCTAGGTAGCTCTGCTATAGCTCTCACTTTCTCTTGGTCAGTAGATATGCCATTCTTTGACACTATGTGCCCTAGAATCTTGCCTTGCCTGACCATAAAAACGCACTTTTCTGGGTTCAGGCAGACTTGATATTCTCTACATTTGTCAAAGATTTGTCTGAGTTCAGGAATATGGGTTTGTCTAATGTTGGAATGAGCACAAAGATCATCAACATAGACCTCTAAATTCTTCCTCAGGAACTCCTTAAACACATGGCACATTAGTCTCTGGAAGGTGGCTGGTGCGTTGGTAAGCCCAAATGGCATTACTCTAAAAGCAAAAATGCCCCATTCTGTGGCAAAGGCTGTCTTATGTTGATCCTCTGGAGCTATGGCTACTTGATTGTAGCCCGAAAATCCATCAAGGAAGCTGTACACTTCCTTGCCTGCTACTCTTTCTAAGAGATGTTCTGTGATGGGAAGCGGATAGTTATCTCGAATTGTGGTTGCATTAACCTTCTTCAAGTTAATGCATATGCGCAGCTTTCCATTTTTCTTGGGCACCACTACGATGGGGGATACCCACTCAGTGTGCTCAATTTCATAGATAAATCCAGCTTCAACCAGTCTATCTATCTCTTCTTTGATCTTAGCAGCGTAATTATCGTTATAGCTTTTGTTTAGAGGGTTTGGCATCTGAGGTCATGGGAATGGTGTGTGAACATATGTCCGGGTCAACACCTTTCAAATCCTTGTAACTCCAAGCGAATACATCTCTGTATTCCCTTAACAAGGCAATTAACGCATGCTCTTCTTCCTCTGTTAAGTCATGGCCTATGTATGTGCATCTCTCCTCTCCTTCTTCTAGGGCCACTACTATTTTCTTGGTGGTTTCTTTGTTATCATAGGCCTCTGCTGATTGTGCCTCTCGTTTCGGCATTCTGATCATGACTCTCCTGTCATCTATCTCATACTTCTTAAAATTTTCTGGGACCTCAAACAAAGATTCTTCCTCTTCTGGTGAGACTTCTCTCTTCTTCCGTTTCTTCCCTTCTTCCTTAGGGGTCACGTGTGTTGCTAATCTTACATCGTTTGTAAGCTCTCCATGCCTCTGGGGTTGAACTTCTACTTCATGAAAGTATTCTTCATCTGATGCAAATGGTGGGTCCATAATGATTGACTCTAGATCGGAGTCACTTGCATCCTCAAATGCATCTGGGCTAGGTTCGCATTCTTCTAGAACTACTTCTCCCATGATTGGCTCTATGGAGAAGACTGAAATGTCATAGCCATCCTCATCACAGTGAGGTGTCCATTGCTCCTCATTGATGGCTACATCCATTGTTGCTAGGATTTCTGCCCAACCGTGAGGTTCAAATTCTTCATCTGGAAAAACTACAGGTGCATAGGCTGGGTCTTGGATTGATCTATGGGTTTCTTTTGCACCTACCTCTCTGGCTTTTTCTCTCTTCTCTTCGTCCACTGCTACTTTGCACATCCATAAGTGGGTGTCTTCATGCATCCATGAGGATCCTGAGCCTATGGAATGCACCGATTCCGTATCATCTTTGGCTCTATGGATGGGATTCCATTGGATGGGAGGGACATCTCTATGAGAGTAATCTTTGAGATTTACTTTGGTTGTAACATCTAAGTGTTGCAAATACAAGGAGTTGGTTCCCCAGTCCTGTACCACTTGCAACTGTCGCATAAATGGTCTTCCCAAAATCATCTCATAGGCATGATTTTTGCTAAAGTCACATATAGCAAATGTATGCTCAAACTCGACACCACAAGTGGTGAGAGTTATTCCTTCTAGCAATCCTAAGGGTCTCTCAATATGACCATCTGCCATCTGCAATTTCATTCTCGTTGGCCTGAGTGCTGGCTTGCCCCAACGCTTCCATAGGGAAGTGGTAGCAATTGCAACTCCTGCGCCTGAGTCCAAAATTGCCTTGGTGGTGTAGTCCTGGTAGGTGATGGGAAGATAGGTATTACCTTCTTCACCTTCACACATATCTCCTATCTTATCCAAGGGTATTTCTGGCACTGTCCTATGTGATCCTACCTGGGAACGAGGTTTTGCTATCCCTGGTACTTGGTGGGCGACATGTTTCCATAGTTCAGGTCTAACCTTGAGTAGCTCTTCTAACTTGAGATTGCACTGCACGTTAGTGTTCTTCACTACCTCTGTGTTCCTAGGTATGAATGAGTCTTCGTTTCTTACCATGACTGTAGGTGCTCTCATGCAGGTGGACTTTGCTTCCCATGGGCCTGTGAAATGGGGTAGTTCCTGTAAGGAATTAGACTCGAAGTCTAATCTTTCTTGAGATTGGATGCTCTCCTGCTCTCCATAAATGGATGGGATGTCTTATGGGAATTGGTCATGTGCATCATCCACAAGTTCAATGGGAGGAGGGACTTCACTTTCCTTAGCCCATTTGTCTTCTTGAATCTCGCGTAGGAATTCTGGTGTGAACCGATTCATAGAAGATGATGTGTCTGGCTCCGTAGAGTTAGGCACATAGGCTTCTTGAGCAGGAATGCTTACTCTTTCACTTGCCTTGCCCTTGTGTTGAAAGGCAGGTTCCTTATGTGATTGTGCCATTAGATTCTCTATTCTTTCTAGGGAGGGGGAATTGTCTGGTTCAATAGAAATTGGCACGTAAGCTTTCGGTGGGGAATGGGTCATATTTTTGCTTGCGTTATCTCTTTCTTGGTTTTTTTCTTCTTTGGCAGATCTTGCAATTATGCCCTCTAACTTCTCCAGAAGTCCATCCAAGTGTAATTGCGTCTTGGCTGAGCCCGAGTAATTGAAAAGGCGGCTGGCTTCAAACATAGTCTGAGCCAATGCGACCATTTTTGCGCAAAGCTTGGTTCTTTCTATCTCTAGGTCAGCTCTAGGGTAACACTTGTCATGATCCGTGACATTTGGCCCTTCTTGGATTCTGGCCTGATATGCTTTCAGCATCATGTCTATATCTTCAGGAGTGGGATCAGCTAATACGGATCCTACTCTAGAAGGTGGTGGAATCATATGAGGTGGGTTGGAAGGTGGCGGGTCGGATGGCGATGGGAATGGTGGTGGTGGGATAGTGTGAGAGGGAGGTTGAGATGTGAGTTCATTTATCCTGGCTTTGGTTTCTCTTATGCTTTCCTCAAGTTCACTCATCTTTTTAGCCCATTGTCTTTTCATTCTTTCCCGACTATCTTTCCACGCTCTAGTCCTTTTCTTTGTCACGCTCTCGGTTTCACTAGTCTCTGGGTTCTTATCCTGGTTTACCCCTTGATTCTGCTGCAATGCTTGAGCTCTAGTGACTACCTCTACGGGAGCAGTGGAAGTGACACTTCCTGTGGAATCTACCACTAACCCAATAACATTGATAAGCGTGATTTTTGGCATATTATTGGGGTTCTTTGGGCAATCTCGTAAGAGATGCTCTTTTCCACAATCTTGGCAAAAGCCTTGGATCGTCACTGACTGGGTTTGTGTAGGTGGAGGTAAGGGACAATCACGAATGATGTGATCTCCTTGGCATCTGTAGCACGGTCCTCTTGGGAATGGGGGTCTTACTTGCCTAGGTTGAGGCCTAGGATTGGGGTTTGCGTACATGACGTTTGTGTAATCTGACTCCCAACTAGGTTCATTTGGCTCTTCGCTGTAATAGGACTCACCATGTTCTGGAGACTGCATGTAGTAAGCCTGGGGACTATCGACATGTGTAGAATCAAAGCTATGGTCACTGGGGTCACTCTCGGAAAGTAGTGGGGTTACAGGGACTATAGCTCTATTCAGGTTTTCTTCTGCAACAGCATACTTTACGGGAATCACATTAGCTGGGGCTGGGGGTTGTTGTGCTAGCACAGGCTGAGGCCTTTGTTGGTTTTGATATTGTGGTTGATAATTTTGTTGTGGCCTGCCATATGGCTGTGGAGGGTACTGGTTCTGGTATCTTCCCTGTGGTGGATAGGGTTGACGATAGGTTTGCCTAATTGCTTGCTTATTGTAGGGGCAATCTTGTGCGGTGTGATTGGTGTACCTCCGTTCTATGGTGCAGTACTGGCTACTAGGATTTACTTGGGGTTGAGCCATAATGGGACATACGTTCGCCATGTGGTCGCCACCACAAGTATAGCACCTTTTCACAGGGGCAAACCTTGGGATTTGTTTGCTAGTTACACCTAATTTTTGAGCTACTTTCTCTGCAAGTTCCTCAATTGATGTGGATTGCGTGGAAGAGAGGCTAGAGGCACTATCTGAATCTTTGTATATCTTGGAAAGCTCTAACTCTTCCCCTAGGTTATCCTCAATGTCAATACACATGCGTACACACTCTTCTATGGTCCTAGGGTCCTTCAAGTACACATATGATCTTAATTTGGTACTTAGCAATCCATCCAAGAATAAAGCCACTTGCTTGGCTGGTGTGGGTAACTCCGAAACAGGGCACCTTTCAAGATATTGCCTAAATCTCCTCCCTGCAAGTCTCACGGTCTCTTGCGGGGTTTGCTTGAAGCTGTGAATCAGTGAGGAGGTATTATGTCTTATGCCACTCTTAGAAAATTCAATGATGAAAGCCTCTAGGAGTTGGTCTATGCTCCTGAACTGCCTCTCATTTAGTGGCTGAAACCATGTCAGGGCAGTGTTCCTAAGGGTCAGACCAAAGGCATTGTACTGCGTGAATAGATCCTCCACTTGTTCAGCTCTCAAGACTTGCCTAAACTCAGCCACGTGATCGTATGGATCTCCAGTGCCATCGAAGTAGTTCTTCATGGACTTAACTAGCTGAGTTGGTCTCCAAGTCCTTGTGTGCTCTCTAGGTCATGGTATAGGGAACTCATCCGCATTTCTTTGATTCCTGTGAGCTCTAAGTATCTCAGGTTCTACTCTATTTGTTTCCGTCCTCGTTCTTTCTCTGCCCACTGGGTTGGCAAAGCTTACTTCTGATCTATCTCTACTTCTGTCTCTTTGCATTCCATGAGCTTGGGATGTTCCAATTCCAGGGTGACCATAGGATACATTCGATCTTGGTTGGGGGAAAACGAATTCACCTTTCCAAGTGTAAGCATGCCTATCATTTTCTGTCACCACAAAGATCCTCTCCGAAGTGTGGTCTAAGTAGGTCACTCTACCTGGACTATCCGGATCCTTAAACTCATAGATCATGATAGTTCCTATATCCACTCGCCGATCAGATTTATACCTCCAAAAGGCTTCGTCAGTCTCTCGGTTCAGAAGCAGATCTATGCTCTTATTGTCTTGGGGCACCCACTCAGATGTGATAATCCTAGTGAGAACAGATTTGCCTCGGGGGGTTCTAGGTTCTACACCCATGTTTCCTTGTTCCAAGTCACCTAAGTCTGCTTCTGAGATTACATTCCCAAATTCATCTGTCCTATCTGGGTGACTGGCGACTACGTATATGGTTCCTTCTTTGTCCAGGTATGCATCGTTTTCGAACTTGACAGCTGGGTGCTCTAGTCCTATGGATTGGTCAGGATTCTTAATTTGTACCACAGATCTTCCTAGGCCGTCCTCATAGATGCCAGCACCTAATCGGTTGGTCCTAAGATATTCCAACTGTGTCTTGTAAGGGCCTTCTACCCTGTACAAGTATGGCAACCCTGAACTTCCCGTAGGTCTGTCCATGCCTTGAGACATCTCTGATTCACTGGTATCAGAGCTAGGGTAATGAGAGTGGTGACTCAACTGCTGGGCCCAAGACCTCGCAGTGTGATTGACACTAGCCTCTGAAGACCTAAGGCTTTGTCTCTCTCTTACTAGGTGTCGTCCTGATCTAAGGTTCATATGCCTAACTAATTAGCCCAATTTTTCCAGGTACAACCACGTTTCTGAGTCCTTTTGTATCGATCACTTGGTTCTTTTTATGTTGATTATCGTGTTTATACTCTTGTCTGATATCACGTCGTTAGGAATACTTGAGTTTAATTTCGCATTTGAGTTTAGTCGTTTCACGTTAGGTTCTTTTCCTTTAAAGTTGTCGTTCACACACACACAGGTTATCTCTTAACTTGCACTTGATTTTCTTAGATAGTCTTGGATTTATCTCGTGCCTATCGTTGCCTGGAATTACTTCTAACACTACCCGCACTTAGCCTAAACTAAGAATTGACAGAGGGTGTTGCGGGTTTTCCAACCTTGAGTTCCTTTCCTTGTATCGTTGCCCTAGTGTGCCCAGGACGCGTATTCCCAAGCCTGCACTTACTCTTGCCCTGCGTACCCTTTGCTGCTCTCAACGGACCTGTAAGAGGCCCACTATTAGCCCAAGACTTAAATTCAAAAGACAGAACCAATCACTTTTATTCATGTAACACTTCACCAATTTTGCACTATGACTTTTTGGACACAACTCTAGAGACCCCTGAACTTTGTTCCCCCTGGGTATGGTCAACTTCAAAATACACTAGCTAATATTCCTGATCTTAATTTAACGGATTTCGTATGAGAAAGTTATGCCAGTTCAGGGTTTTGGGGCTAAAACAGGATTCAAAACAGTTCAATCAAGCAGGCAAAAATTCTTGAATTACTTGGGTTGCGGCCTCAACATGCAATGCTAACCCCGAGTGTTTGTCCCACACTTGGCCAAAATTTAGACCACTATGTTTGCCTTAAAAATTTGACCTAATTTGCCCTTCTAACGTGTTCGCAAAGTCTGTCGATCGCGATTGACAGGTCAGTCGCGATTGACGTGTCGATCGCGATTGACAGGTCCGTCGTGGCTGTCAGTCGCGATTGACTGGTCAGTCGCGATTGACAAGTGATCCGAATTTTCAGTCGATCGTGGTCAAACCATCGTTGACTCTGTCAGTCGCGATTGATGGGTCGATCGCGATTGACAGGTCGGTCGCGAGGTCTGTCCGTCGCGGTCAAACAGTCGTTGACTGTGTCGGTCGCGATTGACAGAGCCGTCGTGGGCTGTCAATCGTGGTCAAACAGTCGTTGACTCTGTCGGTCGCGATTGACAGAGCCGTCGTGGGCTGTCGATCGCGATTGACAGATCTGTCCGTCGTGGTTTGTCGGTCGCGATTGACAGAGCGATCGCGATTGACAGAAATCTGAGGAATTTCAAGAAACTAAGCACATTTTTGGGAAGCTCTAGGCCTGTAGATCATGGTTTTGCACTTTGTTTGGTAATTTGAGCGTTTTTTCTATCGATCGCGATTGACAGAAGTCGGCGACACACAGACAGTTACTTCGAATTCCGTACCTGCGCAGAGTGCTGGGGACGATGATGTGACCTGTACCTGCAAGACAGCTCAAGAAACATGCAAAAACAACACACGCAATTTCGCTCTCTCGCTCTCTCTCACAAGTGAAATGAGGGAAATGAGGTGGAGATGGGGATATAGTCAAAAAACTGAAATTTTCGTGATGATGGAGATGGAGGTGGAAGATGGTGATGATGATGATGATGATGAGGATGGTGAAGAATAAACAAGAAAATAGATGAAAGTGAAGAAAATACCTACAACTCCAACGCATCAACTCTACGTCTTACCATCACACGCTCGTCCTCAAAGCTCTGTCCCCGGCAACGGCGCCAAAATTTGGTGTAGCTCAGTGATGAGTAGCACCTCCTTTAATGTCAATCCGGGAAGACGTGAGGATGGTATGAAGACCTCGAGCAAGTGGCGGCACAAGTGCGTGAGTGAGAAGCACACTAGCATGCACACACATACACACACACGCGCACACACGGCAAGACAAAGAGTGAAATGCACTGGAGTTCTTAGATTACTTTCAAAAAGCTCTTACAAGTTTGTTTCAATTACAATCTACCCTCAAAAATGAGCTCTCTAGCTCCTTTTATAGTTTTTGACTAGCTTTGGCCCTGTTCAGACCTAGTGTCCGGCCTAGTTAAAAATTAGGTTCCAGGGCTTATTTGAGGGCTCAAACGAGATCTAAAAATTACGAAAATTGGCAGGTAGATACTTCTAAAGCTCGTCAAGCTCAAGGACTCCTTGTCTTGCACAAAATGGAGCTACAAAAATATGAAATGGTATTTACAATGGTGTTTAGTGATGAGAATCACTTTTAATTGGTGTAAGGGTTTTTGAAAAGTTAAAGGGTTGCCTAAGTGCTAGATTTGTGTGAATGCTCATACTTGCTTCTTCATGAGGAAAATTATTGGCCTATTTGCCAGATCTTCTTTGACTGCCATGTCTGCTTGTGCTGTCCCTTCGCTCTGACTCTCTTCGTCTTGTGGCTCCTTCGGTTCCCTGACTGCTGCCAATAGGGACTTCAAGGAAACAACCTGCACAACAAAGACACCAAGGCGAGGTAAGGGACTGAATCAAGCACTGAGGTCCAGAAAAGATCAAAGAACCTCTTCTGCAAGGATATGGGTTTGGAAGACGAAAGCACCGATAGGATCCATCAAAGCGAAGGGCCAACCACGCTGGATCAAACTCTCAAGAAATCATTCAAACATGAAGCGGCCTGAGGTGATCGCTACCCAGTCACAGACTGTTCTCAAATGGATCCCTATAAGGAGGAATGATCAAGTGTCATCTCGAGATATAATGTATACGTCCAACAAAGATAGCATCAATATATGCAAGTGACATCAAGCCTTGACAAGCGACAACCATGTGCTCCTTGCACAACCCTATCTTTTGCACCATTCAGGTCATGCATTTCCAAAGTATGCATTAATATAGGGTCACATTACATGGCCGTGCATAGACACTATTGAGAATCCCAAGCACAAGGGCACATGGACATATGTCCACTATTTTTTCTGTGATACTAACATCTCTCTTCTTGTTTTGTGACATTGTTCCAAAAAAAAACAAAAAAGAGAAAGAGCAAAAAGAGAGAGAGAGGGAGAGAGCTTGTTCCCAGGTTTGTCTCATGGGACATGAATGGGTCATGCTTAGTTGAAGGTGGAACCATTGATTGCTGGGCTTGGATAGAAGTGGGTCTCAGCTAGTAGATGCTATTATTGCGGCGTTATCTGGTAGATGTCAAGCACTTGGCAGAAACATGGCATCCACAACTATTGTTTCCCCTTACCATGGTAGGAGGGAAGAGCTTGAAGCTCCACCACTTGAGCGATGCTTAACTACTATATGTACGAGAGCATCCAAGGAGATATCTACAAGGGGTAGTTTGGTATCATGAAAATCCTTGTTTGTATGATGGGTGAGAAGACTCCTGCTCATGGTGAGCTAAAGAGAATATGTGAAACTAAGCTTGGTGTAGACCTAATGTTGTTTGCCAAGGAACATAAAGAAATTCAATTCTCAATGTTTGGCAAATGTTGCTTTGAAGAGAGGGAACAGGACTAGGTGCTCGAAGAATCTCCCATCCATGGACCATCAACCAGGGCATTCATCGACAATGATAGACCAACCAATGGTCCATCACAATGACATGTGTACACCACGAGGAGATCCGCATCGACTGACCATTCCTTATGGTAAGAATCTCCTACTTGGGCCACATTATAACCATGATAGAGTAGGAAACCTCTTCATCAGCATACCCTTGAGCACTTAGCTCAAGACCCCTAATTTTTGCACCATACTTCTTCCAATGCATTTTCCAAGTACGCATGCATAGGGCTACATTACAAGGCCGTGCACAAGGCACATATTTTTTTTCAACCCATGCACTAACACACTTATCCATCATTCACTATGGGTTATGAGTACTTGGCATGACTACTCTGAAAATCATCTTTAGAAGAGCTAGAGGATATCATGGGGACAACATAAATACCTAGGAAGCAATTCGAAGCTAGCAGTTGCGCCAACTCAATCTGGACAACCTCTTTTGAGCAAGTTGCAATTTTTGAAAGCTCACAACGACGCATTCATGCTGGAATCCATGAAAGAAGCACATATCACGGGACTACGACTTGCAAAGGATTGCAGTGACAAACGAAGAACCAGACAACCAACGCTGCCAAATTTGGAAGATAGATGACTCTTGTTCATACAGAATGGATACTACCTCTCAAAACACTACCTGGAACAACCACTACAACAAGGGTCTGTCAGGGACGACAGACTCGAGAGGGGGGGGCGTGTTGAAGCTCAAAGTCAAGGACAAGCATAAAACACACATCAGAGAAGTGGGCACACAAGAAGAAGGAGCAAGTAGGGAGCTCCAAGAAGTGTATGTCAAATTCTTATAAGAAATCCCTATAAAATAGTGATTTTCATCACTTGAAGCCATTGTAAATATCATTTCACCTTTTTGTAGCTCCATTTTGTGCAAGCCGAGGAGTCCTCGAGCTTGAGGAGTATTAGAACTATCATCCTACCAATTTTCATTATTTTTAGACTTTGTTTGAGCCCTCAAATAAGCCCTGGAACCTAATTTTCAACTAGGCCGGACACTAGGTCTAGACAGGGCCAAAACTAGTCCAAAAACGATAAAAAGAGCTAGAGAGCTCATTTTTGGGGTTAGCTTCTTGTAGATTTCAGTTTTGTAATAGATTTCTTTGCAATCAAAGTCCTTCCATTGTTCCTCTCTTTGATCTTGCCTTGTGTGCGTGTGTGTGTGTGCATGTATGTGCTTGTCACTCACATTTGCTCACCACAATTGCTCACGATCTTCATATTGGTTCTCACGTCTCCACGGATTGACAAGTAAAGGAGGTGGTGCTTACGCTTGAGCTACACCAAGGTGTCACCCTCTGTTGGCGACCCACTTGCATCAAGGAGACCCTTAGTGACAAGGTCACCCTGACCTTTGGTTGGGGAGGAGAATGTAGGCACATTTAGTATTCCAATGTTGGTGATGTCGTAAGCACTTGCCTACTTGCCTTCAACAAAAGACACCCCATTCCTGAGCGCTTTGAACAGAGCCATCCATGAAAACCACGAAGAGGAGCTTGAGGCAAAGCTGCAAGGGAGCGGGAACACGAAACCTTCCCCCTGCAGGGGAAGGCACGCGACGAGGGTGAGAACCCACGACCCACTCAGACGCTCGACCTCAAACCCTAAACTAAGAGCCTCTCGGAGTTGCCTGAATAACAGTTTTTGATGGAGCGCTTAAGGTAGAAAGCTCTTTCATGAGGTTTTTGTATGTTGCCCCCACTAAGTACTTCCGAGGAAAACTACGTGATTTGGTTCCTAAGTACTTCCTCAACATTAGATTTGACTGACTAGTCTGGAATACTACTTTTTTGGCTTTTTCGAGTAGTTTTCTGTGATTGGCAAAACATAATCAATGCTCACTGATGTTTAGTACGTGAAAAGTTGAGGCAATTTGTTTTGCATGCAATAGTAATGATGTGATGCGTCTTTGGTCGCCGATTTCAGGTTGCATCTATTTTTTGTTTTTCCTCGAAGAGTGTATAGCTCTCTACTCTCTAAGACGGTCCTTAGATCTCCAACACTAGACTTACAGGACGTAAGCAGTTTAGATAAATGAGTTAAAAGAAAAAAGCCTTCAAACAAGGATTAGCAAAGGATTTCGGTACAACAGGCGTATGTTCCTATGATTAAGACTTGGAGTAGTAATTAATACATCTTCTGCTACCTTCTAAGATCTGGATTTAGAGCAAAAGACTTTACGGCGTCTACTATGTTTAATGGAGTGTAATACTTGTTTGGGTACGGAGTTGGCTGCATTTATATTTAGTACATTTTTAAGTATAGATACACAACATACTGGATTCGAATTATTTGCAATTAATGTGGTTTTATTTGAAAGAAATGGTCATGCGATTTTTTTCCGAAGACTCGGAAGATTAATGCAAAAATTATATAAACAAAAAAATGCTTATATTTTTCCAAGCTGATTTTGCGCTATGCGCAACAATGCAATTTTCATGCGAGTAAGTTATGTCCAAATGATCACCTTATACCACAGCAAATGATCACCTTGGCGTCTCCTAGGAGATATAACATACCTCGAACGAAGACATCAAAAGTAAATTATGTGAGGGTGGCATATGAAAGTCATGATGATAAGTCTTAATGTGGGAATTTTCTAATCTTATTGATAGTGAGAAACCGCTTTTCCTATGTGAGTTAATATTTACATTTAATAATATTATCATATATTTACATCTCCTAGATGAACATATACACACATACATACACATATAGATACATGTATTACATTCATACATCCATACTTACACACATATATACATTATTAACGTACATTATTAACATACATATATACATACATTACATGCATACATATATACACACACGGGCCTATATATATATATATATATATATATATATATATATATATATATATATATATATATATATATATATATATATATATATACATATACATGCATACGTACATACGTATGTATATACATACATTACATAGAGGCATGCATATACACAAAAACACACACACACATATTTCTATATATATATATATATATATATATATATATATATATATATATATATATATATATATATATATATATATATATATACATTACATATATATATATATATATATATACAAACATATATTACAAATACATACATATATACATACATTACATACTCACATACATACATATATGCATTACATATATACAGACATAAATATAAACTAACATATTTTACATTCATCAATTCATATAGACATGCATAAATACATTATAAAGTACATACATACATACCATGCATGCATCCATACATACATAAATTCATGTAGACATGCATACGTACATTATAAAGTACATACATAACTGCATGCATGCATACATACATACATACATAAATACATACATACATATACGTACATACATACGTAAATACATATATATGCACATTATATACGTACATACATACAATAAATACATATATTACATACATAAATACATACATACATTCATACATATATAAATAGATACATACATACATACACACATACATGATGCATACATATATACATGCATGCATGCATACATACATACAAACATACATATATACATACATATATACATATGTATGTACATACGTACATACATTACATACACACTTACATACATACATATATATATATATATATATATATATATATATATATATATATATATATATATATATATATATATATATATATATATATATATATATATATATATACATACATGCATACGTACATACATGTATATATGGATACATACATGTATACGTATATTACATATATAAATACACACACACATATATATATATATATATGACATTCATACCTACATACATAGATACATAGACAAATATATACATGCATACATAGAGCACATACATTACATAGATTGCATACATATATACATAAAGACATAGAAAATTAGGTTTTAGTGTTGTTATGTATCTACATGTATAGATAAATATAGAATTAGGATTTTAGGATTTAGATTAGTAATTGATATAAATACATAGAAAACTAGGAACATATGATGCTTGTTTTGAAGAGCAAGAATAGTACTCCGCATTCATGTAAGAATATTTATCTTTGATGAAGAATTGAATTCCATGCGGCATTGTGAAGATTGTGCCAACAACTCCACCTATTGTTTTGGGATGCATAAATTCATGTGTCTTCGATTGTTATGATTCCACTTCCTATTAATAAATATACTTGAGGAGCATATTGTTGATGTGTTTAGAAATTTGGAAAGATTAGAAAAACAAAAAAAAAACATTTGTAGGTGGCTGAAGATTTTGGCTATATTTTGAAGAAAGTTTGTGATGTTATGATGGTTTTCTTGGTTTTCCAAGTGTGCCGATTCCAATCAGATATGTTGGATTTGATTTTCAAGCATGGAAAGAATGGACTAACAATCATTTAGGTGGATAGACCTTTGAAATGTGTCATATGTAGCTTATAGAATTAGGAAACTCCTACTTGGTTATGTAACTTTTTATATTTTGCATCTGTCATGCCTTAGGGATTCTTGTACATATATATTAGCACATGTTAGTGCTTTTTAATACTCTTATGACACCCCAATATTGCAGGGAAACATTATATTTTCTATTGAGAGAAAATAGAACAAATAGTAGATGTACATGCATATCAAGACTTCCAAGACAATGGGAATATGGAAGGATTGAGACATGCCTTCTCCACTGATTTGGATGAGCACTTGGAGCATTGTATTCTTTCAAGAAGTTCTCTTTCCTTTTTCTCTCATTTTATTTAATTGCATACTTGATGGAGAGTGTTAATCTCCAAAAGAAAAAGTTATCCTTGATGTTAGAGCACCTCTATATCAAGAACAACTCAAAACTTCAACCAATTTTGGAAGCCCAATGCCAAATTATCAAACTTTGAACTAACTGTGAATAAACTGATTATTCAAAAAAGTCTGTTCCACTTAATTCACTCATTTACTGATCAAACGTGTAAATTTTTCAATGAAACTTTATACAAGGTGTCTACTAATGTTTACACACCTTCTCTAAGTTAAATCTTTCCCAAAGATTTAGTAGATCTTGAGATTTGCTTCAAACAATGCACCTATGTCTAAAATTGTTCTTCTGTGTAGTCGACTTTGACACCTCCAACTTCTAATGCATGATTCTCCCAAACTAGACCCCGTTTATTAAAATGCTTTTAGCCATAAGCAGATTACCTTTCAATTTAAAGAATGAGTGCTAAGTTCCTCAAAAATTTACACAGTGGAGGGAGATTTGATCAAAACATTGACCATCGGGATTGCACCTATTCCTATCTTCACTTCTTCACATTTACACATGTAAATGTTCCTACTTAAAATTCTCTCAGTCTGATTACAATTAAAATCTCAAAACTTGTACAAAGGTCACTCAACTATAGAGTTAGACTTGTACAAAGCATTCATCATGAAGATAAACATAGAAGGAGCATTGAGCAAAAGATCGAGACGCAACTTTCTTCTATTCAGAGAAAACTTACGCCCGATTGCTATGTCAAGTTTTTCTCACTTTCTAAAGTCTCTAATGACTTCTAAAACGTTTCACTCATCATCACTCATCGTCTTAGTACATCTATATCAAGTATATATAGATGTTTACATCACGACTCATCATAGATGCAAAGTTTCTTTATGAACTAATTCCAAGATTAGTATAGATGTATATACAAGTCTTCATCTTTTGACCATGCACTAAGCTTCAAGCCTCATATGTAGATCTTTGCTTCATTCTTTGACTCCAAATCTTTTTTCAAATCATTAATTGATGATTGTCTCGCACCAACAGCTCCCCCTCAATCATCAATTGTGATTTTCTCCATTTTCTTTATACCTGCCATGTCTTTGAACCTCTGCAACTTAGGTCCATCCAAGATTTTAACATATTTGCAATCTGATCTTTTGTAGAAGTATGTGTGACTTCAATTTCTTTATCAATCACCTTCTCTCTCAAGAAATGGTATTGAATCTCAATATGTTTAGTTTTGGCATGAAACACAGGGTTAGCAGCTATATACAATGAACGGATATTATCTCCATGAATAGTGGGTGTACTCTAAATGATGTCAAAACTCTTCATGAGAGTCTTCAACCATATAAACTCCTTTGCAGCTTCAACCATACCTTTATACTCTATTTCTATGGATGAAAAAGCAACAATAGGTTTCTTCTTAGAACACCAAGAGATTAACTTATCTCCCACATAACATAGACATAGGTTGATCTCCTATCATCAGGATTACCTGCCCGATCTGTATCACTATATATCTTGATGTTTGTATATGATTTGAATCCATAATACAAACCTTCTTTGAGTGTACCCTTAATATATCTTAGCACCGTAATGTTCTTTCCTAGGACAATGCATGAACTGAGACAACACTCCAACTGCATATGACACATCAAGCCTAGTCAATGTAGCATAGATTAGAATACCAACTAGACTTTGATATAGCTTTATGTCGTTGAATTCTTCTCCTCCATATCTACTCAATTTATGATTCACCTCCATTGGAGTAGGTGCTACCTTGTAATCTTCCATTTTAAACTTGATTAGAAAATTCTTCAAATACCTTTCTTGAGTCACATATACTCCATGTTGACTATATGAAATCTCCATGCCCAAGAAATATGACAAGTCTCCTAAGTCACTAATCTTGAATTGTTTCTCCATTTGCTTCTTAAGAATTTGTATGCACTTCTCATCTGTACCTATAAAAATTATGTCATCAACATATATGCACATGTAAATGAACCCATCATCACTTGCTTGAACAAGCAAGCTACTATCTGCTTTAGACACTTGGAAACCAAGCTCCTTCAAGAACTTCACAAGTCTATAATTCCATGCCCTTGGGGCCTGCTTCAAACCATACAAAGCTCTCTTGAGCTTACATACATACTCTTGATACCTTTTATCCTTGGAACCTTCTGGTTGCTCCATGAAAACATCATCTGAAATGTAGCCATTTAGAAAAGCATTCTTCACATCTAATTGACATATCTCCCAACCTGTACATGCAGCAATAGCTATGACAGTCCTTATAGTTGTCATCTTTGCCACAGGACTATAAGTCTCATCATAATCTACTCCATATGTCTGAGCATACCCTTTCACAACAAGTCTAGCTTTATATCTAGACCCACTTCCATCTGCATACCTCTTTGTCTTGTAGACCCATTTGCATCCAATGATCTTCTGACTATTTGGTTTAGGAACCAAATACCATGTCTCATTCTCCATTAATGCATCATACTCCTCTTGCATAGCTTTCTCCCAATTTTCCTTACCTTTTGCATCTTCATATGTAGAAGGGTCTTCCTCTGCTTTCAACATATAAGCATAATCCTTAGTAGTCAAAAATGAAGTATCATAGCTATACCTCGTACGCTGTCGTTTGTGCCTTGATGATCTTCTGAGTTCTCCACTTCTTGAAGTATTTGGTTCATCATATTCTGGATCAAACCTTGGCATTTCTTCAACTTCAACTAGTACTTCATTATTCTCTTCTTCATCAAATATTTGAACCTTTGATTTACCTTTCTTCTGGTTCAATGTTTCTTCATCACTTGCATGAACATTAATTGTACCTGCATACCAAGTACCTTGCTCATCAAATGTAACATCCTTTGACACAAGGAATTGCTTTGTTGATGGACTCCACAACCTATAACCCATCTGCTTATCGTCATAACCAATGAACACATACTTTTCAACTTTAAGTTCCAATATATGCCTCAACTGAGATGGCACATATGCATAAGCCAAAAATCCAAACACTTTGCAATGATCTAAGGTAGGTCTCTTACCCCACCAAGCTTCATATGGTGTCACACCCTGTAAAGCTTTACATGGTAGCCTATTAACCAAGTATGTGGATGTATTTACAACCTCATCCCACAAATAATTAGGGCAATTCTTTTCTTTCATCATTGATCTTGCAAACTCAACTAGAGTTCTATTTCTCCTTTTTGCTACACCATTTTGTTGAGGAGAGTACATACAAGTAACTTCCATTTTTATACGTGCATTACACAACTAATCACTCAAATTATTAGAGAAATACTCTCCCCCTCCATCTAATCTTAGTCTCTTCAATTTTTGCCCTATGATTCTCTCTAAATACACATGATAATGTTTAAATGTATTGAACACCTCTGAATTATCTTTGATCACATATATAGTGATCCACCTGGTAGCATCATCAACATAAATCACATAATATCTTGAACCATTAATGTGAAAGTCCTTTGATGGTCCCCACACATCTGCATGCATCAACTCAAGCTTCTCTAAATACATAAATGCTTTCTTACCATAAGTCTTATTGTGAGATTTACCCAATTGACATGCTTCACACTTGTATTTCATGTGTTGACCTGCAACATTAGGTAATCCAAGCATTGAACCATTTTTAATCATATCCTTAATAACTCTTTCATTGAAATGTCCAAGCCTTTTATGCCAAAGATCTAGATCAGAGGTCTTATGTCCTCCATAAGTGAACAAGGCATGACCAACATTTCCTTGAATCTTCAATGTGAAGAGCCTTCCTTCTTTCTTTCTTGAAACAATTTGTTTATACCCATTGCTAGGGTCTTCCACAAAACCTCCATCATTATTGAACCTTACTTCATAACATTTTTTTACAATTTATCCTACACTTATCAGATTCTTTGGGATTGTAGGAACATACAAAACCTTACTCAAAAGAGTGCTTTAATCCTTGGCCTTTACTGATCCAATGGACTTCACATTGTGCTTTGTTTTATCATCACTTTGAACTACATGATTACTCACCGTATTCTCCAAATCAGTCATCAAAGCTATATTGCCACTCAGGTGATTGCTACATCCTAACTCTATGTAAAAGACTCTTTGATCTTCACTTTCTCTTTCAGAAATTGCATTCATAATTAAGGTTGAATCCTCTTTTTGATCTAAAGCATACTTGTAGTAGGTATTATTGTAGGATTGACTCTGAAAACCTCTACCTCCATTTCTTCCAAAGAAACCTCTACTACCTCTACATCTAAAATTACCTCTCTGATTTCTACCACCTCTTCCTCTTGAATTGAAGTTTTGATTGTATCCTCCACCATTCTCATTATTATGCCAACATTCATGAGCTAAATGATTAGTCTTACAACAAATCCAACAATCTTTGACACCATCTTTATTGTTTCTGCCTCTTCCTCTTCCTTTGCCACCTCCTCTTCCTCGTAGGAAGTTAGCTTGACTAGTAGTGCCTTCATCTTCATTCAATTGTTGCTTGCCTTTGTTAGTTTTCTTCTTCTCCTTTGAATACATTGCTTGACCTATACTTTTATCAACATCACCTTTGACATCTTGCCCAAAGGTTAGCATATGTCCTAGCAATTGATTCAAATCAAGAGTGAAATGATCTAGTGACAATTCACTCGATAAAATGAATGGCTTCCACTTATCATCTTGTCTCAAACCAGTGACAATTTGACTTACCAATTTGTCCTCCTCAATGTCTTCATCAACTGCTCCTAATGCATCTGCAATATCCTTCATCCTTGCTACATAATCAGAAATGGATTGAGAAGCCTTCTTCTTGAATGTGCTAAATTTTGTCCATCAAGATGCCTTCCTTGACTTTATAGTATTTTGGAAATGCTCTTCCAAAGCATTCCATATGTCACCTGCACTTTCAAGTCCTCTAATGTGAGATAGCAAGTAATCATTGACTTCCATGTAGATAATGCTCCTTGCTTGAGCATCCTTCTTCATCCATGTCTTCAAATCTGAGAGCTCTTCCCTAGTTGGAACACTAGGATCTCTAAATTCTGGTTTCTCTTCTTCACCCATGATGTATCCTACAAATCTTTGCTCATAAGATGAGCTTCCATCCTCATTGACCAAGGAGGATAATTTTCTCTATCCAATTTCTCTATCTAAAGAGAATCTCCCATCCTTTCCTCACCTGTGCAATAAATTCTTCAATCTTTGTGAATAATGAATGTACCTTTACTTTGAATGTAGTTCCTTTTGATCTTCTTGATAGCTTCATGCCTCCTTCTCTAGCTCTCACTTCAACCTTTCACCTTTTGAATCTTCAAAGATTAATTTTTGTATATCTGCAACAGTCGGGGTCCTCCTTTCTTCAATTCTAATGACTCCTGCTCTGATACCACTGATGGAGAGTGTTAATCTCCAAAAGAACAAGCTAACCTTGATGTTAGATCACCTCTATACCAAGAACAACTCAAAACTTCAGCCAAATTTGGAAGACCAATGCCAAATTATCAAACTTTGAACTAACTGTGAATAAACTGATTATTCAGAAAAGTATGTTGCACTTAATTCACTCATTGACTAACCAAATGTGTAAAGTTTTCAATGCAACTTTATACAAGGTGTCTCCTAAATCTTTCCCACCTTCTCCAAGTTAAAGCTTTCCAAAAGATTTAGTAGATCTTGAGATTTGCTTCAAACAATGTACTTATGTCTAAAATTGTTCTTCTGTGTAGTCAACTTTGACACCTGCAACTTCTAATGCATGGTTCTCCCAAACTAGACCCCGTTTATTCAAATGCTTTTAGCCATAAGTATCTTACCTTTAAACTTAAAGAACGAGTGCTTACTTTCTCAAAACTTTACGCTGTGGAGGGAGAGCTGATCAAAACATTGACCACCGAGATTGCACCTATTCCTATCTTCACTTCTTCACATTTACACATGTAAATGTTCCTACTTAAAATTCTCTCAGTTTGATTATAATTAAACTCTCAAAACTTGCACAGAGGTCACTCAACTATAGAATTAGACTTCTACACAAGCATTCATCATGAAGATAAACACAGAAGGAGCACTGAGCAAAAGATTGAGGTGCAACTTTCTTCTATTTAGAGAAAACTTACATCTGATTGCTACTTCAAGTTTTTCTCACTTTCTAAAGTCTCTAATGACTTCTAAAACTCGTCACTCATCATCCCTCATCCTCTTAGTACATTGATATCAAGTATATATAGATTTTTACATCACGAGTCATCATAGATGCAAAGTTTTTTATGAACTAATTACAAGATTAGTATACATGTATATACAAGTCTTCATCTCCTGACCATGCACTAAACTTCAAGCCTCATATGTTGATCTTTGCTTCATTCTTTGACTTCAAATCTTTGTTCAAATCATCAATTGATGATTGTCTTGCACCAACAATAATGAATGGTTTGGGGCATTTACATGGTTATGAAGGTGAAAATTGGAATATTTGAATTCGTCTTTCTTGAAATAATGATATGAAGATCTTGAAATAATGATATGAAGATCTCTTCATATTCATTCAAAGTAAAGTGAGAACATACATATTCACTTTATTGCATCCTGGAAATGTTTTTAGGTATGCGAATTATAAGAAATTAAAGAATGTGTTAAATTTTCATACATACTTATTAAGTTTAGGGATATTATTTCATATCCAATTCTTTTCTTTCCTTTACAAAAAATGATTTGATTCATTTTTACATGAAGACCAACATATCTTCATTCAAAGTCACATACGATACTTTATGGAGATTAAGAGGGTGTATATGTTAGTAGACCAAAGAGTGGGAAATCTCACTCATTGGTTAGTTAGTGAACATAAGAGACCTTCAAAGAGAGTCTTTTGTGGTAGAGACTATGGGATGTTCATAGGAATACCCATGTGGTGTCGTACTTTTAGTTATAATAAGGCAAAAAATAGTCCATTCATATTTTTTCTAGCTATTCTAGATGTTATAGCCTAGATGGATACCACTTAGGATGCTGGAATCGTATATGGGTATAATGAGGAGTATTGGCATATGTTCATATGAATCACCTAGGTCTTTATATTTACCTTAGCTCTATTAAGAACAATTGATTCGAATGAAAGAAGTTAGATAGGATTGCATTGGTAAGGAAATCTAGTAAGTATTGGTACTTAAGATATAAATCGACTTGGTAGTAAATGATCTTAGTAACATCTAAACCAAGATAGTTTATTTGCAAAATATGGGACACATGAGAATCGATGAGATAGGATATACAAGAGTTCCATTTTAGTTATGGGAACTAGTTTGAATTAGTTTTGAGGAATTGTGTCATGTGGATTGGAGATGAGAACCACTGGTATGAGATGGTGGGGATTATATCCCTTTGAGAACTCCTTTTCTACAGCCATGAAGAAAAGGGCTCATAAACTGTAGAGTATAAGTTCTACTAGATTGAGGAGAGGTATTTAAAAAATATATCTAATTCTAAATTTCAAAAGTAGATATATGATTAGCTAAGACATCATTGACTTTGTTCTCATAGTGGTTTTCCTTCATATGGAGTTTGAATCACCATTTGTTAGGAAGTGAAACCGTTTGAGGGCTTATTTGTTCTCATTTTTGAAGATTTTAGCCAGCAAAGTTTATCTTATGGGAAAGGGAAAGTAGAATACATCCACTATTAGAGTCTTCTTCCTTAGAAGAAATGGAGAGAGTTTATATATTCTTTAGATTTTCTAGATAGAGTGGTACTCTTCTATCAGAGATAATAGGGAGATCAAATAGTTTGTGGTTACATCGAGTCTTGATTGAATAGTCTAGAGAGAAGTAATTATGTTTACTTCTAATGATGTTCTATTGACATTAGTAAGATTGGGAGTCGAGTAATGACTCCTCCCTTTATTTTTAGGAGATAGGGACAAATCTATATGACCCATTAGGTTACCAAACCCTTAGTTTGAGGATAATGATTGAGCATCAATTAGGAAAAAGTGTACTTATGGATTATTTGAATCTCAAGAAGGGATGTTTTTTGCATGCAAATATCAAGTTAGAGGGAAGAGATAATAGTAGAGTTTGCACTAATGCAATTGATACTCTTCCAATAGAACTTATTCAAAAGGTTATGGATGACAAACCAATGACTTCTTGATTAGGGAAATACAAAATTTTATTTTTCTATAAAGGAACTCTTATTTTTGAGCTAGATGATGAATTGGCATCGGACACAAGGTAGTTTGACTAGAAACTATTACTTGTGAGTACATTCAAGGTTAGCAAGAGCTGGAGTGGTATGAGGGTCCCTCAACCATTGTAGTTCTAAAAGAATTTGGAGTCACTTAGTTATGGACTTTGTTCTTTCAATTAGAGGATTACATGCTTTATTATCTCCATTATAGTATTATGAACTTTATTTAGCTTGGCACTCATCACTTATCTTTCTATTACTCCATAGAAGAAAAACCACATAGTGTCACTTTAGTGATGTTACATGTTATAGGAGTGATAGTTTGGAAGTAAGGTGTATATGGGAGGTAATAGACACCGCATAGAAGATTTCTCACCTTTGCAAAGATCTCTTATGAGGCTTCTTAAGGGGAAGGACATGAGGAAGGAACACATAGAGATGACCATGTACTTCAAGTACATGGGATACAAGGGTGTTGGAGCCCTTTGTTCTATGTATACAAATAATTCATCTATATTTTTGAGGATGAAATTGCTTTTGTTTGAACGTTACTATTCAAAGCAATCCTACAGTACCCAGATTATAGGTTTGGGAATCGGGAATACAACAATATTCATAAACATGTGCTTCTGTTCCTTATAGTTAATTTAGATACCCATTACACATCACACTCCTTCACACCAACATTGATTAGGCAGAATCATAACACCGCAACATAAAGTGGAATCTTTGATTACAGAATGAGTCTAACACTACAATACAATGTCTTCTTACAGATGATTCATTTGGATTCTATAGACTTCATGAGTGTCAGCACTTTGCATACTTTTGTTCTTCGGACTCGTCACTTTTCGACTTCTGTACCACACTGGACATCACCATACTTCTTCGTAATCAACACGCATTGTTTTGAACATCTGGAATACAAAAATCACCGAAATAACACTTCTCCAGAAACTCTCAGTATCTCCATAAATTCCTATCCCATTACATTAGAATGATATTTTACAAAGAAAGTGGTCATCCACACTGGTTGCTAACACTGGCATGCACGGTGGATCCAAACCCTGATTACAAAGAAAAAGGATTACAAATCATCATCCTATTTTTGCATCTATGGGAACATAATTCTCTCTATGTCATAACGTAACTCATTGAACATTTCCCTAAGATTTTCCTTTGCTAATTGTATCTCTACTTCAAAAAACTCTTTCAGATCTAAGAGCCGGTGACTAGAACTTCTATAGCTAACTATAGAGGCTTCTAATTCAGGGATACACTGTTGGAATCCCTCTAATAATTTATCAAAAGCTAGAGTAACATCCAATAACTGAGTTATGTACTCTCTCGTTTTCTTCGTCGCTTCCCCTAACTTAGCTTTACAAGTTAAGTCCAAAACTGTTGCATCCTTCCGAAGCTACTCCACCTCCGCTTCTTTATCTGCCAAAACTACATTTGCATCATCACAGTGTTGCTTCCACTGATTAATTTGCCTCTCTAGCTCCGGGATTCCTACAACCTATGTCGTAACCGTATCTAAACTTTCCTGAACAATCTCAAGCTTTTCTTCTAAAGCCGTGAACTCCGAGTTCCATACTTCCAGTCTCTCTTCCACTTCTACACTTGATATACTTTGGCACTTCATCTCACAGCTCTACTCCTTGACTTTCTCCTTCACTTTTTGCACTTCTTGCTCCATCTTCTGTAACTTATCAGCTAACTCTTTATTAGTTTTCTTTAGCTTATGTTGGGACTTCTGTGTCTGCCCTACTTCTGCTTGTAATCGGGCAATAATTTTTTATTTCTCTTCAATTGTCACCTTCAAAGTGTTATTCTCTGTAAGAGCTTCATCTAGATCATCCATGATTTCTTCATGATTTCTTCATGAACTTCATGATTTCTTCATCTAGATCATCTCTGTTCTGGTAGCTTCCGCCTCAATCTGAAGTCAGTTGATTGATTCTAGAATCTGAGCCCTTTCCATAAACCATTTGTCCTTCTCCAAAATCATCGAGTTATACTTATTCTAAAATTCCTCTAACTTTATTGCACTCCATGAAAATCCTCTAGCCAAGTAACCGAGTAGTTTTGGTCTAACAGTTTCATTATTATACATCCAGGGATAGATGAGATCACTACATCGGAATGCAGGTAACTTTACTTTTCCTTCATCAATCTTCCATTTGTCTGTAAGTTTGCATGAAGTAAATGTGTGTAACACTGGAATTTTTGGATGATTCTCCCGAAGGATCTCCTTGTTCTTGTTACTGCTTCTTGCATCTTTCCTTCTCAGCGGCTCTTTTTTCGCTTTCTTCCCGTTCTCTTCTTTGGGTTTCTTCTTCATGCTCTTGTCGTTGCCTTTCTTCTTCCTCCTGATTTTGTGCTACCTCTTCCTCTATTGCCTTCCTCTCTCCTTCTTCCCTGGCCTTCCTTTTGGCTTCTCACTGTTGATTTTCCTCCACCTGTCATCTCCGAGACTCTTCATCTTGATCTCTCTCTTTTTTCGTTTGGTCATGAGAAGCATCATGCATTGGCTTCCGCTCTGCCGCTCTCTTCTTAAGGATCTGTAGAAAGACTTTTACCGACCATACTGTGTATTCTCAAGGTAAGTATGCTGGAGTCGTAAATAGAAAAGTAAACACAACACCCACTCTAGAGTCTTATACTACGTTCACTACTCATCAAGATCATGAGAACAATCTGCGAACCTCCTTCTTCAATTTCTTGAAAAAAAATCTCCACCCAACTAACCTGTGTTTTCATAGATTCCTTTACCAATGCATAGAGCTATTGTGATACTCCGTAGTGTTTGGCTAGCAAATTAATGACCATTGTTGTCAGTAGCAAACCGAGCTTCAGAGGGTTGTCATCAAGGAGCTATGCAAATCGATATTCACCCAAACATGGCTTTTCTAGTAACGTGCAAATCTCCACTACTTCTACAGACTCCGTGCTTGATATAATCATGTCATTGGCAACATTAAACCGCTCGGCTATCAATGTAGAAGACAACTGGAATCTTTCTTGCCCTATTCTGATATTGATCTCTGCTTCATTTATGTCATTACCATCAGTTTGTCGAGCTATCTCCATTGCAATCTCCTTCGCCTACAAGTGAGGTCACATGCTGTTGGCATACAGGTCTTGTGAAGAGCATACAGGCACAACGGAGCAGTCATGCATACTACGGCAACAAGGCCTAATCATTTTTTTCAAGTGATTGTCATCACTACACACATTGTAAATTCCATTTCTGGTAGAATAGACTCCATTTTGTTCAAGCTGAGGAGTCCTCGAGCTTGAGGAGTGTTAGAATTAGCTACATACCAATTTTCATAATTTTTAGACTTTGTTTGAGCCCTCAAATAGGCTCTAGAACCTAATTTTTAGCTAGGACGGACACTAGGTCTGGACAAGGACAAAGCTAGTCAGAAAACTATAAAAAGAGCTAGAGAGCTCATTTTGAGGAGTAGATTGTCTGTGAATTGAGCTTATGTAAGAGACTTTTTGACTAATGCAAAGAACTCCATTGTTCCTCTCCTTGTTCTTGCCTTGTGTGCACGTGTGTGTGTATGTGTGTGCATGTTTGTGTGCTTCTCACTCACGCACTTGTGCCTTCACTTGCTCATAGTCTTCATACTAGTCCTCACGTCTCCACGGATTGACAATTATGAGGTGGATCTCCTCATGTTGGTACTCACCATTGTGCTGGAGTGACACCAAATTTGGCACCGTTGCCAGGGAGAGAGCTTCGAGGACGAGCGTGTGATGGTAAGACGTCGAGTTGAGACATTGGAGTTATAGGTAATATCCTTTCTTTTCCTTATTTTTCTTCATTTTTTCTTATTTTTGCATCAGCATCATCACCATCATCATCCCCACCATCTCCCACCTCCATCTCCATCTCCACAAAAATTTCAATTTTTTGGTCATATTCCACTCCCCACCTCATTTCACTCATTTCATTGTGAGAGAGAGCGAGAGAGAGCTTGCGTGCGATCTATTTTTGTGTGTTTTTTGAGCTTTTGTTGCAGGAACTAGCTGTACCACCATCTCCAGCAGCTTGCGCACGTACGACAGACTCTGCACAGGTCTCGGGACGACTACCTCTGTCTATCGCGACAGACAGGAAAACTTGATATTCTTTGAATGCATGTTTGGCATGGTAACCTACACCATAAGAGCACTCCAAATCACTAGAAGTTTCTCAAAAATTTGCATTTTTTCAGTCTGTCGCGATAGACACCGTCTATCGCGACAGACACGATCTATCACGACAGACACCGTCCATCGCGACAGATCGCAGCCCATGATAGAGACCGTCTATCGCGACATACACCTGTCTATCGCGACAGACCAAATTCCACGACAGACTCAGTCTATCGCGACAGACACCGTCTATCGCGACAGACCAAAACCACGACAGACAATAGACCCCGTCTATCGCGACAGACAGAGACCCACGATAGACCCCGTCTATCGCGACAGACACCTGTCTATCGCGACAAACCAAATTCCACGACAGACTCAGTCTATCGCGACAGACACTGTCTATTGCGACAGACCAAAACCACGACAGACGATAGACCCCGTCTATCGTGGCAGACACCCGTCTATCGCGACAGACACCCATCTATCGCAACAGACAGCCCCATGCGACAGTTAGTGTCTATCGCGATAGACAGACATTTTCGGTAAAAAAATAAAGGGGTAATTTTTTGGAAATTTAGGCTAAATTTTGGGCATATTTACATACCAACTCACTCATACACTTAATAGGCCTTGGAAAAAATGCCCTAGAACCCTGAAAGGGCCTGTTTGTCTGTTTCAACCCCCTAAACCCTGAACAATCATAACTTTTTCATTTGAAATCCGTTTTTTGAGCTCTAGGGCTTGTCAGAAAGCTCGTGGCATATACTACACGCCCTCAACTGTTTTTATAAGAATAATGCATTGATTTTCAGATAGGGTATTTTGAACTTGACCTACTGAGGGGTAGGTACACCAAGAGAGCTCTAGAGGAAAAAAATTTTGACAATAGCAAAGGGGGAAAAAAGGGCCATTAAAAGTGTCTGTGATAAATTGTCTGTCAATTGAAGGATCAAGTTGGAGCTAAACTTGGGAATTTTTTACAGGATTATTGAGAGCTCTTGGAGAAATCAAAGCGATTTCCATTGTGTGCAGGCTTGGGAACTTGCTTCCTGGGCAGAGAAGCATAGCAAGGAGGAGCGTCTTGAGGTTGGAACATCTCTTAACCCCCTCAGTCCATTCTCAGCATAGGCTAAGTGCGAGTAGCTGTCTTGTTTGAATAGAGGTACAATAGGAATACTGAAGTTCTAAGAGTCTTTAACTTCTCAAGTCCAAGAATAGTCTAAATTGCAATCAAGGGATAACTTAAAGGAAAAGAACTTAAACTAAGCGGACGTAGAACATCAAGTACGACACACTAAATTACTCCTGACGACGCTTAATTAAAAACAAGAAAACACATTCAAAGGAACTTAAAAGGAATTAGTGACTGGTACCAAAGAAATCATCAACATACAAAGGGCATATGAACCTTAGATCAGGACGACATCTAGGGAGAGATAGACAAAGTCTTAGGTCTTCAGAGGCTAGTGTCAATCACACTGCTAAGTCTTGGGCCCAGCAGGTGAGCCACTTTTCACATTACCCTAGCTCTGAGACTAGTGAATCAGAGATGTCTCAACGTATGGAGAGACCTACGGGGAGTTCAGGTGTGCCATATTTGTATAGGGTGGAAGGCCCCTACAAAACACAGCTCGAATACCTTAGGACCAACCGATTAGGTGCTAGCATCTATGAGGACAGCCTAGGAAGGTCTGTGGTATAGATAAAAAACCCAGATCAATCCATTGGACTCGAACACCCAGCAGTCAAGTTTGAAAACGGAGCATACTTGGACAAAGAAGGAACCATATATGTAGTCACTAGTCATCCAGACAGGACAGATGAATTCGGGAATGTGATCCCTGAGACGGACATAGGTGACCTAGAGCAAGGGAGCATAGGAGGAGAGCCGAGGACCCCTCGAGGAAAATCTGTTCTTACTAGAATCCTTAATCCCGAGTGGGTTCCCCAGGACAATAAGAGTATATATCTGCTCCTGAACCAAGAGACTGATGAAGCCTTTTGGAGGTATAAATATGATCAGCCAAATGAGCTAGGAACAATCATGATACATGAGTTCAAGGACCCGGATAGCCCAGGCAAAGTGACTTACCTAGACAATGCATCAGAACGGATCTTTGTGGTTACAGAACATGATAGGCATGCTTACACTTGGAAAGGTGAATTTATTTTCCCCCAACCTAGGTCTAATGTGTCCTTTGGTCACCTAGGAACTGGAACATCCCAAGCTCATGGAGCTCAGAGAGACAGAAGTAGAGATAGACCTGAGGTAAGCTTTGCCAACCTAGGGGGCAGAGAAAGAACGAGAACGGAAACAAATAGAGGGGAACCTGAGGTACTTAGAGCTCCAAGGAACCACAGGAATGTGGATGAATTCCCTCTACCAAGACCTAGAGAGCACACGAGGACTTTGAGACCGACCTAGCTAGTTAAGTCCATGAAGAAGTACTTCGATGGCACAGGAGACCCATATGATCATGTGGCTGAGTTTAGGCAAGTCTTGAGAGCTGAACAAGTTGAGGACCTATTCACGCAGTATAATGCCTTTGGTCTAACCCTTAGGAACACAGCCCTTACATAGTTTCAACCATTGAATGAGAGACAGTTTAGGATCATAGACCAACTCTTGGAGGCTTTCATCACGGAATTCTCTAAGAGTGGGATAAGGCATAATACTTCCTCATTGATACATAGCTTCAAGCAGACCCCTCAAGAGACCGTGAGACTTGCAGGAAGAAGATTTAGGCAATATCTGGAGAGATGCCCTGTGCCTGAGTTACCCACACCAGCTAAACAAGTGGCTTTATTCTTGGATGGATTGTTAAGTACCAAACTAAGGTCATATGTGTACTTGAAAGACCCTAGGACCATAGAAGAGTGTGTACGCATGTGCATCAACATTGAGGATAACCTAGGGGAGGAATTAGAGCTCTCAAAAATCTATAAAGATTCAGATAGTTCTAGTAGCCTCATTTCCTCACAATCCACATCAATTGAGGATCTAGCAGAAAAGGTAGCTCTGAAATTAGGTGTCTCTAGCAAGCAAATTCCAAGATTTTCCCCTGTGAAAAGATGTTACACTTGCGGAGGTGACCATATGGCGAACGTATGTCCCATCATGGATCAACCCCAAGTGAATCCCAGTAGTCAATACTGCACCATAGAACGGAGGTACACCAATCACACTGCGCAAGATTGCCCCTACAATAAGTAAGCAGTTAGGCAGACGTACCCACAACCATACCCTCAACAGGGCAGGTACCAAAACCAGTACCCACCGTAGCAGTATGCTAGGCCTCAACAAACCTACCACCCACAATACCAAAACCAACAAAAGCCTCAGCCTGTGTTAGCACAACAACCCCCTGCCCCAGCTAATGTAATTCCTGTAAAGTACGCAGCTGCAGAAGAGATCCTGAATAGAGCCATAGTGCCAGTAACGCCATTGCTGTCAGAAAGTGACCCGATCGACCATAGATTTGATTTTACACATATAGATAGCCCCCAGGCCTACTACATGCAATCTCCTGAACATGGTGAGTCCTACTACAGTGAAGAGCCAAGTGAACCTAGATGGGAGCCAGAATATGCAAATCTCATGTACACAAAATCCCAACACTAGACCTCAACCTAGGCAAGTAAGACCCCCATTCCCTAGAGGACCATGCTACAGATGTCAGGGAGATCACCTCATTCGCGATTGCCCCTTACCTCCACCTACACAACTCCAGTCAGTGGCAATCCAAGGCTTTTGTACAGATTGTGGAAAAGAGCATCTCTTACGAGATTGCCCAAAGAATCCCAATAATATGCCAAAAATTACCCCTATCAATGTTATTGGGCTAGTAGTAGACTCTACAGGAAGCGTCACGTCCACCACACCAATACAAGTGGTCACTAGAGCTCAAGTGTTGCAACAAAACCATGAATTAGGCCATGAAAAGAATGCGGAGGTTAGCGAGACTGAGAGTCAGAATAACAAGAGAACAAGAGCTTGGAGAGATAGCCGTGAACGTATGAAAAGGCAATGGGCAAAAAAGATGAGCGAACTTGAGGAAAGCCTACGAGAAACCAAAGCTAAAATCATAGAAATCACATCTCAAAAAAACGCACTCTCACACATCCCCACCACTACCATCCCCTTCACCCTCCATTCCTCAACCATCTAATCCACCACACATACCCCACCCACCACCCCGAGTAGGATCAGTTTTAGCAGATCCCACTCCGGAAGACATAGATATGATGCTCAGAGCATATCAGGCCAGGATCCAGGAAGGACCAAATGTAACGGATCATGAAAGATGTTACCCTAGAGCTGACCTAGAGCTTGAACGAACTAAGTTGTGTGCCAAGATGGTGGAATTGGCTCAAGCCATGTTTGAGACCAGTCGCCTTTTCACTTGCTCTAGCTCCACTAGAACACCATTGCATTTTGATGGTCTATTAGACAGATTGGAGATGTTAATTGCAAAGTCTGGAAAAGGAGCCAACTCCCAGACTAAGGAGAAGGCAAGTGATAGAATAAGCACTCCTCCCAAGGAAGCTTATGTGCCTAACTCCACTGAACCAGACACCTCTTCTTCTATGAATCGATACACACCAGAATTCTTGTGAGAGATTCAAGAAGAGAAATGGGCTAAAGAGAGTGAAGTTCCTCCTCCCACTGAACTTGTGGATGACACACACGATCAATTCCCACAAGACCTTCCTTCCATTTATGGAGAGCAGGAGAGTGCCCAATCTCAAGAGAGATTAGACTTCGAGTCTAATTCTTTACAAGAACTACCCCATTTCACAGGCCCATGGGAAGCAAAGTCCACTTGTATGAGAGCACCCACAGTCATGGTAAGAAACGAAGATTCAGTCATACCTAGGAACACGGAGGTAGTGAAGAACACTAAGGTGCAGTGCAATCTCACTTTAGAAGAACTACTCAAGGTTAGGTGAGAGCTATGGAAACATGTAGCCAAACAAGTACCAGAGATAGCAAAACCTCGTTCCCAGGTAGGATCCCAGAGAATAGTGCCAGAAATACCCTTGGACAAGATAGGAGACATGAGTGAGGGTGAAGAGGGAAACACATATCTTCCTATCACCCATCATGGATACACCACCAAGGCATTCTAGACTCAGGTGCAGGAGTTGCAATTGCCACCACTTCCCTATGGAAACGTTGGGGCAAGCTAGCACTCAGGCCCGCGAGGATAAAATTGCAGATGGCTGACGGTCACATAGAGAGACCCTTAAGGCTGCTAGAAGGAATAACTCTCACTACATGTGGTGTTGAGTTTGAGCACACCTTCGCCATATGTGACTTTAGCAAAAATCATGCCTATGAGATGATTTTGGGAAGACCATTTATGTGACAGTTGCAAGTGGTACAGGATTGGGGAACCAAAGGAACACTTAGGTGTTACGACCAAAGTGAATCTCAAGGACTACTCTCATAGAGATGTCCCTCCTATCCAATGGAACCCCATCCATAGAGCCAAAGATGATACGGAATCGGTGCATTCCATAGGATCAGGATCCTCATGGATGCATGAAGATACCCACTTATGGATGTGCAAAGTAGCAGTAGAAGAAGAGAAGAGGGCAAAAGCCAGAGAGGTAGGTGCGAAGGAAACACATAGATCAATTCAAGACCCAGCCTATGCACCTGTAGTATTTCCGGACGAAGAATTTGAACCTCACAGCTCGGCAGAAATTCTAGCAACTATGGATGTAGCCATCAATGAAGAGCAATGGACACCCCACTGTGATGAGGATGGCTATAACATTTCTGTCTTCTCCATAGAGCCAATCATGGGAGATGCAGTTTTAGAAGAATGTGAACCTAGCCCTCATGCATTTGAAGATGCAAGTGACTCTGATCTTGAGTCGATCATTATGGACCCACCTCTTGCATCAGATGAAGAATACTTCTACGAAGTGGAAGCTTATCCTCAGAGACATGGAGAACTTATAAATGATGTGAGGTTAATCTCACAAGTGACTACCAAGAATGAAGGTAAGAAAAGAAAGAAGAGACAAGTCACACCTGAGGAGGAAGAATCTTTGTTTGAGGTCCCTGAACACTTTAAAAAGTATGAGATAGATGATAGAAGAGTCATGGTGAGAATGCCTAAACGTGAGGCGCAATCGGGAGAGGCCTATGATAACAAAGAAACCACCAAGAAAATAGTGGTAGCCCTAGAAGAAGGAGAGGAGAGATGCACGTACATAGGCCATGACCTAATAGAGGAAGAAGAGCATGCATTAATAGCCTTGCTAAGAGAATACAGAGATGTATTCGCTTGGAGTTACAAGGATTTGAAAGGTGCAGACCCAAACATATGCTCACACACTATCCCCATGACCTCAGATGCCAAACCCTCCAAGCAAAAGCCATACACATACAATGATAATTATGCTGCTAAGATCAAAGAAGAGATAGATCGTCTGTTAGAAGCTGGATTCATCTATGAAATTGAGCACACTGAGTGGGTATCCCCCATTGTAGTGGTGCCCAAGAAGAATGGAAAGCTACGTGTGTGCATTAACTTGAAAAAGGTCAATGCAGCCACAATTCGAGATAACTATCCGCTTCCTATCACAGAACATCTCTTAGAAAGAGTAGCAGGCAAGGAAGTGTACAGCTTCCTTGATGGATTTTTGGGCTACAATCAAGTAGCCATAGCTCCAGAAGATCAGCATAAAACAGCTTTTGCCACAGAATGGGGCCTATTTGCCTTTAGGGTAATGCCATTTGGGCTTACCAATGCTCCTGCAACCTTTCAGAGACTGATGTGCCACGTGTTTAAAGAGTTCTTGAGGAAGAATTTGGAAGTCTATGTTGATGATCTCTATGCTCATTCCAACATTAGACAAACACATATACGAGAACTCAGACACATCTTTGACAAGTGTAGAGAGTATCAAGTCTGCCTGAACCCAGAAAAGTGTGTTTTCATGATTAGGCAAGGCAAGATTCTAGGACACATAGTGTCAAAGAATGGCATATCCACCGATGAAGAGAAAGTAAGAGCCATAGCCGAGTTACCTAGGCCAAAGAATGTCAAGGAAGTACAAGCCTTCATGGGGCATTGTGGCTATTACCGACGCTTTATACACATGTATGCCATCATAGCAAAGCCTCTGTATGGACTTTTGACTAACTTCGAGTGGACTAATGAGTGTGAGGACTCCTTCAATGAGCTCAAAAGAAGATTGTGTTCATCACCAATCCTGACCACACCAGATTGGAATAAGACGTTTCATGTTCACGTGGATGCATCCAATTATGCTATTGGATGTGTACTTGCACAACCTACGGGCGAAGGCAATATGGATCTTCCAATTGCCTATGCTAGTAGACAGTTGAATGCGGCTGAACGAAACTATACAACCACTGAACGAGAGGGATTAGGCATGGTATATGCACTTAAAAAGTTTAGACATTATTTGCTTGCAAATAAGTTTAAATTTTTTACTGATCATCAAGCACTGTTGTACTTGGTAAACAAGCCATGCAATATAGGTAGATTAGTAAGATGGTTTCTCTTACTAATGGAATACGACTTCGAGGTTGTGGTGAGGAAAGGGAAGACCCACTTGAGAGCAGACCATCTCTCTAGGCTCACATCGGGAGAAGCCCCACAAGGAGTATCAGATGACCTTCTTGATGCTTACCTATTTAATTTGGAAGTTGTACCTCAGTGGGCTAAGCCATTAGTGCCAGTATTGACATACGGGCCTAACCACCCAGTCATAAACACTCAAGCTAGAGAGGTAGTAAAAGCCCAGAAGTATCATATCATGGTAGGAAGTGTGTACAAACATACAGATCACGGGGTATTAGCCAGTTGTGTGGAAGAGGACGAGTACGCGAAGTGGTTGCAATTAGCACATGTAGGTGCATTAGAGCAACACTACTCAAAACAACGAACCCTACAAACATTGAGGAGACTTGGAGTGCATTGGCCTACTATGGAAGCTGATGTCCATAAGTTGTGCAAAGAATGCCCGATCTGTTGCACTAAACCACCTGTGGAACATGTCACTCTTTATCAGGTATCCATAGTGCCAGATTGGAGTGAACCACTAGTAGCATTCTTAAGGACGAAAACATTCCCTCAAGATATGACATTGGCCAGACAAAGAAGTCTAGAACAAGAAGCCTTGGATTACTCACTCATTGGTGATAATCTATACAAGCGTGGTAAAGATGGTTACCTGAGACTATGTGTCCACGAGAGCGAGTATCTGAAGATATTAGAGACTGCTCACCAAGGTGTAGCAGGAGGACACTTTGGACCAGATCGGGTAATCAAAGTGATCCTATTTGCAGGCTTGTGGTGGCCGACCCTTCACATGGATGCACATACCTATGTGAAACGGTGTGATGTCTGTTAGAGAACTCAATACCCTATACGCAAGGATGAGATGCCACTGAAACCCATGATGGGTGGACGTGCATTCTCTAAGTGGGGAATAGACTTCGTAGGTCCTATTAATCCCCAAGCCAAGGGTTCACATGCTGAATATATCATTGTGGCCACAGACTATTTAACCAAGTGGGTAGAAGTGAAACCCACATCGAAGAATGATGCCCAAACGACCTCTAAATTCTTATTTGAGAATGTGTTCACTCGATACCGGCTACCCATAGAGCTAGTAAGTGATAGAGGGACTCACTTCTTGAATGAAGTCATTGAAAATCTTCTTCAAGAGTTCTTGGTGATACACAAGAAGTCTGCCCCCTATCACCCACAAGCTAATGGACAAGCCGAAAGAAAAAATAAGATTCTATGCAATGTGCTAACCAAATTAGTGAATAACAAACGCTCTGATTGGGACAAACAGCTACACCATGTTGTTTGGGCATACAGAGTTGCCTATAAAACAGTACTCCAAGCCACGCCCTTTCATATGGTTTTCGGCCAGAATGAAGTGCTATCATTGGATTTTTTGATACCAACCTTGAAAGTAGCACAAGAGCATGATTGGACAGGCCATGAGTTGTCCTCTAGAATCTTCGATCTTGAACGATTAGGTGAAACACGATTGAGGGCTACAGCAGGAATTTATGCAGCCAAGAAGAGGCAGAAGGCATATTTTGATGCACACGTGAAGGATAAGGGCTTGAAAGTAGGAGACCTAGTCCTAGTCTACACCTTGAAGCAACATGCACGGAAGTTAGAGAAGAGAGGTTATGGGCCAATGATTATCAATAGGATCTCCACAAGTGGAGCAGTGCAACTAGCCACTCTACAGGGTGATATTCTACCAAGTTACATAAGTGGATGCAGAGTCAAGTTATATCAAGAACCCCTGACTGAAGAGATGCTAAATCGACTCAACACTGCCAAGAAACGTAAAGAAGAAAAGAAACGAATTCGAGAAGAAGTTTAGAACGCATCTGACGAATGAAATTGAGGAGACAAGGCAGAGACCAGCCTATGCCTGACACTCAAGAATCTCTAGGCTATCCCATGGCCATGTGCGAGACTTCAGATGGACATTCCCATAGAATAATCGACCGACGGCCTTTTGTAACCCTAGAAGTAGGACAAGGAGAGAGTGTAAGGACAGTGAGAGCTTTAATTGACTCAGGAGCAGCCACTAGTGCAGTTCGACTTTCTTACTGCCAAAAGCTACAATTACAAATCAATCCTATAGAGGCATATCTCATAGGATTGGGAGGTGTGGAAACCCCTTGCATTGGTGAGGTGGAACTTCCCCTCTACATTCAAGAGGTGCTTATGGGAGTCAAAGTGCTAGTGTGTGAAGACGAGGATCTTACCGAACCTCTTGTCCTAGGCCAAGACTGGATCTATGATCATGCAGTCAGCCTCAACCTAAGAAGTGGACTTCTTAAAGCATGGGTAGGCCAAAACCACATCACGATTGAATTAGAAAATCAAGTACATAGGCCGCTAGAAGAGGCACTGAATCCTGGTCCTTCCAGGAGTCCACCTAAAATGAACCATGCTACTCTTCACCAAAGTTCTATGGTGCAGAAGATTGCCACTCATGACGAAGTTACAGAAGTCAACGAGGAGTTCCCTTCTTTTCCAAAGAGAATTTGAGGAAAGCAAGCCGGAAAATACACGATACAGAGGAGCCCGAGGACCAAGAAGAATGAACACCAACCGGTACAATACAGAATACCCCATGGCATGAAGCAGATCTGGATACCCAAAGGTGAACAACCCTCGACTTTGGAGACAGGATTCCAAAGAGGCATCAAGCAAGCTACAGTGTCGAGGACTACAGCGAAGGAGTACCCTAGGCATCAATCTAGACAAACCATTTCTATTTGGGTTCCAAAGCAGTCAATGAAGGCGATCCCAAAAGCTAGACAAATATGGGTGCCCAAGATCTGCTTCCTAGCTCAAATAACTTCACCTCCAATCACAAGATCAAACCAACACTCACGAGTCCTATTGGCTCCCATCCAAAGGCAAACATCTACACTCCACACCACCACATTCTTGGTCACGCCTCGGAATGTTTGGAAATGGGTACCCAAAAAGTCCCAAACCCAACACACTCCAATCCGCAAACCTTCACACATCATCGCCAATAAAAGCAACGATTCCAGCATCAAAGTTTGGAGACCTAAACCCCATATCAAACCCCCTGACCCACCTCTGTAAATCCTTCCCCTCTGATGTAGGTGCATTCTGAGAACATTGCACATCCAAAGTATGCATCTAGAGTGAACCCTAACCTACTAACCCACACGTACACACTTCATGAACACTTCACCCACTAACCTCTAACCACTCGGAATGTCATGTTGGTATTGTGGAGGGAACACCATAACATCCTGTTTCCTATGCAATGCTAATGTGCCTCTCTCTTCTTCTAGCAAATAAGCATCAACAACTACAAGCACTCCCATGGTAGAAGCAGCAGGTCCGAGCTCATAGGCAGGAATAAGTACTGCAGGAATTGATGTGGATAGTCTACCTATTGATGTGCCACCAACTAAACGACCTGTGGAGCTATGTTGGAGTTAGAAGTCTGCGGAAGCACGCGAACAGCACAAGGAAGAGGAAGAAGCTTGGAGCACAACACACAAGACTGAATGTATTACTAGAGAATGTCGAAAGATAAGTAGCCCATTAGGGCAATAGGCGTATATACAAGCCGGGGGAAAAAAACCTCCTAAAGAGGGAAAAAAGTGCCCCGGCGGTCCTAGAGTGTTCACACACATCACTACCTAAATATATCAACAAATCCCCCCTGGGAGTGATGCGGTGAACAAGGAGCTGGCACTCATGTATAAGGAAGTGCCGAGCTATGTGGAAATCACTCCACAAAAGGAAGTAAGCCCAAAGCTTTGCGGAAAGCTTCAAACTTCTCCCTAGGCAGAGCCTTCGTGAAAAGGTCTGCAATGTTTTCCTGCCTGGGCACATATGCCAAGCTGATCTCCCCAGCAGAGAACCTCTCCCTGACATAGTGATAATGCACCTCAATGTGCTTAGTGCGAGCATGGAACACAGGGTTCCTCGCAACTGCCAATGCGCTCTGACTCTCAATGAAGATGGTGGTGGCAAAAGACTGGCCAACACCCAAATCAGCCATAAGGCGTCTGAGCCACACACACTCAACAGTCGCTGTGAAAGCTGCCCTATACTCAGCCTCACAACTGGAAGTGGCCACAGTAGGCTGCTTCTTGCTCAACCAAGATATACATGAGCTACCAAGCATGAAGCAAAAACCACTGGTGGACACACGAGTGTCATAGCAACCAGCCCAATCTGAGTCAAAAAAAGCATGCAAATCTGGCGGTAGTGATCCCCCCTTGGGATAAAACAACCCAAGTAGCCGAGTACCACTCAAGTAGCGAAAGATGCGCTTAACCGCTTTCCAATGTGTGACTCCTGGGCAATGCATAAACCAGCTCATCTGTGAGACAGCAAACTGAATATCTGGCCGAGTAATGCATAAGTAAATCAAGCATCCAACAGCCTGCTGATAGAGAACAACATCAAATGCATCTCCAGCATCATGAAGACTCAATCGTAAACTTGTCTCCATAGGAGTGGCAATAGGCTTACAGTCTTCAAGGCCAAAACGCTGCAATAATGTGTCAATATATTTCGTTTGACACAAAGCCATTCCACCATCAACTTGCATAAACTGAATGCCCAAATAGTGATGCAAATGCCCCAAATCAGACATCTCAAATGAGGCATGCAAATCAGCCTTGAAATCAGCAATATGCTTCTCAAGAGGACCAGTGAGCAGCATGTCGTCTACATAGACAACAATGATCAAAAGCACATCATTAGCACGCTTAACATATAAGGTGCTTTCAGTTGGATTGTTCTCAAAACCATGTGCAATCAGATAGGCATGTATTTTCTCATACCAAGCACGTGGTGCTTGCTTTAAACCATATAACGCCTTCTTTAACCTGCACACCTGGTTTTCATGCCCTTTCTGCACAAAGCCACGGGGCTGAAAAACATACACTTCTTCATGCAAGTCACCATTTAGAAATGTTGTTTTAATGTCCAACTGATGTACATTCCAACCATGATGGGCTGCAAGTGCACAAATGCTCCGAACAGTAGTCATACGGCATGTAGGTGCAAAGGTCTCATCAAAATCAATGCCTCTTTCCTGCGCATAACCCTTTGCAACAAGCCTAGCCTTATACCTGTCAACTGTACCATCAGGTTTACGCTTCAGCTTGTATACCCACTTAGTGCCAATGGCCTTCTTGCCAGGAGGCAAGTCACATAAAGACCATGTACCATTCTTCATTATAGCATCATATTCAGATTGCATAGCAGCCATCCAATTTTCTGAATTTTGTGCTTCATCAAAAGAAACAGGCTCATTCTCATCACAGAGACTAGATGCAGCCATAGCATAGCAATCTGATGCAAAGGAGGTACTATGAGAGCCTGAACGAGTACGATATGACAAAGGTGCATCTAATTTGCTGTCACGCAAAGTCTGCACCAGCCATTTTGGCATAGTTTTTGCCTGTTCAATATCAACTCTCTCATCAACAAGTGCATCATGTAAATCTGCATCAGAAATGGCATGATCTGCATCATCATATGAAACCTGCAAAGGCTGAGAAGTTGCCTCATTAGGACCAGCGCTAGCCTGTCCACCTGTAAAAAGAGGCATCAAAGTATCATACATGTCTTTGGAGCTAACAGATGTCTCCTTAGTACATGAAAGCAATGGCTGAATAGCATCTTCCACAAAGACAACATCACGGCTAACCAGAATGCGTCTAGTCTGTGGATGATACAGACGATAGCCTTTGCTTTCAGAACTGTACCCAACAAAAATACATTTTACTGCCTTATCATCCAATTTTCTGCGATGTTGTTCAGGCACTAATGCATATGCCAAACAACCAAAAACACGCAGATGAGCAACAGATGGCTTGCGGTCATGCCAAGCCTCATATGGAGTGATAGACTGCAACGCTTTCGTGGGACACCTGTTCAGTACATATGCTGCACACATGACAGCCTCAAGCCAGAAACTATGTGGTAAAGCCTGACTTTTGACCATGCACCTCGCCATCTCCATGAGTGACCTGTTCTTTCGTTCAGCAACTCCATTCTGTTGAGGTGTATACGGCACTGTACACTGGTGTTTTATCCCACGTTCAGCCAGAAATGCATTAAAATCTGAAGACATATATTCCCCCCCTCGATCAGAACGGAGGGTGCCCATTTTACATGCTGACAGATTTTCAGCCAAAACCAAAAACTGTTTGAAGCACGTGAACACTTCGGACTTTGCTTTGAGTGGATATACCCATGCATGCCTGGAAAAATCATCAATGAAAGTCACGAAGTAAAGGTAATTTCCAAAAGAGGGTGTCTGCATAGGACCACAGACATCACTATGTACAAGCTGCAATTTCTGCATAGCCCGAACTGAACCATCTTTTGGAAGGAAGAACGCTGCATTTTGCCCAAAATACAGCCTTCACAAACATGTTTTCCAGGTGCCTCAAGTTTGGGCAAAGAGGACACCATTTCAGATTTCTGCAGGCGTAACAAACTAGCAAAATTCAGATGACCAAAGCGTGCATGCCAAAGCTTTGCATCTGACATAGCCTGAGAATCATGAACTGCACATGCCGAATCATTCACAGATTTTTCATAGTCTATGAGCTTATACAGCCCACGACATAAAATGCCAGAAGCAATAATCACATCGCCATTTGAGAGATCATGGACTATACACCTGTCATCAACGAATTTCACAACCAAGCCAATCTTGGCTAATGCAGAAACTGATAACAGGTTCTTTTTGATCCCTGGCACAAATAAAGCATCTGACAAAGTGAAAGAACTACCATCAGCAGTAGTCAGAATGATCTTACCAACTCCCATAACAAGATAAGAGGAGTTATTGGCGCATGTGATAGTATTCCCTGTAGGGGCAGGCTCGAGTGAAGAGAAGAAACTGCGCTGCGAGGTAATATGTTTGGTTGCCCCACTGTCAAAGTACCAAACATCTGAGTCTACTGCAGACATGCACTGATCATGAGAAGATGGGTCAAAACTGCAAACAGTAGTAAACGCCCATTCTTCTTCCTGCACAAGATTTGCAGACTTTGTTTTTGGTGTAGAGGCCTCTGCAACAACCATTCCAGCCTCTTTCTTCTTTGCCTCTTTAGCAGCCAGTTTTGGACAGTTCTTTATAATATGATCATTTCCTTTACAGTACTTGCAGAACAATTTCTGCTTTTCTGATTTCTTCTCATCTTTATCCTGGTTCTTCGATTGTGCAGCATTTGCAGATTTCTGCTTACTAGTAGAAGAGCTCCATTTTCCTTTCCCTTCTGACTAGCCAGGAAAGCTTGATCTGCAACACGCATAATGGACCTGTTCTGACTGGACTGATCTTCCTGCAACAGAACAGAGACTAATTCCTCAAATGACAAGGCATTCGGATTGCCTTTCATCATCAATCGAAGAGTAGAGGCAAAACTCTGATATGAATCAGGAAGGCCATTCAGAACGGTCTGCACAAGTGAGCTATCTGGTATAACCTCATCAGCAGAAATCAATTGTTCCTTCAGGTCTTTGATCTTTGTAAGAAAACTGTCCATCGAATCACCTTCATTCATGTGCTCACTCTCCAACTGTTTTCGGAGGTAAGCAACACGAGCCTCATTCCTAGCCTAGTACAAAGTGGTAAGTGTATCCCAAGCATCCTTTGCTGTTCTGCAAGAGCGAATGTGAGGAATAATGGCACGTTTGACAGACAAAGCTATCAATGCATGTGCCTGGGCATCTCTGCCATCCCAACGAATCTGCTCTGCAGTAGGTGCAACAGAAACAGCAGCACGAATAGGAATCTGCGGAATATCATCTTCGACACCATCTTCATCAGCTCCAACACCTGTATTTGTAGTACCTGTCGTTACAGGTGTAACAGGACGTCTTTCAACACCCTGCACAATGTTCCACAATCCTTTTGCAACCAGTACATGTCGCATCATATAAGCCCATAATGGGTAGTTGGTACCATCCAACTTATCCTCAACAGCCAACATACGGAATACATCACTGCTTTCAGCCATGGCCGGTGACTAAAATACCTTGATGCAGAAAATTGACTGTATCTCAAAAAGTTGAACAGAACTGCCCAGACGAGTTCTGCTAGACCTGTAGCAGACTTCGAGACGCTTAAACTGGCGAACAGAAACTGGTATATACCTTTGGCACAAAAGGACGAAATAGCCTGCACAAGCACTGCGATAGTGCGTTCGAAGGCCGAAACGAGCTCAGGTCGCGATTTCGACACCACAGAGCGAAGATGTTTTGATCTCGAAAACACCCTGAGTATGCTCACCAAATTTTGTGCGAATCTGAGACTGCAAACGGAGGAGTGTCGACGGCGCCCTAGAAGAATCAACGACCTGCTCTGATACCAATTGTTGGAGTTAGACGTCTGCGGAAGCACGCGAACAGCACAAGGAAGAGGAAGAAGCTTGGAGCACAACACACAAGACTGAATGTATTACTAGAAAATGTACAAAGATAAGTAGCCCATTAGGGCAATAGGCGTATATACAAGCCGGGGGAAAAAAACCTCCTAAAGAGGGAAAAAAGTGCCCCGGCGGTCCTAGAGTGTTCACACACATCACTACCTAAATATATCAACAAGCTACAACACCTTCAATAGATCCCGGTACCGGATCCACCCACAGGGATCACAGAGAGAGTCCATGCCAATTCTCATTGGTTCAATGGCATGCCAGGTCCATTAGGAGAGGCCAAGTATATATGGGAGTCTAAGTGCGAGTATGACAGATCATGGGTCCGATTCCAATTTTTCTCCAAGGAGTTTGAGACTCTACAGAACACAGAAGATCTCCAAACCATATGGCAATGTGCAGGGCTAGCCAAATACTTTGAAGCACCACTACCTAAACCAGATCTCCTCCGATGCTATTATTTGGTCTCCACATTACAAGCTAACGAAGAAAAGGACAAACCAGGAACATTCGTACTTCCTTCCTTGCTAGGCAACAACGAGTTGAAAAGGTTTGAACTTACACTGGAATTGGTGAGCGCTGCTTTGAATATGCACGGTACACATGTACCTTCTGAGAAGGATGCTCTCATTCCTACTAACATGAAGGATCGGAAACTACTGAAGCTGAAAGATATGGCAGCACTCACACCAAATGTATCCATCCCTCTTCGTATGTGCATGCAGCATTTTGCTTTCCCTGGTCAAGACTGCTTCACACAACCGCACAAAAGAATCTGGTTCGCTCTTTACTTGGCTGAGACAGGTGTGTTACCAATTAAGCTTCCTGTATGGATTGTGGAGCAGTTGTATGAAGCAAATAAAAGGTCATCCAGGAAACTAGTGGTGAATGGTTGTTGTGCAATCACGCGCATTATATACAGATGATTGGCATATGATGTACCCATTGAGCGTGCTCTAACTTGGGCACAACTACAAATGTTTAAGAGACTCAAAACTTCCACACATCAATCCAAGCGCATGAGGGGCTCAATTCCTTGTGTCCAGACACGTGAAGTTCTGACTACTCCAGAAGTCTTGCCACGAGGGGAGGCCACTGTACCTCCCTTTACCATTAGAATACCCAGGTCTGGATCTGAAACTACAACACAAGCTGCCCCTTCGGCTCCTCCTGCTCCATCCGAATTTGAATTTGCTACAACTGGAGATGCTGAAGGGATGGGTCCCCTTGACTTCGAAGCATTCTTACAAAGTACACAACTCTCTGATGTAGAGTTTTATTTAGATACAAAAGAACAGGGCACATCTTCACAAAGAAGGAGAAAATCCACAGAAGGTCGCCATGTACATTGGGGTGATGATCAGCAAGGTCAACAACAAGGACACCTAGAAGAAGAAGGAGCAAACGAAGAGGAGACCACTGAAGCCCCCGCTTATACAGCAGAACTCCGAAGGCTATATCAAATCATGGAATGAGTGCGATCGCAACAATTGCTCACTGAACAGAGCAGTAGGGTACTCATGGCTCAGCTTTTGGAAGAAGCATGAGTTGACTCAGAATACAGTGAAGGTCTCTTATTGATGGCAGAAACCTATGGGGTAGTAGAAGCAGTTCGAACCACGATTCAAAGGTCTCCAGTTCAATATGATCCACGAAGATTCCAAACACGACCGCGGTCAGGCAAAAACATCTAGATCCCCGTTACGAGAGCAGAAGGGCCTATTATTAAATCAGAACCCATTAAGACAACCTCCCAAGCAGCTGTAACTTCTGGCCAAGAGCACTCAGTCACCCATGATGAATCAACCGAGCCACTACCACCCACACCCCCACCATCGCCTCCTAGAACAGAAGCCGTGGAGATCACCTCGACCACTCAACCCACCGAACAAACCTTCATCTTCCGTACTCCCACCTCTAGTTCAACTCGATTCTCCACCTGTGAAAACCCAATCTATGAAGCTACCACCATCACTACACAATCCACCGAATCGCTCATAGAACCTGCCCTAGGACATCCATCCCCCATGCCCTCAGCCATAGGCCATCCCGATTCTAGATCCATATTCTTGGGATTCCCTGCTACCACGCCACCTTTTATGGCCTCCCTGCCTTCACAATCTCACCTCCCAAACCCCATCCCTCCAATTCTCCAACCCTTCCACGCCTTTCTTTCAAGAACATTTCAACCCCGGTCTCAATCATTTCCTCTATTTTCAGTTCCCCCACCCTCTTCTCACTTATTCACCACTTTCACACACACACCTACATTCCAATGTATATGGTAGATACCACACTCGCATCCACTCTTGAAAGCATGGACATTTCAACACCCACGGCACCTCCCCCTCCCCCCACGCTTCCACCTCCTCCCATTCCCCCTCCACCAATTTCACCCACACACACGTCTTCAATAGACACATCATTCACTCTTCCCCTTCCCCAATTCCCTTCCCATGCATCTTCCATTGTACACACCACACCCTCATCCATAGGCAATGCATTGGACACTATGCTCACATGTATATCACAGTTAAGGACAGAGTACAATCAGCTCGAGCAACATAATGTACGACTGCAAGAGCACTCGGAGATGCTACAACATCGTCTTGCTGCAGTAGAAGAGGAGAATGCTCGCCTCCATACACAATTCCACACTTTACAAGAGGCTCATAGCATATTAGAAGTACAGTTACAGAACACTAACCAGGAAGCAATACAAATGGTAGAAGGTCATCTACAGACACAGATAGAACGCAATTCAAAGCTTCAGCGGAATATGGCCCTACTCAAGCGACACCTTGCAACAGCTCATGAAGAGAATCCTTATTGTTGCAACCTATGAGTGCCATTCCAAATTCTGGAGCAAGCTTCGAACAAATTCGGACTAGTTTTGGCTCTTCCGTAGTACTAAGATTTACCACTTCCAAAGCATCTTCTTCTACTTGTATCTTCCCATTCTCCATGGGGTCTTTTATCACTAGATTGACACTATCGTCGTCTTTTAGTTCCAAGGGTTCTGTATAGACTGCTGCCACCATATTGTCTCATCCTAGGCTAATGACCGAATTCACATCGACCACTTCGAAAGATAGCAAATCTGGATTTGCTTCTAAGAACTATTGTTCCTCATCGTCCTTGAACCCTTCCAACATATGCGGGGTTTTGCTAGGATTGGTTTATGTTCAGGAAGACAATGTTGCTCTTCTTCTAATGGAACAAAAAATTTTGTCTGTCCTCTATGGAATGTAATTGTCTTTTTGTCCCAGTTCTCCCGAACGTTAGCATTTCATAACCACAGACTGTCCAACAACAAGTTATAATCTAAATTATGTCCCTTTAATTCTAGCACAACAAATGTAATGTTGAACAAGACCTCCAAAATACGGATAGGGATGTCCTTAACTAGCCCCACTGGTTGCACCCGTGATTGATCCGCCATCCGAACAAAGAAGGGAGCTAGGTCTATTATGTTCTAGCCCATTTTCTTACATGTGGTGGTAGATGTGATGTTAATGTTGGACCCACGATCAATCAAAACCTTTGGAATGGCTTTATTTTTATACCACACTGTGATCGTAGGGACCGCATAGTCTATGATCCTGTTAGGCACATTCCTTACCATTGGGATCGAGGGTTCTGGGATCAGAGAAGGTGAATATTTTTCCTATAGTTGTCATAATAAACGCTTCCAAAAAGCTAGGACCAGCTCCAGTAAGGCTCCTAATGAAAAGGTCACCACATTAGCCATGGGTGCCTTGAGCTTAGCTTCTTGTTTTTGCTAATCATACTCTTTGGCTCCTCACATTCCCATTGTCTATGGCCATATTGCTAACAGAACTGACATTGAACTGATCAATTACCTGAAGTTCCTAGCCTAGGTTGTTGAAACTTTTGACCTCTGTCGAATCCTTGCCTATTTTGCCGAAAACCATGTCGCAGCTCCAGAAATTGTTGTGAATTGAGACACTGGGATGGTTCTGAAAATCTAACGTTTTGACTATCCTGCCATTTCCCGAAGGAGACTTGGGGTTTATATCCGGCTGCATTCCCTTTCCACAAATGTACATCCACTAGTGCAGTAGCGATGGGTGTGTTTCTTTCATTAAAATAGCATTTCTCTAAGCTGTGATTAGTCTTGTTGAAAATTGGGCAAAATAACTAGTTCAGCGCACAATCGGACGTGATATGGCCCGCATTTGTGCACCATAAACAATACAATTGGTTCTCTAGAGTCGTACCTTTCTTCATCACCAATTAGTCTTCTTAGAGCTCAGTTGGAAAATTGCATTTTTCAATCCATCCTTGTAGCTAAGTCAATGATTTGATCAAGTGTGCATGATTGGTCCAATATGTACATATAAATCATCTCTTTGATAGGTGGTTGAAGTCTGTCGCCAAAAAATTATGTTAACATTTCTTTGAAAGGACATTTGTCTATCGAGAACTACTGCATCATGGATCCGAAATCTGATGCATATTGCTCGACTGTTCCTTTCTACGTCATATACTGGAGTGAAGAATATAGCTCTCAAAATGCTCTTAGCAGTCCAAAATCCTTCTAAGAAAGCTTATTTCAACTCAGTATAAGTTGAAAAATAATCTAAAGGGTACTCAATAAGCCATTTCACTGCATCACCAACCAGTGTGGCTTGAAATACCTAGAACTTATGCATATCATCATGTAAGTTACGATGATCACATATATACTGATTTTCGAATGCGTATGCATGCACATCCGGGTCCTCGTCCACTCATCCATGGAAATGAGTATAATTTAGCCCTCGCAATTGGTGTCTATTTTCCATCAAATTTCCAAGCGATTGTAAGGTACCGATTTGAGTCAAAGGTACTAGGGCTAACTGTAAATCTAGCCAGGGGTTCGCTGTCGCCACTTTGGCCTACTTCAATAGGGTAATTTTCTTCCTAGAGGTGGCTCTACTGGTCCGTTCCACTAAATTCCCCTTGCCTTAATACTTTGGTTAGCTTGCCATCCCTCCACTCAAAGCGCAAGTCCTTCAAAAGCTTGGGTGGTAAAACTCCGATTTCCACCCAATATTGCACTTCCTCTGGAATGGTAATTACATCTTTAAGAGGAATATCTTCAAGTTTCAATGTTGCTAGGGTGTGTTGCACAAATTTGTCTAAATAATTATGATGATAGGTCTTTTTCAAGTACGCCTTGCCACTTTGTACTGGCATCAATCCACTTTGTGTTGTGTTTTGTTACCCCATCCCATCGTGATCGCCATAATGTTTGGGCATTACAGTTCAAAGCAATCTTACAATACCTAGATTATAGGTTTGAGAATGGGGATTTATGAGTACAACAATATTCATAAACATGTGTTTTTGTTCCTTATAGTTAATTCAAATACCCATTATACATCACAATCCTTCACACCAACATAGATTAGAAAAATTCATAACACCGCAACATAAAGTGGAATCTTTGATTATAGAATGAGTATAGCACAACAATACAACATCTTCTTACAAATGATTCCTTTGGATTCTACAAACTTCACTTGTATCCACACTTTGTGTAGTTTCATTCTTCAGACTCATCACTTCTGAATTTGTTTACTGTACTCGACATCACCATACTTCTTCGTAATCAATATGCACCGTTCTGAACTTTCGGAATACAAAAATTCACTGAAATCACACTTCTCCGAAAACTCTTAGTATCTCCATAAATTCATGTCCCATTACATTAGAATGATATTTTACAAAGAAAGTGGTCATTCATATCGGCTGCTAACACTTTCAAGGGGAAGTAAATATCACATTACACTATGGGTGGAGACACCCCCTTAAATTTCTATGGGCATGTGTTCCACATGGCATTATATGAGTGCAATTCCTTATTGAAATGAGTAAGTTAGAGGAAGTGTCGATATTGAGACTTTCACGTATAGAATTGCTTGCCGGTTGGGTGGAGATTGAGAGCTTCTTCTCTGTGTGTCATAGAGCTTAGAAAAGAACATGGTAATGCAATATTTTATTACACACACACACACACATATATATATATATATATATATATATATATATATATACACACACACACACACACACATATATATATATATATATATATATATATATATATATATATATATATATATATATATATATATATATAAAGTAAGATTTTAGTATTTCGATTAGTCTATATATAGATATATACATAAGAAAGGTAGGGTTTAAGGATTTTGTATGTCTACATACATAGATATGTATAGAATTAGGGTTTTACGATTTAGAATAGTACATATAAATAAATAACTAGGATTTATATATCTACATACATGCATAGATATAGCATTAGGACTTCAGGATATACATACATCAATAAATAGAGAATTACGATTGATGGCTTTTATATGTCTCCATAAATACATAGTTATAGAGATAGGGTTTTAGCATTTAGATTACTATTGTAGATGGTTGTGGGTTGGTCTTAAGGGAAAGTGAGGATTGTTCAAGAGTGATAATAAATATTACCAATGCACCCACAAACAAGTAGAATGAAGCTCATAGAGAAGTGAAAATATGTTGACAGGGTAAAGACAGGAAGGAGTTGATTGCATGAACTAATTGAGTACAACCAAAAAGAAGTTAATTATATGAACTAAATGAGTACAACCTAGGATGGGAAGGCATTGAGATACTCTCTCAATATGCGAATGTGGGTAATGATCCATAGGAGTACCAACTCCTTACCACACTCTTTAGAGAAGCTCCTTGCACCACTTCTTCCTAGTGCAAGAGTTGCATAGTTATGATTCCTAACGGATAGTACAAATTCTACTACAGAATGAAGAGTTGATGATCATCTATCTATGGAGATATATTCCTACATTGTGCCATCTTTGTTTGTATATAGAAGATGAAAAGATGCACTTGTTGAAGTCATCGATGGGTTTGCCTTGCTCTTCCATCATGATAAATTAGAGAGAACCCAATGTAAGATCTTGATACATGGAAATTTAGGAGAAGAGATTGGAGAACTTTCATTGCACAAGAGAGAGAGAGAGAGGTGAGATTTGCTTGGATATGCTCTTGGGGAAGCATGCACTTGGTATAAGGAGGTACTCTAAAGAGGGATAGAAAGGGAGGGAGGGAGAGAGAGAGAGATAGATATTGCATGGACAGAGGATAGGAGAGGTAGAGGAATACTTAAGAGGGAGACATCGGATGTCTATAGCGTAGCTAGAATGCTTACTTTGCATAGGTTGGAGGGTGAGTCGTGGAGCAAGGGTATACCAAAAAATTTTGTGGGGGTGCTTCTTTTCCCTCCTTTGCTCAATCTTATGAAAGGCATGAGTGTGGCTTCTATAGGTGCCCACCAATGGAGGGTCTTATCTCCCAGAGAGCCAACATTAATATATATATATATATATATATATATATATATATATATATATATATATATATATATATATATATATATATATATATATATATATATATATATATATATATATATATATATATATATATATATATATGTGTGTGTGTGTGTGTGTGTGTGTGTGTGTATATATATATATATATATATATATATATATGTGTGTGTGTGTGTGTGTGTGTGTGTGTGTGTGTGTGTGTGTATGTGTGTGTGTATCAAGGAGGGGGATTGAAGTTGCCAAGGAAGGGGGGACTAGTAGGGGATGTGCTAGGGGTTAGCATGATTCTGTGGAAGGTTGACTACGGGGCAAGACAAGCTCGAAGACTCTGGTACTTGTTCCGATATCAAGCTCAACACGTGATGATCCGGGATGACACGTATCAGTTTTTCATTTCTTTGACATGTATAGTGGCCATGTCAATATATGTTAGGGATACTTACTTGAGCTTTACTAGATTTATCGATCGAAAGATGGAACATTTGTGTTCTTGCCAGCTCACTCATTCGCAGACATTAGGTTTTTCCTTTCATACTATTCTTTATATATTGCACTTGTTGTGGTGTTGCTTGTAGGTCATTCTTATACATTCCTTTTATGTAATAGAAGAAGAAGAAGAAACTCATGCTTCCTTGCCTAAAGTTGTGCGTGTCTCAGCTATGTTCCTTATCTCCTTCCTCATGACATGGTATCAGAGCTAGTGAGGTTTCAAAGAGCTTGTGGAGAAGGCCGGCGGTGAAGAGTACACGACAAAGCATGGAGAAATCACGATTCACAAACGACCTCAGATTGCCATGTAAAACTGGCGTGAGGGTAGAAGTTCTTTGGGGTCATGCAAGTTTGGGGTCCTACAAAGACCACATCTATGGGTGGTTGCAGGTTCTATGTTACCTTCATTGAGGACCATACATGAACAGTATGGGTATATTTCATGAAAGAGAAGAGTGAGCTGGCCACTCACTTCCAGAATTTAAGGCCATGGTAGAAAAGAAGACAGGAAAGTATATTGAGACATTAAGGTCTAATCGAGGAGGTGAATACATGTCAGATGAGTTCAACAAATTTCTTAAAAATCATGGAATTCGATGTCAGTTTTCATGCAAGTACACACCACAATAGAATGGTGTAGCTGAATGCAAAAATAGACATATTGCAAAAATTGCAAGAGCTTTGATGACTGAGAAGAATATGCTTCATTTTTATTGGCCAGAAGCTGTGCATACTACTGTATACATCATGAACAGAACTCCGAATGTTGTTGTACATCAAGTTACACCTGAAGAGAAGTTTACAAGTAAAAAGCCAAACTTATCACATATGAGGGTATTTGGCTGTATTGCATATGTACATGTTCAGATGAGTTGAGAACAAAGCTTGATACAAAAGTAGAAAAATGTATCTTCATTGGGTACTCCCTTGAGCAAAAGGGTTATAAATGTTATAACCCACTCACACTATAAGTGAAGGTTAGGAAAGATGTGGTATTTGACGAAATGTCAAGCTTCTATCCAGATGCCAAAGAAGGACTGAATCTTGAACCAAATGACAAAGAAAATGCTGAAAAATCAAGTGTAAATTCTCAAGTTTTGAGTGGACCAAATGCATCACCAAGCAATAGTTTCAACTCAAATCCGTGGAGTGGAAGATTTCATGGAAATTTTATCCTAGCAAGTTCATCAAATACATCCAACAAAGGTAAAGAAAAGCCTTTTGCTGGTAGTAAAACATGTGCAAGTTTTCAAGATGTTGATGGAGATTCAAGCGGTTCAAAAAAGAGCTTGATGTGGAACTTGGATTGCCCTCTGTGAAGACTCCTGGAGTTAGAAAGGCACATGCAAATGATACAAGGAGAAGTGACCGGGGACCAAGAAGATCTGGGAGGATGTGAAATTCAGTGCAATGATTGACATATGACAGTTATATGGCTCATCATTCTTCCTACATGACCAAGGTAATACAAGATGCTGAACCTTCTTGTTTTGAAGATGCAATTGGAAATTTAGATTGCGAGAAAGTAATGGATGAGGAGATGGATGCACTTTATGGAAACAAAACATGGAAGCTAGTTCCATTCCCACAAGGTGAAAAAAACCCATAGGCTGCAAGTGGGTTTACAAGGTAAAGCACAATGTTGATGGCTGCATAAGCAGGTACAAAACGATTGGTAGCAAAAGGATATGCACAAACATATGGCATTGATTATGAGGAAACATTCAGCCCTGTAGCTAAAATGTCTACTATCAGAACACTTGTTGCATTAGCTACAACAAAAGGATGGACTTTACATCAGATGGATGTGAAGAATGCTTTCCTACATGGTGAGTTACAAGAAGAAGTATATGTGGACCAACCACAAGGATATGAAGATTCAAAGCACCCAGAATATATCTCCAGGTCGCAAAAGGCTTTGTATGGGCTTAAGCAAGCTCCTTGTGCTTGGCATGCAAGGATTGATGACTACTTAACCACCATTGGGTTTTCTATGTGTGATGGCGATCATTCACTATATGCAAGGAAGGATGATGAGGGCATCACGATTGTGGCTATTTATGTTGATGACTTGATTGTAGGTGGTGATAATGAAGAAAGCTTTAAAGAGGTAAAACAAATTCTTATGCAAGAATTTGATATGAAAGATCTTGGTGTGTTGTGCTACTTCTTGGGCATTGAGTTTATACATAGAGAAACATGTATATGGATGTCACAAAGGGAATATGCCTTGAGTATGCTGCAAAAGTATGGTATGGCTGATTGTAAGCCAATTTCTATACCAATAGATTAGAATTTGAAGTTGGATACTACATCAGGTGAAGCATTGGAAAATGCTACTATGTACAGGAAAATTGTGGGGAGCTTGATATATCTCACGACTACAAGGCCTGATCTAAGCTACACTATTGGACTTGAAATTCAAGTTATGCAGGTTTGAAGGAAGCCACATTTGGATGCTTTGAGGCACACTCTACATATGTGAGTGCTACTTTGGATTATGTATTGTGTTACGAAGCTCATATAGATTTGCAGGTTCATGGATACATCGATGCAGATTGGGTTGGTAGCATTCTAGATAGAAGATCTACTAGTGGTTCTCTATTCTCATTTGGGAGTGCAACTATTACATGGAGCAGTAAGAAGCAACCCAGTGTTGCTTTGTCAAGTACAGAGGCTGAGTATAAAGGTGTTGCAATGGCAGCATGTGAGGCATCATGGCTAGAAATGCTACTTGTAGATTTAGGTGCGGAAGTGCAAAATCCTATCACCATCTATTGTGATAATCTTAGCAGCATATAGTTAGCACGAAATCTTGTTTTCCATGCTAGAACAAAGCATATCAAGGTATATTATCACTTCATCAAAGAGAAGGTATTAGCAGGTGATATTGATCTTGTCTATGTGAGAACAGATGAGCAGCTTGCTGATATTTTCAGTAAAGCACTTGGAGTAGAGAAGTTGAAGAAGTTTTGGAAGATGCTTGGATTATAGAATATGATGTTGAGCTTGAGGGGGAGTCTTGAGATATCAAGCTCAACATGTTATTATCCAGGATGACACGTATCAGTTTTTCATTTCTCTGACATGTATAGTGGTCACATCGATATATGTTAGGGATACTTCATTGAGCTTTACTAGATCTATCTACGAAGAGTGATGGAACATTTTTGTTCCTACCAACTCACTCATTCGCGGACATTAGGTTTTTCCTTATGTAATGTTCTTTGTATATTGCACTTGTTGTAGTGTTGCTTTTAGGTCATTCTTGTACATTCCTTTTATGTAATAGAAGAATAAGAAGAAAATCTTTCTTCCTTGCCTCAACCTGTCTGTGTGTGTGTGTGAGAGAGAGACAGAGAGAGAGATCTCTTCCTTATCTCCTTCCTCATGACAATATGGTGAACTATGTAGCGAGTTCGGAAACATAGAAGTTTGTACATTGAGGTGAAACATTTCGAAGAGCTAAGACTTTTGAAGAAAAGCTCAAAGGCTTGATGCATCTAGTGCCACTCAGAAACTCTGGAAGTCTACTGCCCAAAGTCTCAAGTCCAAGGATCGAAAGTATAGAAGATGAAAACTTAGGAAGAACAAAATGTTGGAAGACCAAAACTTCAGAAGAATGAAAGTCTGGATCTTATTTGCTCATGCTTTTTAAGAACACAAGAATAAGATGATATTAAAAAATTAATGCTATGTCTTTTCATAGAAAACTGAAGTTTTTGTCTACAAAACAAATCACAAACTAATGTTAAGATCTCTTGGGAAAAATGTAGTTTTTTTCCATGACGCATCTACAGTCGGTTAAGCAAAATATGTGTTTTTTTTACATGTGAGAGTTAGGCAAGGTAATTTTTGAGCTATGAGATGTTGACCAAGGGAAGAGGGTGACCATGGAGAGTGCTTAGCCTTTCTACTCCCTTGCTCAAGATTGTAACAACCTTGTAGATCCCTTCCCACAATGGATTGAAATTCCCCTTATATTGTGCTTCTTTCATAGCTATAGAGCAACACCACAGATAAATCTTGCACTTTAGATAGCCACAACATTCTATCATGAGTGTGTTTCCTTCTGCCTTGTGTTTCTTCCAAAGGGGCTCTTGCTTCTTCACGAATTTCTTCTAGCCCATGGAGAGAGATTAGGTGGGTGATAAGGGATGCACTACAATTCATCATCTCGTTTAGGCTTTTTTTTCCTTTCTTGTTGATCTCATCAAGAACTCAAGTGGAGCTATTCGATTGATGACATATACCAAGTGAAAAGGGGTATGTCTAGTGATAGCCTTCTAAGTTTTCTAGTAGGCCCATATAATGCCTTTGTAGGATATTCCCCATGTTATGGGGTCCAAAACACATTCTTTCCTTAGTAATCTAATTATTAGAGTTTTATTGGTGTTTCCACCCTCGTTGTTGGCACAAGGGTAGTACGCATAAGACTTCCTATGGAGGATCTTATATGTGAGGTACAATTCTTTCAATACCTTGTTCACAACATGAGTGCTTTGATATGTGGTAACCTCAATAGGGCAGCCATATTGAGCAAACACATATTCAAACAGAAACTCTGCCATTGCAGTAGTAGAGCAATCTTGAGTTGCTTGAACCTCAACCCACTTGATAGAGTATTCAATGGCTAACAATAGGTATTTCTTACATCCACGGCATGTTAATTGATAGATTATACCTACAAATTTTATTCATCAATGCTCAAAGGGTTTTCATTCAATCAAGATGGTGAGATATTTATGGTTCTTGCATGTTCAATGAGGTCCACACATCTAGCATGCATCACATCTTTTGGTCCAACTATTGTCTTCTTTGAAGAGTCTTTTCGAGCATAGAGCAAAGTCTAGGATGTTCTCAACCATGATATTCTCCATGAGGGTGGCCAAATCTAGCTCCTACATGAGCTTCCTCTAGTACTACCTGAGTTTCTTTTGGGAGGAGACACTTTCCAAGTGTTCCATCATAGTCTTCTTTGTAGAGCTTTCTTGTAGTTCCTATATTTCAATATTGATCTTCTTTTTTTGAGGGGGTGCAATCAACAAGAAACATTTTAGAGATCAAGAGATTATATATTTCCTAGTACCAAGAAGGACAACTTTCATTGATGAAGAGTGATGCATTTCGAAACTTGTATGTAGTTCCCTATATCTTTTCCTAGGGTAATGTGTGAGATCAACAATGACATGGTGTCATCCTGGTCTTAGCATAATCCGAAAGTTAAATCCTTAGAACAACAAGAGCCATCACTAGAACCGCCTATTGACATAGGTGTTTATTGTCCTTTGGAGTTTTCATCTCCAATCATCATGGCATTAAAGATTAGCAACTTAAACACCTTTAATTTGTCAATTTGAGAAGTATACTAAGACCAGAGTCCCTTCTTTATCAATGGTATCCAAGATTTATCAAGAAAATCAACTTCAACAGAGAATTTCATGAAAACATTATTTGAAATATTAGGGTTTTGCATATCTTGAGCTAGAAATAAGCTTTTAGACTTGTGCCTAAATTGTGCCATTTTTCATTTAGATTAGAAATATGAAATCAAAACTTAATTTCAATATCTGTATCACCAAGAGAAGACAATTTAGATTATGAAGAAATGCACACAGTCAACTTCTTCAGTAAGTATGTTCATAATGAAGATAGAAAATGAAAGAATGAACCTCTATTCTCATGATTTACTTGGGGAACAGCTGATTAGCAAGACAAATCCAAGGTAAACACTTAAAATTTCATCAACAAGTCACCATAGAAGCGAAATGATGAGATGATGAAGGAAGGATAAGAGCTCTCAAGTTCTTATTCAAGTCTTCTCCTACAAAATCAAAAATCTCCCAAAAATAAGTCAGCTTCGGTATACGTGTGCAACCAAATCATTACTCTTTCTTTCTATAATATTCAAATCATTGATGATTTCAAAAAGTGTTTTTCTCCATTGTACTGCTACCATAGGTTTGTCAATCACATCCTTCTTTATATATTCTCTGTAGCCTCCTTCATATGTTGATAATCTAGAAGTCATGACAAGAGATAATTTTCCAAAAACTCAAATGCATCTTCAAAAATATGTACATAATGATTTCCCATAAACATGACTCTACTGTAATAAGCCATTAGGCATATCTGATCTAGAGTTTCACTTAAGTCAAAAAGAAGTGCTTCTAATGATGAATTAAATCCCATATAATTAAGGGTTCTTATATCAGTATCAGTAAGTGTTTCTATACAAGACATGATGTCTCAAAATTCTACTTAATAATATACAAGCTGGGTCATTTACATCTTTCAAATTCTCTATCAAGGCTTTTGAAATGGTGAGTGTATAGGTTTTTGTTGTCCAAGCTCCTTTCTTTGGTCCTTCTATCTCAGGAAAATTCAGCCATCTTGCTAGAATTCAACCTTCATTCCTTCTTTTCCAAAACATTGTCCATTCCCACCTTCTGGCTATTGGACAATAAGTTGGCTTCATTTTTAGCTTTATTGGTGCTTCCTTCCATATTCTACTGCATTCCTTATTCTAATCCAACCATTTATTCCTCCATTCTTGATTGGCTCTTTGAAATAATTCTTTTGTGACAATTAAATCCTCATCATATTCAAAATATTCATTTGGTGGTATTCCTATTCTGGAAGTCTGATAATTTTTTATACTTTCTAATATCATACAAAAGGTATCCCTAATCCATCTGCTGCCCAATGATGTTGATCAAGATTGACTCCATTTTCTAAAGCAAATTTGATAATATGGTCTTCATACTGATCATGAATCTTTTTAATATATTTCATCCTGCCTTCCTTATCTATGAGCAATTGTTGTACAAACGCATCTGACTCTTCATCCATCTTCTCCATAGACCTTAAGTATCCTTCACCTACTTCATGCACAGGAGAAGATATCATCACTGTATCTTGTATTCCTTCTTGTGCTTCTTCTTGTATAGAAACTTCTTTGACATGTATCATTTCCTTTCTCTTCCATTATTCAATTTCTCTCATTAATTTATTCTTCTATTCTTCCCATATTTCTTTTTCCTTTTCTACCTTTTCATTGACACTTTTATATCCTCGCATAGCAGTAGTTGCATGTGCATTAGCTTGTCTTTTCTAAATCTGCATCTTTTAAATCGTCTTCGATTTTTACTAATTGCAACTTCAATCACTCCACTTCTTCCTGCTTGGCACCTAAATCATGTGTTTCTATTTTCATTTGCCTTTCTTCCATGAGGAGTCTATTGATTTCCTCATTGGATTTGGTAATAAACTAATATGAAGTTTGTAAGACTTTTTTCTTGGATTCTAATCTTCTGATATCCTCCCCCATTTTCATTGATGGTCTCAATTTCTTTAGTACATTTTTCCTCCAAAAATCCTATTCTGTTTCTGTTTTGTACCACTTTTGTCTCTAATGCAATTGCTCTCTCTAGATATTTCTCACTTCTCAATCGTTGTTTCTTGAGATCCTCCTCCAACTGATGCTTCTCTTTTGTATATTCTTCTATGATTTTATGACCTTTAACAAATTATGACTCTGCAGCTATACTTGACATAATAATATTTCTACTTGAAGGTCCGAGATCCTCAATATTCCTCATTATTATTTCACACAACCCCTTGATATCCTTGGGAATCCTTTCTATACATGTAGTATGATTGGACTGCTTTACTTCAAGCTATTCATTATCTTGATTGTCCGTTTCATTTCTTATTGACTCACAATCTTCTTACTCAACTCCTTTTACTTCAGCAATCTGTTTCAGTTCATTCTGAGACTCTTCTTCTTTTTTATCGGTTTCTGATTGTTCCTCTTCATGATCATTTTTTTGTTCTTCTTCTTCCTAAGTATGTAACTCGTGAATTTCTTCATCCATGCCTAAATATACTACTCCCCTTTGGATGTCATCAAGAATTTCTTGAATTTCTACCTTATTATCACTTTTGCACTTTTTGAAGTTGGTTCCTCCTCTTGTGTCTTTGCTCCCCCAACCTTGAATTCCAATTCCTTAGATTCTATCACTTCCTGCATGATATGACTCATTTCCCCAACTACCTTTTCTTTTATCAAAGAAATATCTGTGTTTTCTTCCTTTTTAGAAGTGCCAATCTCTGTTTCAAGATCTTTTTTACTATTCTGACATCCTTTAGCCACATATCACAATCCCAATTTCCTTAAAAATGGTATTTATATTCTTTGAAGAGTCTTCTTTCTCAATTGGCATCTCCTTCTCCAATTCCTTTGTAGTTAATACTTGAATCTATCATGTCTTTATAGGGGTACTTAGTAGTGAAAGATGCAGGCTTCTCAGGTGAAATCCTTCAATATCAGTGTCTGTTTCTGAATCAGACCTTTCTTTAGTGTATTCTTTCACTTCTTTTGAACATTCTACTACTGTTGTAGGAATTTCCTATTTGTCCTGTGTTTCAACTTCATAGATCAAAGTTGATCCTCCAGCCTAACTCTAGTAATCCTTGCTTTTCTGCAAAAGTCCTTTTTGTTTTGATTCCCTAACCTTTCTTTTTCTTTTAGATTCCTTCTTTGGTCTTCTTATGGTTGCCACCAGAGTAGTTCTTGTCTCAAGAGGTCCCTGTAATTCCTTGAAGTAGGATAGTAGTGTAGTTTCTTTCTTTATAAACACAACTTCAATCTCCACATTCATCATTTCATCATGAATCTCTTCATAGTGTTCTATCTCTGCTTCAGTCCAATCAATAGCTTTTTCTGAAAAATCCTCCAAAATCTTTTGATACTAAGCTTCATATGGTCCTCTCCTATCACCATCTTGCATTAAATATGAATATAAATTTTCTATACTTGTTTGAGGATGTTGCAGAGCTAAAGAAAGCACAAAGCAGAGAAAAAGACGGGCCCCAAAATTTTTCCGATTTGGACATCATACTTTTGTATCATAATCATTCTTGTACTATATTTTCCGTTGTAAATGCACTAGAGGAGTCCTCTAGATGCATCCCCACAGAAGATTAGAGATTTACCCATGTAAAATAGTAGGAAATTAGCCTTTTAGTGAATAAAGTGCCGGTCTCTTGTGTGAAAGGACCATTTTTAGGGCACTAGTATATAAGTCAAATGTGACTCTTTGTAAAGAACTTTTTGCCATTGTGAGAATAGAGAGCATAGAAATTCGAATTTGTGTCTTCTTCACTCTGTAGCTTCTTCTTTGTGAGCTTGTATGCATGTGTATTGCTTGGAAAGAGTGCTTGGGTGTGTTGTCTATCCATGAAAGTGTTTATTTGCTGTAGGTAAGGTGTGTGCGAAGTGTAGGAAGTGCTGAAGTGTAGGAAGGTATTCCCGCGACTCAGTATTTTGCTCATAACTTGAAGTACGAGCGTCGGAATTGAGTGAAACCACTGCCATTGGATGCGTCTTCTAGAGAGCTTCGAAACGCATATGCTATTCGCTATATTTGGAGTTCGGAGCTGGGAGAAAAGTCCAAAATACTGACGGCTGCTGCACCAAGTATCGTTTCGCCATGACCAACAGTTGAAGCTTGCTTGGATAAGTATTTACCTTATTTACACTCTCTGAGTAGTTCCTTTGCATTGATCATTACATGATTGCATGTCCTCATACACTCGGCTAGGTTTGTATACTCCTTGGATTGATAATTAAAAGTGTGTATCCCCACTATATGCACTTGAGAGGGGATTGAGGTATAGTCTCTTTCTCCGCAAGTCCCTAAGTTGGTGCTTAGGTCAACACACTTTTTGGCGCCGTTGCCGGGGAGTGACGAATCAAACCAAGGCACTCGTGTGATGGTAAGTAGCTTTTTGCATTGAAGTAAGTGGAGGAGTGGAAATTTTCTCTTCTTTGGTAAGTCATTTTCAGCCGCACTTGCTACTTCTCATTCTTGGAGTGTGTGTAGTAAGTTGTTAGTTTAGGGAAGTGAGTAGTAGGAGGAGAGTAGGAAGAGTGAGGGAGTAGATTAGAGTAGCTTTCACTTCTTGTCTTGTTGTTTCATTTTCAGTAGATCGAAAAAAAAAACCAAGTATAAAACCCAAAAAGTATCACTTTGCAAGTCACTTGTTTTCTGAGCAAGTATCATGGGACTATCGTCGAGTATCGTGAGCTGTAGTCAGAGATCGTGGACGAAGTGTGGAGCAATCTGAGCTATGTAGAGCTAGTCAGGAGGAGTAGAGGGTTGAGATAGAGTCCTAAGGTAAGCTTTTGTATCCTTCCATCAACCTCATTACATAACTCAAGTCTTTCAGAGTGAAGCGATCTGCGTCAGGTATCATCTGAGATCTATAGGGGGTAAAAGAGGTGATTTGATTGATACAGAGAGTGAGGGGTGGGTAGAAGAGCTTGTGAAACATTTGGGTGCAACCAAACTAAACAAAATCTAGCTAAACTTTGTCAAAAGGGTCAAGTATCGTGTATCTCCTGTGGTCGAGTATCGCGATACTTCACAAGTATCGTGTATCTCCTGTGATCGAGTATCGCGATATTTCCCTAGTATCGTGTATCGTCTGGTCTTCAGCGATCGCGATACCTCTCAGAGATCGTGTATCGTCTGGTCTTTAGAGATCGCGACACTTGATCAGTATCGTGTATCGTTTGGGTCAAGTATCATGTATCGTTTACCAGAGATCGCGATACTTGTTGCCGATCGTGTATCGTCTTCATCGAAGATGGTGTATCGCGTGTGCCAAGTATCGTGATAGTCAAGTATCGTGAGAGATCGCGTATCGTTTGTGCGCAGGTATCGTGTATCGTTTACCAGAGATCGCGATACTTACGAAAGATCGTGTATCGTTTCGTTCAAGTATCGGCGATCGTTGGTCGCGTATCGTTTGGGTTAAGTATCGTGTATCGCTTCTCAGAGATCGCGATACTTACCAAATATCGTGTATCGTCGATCGTTCCAATTCAGAGATCGTGTATCGTCTGCTGCAAGTATCGTGTATCGTCTGTGTTCAAGTATCGAATATCGTCTGGATTGAAGTATCGTGTATCGTTTGGGGCCAGAGATTGTCTATTGTGAATTCTGGAGTTAAGTATCGTAATCTGGAAAAAACATCTTTTTCAGTCATATCCCAGACAAGGTCTTCTAGAAACTCTGACGTGTAGTGAAGAATCCCAGAGGCTAAAAGTTAGCAAAGGCTGATCAGAGTTTAGAAGTGGATGAACCTGAGATTCGGAAGAACCCTAGGAAGCCGAAGAAGTGTAATCTCTTCTGTAGGTAGTGTAGCAGAGCCAAGTAACCGTTCACATCATTCTGAGACCTCCAGTGAGTCAGAGGAAGAAATCCCCATGGCTTCAGAGGATATGCAGAACATAGTACCCATGATTGGCGTGATGTCAATCATTGAGGGAGAGTACAGGACCTCCTTGGAGTATGTGAACACCAACCAAAATGAGATCCCTATTTATTTGGATGGTCTAAACAGATCAGTGGCTAGGTTAAAGAAAGCGTCAGAGGCTTACATAGTGCCTAGACCAGCAGTCAAGTACATAGGAGGATTTTACATGGACAAAAGAGATATCCAATATGTTGTCACAGAACACCCAGAAAACATTAACGAAATTGGTGAAGAAAATAATGCTTCAAACTTAAATGGAGGAGGGAATGAAGAGCAAGTAACTACACCTAGAGGAAGATCCGCAGTTGCAAGGATATGGAGAGGAGATCTGATTCCCCAGGATGACACCTCAATGGATGTATATTTGATCGATGGGATAGAGCATCTTCTTAGAGCACATTCTTCAATTTGGGAAGCTGCTCCTAACCCAGTCACCATCTATGAGTTACAGGATCCTGATTTCCCCACCATTATCACATATCTGGATAAAAATCAGAGAAGATATTGGCCCTTAACAGAAGCGGAAAGAGTTGAGTTGAAATATCAGAACATCCCAGTGTTCCCCCCTAGGGACCAAGCCACTACTTCAAGAAACCCACTTGGAACGTCCCATAATGATTCATACCAACAGTCAGGCCAAACACAACAAACACAACAAACTCAAATCCCAGTCAGACCACATATGCAGTTTGCAATGCCTGCAAATAACCCTAATTACCGACCTCAACCAACTATGGACCCAAGACATGGAATTCATGCTCCAGTCAGACCGCCTGTAGTAAGAGGACCAGGCATACCAATAGGAAGACCAATTTTCCCAGTAATGCCTAGACCACCCGAAGTAGGAAGAAGATTAAGGCCAATTCAAGTGGCCAAATGCATGAGAAATCACTATGATGGCTCTAGTGAACCTTACAATCATATAGCGGAATTTAAACAAGTAATCAGAGCCGAACAGGTAGAAGACTTTTTTATTCAATATGAGTCCTTTGGTCTTACACTGTCAGATACTGCGTTAGCATGGTTTCAGCCATTGGACCCTAATACTTTTCAAAACATGGAGCAGGTATACCAAGAAATGATTGAGGAATTTACTAAATCAGGAATTAAAAACAATTCTTCATCATTGATCCATAGCTTCAAGCAAGTCCCTACCGAATCAGTGAGATTGGCTGCAAGAAGATTCAAGCAATATGTAGACAGATGCCCAGTAGAAGAGAGACCTACACAAAATAAAATGGTGTCATTATTTTTGGAAGGATTGTTGAACGGATCTTTGAGATCATTGGTGTATGTAAAAAGGGTTCAGACTTTGCAAGAATGCATGAAGGAATGCATAGATCTAGAAGACAACCTAGCAGAGGACCTGAAAATACCTCAAGGAAGCTCGAAAAGTGAAGATTCGGCCAGTAATTCATCAATTCCTAAAAACAATGTAGAGGAAATAGCCGATTTGTTAGCGAAGAAGTTGAACGTTCAAGGATAGAGGAACTACCCCAATAACCCTGTAAGAGTACCCATGCTCAGAAGATGTATGCAGTGCGGAGGTGATCATCCTTCTCACTTGTGTACTAGGGGAGTAGTTCCACCACCTGCTTATGCTTATAATAGACCCACTGTCCCAGGACCTCTACAATATTGCAGTGTGGAACAAAAATATACAAATCACAATACAGAAAATTGCCCTTACAATAGGCAAGCGAGACCAGCACAGCCATACATGAGACCTTATGGATACCCTCAGAGAGATCAGGGAGGTGAAGCCTTTAGATATCCCTCTTATCAGCCGTAGGCACCAGTGCCACGACCATATGCTTATCAGGGATACACCCAACCACAGCCAGTACTAGGACAACAACCGCCCCATCCTCAGAACGTTGTCCCAGTCAAGATTGCCCAACCTCAAGAAAACCTAGAGAGAGCAATAGTCCCAGCCACACCTTTGACTAGTAATGAACCATATGACTCGTTTTATGACCCTAGTCCAAGAACATACCCTAATTATGAAAGCTCAATGATGGAATATGGACAACTGTATGAACCATATGCCTATGGCATGGAAGTATCAGATAGTTCATACGAATATGAGCAGGACTATGTGTCATTAACGTACACAGTTCCTAGAGCAACCATACCACCCCGACCCATGAACAGACCGCCTGTACCCAGAGGACCATGTTATAGATGTGGAGGTGATCATTATATCAGAGAATGCACATTGCCAAACCCACCACCACCACAACGAGTCTGGGAAGGCTACTGTAGTGATTGTGGTAAGGAACACCTTTTCAGAGACTGCCCCAAGAATCCCAACAAGGTTACATCTAACGTGCAAGTCAACGTAATAGAAGTAATTGAATCATCAGGGAGTGATAAAGAGTACACAGTACCATTGAAAGCAATAATGAGAGCCAAAGCCAGAGAGACCCCTGATAAAACGGAGGAGAACAACCAAAGTGACGAGGAAAGGGACACACCCATCCCTCAGAGAGTTGAAGACTCAGAAGAGCCGGAGAAAAGTATTGCAAGTAAAAGGTCCCAGAGATGGAAGCACCGAAGAGATAGGATAAAAGAAAAGAAGTTATTACAAAAGAAGGAAAAGGAGGAAAACGAACACAAACCAAAGGAAGAACAGAAGAGGGAAGAAGGAAACAAAAATGAACAGTATAAAAAAGAGGAGGTAGGATCAGTGTTAGCAGATCCTATGCCTGAAGAATTAGCCATGTGGATTCAGGCATACAAGGCACGAGTAAGAGCAGGACCTACCATAGAACAACACGAGAGAGAATATCCAAGAGGCGACTTAGAAAGAGAAAGACTAGAGATTTGCAAGAAATTGATAGAAGTTGCACAACAGACCTTAGAAAAACCTGCATCGCCTGTACCCAATACCCGAATTTCTGAAGGAGAATTCCAAGAGTGTGTAAACATTCATGAAAAGCGTGAAGTAAATAGAACACAGAATGACGAATGTGGTGTTGAGAGAAGGGAAGGATCCATAGTTCCTGAAGTAGAAGGAGAATGGACTAAGGATCTATGGGCACGAGTTCAAGAGGACAAATGGAAGAAAGTGGAAGGAATTGAACCACCCTTTGAGGAATTAGAAGCAGAAAACGAAATAGAGGGTTCAATACCTGAACTAAATTTAGAAGAAATTTTTCCAATGGATGCAAGTGACCAAGGAGAGGAAGATGTAAAGGAACTGCCCAATTACACAGGGGAGTACGAACACAATTCCGAATTGTATCGCATTCCCTCAATGAGGAAACGAGAAACGAACCCATCAGTCCAAACATCTGAGATCATACGCCTTAGAGAGGTAAAAATCCCTTGTACCCTAACATTCGAAGAACTGTTGAAGGTAAAACCACATTTGAAAGAGAAATTAATCAATCAATGGGAAGTCAAGGAGGAAAAGAAAGAGATAGCAGACGAAGTAAACACAATGAGAATTCCAGTGGATAAAGTAGGAGACTTTAGTGAGGGAGATGAAGGAAATACCTGCCTTCCAATTACTTACACGGGTTACACTACCAAAGCCATCCTAGATTCAAGAGCTGGTGTTGGTATTGCTACCAAAGAAATTTGGGAGAAATGGGGAAAACCAGCATTAAGACCAACACGCATGAAAATACAAATGGCAGATGGACATACGGAAAGACCCTTAGGATTGTTGGAGCGAGTAGTCTTCACTACGTGTGGAGTGGAATTCGAACACACTTTAGCAATATGTCACTTCGAAAGGCCAAGCAATTATGAAATGATCCTGGGAAGGCCTTTCATGAGACAGTTAAAGCTCGTACAAGATTGGGGAAAAGACGCGGTATACCTACAACACGCAAGAACCACCACTAGAATAAACCTACATACGTACACTTATCAAGATGTTCCACCTCTACAATGGAATCAAATTCATAAGGAGGAAGACGATCAATCGATTCATAGTGTAGGTTCTAGTGATCAATCTTGGATAAACGAGGACACTCATCTATGGATATGCCAAGCTGCAAAGAAGGAAGAGGAGAGAAGAAAAGGAGGGCAGCAAAAACAAGGAATAGTGAGGTCTGTACAAGATCCAGTTTATATGCCACAAGTATTTCTGGATGAAGAATTTGAACCTCACGGTTGGATGGAAATTCTAGCGACCCTCGATGTCTGTGTAAACGAAGAAGTAGTGACCATGAACGAATGTATCGATGAGGAGGGTTATGATGTTAGCCTGTATATGGTAGTCCTTCAGGAGGCTGAAGAAGGAGAAGTGATCGAGAAAGACTGGAAGGAGGACTACGAGAGCATTGAAATGGAGCCCGAACCAATGGATCTAGGGAATAGTACCAGCAACATAAATATCACCGCCAATGAAAAACACCAGAAACTCACACAGAAGGGGAAATTAGAATTTGAAAGAGAATCAGAAGATGAAGAAAATAAACCTCAAGACCAATTTGAGGTACCAGCTCACTTTAAAAAATATGAAGTGGAGGAGAGAAAAATTGCTATTCAAATGCCGAAAAGAGAAGCACAGCCTGGAATAGCATATGATAATAAGGAACAAACCAAGAAGATAGTTGTAACGGTAGAAGAAGGAGAGGAACGATGTACCTTCATAGGACAGGATGTCTCATTAGAGGAAGAACAAGAGTTAATTCGTCTCATAAGAGAATATCGGAATGTCTTTGCTTGGACCTATAAGGACTTGAAGGGAGTAGATCCATCTATATGTGCGCATAGAATCCCCATGACATCCGAAGCCAAACCTTCTAAACAAAGACCATATACTTACAATGATGTGTATTCAGCCAAAATAAAGGAAGAAATAGACAAGTTACTAGATGCTGGATTCATCTACGAGATTGAGCACACGGAATGGGTGTCACCTTTGGTGGTTGTACCGAAAAAGAATGGAAAGTTAAGAGTGTGCATCAATTTGAAGAAAGTAAATGCCGCGACCATAAGGGATAGTTATCCTTTACCAATCACAGATCATCTCTTGGAAAGGGTGGCAGGAAAGGAAGTCTATAGCTTTCTGGATGGCTTTTCAGGGTATAATCAGGTAGCCATTGCTCCTGAGGACCAACATAAAACAGCGTTCGCAACTGAATGGGGAGTATATGCCTTTAGAGTCATGCCTTTTGGTTTGACTAATGCCCCAGCTACCTTCCAAAGATTGATGTGTCATGTGTTCAAGGAATTTCTGAGAAAAAGTATGGAGGTATACGTGGATGATCTTTGTACTTATTCAGCTATACGATCAGAGCATATCCCTGAACTAGAAAAGATCTTTGCCAAATGTCGGCAATATCGAGTATGCCTTAACCCAGAAAAATGTGTCTTCATGGTTCGACAAGGAAAAATCTTAGGACATATTGTCTCTAAGAATGGGATTTCAACAGATGAAGACAAAATCAAAGTAATTCTGGATTTACCAAGACCTAAGACGGCTAAGGAAGTTCAAGCATTTATGGGACATTGTGGATACTATCGAAGATTCATACATATATACGCCATAATTGCTAGACCTCTTTATGCATTATTGACACAATTTAATTGGACCGAAGAATGTGAAAAAGCCTTCAACGAGTTAAAGAATCGATTGAGTTCAGCACCAATCCTTCGAGTCCCTAACTGGAATAAGTCGTTTCACATTCATGTGGATGCTTCCAAGTTTGCCATTGGCTGCATCTTAGCTCAACCTGCTGACACAGGAAAATTAGACCACCCTATAGCCTATGCTAGTAGACAATTAAATCAAGCAGAACGCAATTATACTACCACGGAGAGAGAAGGCCTAGGTATGGTGTACGCAGTCAAAAAGTTCAGACATTACCTGCTGGCAAACAAATTCAAATTCTTCATTGATCATCAAGCCCTACTGTACCTAGTCAACAAGCCTTGTAATACTGGACGACTAGTACGATGGTTTTTATTGCTAATGGAATTTGATTTTGAGGTAGTAGTCAAGAAAGGAAATACCCACATAAGAGCAGATCACTTATCAAGAATGACCCATGGAGAACCACCCATAGGAGTACCAGATGATCTGCCAGATACGTACCTTTTTAACCTGGAAGTATGTCCTCAATGGGCAGAAAAGTTGATCCCTATACTTACACATGGACCTAAAGATGGGATCACACCAAACCAAACCCAAGACCTCTAGAAGACTAGAAACCTTCATATCATTGCGGGAAGTTTGTATCACCAGGATTCAAGTGGATTATTAATGAGATGCGTGGAAGAAGAGGAACAAGAAATGTGGCTTCAGAAAGCACACATAAACCAATGGAAAACTCATTTGAGTGCAAATGGAACGTGGCAAACACTCAAGAGATTTGGCATATATTGGCCAACCATGCAAAGAGATGCACATAACTATGTGTCAACCTATCAAACCTGTCAAGAACAAATCCCAGATGAGAACTCGACCTTATGCTATTCTACCATAGCACCAAGATGGAGCATGCCTCTGGTAAAGTTCTTGAAAACTCAAGAATACCCCGAAGGAGCTACCTCAGCAAGGAAACGTGCACTTGAAGAACAAAGTAAGGACTATGCCATTATAGGAAAACAACTTTTTAAACGAGGGAAAGATAACCAATTACGAATGTGCATCCACGAAGACGAATATCTTTCTGTTTTAGAAATGGCTCATACAGGAGCTGCAGGAGGACACTTCTCTGCAGATAAAACAGCAAAAATGATCCTCTTTGCTGGAATGTGGTGGCCAACTTTACACCAAGATGCCATAACATATGTACAACGGTGTGATACTTGTCAACGAACGAAATATCCAATTAGAAGAGATGAGATGCCACTTAGACCCATGATGAGTGCTAGAGCTTTCACAAAATGGGGAATAGACTTCATAAGACCTATTAGCCCACCAGCAAAAGGATCCCATGCCGAATATATAATTGTAGCAACAGACTATCTGACCAAATGGGTTGAAGCAAAAGCAACCAAGAAAAATGACGCAAGAACCACAGCCAAGTTCCTCTTTGAGAACATTTTCACTAGATTTGGACTACCAATAGAAATTGTGAGTGATAGAGGTACGCACTTTGTTAATGAAGTTATAGAAGCTTTATTGAATGAATTCTTGGTAATTCATAAAAAATCAGCTCCTTATCACCCACAAGCCAATGGACAAGCCGAAAGTTCGAATAAAATCTTGTGTACAGTTCTCACCAAAATTGTTAACAATGGTAGATCAGATTGGGATAAGCAGTTACATCATGCTTTATGGGCATTTCGAGTAGCCTATAAAACCGCCATAGGCACTACTCCTTTTAACTTAGTGTATGGACAAAATGCTATTTTGCCAATTGATTTCTTAATTCCCACTCTGAAAGTAGCAACTACTTACGAGTGGACAGGACATGAACTATCAGCTCAATTGGATCAAATAGAAAAGCTTCATGAAACTAGGTTACAAGCAGTAGCAGGCATTTATGCTGCTAAACGACGACAGAAAGCCTACTTTGATGCGCACATTAAGGACAAAAATTTGAAGGAAGGAGATTTAGTTTTGGTATACACCTTGAAACAACATGCTAAGAAGTTGCAGAAGAGAGGATATGGTCCATAAATTATTAATCACATATCTACAAGTGGAGCCATTAGCTTAGCAACCTTAGATGGAGACGTGTTACCAAACTACATCAGTGGATGTAGAGTGAAAAAATATCTAGAACCATTAACCGAAGAAACAATGTCTCGATTAATCAAAGGTAAGAATAGACGCATAGAGGAGGAAAGGATACGAGAAGAAGCGAGACAGGAAGCCCTAGAACGAATAAAGAAACGGAAAGAGTGGATGAGAGAGAGAGATGAGAGATATCGATTAGGGGAAGAACTCATCCCAACGGCTAATTTTAGAGCCACTCAAAACCTAGGATCACAGAGAACGCAACCATATTTAAATCTGGGAGCAGGTAAAACGGAGTACCACTTGGTGGATGCTCTCATTGACACAGGAGCAGTTGTAAGCTGCATCAAGCTTTCTTTGACCCAAAAACTCAAGGAGAAAGTACGCCCATCGATGGCCCAATTAATAGGAATAGGAGGAACAATTACTCAATGCATAGGTGAGATCACCTTACCGCTGCATCTTGGCAACAACACTATGGAACAAAAGCTATTAGTGTGTCAGGATCAAGATTTACTTGAAGAGGTAGTGTTAGGTCAAGACTGGATTTACGAATATGAGGTGACCATTCAATTGGCGTTAGGATACATCTCAGCCAGGATAGGACATCGTGAAGTGTTCAGTCTGCTAGACGAACGACCAATCAAATCTGTGAGCATGGAACAAAAAGTTCATTCTAAAGAACAAAGTCCTGAATGTATGATCACTAGCACTATAGAAACACCTTCATCGAGTACTGTATGTGAGGACACATTGAATTCTGCTTGCACACAAATCTAGTCTAGCAAGTCATGAGAGTGTCAATCTATCTGAAACCCACCTCACCGAAGTACCATGCACAATAAGGACTAGTCCTCTGGGTAATTCAAAATCTGTACCCATTAAAATATACTCTATTCCATACTCTAACCAAGCGTGGATAAAGAAAGATGAAGTGGAGGAATATCTTCGACTACAGAAGCACAACCGACATCAGAACAAACAATCAAAGGAGAAACCAACTCAGTCTGAACAACGAAGTCATCGACGAATTGCTACAATATGGATCCCAAAGAAAGTAGTAGCCGCTCAACAGGATCGTTTGCAAATCTGGATTCCTAAGTCATGCGCTACAAAGAAACCAAACCGAAATGATGATCCTCAGCACAAGAAGAACCAATATGGTCCACAGGAAAAACAGCCACAGAAAAAGAGTTACTAGAGAAAGAAGGAGTCTGTAATGGCAACCCGAGCCATTCCGAGATTTACAAATCAGATAAAGCAGACATACAACAAGAAAAGAGCCACATTCATCGGAATTAGGCAACATACGACAAAGCCCAGCAAAAGGAAGCAGATTTGGATACCGAAAGACAAAACAAACGGCATGCATCAACCAACTACTTCCAATTGCACACATACGGAATTGTCAATACCCAAAGTATGCATAGTAGGGCCACATTACAAGGCCAAGCATTCGGCACATCCTTCTTCTATTCCAGGATAGTCAAGCACATTTTCCTCTTGGGAAATAGGAGAGCACTTGTACATACATTAAGAAAATTACTGCAAAAAAAAAAAATTTAATAACCGCCTCGGCTATAAACTAACTTTTCTGTTTTCCTTTTCAGATGAAAATATAAAAATACTTGAAAATGTGAAAAATCCAGGTATTACCTTTCTCACACCCACGGGAAAGGGACGACACCATTCACTCGGAGCAATATCGAGCTTATGACAAACAAATAAAGGAGGATTTCTGATAATATATGGCAACTAATTCATACTCTATATTGAGTGCAGATGGCGTCTACTGATTCAGAATCTACACAACAAGAAGAGGTGCAGCTTCTTCCATTGGAATCAGTAACAAGAGCAAGAGGCCATTGGTTTCGTGATGACCAACCAGTCTCGGAACTCATTTTCATGGCAAGTATCAAGATCATGGATACAGATCACTACTTTCCAATCATGTCACAGGATTTCAAGACAATAATACAAGGATTACCTCATATTGAAGATGTATGGACACAAGCAGGCATAGAGGCATTTCTCAAATTGCCTATCTATCTTCCAGATTTTCAGAGATGTGCACAGGTAATGAATACCATGCAACCTTCCGCAACAAAAATATCAGTTCCAGAAGCACGAGTCTTGGATAAAGTCGGAATTTGGAAGACAATCCAATTCACACATGAGTTAATCAATAAAGCTTTTGGATGGAATCAAGCAGGTATTACTAGTGTCAAAGAAGAATGTCATGACCCTAAGAAGAGATCCTTCCTGGACATTAATAGAATAGACATTGAAGATGTCGTCCGTCTCGTGCATCAACATTTCTGCTTCCCCAGCATGCACAGATACACGGCTCCACAAAAAATTGTAGTCCAACTATTATCACATGCCATGCGACAAATAGGAAACAAAATCAATTTGACAGGGTATGTCCAAGAAAGGTTATTTGAAGCCCAAAAGAAATGGGGACAGAAGAAATTTTTGAATGGCAGTTCGGCTCTCACGTTACTGATATATGAAGCTCTAGATATGAAGAATTGTTTGAGAGAGATGCCAACCTCAGAAGGGCTAGCCAAATACGCAAAATCTGCTACGGTCCCTAAGAAAAAGAAAGCAGTTGTTATGGTTGAAGAAGCAGGAACCAGCACATCAAAACCCATGAGGGGTACAAAGCGTTTACGGGAGGAGGAAGCCCAAGATACACCACAATCAAAGAGAACTCATCTCTTACCGAAAATCACGATGGCACAAATGCCTATTACAAAGAGAGATCTTTCCGCTGCCCTTGAAGAAACACATCAGTACATGCAAGGGCAGGTGAACTTAAACATTCAAGGTCATCATTATAGACAGGCAAGTCAAGAGAAACAACAACGGAGTCCAGCAAAGACACCAAAACAAGCTGGAAGATACAAAGAACTAGGGATAGATGATTCCATTACCAATACGGATTCCAGCCCTGAAAAAGATACCTTGGATACTGATATACGGGCAGAAACTCAAGAAGACGAATGGAATGAGATCGATCAAGTGGAAGTGACGCCAGGAAATCGTAAAGAAAAGGAAAAGGAAGTAGAAGAATCTATGGAACATGAGCATGTCATTCTATTGAATGACACTACAAAGATCAGCATCAAGGAAGATACAACCAATGGTACACATGTAAAACAACCTATTAAGGAGGAAGGACAAACTCCAGTGAGTAAGGAAACGGAGGGGCTACGAAACCAACAATAGATTGTGATCGAGGTGCCAGATGATACACCTCAAGAAAATCAAGCAAACATGGGGGCTAAGCCAAGGATCCAGCTTCAGATTAGGCAGCCCCATGACACTACATTACATGTGGCACAGGGTAAAGATGTCAATACCGGAGAAGAACCAAGTATACCAAAAACATGGCTTAATGTGGATGTTACTCAGCTGAAACCTGTAGTCAAACAGATGATTCAAAAAGCCATGGACACTCAACAGCAGTTGATGGAAATAGATACCGACTATGATCAGGCAAGAAGAGAAAAGAATCAGTTTCAAATCATGAGTGAGCAGCTATCGGCACAATTGATTGAAGCACAAAAAGAATTGGCAATCAAAAATACGGAGGTGCTGGCAATCAAGCTACAACATGATGCATCCATCGCTCAGAATCAACAGATGCATACACAACTAACAGAGTTGCAAAGATTACACGATGCGAGCGAGGCTGAGAAAGAGAAAATGAAAATGAGAAGCATGTTATTAGAACAACAGCTCAAGTTGTATATGGAAGAGAACGACAGCCTCCGCAACAGAAATAAAGAATTGATGAAGTCTTTATTATATGATCAACCAATCATACAACAGGAATCCACAAAAACCAAAGACAAAGAATTAAGAGATCAGATATCAAAATATGAAGAGCTGCTAAAGCAAGAACAAGCAAAGATAGCGGAATGGAAGAGCAAATACGCCAATGAAACCAATGAATTGATACAAAGCTACAGCGAAAATATGGATCATGTAGCTGACATTGGTAAAGAATTGTTGGCCACTAAAGAAACACTCAGGGAAGCCATGCAAGAGATAAAAGAGAAAGATGAATGCATAGCACAATTAAAGACTCAATTGAAAGAGAAAACACCGATCGGGACACCAGTAGTGCCGGCTACGGAAAATCCTACTAACGAGGTAGAGGTAAGTCCTCTATCTCACCCGATCTATAATTCTCCACTACATGAGCAGTTTGCCGACATACATGACGAACATCCGATGCCCTATACTGCAGAAATAAGTCAGAAGGAACGGGCACTAGTGGTGTCCCGGTTAACGGAAAATTTTGAAAATGAAGTGGTCAAAGTGATGAAAGAGGCCAAGATCAAAGGTAAAGACCTAGACAAGATTATGAAGCCGTTCAATATTCCATACGGACTCTTGAAAGAGAAAACAAGACGTTATATAACAAACATTACACAGAAGAGTCCAGATGAGCAGCTAAATTTCAAACACGACACGTTCGCATACACTCAAGCAGAGTTTGAAGCTGCGCAACCAGTGTGGCGACGGAAATTTTTGGAGAAACATCCCACACTACGGGTGCATTGGCAAGCAGCGCCATATGCATTCCAAGTAAACCCTTCATTTTGTCCAATACCATGCAGAAGGGATACCAGGGAATTTTTGGATTTACAAAGAAGTGGCACTATAAATAAGCAGTGGCTCAATTATCCTATGCTTCCGAGCCCGCCACATAACTACTTGCCAACGGAGGATTATATGGTCAAAACCATAGAATTTTGGCTACAGAATTATGCGACAGTACCCGATTTAACTGTCAAAATGACCAACAAAATACTTAGCATGATCCTTACAGTTTTGAAGGTATTCAAGCATGCGGCCTACACCTTTTTGAACTTCATAGGTATTAATCAGGGCACGGAAATACTCATTTTTGATCTATCAGTTATGCCTAGCAGACCAACTGTAATGGCGTATTATTCCAGATTAATGTTCTTGCCAAGTGTATATATGCAGACTTTCGAAGAAGCTTTCTTTACAGGATTTTTTGAGATGGATTCAGAAATTTTTTTGAAGATGTCATCCAATTTAAATGCCAGATTAGTGGCATATGAACTTAGCTTCTTCGCAAATCACAGACAGCCACCCAATGACGGTGTGAAGGCAGAACAATGGAAACAACTCATGATACGTGAAGCAAATCTGCTAAATGATACAGAGCAAAGAGTATATCACACATATGCCCGTCGCTTATCAAAGCCTGTCGGGGACGACAGAGTCCAGGAGGGGGGAGAAGAAAAGAAGAAGACAACGAAAGAAGCAGCTTCACTAAAGAGAAATATCCGAAGACATATCTCTGCAAGAAGCCCCGCAGGGGCGCAACACCCATCTCTGCACAGAGCCCCGCAGGGGCACACACACCAAGGAAAGGACGTAACCCACATGGGTGCTTCAACCTCTTGATCTCTGGAAGGTCCATATCGAAGACTGAAGCACCACATCTTCATACCTTCCACTGGTGGCGTGTGTGGCAACCCAGAATTAATGAGCCTATAGGTGAATTAGACTGCACAATATCAGGTAGCCAGTCTAACTCCAAGGGTTGCGGGCCAGCAAAGGAAAAGAATGTAAAACAAGAATTAAGAAGAGGCCGTCAAAACTGAACACCTGTTTTATAAACAGGTAACAATGAGCAAAGGTTGCGTGCAGAGAAAAGAAGTGAATAACACAGCAAGGTCCGATGTGTGCAACCAGGACAAATCAGAGCGCCTCTAAAACGTAATGCAAGATCAAGAATCAGGCAATACTGACCACTGGATGCGTGCAGACAACAAACTGATGACAAGAAGCAAAGTCTGTCAAGGGACGACAGAGACGAAGAGGGGGAGAGTGTTGCAGAGCTAAAGAAAGCACAAAGCAGAGAAAAAGACGGGCCCCAAAATTTTTCCGATTTGGACATCATACTTTTGTATCATAATCATTCTTGTAATATAGTTTCCGTTGTAAATGCACTAGAGGAGTCCTCTAGATGCATCCCCATAGAAGATTAGAGATTTACCCATGTAAAATAGTAGGAAATTAGCCTTTTAGTGAATAAAGTGCCGGTCTCTTGTGTGAAAGGACCATTTTTAGGGCACTAGTATATAAGTCAAATGTGACTCTTTGTAAAGAACTTTTTGCCATTGTGAGAATAGAGAGCACAGAAATTCGAATTTGTGTCTTCTTCACTCTGTAGCTTCTTCTTTGTGAGCTTGTATGCATGTGTATTGCTTGGAAAGAGTGCTTGGGTGTGTTGTCTATCCATGAAAGTGTTTATTTGCTGTAGGTAAGGTGTGTGCGAAGTGTAGGAAGTGCTGAAGTGTAGGAAGGTATTCCCGCGACTCAGTATTTTGCTCATAACTTGGAGTAGGAGCGTCGGAATTGAGTGAAACCACTGCCATTGGATGTGTCTTCTCGAGAGCTTCGAAACGCATATGCTATTCGCTATATTTGGAGTTTGGAGCTGGGAGAAAAGTCCAAAATACTGACGGCTGCTGCACCAAGTATCGTTTCGCCATGACCAACAGTTGAAGCTTGCTTGGATAAGTATTTACCTTATTTACACTCTCTGAGTAGTTCCTTTGCATTGATCATTACATGATTGCATGTCCTCATACACTCGGCTAGGTTTGTATACTCCATGGATTGATAATTAAAAGCGTGTATCCCCACTATATGCACTTGAGAGGGGATTGAGGTATAGTCTCTTTCTCCGCAAGTCCCTAAGTTGGTGCTTAGGTCAACACAGAGGAGGATGTGGATCTAGGTCAGCTTGGACTTTCTCTTGCTCTTATTTTATATCCTCTTTACTAACTTTTTTCACTTCTAGTTCTATTTTCTTTTAGATCCATTTTCCTCTTTTTGATTGGTTATGTCATTTCACTAGCTACTTCCTTCCTTTTTCTACCTGCTTCCCTGACTGTTATTGATTTTGTGGACTCTTCACATTACTCATTAATGCTCTAAACACCTGTGTTTCAAGAGCTAACTTCATCTTATCCTACATACCCAAAACATGATAGATTATTTTGGTAAATAGTTGAGCTCCATTCATAATTTTTTTATCTCCCAATGTTTGGAAGCCTCCCTCAACTGATCATGGATATAAGGTGTCATATCCACCACACCATAAGGTTTACTTTTATCTTTGTTATTCATCATGACCAGAGTCACTAGTCTATGTGGTTTGGTGTATCTAGGCAACTTTGGAAAGTACAGTAGTTGTAGAAATGTTCTGATTGATAGCTTCTTGTTAGTTTTTTCTTTAAAATTTGAGAACTTAGTGAATCCAGCATAAGTGGCTGAATTCTTCTTGACAAAGATTACATCAATCTTTGTATCCATTGGATAGAAGTTCAAAGCAACCTTAATATTCTCTGCTTTAATCATATCTACCACCTCATTTTCCCATTTTGGACTTTGCACATTAAATAGGCTTCTGTACTTCTAATTTCTTGAAGGGTTGTCATAGCCTACTCACATCTATCAAAATCAATGAAAAACATAGGTTCCTCCAAAAGTCTGTGTACCCCTACTGCCTTCCACCTTTTATATGTAGCAACAATTCGTTGGAAGTTGTAAAATTCTTGACATAACATAGTATATTTGTTCTTTCCTTTTGTCACTATGAAGCTATGCTTACTGACTATCTTGAGGAAATCCTTAAGTTCCTTTTCTATTTGCTCTTGCTTAGGAATGTCCTCCTATTCTGATTTCAACTCCACTACTTCTGCATCTGTGTCTAGAAAGTAATGCCCTCTACTTGTGCTTTATACAATTAGCAAGATTTTTCTAAGTGCAAATGTCATTTCTTTATATGTTTATTTTTCAGACACGATGAAGAAATAAAATATTTTTTTTTTTAAAACCTTACTCACACCCACTTCTACATCTTGCTTTTGTGCTTTTTGTGATTTACGTGTATGTATGTATATATATATATATATATATATATATATATATATATATATATATATATATATATACACACACAAACACTCTTTTCTTTTCAGGGATTTACTGATTTGTCTCCCCCTTTTAGATCTTCCTCCTTGGAGTGAAAGAAATTTATTATTGTGCATGGGATTAACTCTTTCAATGCCTAGCGAATGCATGGCCATATAGTGTGGCCCTACACATGCATAATTTGGCAATGCATTTCCTTTACGGTGCAAAAGTTGGGTCTTAAGTAATTGACTTAAGTGGTTATTTGATGTCAAGGCTTTTCTTAGCATATCTTCATGTATGTCCATATTTCCCTTCACTTTGTCATGTTGTTGTGGATTTATAGCTTGTGTATGTATTGCTTATTTTTTCTTCCAATACCATATTAGGTTTTCTTGTGTCTTGTTATTTTGATTTTTCATAGTAGTTTCATGCCACCAGATTTCCTCTCTTCTTTTCTTCTTGGCAGTAGAAATTTTAGGTTTCCACATCTGCTTCATCTTTGGATTCTGAATCTCCTTTTTTTGTTTTGATTTCCATATTTGTTTTCTATTTTGATAGTGATAATGACAGGTTTGTCTTTGATTCACTCTTTTGCATCGATCTGTACTGATAGGCTCCCCTTTCTCAATCCTTTGCCTTAATTCCTCCATTACGTTTTGTATGTCATTCAGAGGTAATTCTTTTGATGGAAATCTAAATGTCTCCATCTCTACCTGTTGTGCTTCATGAGTTGGTTGCTACATAATATTGCTTGCAAACAACACTTTTATCTTCTTATTGTTTATCTTCGTATAAATCATCATTTTATCAAAGTCAATTGATAGTTATTATCCTTCATCCATGATTTTCCCAACACTAATTTTTCAGACATCAAATTTTTAGGCCATTCTTCACATTCTACTGTAGATTCTTCTTGCCCTATTCTTAGAATAATTTTTCAAGTTGAGATTGTTGGAAATATTTGTCCATCTATTGTTCTAATTAAAGAAGAACTTGGTTTTATTTTGCTTAAGAGTTGATTCAATATATCAGAACTAATCAATTTTACTTGAGAACAAGAATGCAATAAAGCCCTGATTTGTTTTTCCTTGTACTCCATTTGTATGATTGGCAAATGCATTTCTTGTTTTCCTAGGTTCTTTTCACATGTCAATACTTCTCTTAATGTTTTATATTTTTTCGTTCTTGCTTTAGCTTCTACTTGAGCGTTTTCCCTAATTTTTTATTCTTCCTGCCTTCTCTTATGTGATTGTTCTATTCTTCTCCATTCTTCTATTGTTAAAGGCATCTTAAACCTTTGGATTCTACAACCACTTGTATAGTGTGGCATAACTTCACCATCTAGGTTTGCTAACTGTATATCTCCACTAGGACTAATTTGATGAATAATGTATGGTCCATGTCCCTTTTTCTCCTATTTCCTTGTATATTCCGTAGTGGTATATGCCAATACTAGATCTCCTTCCTACAAATCTTTTCCTTTGATGTGTATGTCATCATAGGCTTTTTGTCTCTTTTTATCTGCATAAATACTCATTACTGCATGTATTCTAGAGGTTCCCATTTTTTCTAATTCCACATTTCTCTTAGATAATCCATGATCTATCCATTACATTTGATTGCCTATTCTTAAAGTTGGTATCAAAAATTCCATAGGCAAAAGTGCATTTTGGCCATACACCAAGTTGAATGGAGTTGTACAAATAGTCGTTTTGTAGATTACTCTATATGTCCATAGCACATGATGCAATTGTAAGTCCCAATATGTTCTTATTATATTTACGAATTTTGAAAGTATTATGCATAATACTTTATTAGTACTTTCTGCGAGACCATTGGCTTGAGGATGATAGGGTGAAGATTTCCTATGGATGATCATAAATTTTGAAGTCAATTCCTCAATTACTTGATTTAGGAAATGTGTTCCCCTATCACTTACCGATTCAATTGGCAAGCCATGTTGGAGACCTCTAAATCTCCAAAGACTTGATCTATACTGATTTAAGAGCTCCTCTATTTCAGTTATAGACCAAAATTTACACAAATGTTACCTTGATTTACCAAATCATTCACTATCACTTCTCTGAGTGAAATTTCTTCTTCTCCAATAAGTTTGCTTCAGAATTTAACTTCATTGCCTGCACGTAACTTCAAATTTCTTCAATCTAATCATGCACATATCTCCATGCTACCTTTGCGCAATCATATCAACCATTAGGCCTTCAAAAGAATCAATAAAACTCTGATTTCATCATTAAGATCAAAGGTATGTCAGAAATTATCTTCCTAAACAAGCGACTTTGACATAGTCAACTTCTAAGGATGATTTCTCATATAGCACAAGTCCCGTTTTGCTAATTTCTTTTAGCCATAGATTCCTTACCTTCTAACTTAGATTTTGAATTCTCATTCATCAAAAACTTTACACTGTGCACTGAGATCCAAGCAAAACATTCACATGAAAATATGTGCGACTCTAAGAGTTCTATCTATAGACTTTACATATACATGTTCCTATTGATCATACACAGAGCGTGAAAGGAATTAGACCATGAAACTTTGAACATAGCTTCATTAGCTTCTAGATTAGATGTATACAAAAGATTTCCTGATCCACGTGATCAAGTTGAGAGAAATCAGAGAAAGATGCGATGCTAACTCCTGAAGATGACTCTCTACACATCTATCTCATGGACACTTGGCTTCTAATGACTCTCTCTGTCATTTCTTTACATCATTGACTTATATACATATGATTCTAGACTCATCCCACATCTATTACATTATTCCTTATCATCCTAAGGATCATTTATATCCATTATACAAGAATTCCCAACTAATAATGTACATATGTATACAAGCTACATTTCTGAGATCTCTTCACTTTCTCAAATGGCTTCTTTGGCTTCATTTTGATTCTTGACTTTCTTCAAGTTCTTCATAATCATCAATTTGGGATTTCTTTGCTCCAACAGCTCCCCCTCAATCACTAATTATGATTATATCATTCTTCTTTATTCCTGCCATCTCTTTGAGCTTTTGTAGCTTGGGTCCCTCTAAGCTTTTTGTCAACATATCTACAACTTGCTCTTTTGTTGATGTATACACAACTTCAATCTCTTTTTGAAGCACCTTTTCTCTCAAGAAATGATACTCAATCTCTATGTGTTTAGTCGTAGCATGAAAAACAGGATTAACTACCAAATATAATGAACTCATGTTGTCTCCAAAAATAATTGGAGTACTCTGATCAGTTCCAAAAATCTTCAATAAGGTCTTCAACCATATCACTTCTTTTGTAGCCTCTACCATTCCTTTATAATTAGCTTCTATGGATGACAAAGCAACCTTATGTTGCTTCTTTGAGCACCAAGAAACTAACTTATCTCTAATATAACAGAGATAACCATGAGTAGACCTTCAATCATCTGAATTACCTACCCAATCTACATCACTAAACACTTTGATTCTTGTGTCAGAAGTAAAACCATAATACAAACTTTCACTTAGAGTACCCTTGATATATCTAAGTACCCTTTGAGTTGCAATCCAATGAGTTTTCTTTGGACAATGCATAAATTGTGATAAGACACCCACTGCATATGATAGGTCTGGTCTTGTCAAGGTAGCATAGATCAAACTACCTACTAAACTCTCATATTTCTTCATGTCATTAAATTCTTCTCCTTCATATCTACGTGATTTACCTCCAATGGTGTGGTTGAAGGCTTGCAATTTTCCATGTTGAACTTGACAAAAAGATTCTTCAAGTATCTCTCTTGTGTAACATATACTCCATGTTGAGTATACACAATCTGAGTTCTTAAGAAATAAGACAAGTTTCCCAAATCACTTATCTTAAACTCCTTCTCTATTTGTTTCTTAAGCTCCTTGATTCCTTTAGCATCTGTACCTGTGACAATAATATCATCAACATAAATACACATGTATATATACCCATCTTCACTTGCCTTCACTAGCAAGCTACTATCTGCTTTTGAAGCTTGATATCCACATTCATTCAAGAACTTAACAAGCCTGTAATTCCATGCTCTTGGGGCTTGCTTCAAACCATACAAAGCTCTCTTGAGCTTATACACATAATCTAATCCAATTGAATCCATGAAACCCTCTGGTTGCTCCATGTACACTTCTTCTACAATATATCCATTTAGAAATGCATTCTTCACATCCAATAACCACAAGTCTAGATTTGTATCTAGACACCTCACCATTTGCAAACCTCTTTGTCTTATACACCCATTTACATCCAATTACCTTTTGGTTGGTCTTGGCACCAATTCCCATGTCTCATTCTCAAGTAGAGCATCATACTCTTCTTGCATTGCCTTCTCCCAATTCTGCTTTCCTTTAGCTTCCTCATATGTGATTGGATCTTCTCCTATCTTCACAATATAAGCATAATCTTTTGTTGTTAAGAAAGATGTATCATAGCTATACTTGATAGGTTCTTTTCTTTCTCTCAAAGATCTTCTGACCTCTGCACTTCTTCAAGTCTCCGCCACATTTGATTCTGGATCGAATCTTGGCCTATCTTCATCATTGCCTTGAAATTTACTTTTACAATCAACATCATCAATATCTTCTTCATACATCTTTACTTTTGTCTTCTCTTTCCTTTGTATTTCTTCAACATCTGCATAATCATTTGTTAACAGTGTATACCATGTGCTTTGCTCATCAAATGTAACATCTTTTGTAACAAGAAATTGCTTTGTAGATGGACTCCACAATCTGTAACCCATCTGTCTATCATCATACCCAATAAACACATACTTCTCTGCTTTGGGTTCTAGCTTGTCTTAATTGTGAAGGAACATAAGCATATGCTAAACATCCAAATACCTTACAATGATCAAGAGTAGGTTTCTTACCCCACCATGCTTCATAAGGTGTTTTACCATCCAAAGCTTTGCCGGGTAACCTATTCACAAGGTATGTTGCAGTGTTGATAGCTTCTTCCCATAAGTAGTTTGGACAATTCTTCTCTTTCATCATTGATCTTGCAAACTCTACAAGGGTCCTATTCCTTCTTTGTGCTACTCCATTTTGTTAAGGGGATTACCTGCAAGTTACTTCTCTTTTTATACGTTCATTCCACAAATAATCATTAAACTCTTTAGAAAAATACTCCCCCCCTCCATATGATCTCATCCTCTTGAGCTTTTGTCCTCTAATCATTTTTGCATAAGTATGATAATGCTTGAATGTCCTGAACACTTTTGATTTGTCTTTGATTACATAAAGTGTAATCCATCTTGTTGCATCATCAACAAACAATACATAATATTTGGATCCATTTATGCTATAGTCCCTTAAAGGACCCCACACATATGTATGAACCAATTCAAGCATATTTGAATACTTGTATCCTGATTTATTGTATGAACTTTTGTGTGCTTTACCTAATTGACAAGCTTCACACTTGTACACCATGTGTTGACCTTCAATATTTGGCAATCCAAATACTACATCATTCTTTGACATTTCTTTTATAGCTCTCTCATTGAAATGACCTAACCTTTTATGCCATAAGTCTAACTCAGACATCTTTTGACTTCCATAAGTAAACAATGCATGTCTCACATTACCTTGGACCTTGACAGTAAAAATCCTTCCCTTTTTTTTACCTGTAATGATGCTTCTATATCCCTTATTTGGATCTTGCACATAAACACCATCATTTGTGAATTTGACTTCATATCCTTTCTCCAGAATTTGTCCTACACTTATCAAGTTTTAAGGAATAGTAGGAACATAGAGTACCTTGCTTAAAAGTGTGCTTCCACTCTTTCTCTTCACTGATCCAATGCTTTCCACTTTATGCTTGGTATTGTCTCCTGTTTGAATTGTATGTCCATTCATCTTTGCTTCCATATCAAACATCAATGATATGTTGCCACTCAGATGATTACTACATCCTGAGTCAATATAGAATACCCCTTGATTTTCTTCTACTGCTTCATGTGTTGCATTCAAGATGAGAGTCATGTCATCCTTCTGATCTGATGCATAATTATAATAGTTGTTATTCTAAGACTGAGGTTGAAGGCTTCTTCCACCTCCTCTAGGATATGAGGTCCTACCACCTCTTCCTCTGAAGTTACCTCTTTGATTTCTGCCTCCTCTATCTCTTTGGTTGAAAATCTGATTATGATTTCCACCATTTTGATTGTTATACCAACAATCATTTGCCAAATGATTTGTTCTACCAAGCTCTAACATTATCTTTATTCTTACCTCCTCTTCCTTTACCTCTTGAATTCATCTTTCCTCTTGTGAAATTAGCTTGGCTTGAAGATCCTTCATCATCAGTTGATTGCTTCCCTTTGCCATTCTTCTTCTTATCCTTGGAGGACATAGCTTGACTTGCACTCCTATCATTATCTCCTTTAATGTCCTGCTCAAAAGTTAGCATGTGTCCTAGCAATTGATTATGTGTCCTATCAATTGATTAAGATCAAGAATAAAGTGATCTAATGGCAATTCTATGGACAATATGAAAGTTTTCTGTTTCTCATCTCCTCTCAGACCTGAAAGTATTTGTCTTACCAACTTATCCTCCTCAATATCTTCATCTACTGCTCCCAAGCTATCTGCAATATCCTTCATTCTTGCCACATAATGAGAAATTGATTGTGAGCTCTTCTTCTTGAAGGTTGTGAACTTAGCCCATAGTGGGGACTTCCTTGACTTAGTTGTATTTTGAAAATGCTCTTCCAAAGCATTCCACACATCTGTTGCACTTTCTAATCCTCTAATATGAGGTAGAAGATAATCATTTACAGACATGTAAATGATGCTCCTAGCTTGAGCATCCTTCTTCATCCAATTCTTCAAATCTGCAAGCGCTTCCCTAGTTGGAATGCTAGGATCTTCAAACTCAGGCTTTTCTTCTTCACCTGTGATGAATGCCATCAAATCTTTGCTCATGAGGTGTGCCTCCATCCTCATAGACCAAGTTGGATAGTTCTCCCTATCTAGCTTATCAATCTGCAAGCTTTCTCCCATCTTTGATCTTTGTCTTCTACAAATATTAAGATAAATGAATATGCTTTGTACCTTTAATGTAAAGCTTCACTCCTTCAGATCCTTTCGAGCTCAATCTTCACACTTCTTCAGGTTATCTTCAAGAATTTAATCTTGTCCACCTTTAATTTGAAAAGAGTTCAATGTCTGCAACAATCGAGACTTCCAATGCTCTTTACTTCACATGATCAGGTTGAGAGAAATCAGAGAAAGACTCGACGCTAACTCCTGAAAATGACTTTGTACACATCTATCTCATGGACACTTGGCTTCTAATGACTCTCTTTGTCATTTCTTTACATCATTGACTTATATACATATGATTCTACACTCATCCCACATCTATTACATTATTCCTTATCATCTTAAGGATCATCTATATCCATTATACAAGAATTCTCAACTAATAATGTACATATGTATACAAGCTTCATTTCTGAGATCTCTTCACTTTCTCAAATGACTTCTTTGGCTTCATTTTGATTCTTGACCTTCTTCAAGTTCTTCATAATCATCAATTTGGGATTTTTTTGCTCCAACAAGCCATAGCTAATAATAATATACTCATATAAGAATTTATCAGTTGTATGAGCATCATTTTTTCTAGTGGCCTTGGCTTCAGCCCATTTTGTTAAATAATCAATAGCCACTATTATATATTTTGCATGTGAATTTTTAGAAGGAGGTTTTATGGTTCATATAAAATCCATTCCCCATTTACTAAAAGCTCTAATAGATATCAAATTTTTCAAGGGCATTTCATCTTTTCTGCCAACTTTTCTTGTACTTTGACAAACATCATAGCTTAGTACGAACAATCTAGCATCTGGAAATAGAGATGGCCACCAGAATCCTGAACATAAAATCAATTTAGCTATTCTTTCTTCGAAAAGTGTCCTCATGCTATTCCAAAATGGGCCATCTCCAACATTTCCACACATTTATCTTCAGGAACACATATTCTCAAATACCCATCCATACCTTTTTTATATAATTGAACCTTTATCAACACAAAATCTTTACTCAACTCCTGTATGTTTCTCAATTTGAAATTTTTCAAATTTACTTCCTAATCATCTCCCTCCTCGTTTTAATTTTTCAACTCTATGTGTACTCCACAAAGGATTTCCTTGAAACCAAAACAAGGTACTTACATCACTTTGATTTTGAGAATGGCATTTTTGACATTGGGCTATGTACCTTTCTACATCCTTTTCCTTTGTTGGCCAATATACTCCCATTCATGCTAAATTATATAAAGTGAAAATCTTAGAAGAATGATAACAAGGATTCCATAAATGTGCCTTCCCTAAATAATTTGCATACTCCTCCTTAGGAGCACAATATTCTAGTATTCTAGTCTGACTCATATGATGTAAATGACCAGCAAGTAAAACAAAGTTTTTACTTTGCAAAATCCTATGTTTTTGGTTGTCATTTGATTTTTTTGCTCCAATATTCAAAAGTGGAATCAACAACTTTTCCCAATTAGGAACATTTTCTATGTTGAAAAGATATGTATCAGGCAATTCATCATCAATAGGCTATGGATTATCTTTTGATAAGTTCCTTGATAAATGATCTACACTAAGATGGGTTTCTCCTTGCCTTACTACCCACCTCAAACTAAAATTCCATGAGTAATAAGAACCATCTTACTATTCTTCATGTATGACAACATTTATTTACTAAATAGAGTAATGCTTGATGATCCACAAAAAAATTTACATTTGTTAGCCAATAAATAGTGTCTATTATTTTTTACTGCAAAGACCATGCCTAAACCTTCTCTCTCCATTTTTGTGTAATTTCTTTCAGCTTGATTTAGTTGTCTACTTGCATAGGCAATGAAAATTGATCTTGCTTCCTTCAATAGGTTGCGCTAGTACGCATCCTAAAGCAAAATTGGAAGCATCAACATGTACATAAAATATTACATCCCATTGTGGTGTCGTTAGAATTGGTACAATAACTAAACAATTTTTCAATGTCTCAAAGGCTTCCTCAATTCTTTGGAGCATTCAAATTTGGTAATTAATGCATAGAGGGGTTTGGCAATTTTTGCAAATTTATACACAAATTTCCTATAGTATCCACAATGACCCATGAAGGTTTGTAATTCTTTTATAGTTGTGGGTCTTTTCATGTTTACTATAGCTCTTATCTTATCATTATGTGCCCTAGCATTCTTCCTTATCTAACAAAAAAAACACATTTTTCTGGATTAAGACATACTGTGTACGTTCTACATTTTTTAAATATATTCTCAAGATCGTGTAGATGATCCTTCCTTTGATTTGAAAAAGTGCATAAGTCATCCACATATATTTCCATTATACTTCTGAGAAAATCTTTAAACACATGACACATCAACCTTTGGAAAGTGGCTGGTGCATTTGTCAAAACAAGGGGCATAACCCTAAATGCATACACACCCCATTCAATGGCAAAAGGAGTCTTGTGCTGATCCTCAAATGCAATTGGTACTTGATTGTATCTTGTGAAAATTTACTCCTACATGTTCATCATTTGCCACATCTAAAGTTGATGGAATCTGACTCCATCCATACACAAATTCTTCATCATTAAATCTTTGAGGAGTATACCTTTTATCTTTTATTTTTCTTTCATTTATGCAATCTTCCTTTCTTAATAAGAATCTTTTTGGCAGTTTCTTATTTGTGTAAACACAAGTCCATAGTGGTGCTTCATTATTTCCACTATCGTCAGACTCAACCATATTATCCTGTTCATGATGTACTTTACACCATTCTTGTGGAGGTATATTATTATAATTTCCACTTTTGAGTTATATTTCCTTTGTTTTGTAAATACGAACAGTCTTTTCCCCAATCTTGAACAACTTGCATTTGTCTCATAAAGGGTCTTCGCAATATAATCTCATATGAGGTGAGTTGTGGAAACTCAATTATTGCAAAAGTGTGTTCTATTTCAATTCCACAAATCTCTATTATCACTTTCTCCCATATCCTATTGGTGTTTCAATGTGCCCATCTGCCAATTGAAGTTTCATTTTGGTAGAATGAAGTGTTTCAGCTCCCCATTCCTCCCAAGTTCTTCTAGTCATGATGGCTACACGTGCTTCGCTATCTAAAATGGCCTTTGTATTATTATTACCAAAATGAATTGTAAATATAGTATTTCCTTCTTCTCCTTCACAGTATCCTCCTATTTTATCTATTGGCACTTGTGGAACTGTTTCATTTTGTAGCTGATCATCCAGAATTTCTGTTGTTTCCAATGTCCAATGACATTGCAAACTGCAATGATTTGGCATTTTCAACATTAATTCTTTCCTACTTGGTTGTTTTTCCATTTCTTTTCCTTCATGCTTCAAAGATATTTTGGAGCTTTCTTTCATTTTTTCTCTTAATATTTCTTCCCAGACTTTCTCATCTATCTCACCTATTTGTTTATCGATGAAGTCATAGTTTCCTTTTTCTAGTTCTTGTCGTGTCTTTTCAATTAATTCCTTGCAAAGTTCCATCCTTTGTTTTTCCAATTCAAGTAAAGGATACAATGTTTCATGGTCTATTGCATTAGGGCCTTCTTTTATTCTTCCTTCGTAAGCTTGAATTATTGTATCTAGATCTTTAGATATTTTCCTTTCTAGGAATTGGTGTGAGTCTTGGTTTTGTGATATATTTCCCACTCCGTTTTGTGTTCCCTTTTCAACTTCCTCCAGTTTCTTCTCCCACCTAGCCTTTCGTTTTGCCCTTCTCTCCTTCCATGAGCCATTCTTTCATACTTCATTCTTTTCTTCTTTTAATGTTGTTCCTTGTTCTCTTGTGTTTTATCTTGTCGTTACTTGTATGGGGATCGTCTTATTTTGTTTCTCCTTCATATTATCAAAAATTTCTACTGATTTTAAAGGAATATTGGAACTTGAGGTCTATTTTTGAGGATTTCCAGGGTAGTCTTTGATTGTGTGATCCCTACCACAATCTTTATAGTAGGCTCCTTCTACTCTTAATGTCAATCTTGGACCTATCGCGACACCTCACGACCTATCGCGACACTTGGGAGTATCGCGACACCTCACGAGCTATCGTGACACCTCACGACCTATCGCGACACTTGGGAGTATCGCGACACCTCATGAGCTATCGCGACACCTCACGACCTATTGCGACACTTGGGAGCTATCGCGACACTTCGACCCGATCTATCGCGATACATGGGCTTAACGCATGAAAATTTAGAGTAATTTAATTGACTGAATTAAGGTATCTTTGGGCTTAATCTTGGACACATTGGGAGGATATAAGAGCCTTAGGAGTGGGCAAAAGACCTAGAAACCAGGGAGGAATTTCCTGAACCCTGAGAGCCTATTTGGACCCCTAAGTGCCTGAATGGTCATAACTTCACCATACGAACTCCGATTGATGAGATTTTGGTCTCGTTGGAAAGCTTGTTGAAAATCCTATGTGGATGTTGGGGGATTCTTTGACAAGAAGGAGTTTGAGGGTTTGTAGGAGAAAATGAAAAGACCAAAAGAGAAAATACACCTTGGAAGTTTCTGCCGTTTGATTACAATAAGAAAAGGACAATGTTTGAAATACAAGATACACCAATACCTCTGTGCACAATCCCACAGAGTGCCCAATTACAAGATATCCAAGATTCCAATGTCCTCTTGCTGCCGACCTCCTCTGCAACAGACCTCCACCTGCTTCAAGCTTCTCCTTGTGCATACCTTGCACCAAGCTTCCACAAAGGGGGGAGGAGTGAATACCTGCTGTCGGCAAGCGTACACTACCAAAGGACCTTGAGATACTTGGGGGACTCTAGCTTAGCACACCTCTGCACCAAAATCCTTGGTCACTCTCTATGCACCTTGCACTTCCACTTCTGTGCGACGTACTCTGGTGACTCTTGCACTTCCCTCTCTTGCTCCACTTAGCCTATGCTCTCTTGCTTACTCCAACCTTTGTCCAAGAATGGCTCTTCCTTGATTTTAGTGTGCCGATCACGTACGCTCCTAACTGCAAGTGAATCTTGGTGCTCACTTTGATGTCCCAAGATTGCTCTCACAAGTGGCAGCCAACTACTCACTGTTTTGTCCTGTAGTGACTTAGTCTAAAACCAAAAATTTTAATGGGGGGCCATACTTTCACCTGTGCGTACACTTTGCCGCTTCACATGCCTTCACATTTCCTTTTAATTCTTCACTTTTGCACATAAGGGGGGTTCACCTGAACCTTCCAAAACACTTTAAAACACACTTTGAACCTTAGGGAAATTAGAGAAAGTACCTCTGCAACCTGCAACCTATTTTCTCCAATTTACCCTTTGTGGACCATTCATTGTGCACTACCTGTGCACTTTGACACCTGCACTTACGCACTTCGACTTTGCACCTGTTGACTTTGACCTTGACCTTGTTGACTTTGACCAGTTGACTTTGACCTTTGACTTTGACTGCAATTAACTTTGACCACATGACTTTCATGGGCTCAACAGTGGACCTCGACTGGTTTTTTGTAGAATCATACGTGGAGTTTTAGAACATGTATTTTCAAGTTGGCCTTTAGGTGAGACTAGGTGGTCCTAAGATTGAGGGGGTACAGTGAGTTACTCCAGGGGGGACTGCAAATATTGATGTGTGTCTTTCAATTACTTGTGGTAATAGAGCTATACTGACTTGTGGTATCAACATCTTACAGAGGGTTCTCTCTAATTTTTCATGATGGAAGAGCAAGGCAAGCCATCGGCAACTTTAACAAGTACATCTCATATCACATAATCCTAGTAGGAGATGGTTGAACCACACCTTAAGAGAGAGGATTAGGAAGTAATCCTCAACCGTGGCTTTTGGGGCAAGTGGTTAGCCCATCACACTCCTAATCAGGAGGTTGTGAGTTCAATTCCCAACACTGGTATCAAAGCCTAGTTGAGAAATTGGGTGAGATGGAGGTTTGCGCCTCATTCTTGGGCACTTGGAAAAAGCGTTTATGCGTGGTGAGTGTGAAACTCGCCTTGGATGAAGGTGCATGAGCATTTGGGCACCCACAGAGGGTGGGATAGGTCCAAATTCAGTCCATGTGCTTGAGTTTGAGGTTGGTGGAAGTGCTCATGCATGAAAAGTGGGTCCAAGAGTTAGACAGGTCCACAAGTGAGCATTGAGGACAATGCTGAGTCTAAGGGGGAAGGAATGTCACATAATCCTCTTGAGACACCTCTGTGCTCGTGTTCACCTCATGCGCTTTTTCGTGATGGAGAAATGAGTCTCTCCAGCATTACTCTATTTGTCTACGTAGGCCTGCAAGGGCTACCTACCGGCAAGTATATTTCTTTTCATTGAACTTCATCTTACTCCTTTGATAACCACAAAAGGCCCTGACATGTACATCTGTATGCTATAAAATTGACTTGCTAAGTTTGGGTGGAGCAATGGAAGAATCCTCAAGGTCATTCTTCTACGACAGACCTTCGTTCAGGTTTGGATCTACTACCTCGTGTCATCATAGTGCTACTCTAATATAAACTTATTGCACAGGTGCTACTCTAATATAAACTTCCATTGCACGGGTGCTACTCGAATATAAACTATAGTTGCCGTAGCAAAGAGGGGGTTTTTTGTAGAATCATACGTGGAGTTTTAGGACATGTATTTTCAAGTTGGCCTTTAGGTGAGACTAGGTGGTCCTAAGATTGAGGGGGTACAGTGAGTTACTCCATGGGGGACTGCAAATATTGATGTGTGTCTTTCAATTACTTGTGGTAATAGAGCTATACTGACTTGTGAGCTTTTGCAGGAACATTGTGTGCACTCAAGGCAATCCAAAGCAAGCTAGCAAGGGTGAGTACCAAGCTTGGGAGAAGGCTTCCTGGGCTTGTGTAGCAGTCTGCTCAACCAGCTAATTGAGGTTGGAAGATCTCTCAACCCTCCTTTGTCAATTCCTAGCCTAGGCTAAGTACGACTTAGGTGTGGTAATTAATTAGGGCAACGTTAGGCACAAATCAAGTCCAAGAGAATTAATCAACCAAGTGCAAGAATTAAGTAGGTCTTGAGTGCGAAAACCCTAAGGGACAAAAGGTAAATTGGAGTCGATCACTTATCAAGTGCGAAATTCACTTAAGTACTCCTGACGACGCGATTTCCGACAAGATCATAAACATAATATTCAACTCAAAAGAACAAAGTGATTGGTGCAAATTAACCTGCAACGAGAGTGTGCTTGGGTCCAAGGGGGTAGATAAATCAGGCATATGAACCTTAGATCAGGCAGACACTTAGGCCGAGACAGACAAAGCCTCAGATCTTCTGAAGCTAGTGTCAATCACACTGCTAGGTCTTGGGCCCAGCAGTTAAGTGATTACCCATACACTCCCAGATCAGAAACAAGTGATTCTGAGATGTCCTATAACATGGAGAGACCAGTAGGTAGTTCAGGTTGGCTTATCTAGAAAAGCCAGAAGGACCTTACAAGACTCAACTGGAATACATCAGGACTAATCGTCTAGGTGCTCGCATCTATGAAGATGGCCTGAGAAGATCGGTGGTCCAGATTAAGAACCCCGATCAACCCCATGGATTAGACCACCCAGTAGTCAAGTTTGAGAATGGAGCATACCTAGATAAAGAGGGGACTATATATGTAGTCACCACTCTTCTTGATAGAACTGATGAGTTTGGAAATGTGATTGCGGAGACCGACATGGGTGATATAGAGCAAGGGAACTTAGAGAGAGAGCTAAGAACCCCCCGTGGTAAATCTATCTTGACCAGAATCATGACTCCAGAGTGGATTCCACAGGATAATAAAAGCATAGATCTGCTTTTAAACCGAGAAACCGATGAGGCTTTTTGGAGATATAAATCTGCTCAACCTCAGGAAGTGAGTGCCCTCACAATCTATGAGTTTAAAGACCCTGATAGCCCAGGCCAAGTAACCTACCTAGACAATGCATCAGAGAGAATCTTCATGGTCACTGAGCATGGCAGACATGCCTACACATGGAAGGGTGAATTTGTTTTTCCCCAACCAAGGTCTAATGTGTCCTTTGGTCACCAAGGAGCTGGGACCTCCCAAGCTCATGGAGCTCAAAGAGATAGAAGTAGAGACAAACCGGAGGTAAGTTTTGCCAACTCCCTGGGAAGAGAAAGAACGGGAACGGAAAGGAATATAGTGGAACCTGAGGGACATAGAACCCCATGGAATCAAAGGAATGATGACGATTTCCCTTTGCCAAGACCGAGAGAACACACTAGGACCCTGCGACCAACTCAACTCGTGAAGTCCATGAAGAATTACTTCGATGGCACTGGAGACCCTTATGAACATGTGGTAGAATTTCGGCAAGTCTTGAAAGCGGAACAGGTAGAGGACCTATTCACTCATGGGGCATTGTGGTTATTACCGACGATTTATACACATGTATGCCATCATTGCAAAGCCTCTGTACGGACTTCTGACAAACTTTGAGTGGACTGAGGAATGTGAGAATTCCTTCAATGAGCTTAAACGGCGATTATGTTCAGCACCAATCTTAACCACACCGGATTGGAATAAGCCTTTCCATGTTCATGTGGATGCATCCAATTATGCCAGTGGATGTGTGCTTGCACAACCTACTGGTGAAGGTAATATGGATCTCCCAATTGCCTATGCCAGTAGACAATTGAATGCAGTTGAACGAAATTACACCACTACTGAGAGAGAAGGCTTAGGCATGGTATATGCAGTTAAGAAATTTAGACACTATTTGCTTGCAAACAAGTTTAAATTTTTTACTGACCACCAAGCATTGTTATATCTCGTGAACAAGCCATGCAATACAGGAAGATTAGTAAGATGGTTTCTCTTGCTAATGGAATATGAATTCGAGGTTGTAGTAAGGAAAGGGAAGACTCACTTGAGAGCGGATCATCTCTCTAGGCTCACATCTGGAGAAGCCCCACAAGGAGTGTCAGATGACCTTCCTGATGCTTACTTGTTTAATTTGGAAGTTGTACCGCAGTGGGCTAAGCCATTGGTACCAGTATTCACATATGGGCCTAACCACCCAGTAATAAACATGCAGGATAGAGAGGTAGTAAAAGCTCAAAAGTATCACATCATGGCAGGTAGTATGTACAAGCACACAGATCAAGAAGTCTTGGCTTGTTGTGTGGAAGAGGATGAGTACGCTAAATGGTTGCAATTAGCACATGTAGGTGCATTAGAGCAACACTACTCAAAGCAACGAACCCTACAGACACTAAGGAGACTCGGAGTGCATTGGCCAACTATGGAAGTTGGTGTCCAAAAGTTGTGCAAGGAATGCCCAATCTGTTGTACTAAACCACCTGTGGAACATGCCACTCTTTATCAAGTGTCCATAGTGCCAGGTTGGAGTGAACCACTTGTAGCCTTCTTGAGGACGAAAACATTCCCTCCAGACATGACTCTGGTTAGGAAAAGAAGTCTAGAACAAGAAGCCCTAGAGTAATCACTCATTGGTGATAATCTCTACAAGCGTGGTAAGGATGGTCACCTGAGACTATGTGTCCATGAAAGTGAATATCTAAAGATCTTGGAAACAGCTCACCAGGGTGTAGCAGGAGGACATTTTGGTCCAGATAGGGTGATCAAAGCAATTCTATTTGCAGGATTTTGGTGGCCCACCCTTCACATGGACACACATACCTATGTGAAGAGGTGTGAGATTTGTCAGCGAACCCAGTATCCTATACGCAAAGATGAGATGCCACTGAAGCCCATGATGGGCGGACGTGCATTCTCTAAGTGGGGAATAGACTTTGTAGGTCCTATTAATCCCCCAGCTAAGGGCTCACATGCTGAGTATATCATCGTTGCCACGGACTATCTAACCAAGTGGGTAGAGGTAAAAGCCACAACGAAGAACGACGCTCAGACAACTGCTAAATTCTTGTCTGAGAATGTATTCACAAGATACGGGCTACCTATAGAGTTAGTAAGTGACAGGGGCACTCACTTCTTGAATGAAGTTATTGAAAATCTGCTCCAAGAATTCTTGGTAGTACATAAGAAGTCTGCCCCCTATCACCCTCAAGCCAATGGGCAAGCCGAAAGCACCAATAAGATCCTATGCAATGCCTTGACAAAATTAGTAAACAATAAACGCTCTGATTGGGACAAACAGCTACACCATGCTGTTTGGGCATACCGAGTCGCCTACAAAACGGTACTCCAAGCCACCCCCTTTCAGATGGTATTTGGCCAAAACGCGGTGCTACCCTTGGACTTCTTGATACCTACATTGAAAATAGCACAAGAGCACGACTGAACAGGCCATGAACTCTCTTCGAGACTGTTTGATCTTGAGCGATTAGGTGAAACCAGACTAAGAGAAGCTGCAGGAATATATGCAGCCAAGAAACAACAAAAGGCATACTTTGATGCCCATGTGAAGGACAAAGGTTTGAAAGCTGGAGATCTAGTTTTAGTCTACACATTGAAACAACACGCAAGGAAACTAGAAAAGAGAGGCTACGGACCTATGATAATAAATAGGATCTCCACAAGTGGAGCAATGCAACTAGCCATATTAGAGGGTGATGTTCTCCCAAACTATATTAGCGGATGCAGAGTCAAGTTGTATCAGGAACCCCTCACAGAGGAAATGCTAAGTCGACTCAATACGGCTAAGGAACATAAAGAGGAGGAAAAACGAATTCGAGAAGAAGCACAGGCAGAGGCCTTAGAGCGCATCAGACGAATGAAGCTGAGGAGACAAGGGAGGGATCAGCCTATGCCTGACCCTCAAGAGTCCCCAGGTTATCACATGGCCATGTGTGAGGTTTCCGGTGAACATTCCCATAGAATAATCGATCGAAGACCTTTTGTAACCCTAGAAATAGGACAAGGAGACAATCCAACTAGTGTGAAAGCTTTAATTGATTCAGGAGCCGCCACTAGTGCAGTTCGGCTTTCTTACTGCCAACAACTGCAATTGGAGATAAAACCCCTGGAAGCATATCTGATAGGTTTAGGAGGTGTCGAAACCCCTTGCATGGGAGAGGTGGAGCTTCCTCTCTACATTCAGGAGGTACTAATGCCAGTGAAAGTGCTAGTATGTGAAGACGAGGATCTTACCGAACCTCTTATCTTAGGCCAAGACTGGATCTATGATCACGCAGTCAACCTCAACCTAAGAAGTGGACTTCTTCAGGCTTGGGTAGGCCAAAGTCGTCTTACGATTGAATTAGAAAATCAAGCACTCAAATCCCTAAAAAGGACACCAACTCCTGGTCCCTCCAGGAATCCACATGAAGTTAACAATGTTGTTCCTGCCCCGAGTTCTATGGTGCAGAGGAGTGTCCAGCTTATTGAAGGTACAAGAGCCAATAGGAAGTTCCCAGTTGATCCAAAGAAGAATCTAAACTGGCAGACCGAACATCATTCGACACGAAGGAGACCGCTGATCAAGAAGCAAGAGCGCCAACCATGGCAATACGGAGCACCTTGCGGGGTGAAGCAAATCGGGATACGCAAAGGGGAGAACACCACAGCTCCAGAGACAGGCTCTCAAATAAGCATCAGGCGAGCCTCACCATCAAGGAACAAAGTGAAGAAGCCCCCTAGGATAACTCCTAGGCATACCATTTCTATTTGGGTTCCTAAGCGGTCAAGGAAGGCCATCCCTAATGCTAGACAGATATGGGTGCCCAAGGCCTGCTTACAAGCCCAAATTACTTCACCTACAGGCACTAGGATGAAGCAACTTTCACAAGCACTCGTGGCCAACAACTCAAAAAAGATACCTACACCTCTCACTGTCTCCACTCCAATCAACCCTAGGAATGTCTGGAAATGGGTACCCAAAAGGTCCCAAATACATCACACTCTCATCCAGAAATCTTCACCTATCTTTAGTTCTAAGAGCTATGAATCCTCTATCAAAGTTTGGAGAATTAAACCGTGTATCAAACCCTCTGACCCAAGTTTGTAAATCCGTCCACTCTAACACTGGAGCATTCTGAGCCCTTTGCATAACCAAAGTATGCATCTAGGATGACACTGACCTCTAATCACCACTCACACCTATCACAAACACTTCACCACTAACCACTGACCTCCGGGATTGTCATGTTAGTATTGTGAAGGGAACATCATTACATCTTGTTTCCTATGCAACACTAATGTGCCTTTCTTCTTCCAGCAGATAAGCAACCTACTCTCATGGCAGCAGCAGCAGGCACAAGCTCTCAGGCAGGCTCTGGTGCTCAAATCAATTGGGATGCCATGCCGGTGGAGGCCCCACCAACAGCTCGGCCTGAAGAGTTCGTGAACGTGCGGAGAATTCATATTCCAGATCCACCAAATGGCCTAACCGAAAGAGTAAAAGGGCACTCTCATTGGTTCAATGAGATGCCAGGAGACTTGGGAGATGCAGAGCATATATGGGAGTCCAAGATGGAGTGTGGAGGAGTGTGGTGGACCTTCCAGTTCTTTTCAAGAGAATTCGAAACCTTACAAAATGCAGCTCCACTTCAAGATATCTGGCAAAAAGCAAGATTACAAACTTATTTTAGTGCAGCTCTGCCTAAACCCGATTTCCTCAGGTGCTACTACCTGATTGCCACACTGAAGCCGACAGGTGATAAAGATCACTCAGGCACATTCTGGGTGCCCTCCTTATCAAACCAGGAAGAAATGAGGAAGTTTGAATTGAATATTACCTTAATCAGGGAAGCCCTTCAAATGTATGGCACTCACGTACCGTCGGATCGCGATCCCTTGATACTAGACTCAATGAAGAGCAACATAATCAAAAAGTTAAAGGAAATGTGATGAGTAGCACCTCCTTTAATGTCAATCCGGGAAGACATGAGGATGGTATGAAGACCTCGAGCAAGTGAAGGCACAAATGTGTGAGTGAGAAGCACACTAACATGCACACACATACACACACACGCGCACACACGACAAGAACAAAGAGAGTAAGACAATGGAATCACTTCTATTGCAACAAAGTTCTCATACAAGCTCAAAACTACAAGAAGCTACCCCAAAAATGAGCTCTCTAGCTCTATTTATAGTTTTTGCCTAGCTTTGGCCCTGTCCAGACCTAGTGTCCGGCCTAGTTAAAAATTAGGTTCCAGGGTTTATTTGAGGGCTCAAACGAGATCTAAAAATTATGAAAATTGGCACGCAACTACTTCTAAGGCTCCTCAAGCTCGAGGACTCCTCGGCTTGTACAAAATGGAGCTATAAAAAGGTGAAAATGGTATTTACAGGGGTTTTTAGTGATGAGAATCACTTTAAAATGATGTAAGGGTTTTGAAAAAAATGAAGGGTTGCCTTAGTGCTAGATCTGCATGTGTGTCCGTACTTGCTTCTTCCCGTATACTGTCAACAGTGGTTGAGTAAAATCTCTCACGAAATGATCTCCTCCACAACTATAACATATTATCTTTTGAGTAGTCTTGACTTGGGGTTTTGTGTTTTTTTGACATGTAATTGTTGGTTATATACATGAAGGTTGTTGCATCCATCTCAATTCTCCCACTACCCAAATCTAATGTTGGTAATTTTGGTTCCTTATTGTAATTGTATTCCCAATCATATGATTCAGAATAATCATCATAATGGTCAAGATGTTCTTCTGAGTATTCTTTGGATGATCCCAATGTCTGCTCTAACTTTTCCTCTGCTCGAATATATTTCACTGAAACTACCTTAGTAGGTAGAGGTGGTTGCTGTCCCAGGACTGGCCTAGGCTTTTCCCCATAATCTTCGTTTCTCATTAGATTAGTGTGATCTGAATACTCCCTTTCCCTCACTAGTTGATTATTATAAAAACACTCATCCCCTGTATGGTTGGTCCATTTTTTCTCTAAAGTACAATACTTAAGAGTTTTCCTATCCTACAAATGTTGTGGTTTTTTTATAAGAGCACATGTTTGTAGAAGGACTTTCTCCACAAATATAGCACTTCCTATGTTGTGTCAATCTAGAACTCTGTGTATCAAATCTAGTTGTTGATCTCAAAGCATTTGCTATCCCATTGTCCAATTCTTCTATTGGGGGTAACATGGCTTCATTATGTTCTTGATGTTCAAGTATCTTAAGATCATTTCCCCTATTGTCTTCTAGGTCAATAGCTTCTTTCACACATGAGTCTAGATATTGATATCTTTTATAGTACACCATAGTTCTTAATTGAGCATTTTGTTGGAAGCAGTCAGAGGCACAGACGCCACGGAAGCATGTGAAGACGAAGCAGGGAGCCAGGCGGATCAATCTTTTAAACAAATACATGTCTTATTAATTTTCCCAAAACATTCAACAGTGATTATTATCACTAATTGTAACATATGTATCATAGAAAACCCCATTTTGTAATCCATAGCTCCATTTTGTGCAAGCCGAGGAGTCCTCGAGCTTGAGGAGCTTAGGTAGAATGCTCGTACCAAATTTCGTTATTTTTAGACATCGTTTACCCTTCCAAATAGCCTCTAGGACCTATTTTTTAACTAGGCCGGTCATTAGATGTGAAACCGGTCAAAACTAGTCTAGAAACTATAAAAAGAGCTAGAGAGCTCATTTTTGAGGTTAGCTTGTTGGAGCAAAGAAGAGAGTAGAGCTAGTTTGAGCTTGTAAGAGTATTCTTGAGCAATAGAGTTAATTTCCCACCTTCCATTGTGTCTTGCTTGTCTCTTCATTGTGTGTGTGTATGTGTGTGTGCATCTTTGTGCTTCTCACCTTCACTCTCACATCATCTCACGTTCACGATCTTCATATCACTCCTACCTCTCCCTCGGATTGACATTAAGGAGGTGAAGCTTCTTAACGTGGTTCTCACCATTGTGCTAGAGCAACACCAAATTTGGCGCCGTTGCCGGGGATCGAGTCTAGGACGAATGTGTGATGGTAAGAGTATAGCAAGAAGAGGCGTTGGAAGGTAAAAATTTCAGTTTTTGTTGTTGTTTTTACTTAATTTTTAGTGTTTTTTCACCTCCCCCACACTCCATCTTCATCATCGCATCATCATCTCCATTTCCAAAAAAATCAGAAAATTCACCATATCCACCCATTCACCTCATTTCCCCTCATTTGTGCGTGCGAGAGAGCGAGAGAGAGTTTTTGCGCTTGTATGCACTTGTGTTTTCTTGAGTTTTCTTGCAGGTACAGAGCTTCAGAGCATCAGGAAAGCTTCCAAAAGGTAAAAATTTCAGTTTCTGTCAGAAATTTCCGACTGTGTTGGACCATCGCGATGGTCCGCCAAGTTCGGAATTTGGAGAAGGCGACCACACCAGCGTGAAGAGCACACCTGCGCCACTAGGAATCCATACTCGCATCCCAAAAATTCGTCATTTGGTGGACCATCGCGATTGGCTCGGACCATCGCGATTGTGTCGCACCATCGCGATAGGCTCACGCCATCGCGACGGCTCGGCCGGACCATCGCGACGGTTCGCTTTTTCGGACCATCGCGACGGTCCACTTGAGCCATCGCGACGGTCCGTTCGGACCATCGCGACGGTTCATTTGAGCCCGTACCATCGCGATTGGCCTATGCCATCGCCACGATAGTGCCACGTGTCACGTTGAACCATCGCGACGGTTCGCTTTTTCGGACCATCGCGACAGCCCAAAATCGGATGGCATAATCCTTACTCTGTTCTTCAAGAGCACGCTTCCTTGCTGAAGTAGCTCCGTCTGGGTATTCTTGAGTTTTCAAGAACTTTACTAGAGGCATGCTCCATCTTGGTGCTATTGTAGAATAGCATAAGGTAGAGTTCTCATCTGGGATTTGTTCTTGACAGGTCTGACAGGTTGATACATAGTTATGTGCATCTCTTTGCATGGTTGGCCAATATATGCCAAATCTCTTGAGTGTTTGCCACGTTCCATTTGCGTTCAAATGAGTTTTCCATTGGTTTATGTGTGCTTTCTGAAGCCACATTTCTTGTTCCTCTTGTTCCACGCATCTCATCAATAATCCGCTTGAATCCTGGTGGTACAAACTTCCCGCAATGATGTGAAGGTTTTTAGTCCTCCATAAGTCTTGCGTTTGGTTTGGTGTGATCCCATCTTTAGGTCCATGTGTAAGTATAGGGATCAATTTTTCTGCCCATTGAGGACATACTTCCAGGTTAAAAAGATAAGTGTCTGGCAGGTCATCGGGTACTCCTATGGGAGGTTCTCCATGGGTCATTCGAGATAAGTGGTCTGCTCTTATGTGGGTGTTTCCTTTCTTGACTATTACCTCAAAGTCAAATTCCATTAGCAATAAAAACCATCGTACTAGTCGTCCTGTATTACAAGGCTTGTTGACTAGGTACAATAGGGCTTGATGATCAATGAAGAATTTGAATTTGTTTGCCAGTAGGTAATGTCTGAACTTTTTGACTGCATATACCATCCCTAGGCCTTCTCTCTCCGTGGTAGTATAATTGCGTTCCGCTTGATTTAACTGTCTACTGGCATAGGCTATCGGGTGGTCTAATTTTCCTGTGTCAGCTGGTTGAGCTAAGATGCAACCAATGGCAAACTTGGAAGCATCCACATGAATGTGAAACGGTTTATTCCAGTTGGGGACTCGAAGGATGGGTGCTGAACTTAATCGATTCTTTAACTCATTAAAAGCTTTTTCACATTCTTCGATCCAATTAAATAGGGTCAATAGTGCGTAAAGAGGTCTAGCTATTATGGCGTACATATGTATGAATCTTCGATAGTATCCACAATGTCCCATAAATGCTTGAACTTCTTTAGCAGTCTTCGGTCTTGGTAAATCCAAAATTACTTTAATTTTGTCTTCATCTGTTGAAATTCCATTCTTAGAGACAATATGTCCTAAGAATTTTCCTTGTCGCACCATGAAGACACATTTTTCAGGATTGAGGCATACTCGATATTGTCGACATTTAGCAAAAATCTTTTCTAGTTCAGGGATGTGCTCTGATCGTATAGCTGAATATGTACAAAGATCATCCACATATACCTCCATACTTTTTCTCAGAAATTCCTTGAACACATGACACATCAATCTTTGGAAGGTAGCTGGGGCATTCGTTAAACCAAAAGGCATGACTCTAAAGGCGTATACTCCCCATTTAGTTGCGAATGCTGTCTTATGTTGGTCCTCAGGAGCAATGGCTACCTGATTATACCCTGAAAAGCCATCCAGAAAACTGTAAACTTCCTTCCCTGCCACCCTTTCCAAGAGATGATCAGTGATTGGTAAGGGATAACTATCCCTTATGGTTGCGGCGTTCACTTTCTTTAAATTGATGCACACTCTTAACTTTCCATTCTTTTTTGGTACAACCACTAAAGGTGTTGGAAGCAGTCAGAGGCACAGACGCCACGGAAGCATGTGAAGACAGAGCAGGGAGCCAGTCGGATCATTTTTTCAAAACAATTATGTTTTTATTACCTCTTCAAATATCCAACAGTGATTTTCATCACTCTTGTAACATATGTAATATAGACAAAACCCCATTTTTGTAATCCATAGCTCCATTTTGTGCAAGCCGAGGAGTCCTCGAGCTTGAGGAGCTTAGGTAGAATACTCGTACCAAATTTCGTTATTTTTAGACATCGTTTACCCTTCCAAATAGCCTCTAGGACCTATTTTTTAACTAGGCCGGTCACTAGATGTGAAACCGGTCAAAACTAGTCTAGAAACTATAAAAAGAGCTAGAGAGCTCATTTTTGGGGCGGTTCATTGTAGCTTGTTGGAGCAAAGAAGAGAGTAGAGCTAGTTTGAGCTTGTAAGAGTATTCTTGAGCAATAGAGTTAATTTCCCACCTTCCATTGTGTCTTGCTTGTCTCTTCATTGTGTGTGTGTATGTGTGTGTGCATCTTTGTGCTTCTCACCTTCACTCTCACATCATCTCACGTTCACGATCTTCATATCACTCCTACCTCTCCCTCGGATTGACATTAAGGAGGTGAAGCTTCTTAACGTGGTTCTCACCATTGTGCTAGAGCAACACCAAATTTGGCGCCGTTGCCGGGTTCGGACCATCGCGACGGTTCATTTGAGCCCGTACCATCGCGATTGGCCTATGCCATCGCCACGATAGTGCCACGTGTCACGTTGAACCATCGCGATGGTTCGCTTTTTCGGACCATCGCGACAGCCCAAAATCGGACCATCGCGATTGGCTCAAGCCATCGCATCGCGGACCATCGCGACGGTTCACTTCGGACCATCGCGATTGTCCACCGTTGACCGTTGACCGCGCCATCGCGATTGTCCGCCCTATCACGCCATCGCGACGGTTCGCTTTTTTGGACCATCGCGACGGTTCGACCTCACGCCATCGCGATTGTTCACTTCGAGCCATCGCGACGGTCCACTTTTTCGCGCCATCGCGATTGTCCAACTTTGACCGCTGACCCGCGCCATCGCGATTGTTCGTTTTTTCGGACCATCGCGACGGTCCCAGACCATCGCGATTGCCCACCCCTATCGCAAATTTTGGACTTCAATTTTTGACCAAATTTGAGGGTATTTTTGGAAAATTTTTGGACCATTAGACTCATAGGAGACCCCTTAGCTCATATTGGAGGGAAAATTGGATTGTCAGTTTTTACCCCCCAGGGCCTGAACGCTCATAACTTTTTCATCCGAAGTCCGTTTTTTGAGCTTAATAGCTCGTTAGAAAGCTTGTGACGAGTACTACGTGACCTCAACTGTTTTTTTCATAAAGTATACGTCTATTTTTGGATAAGCTATTTTGAGGTTCACCTAGTCTGGGACTAGGAAGTCAGGGGGCACACATTGAAAATTTGAGCTTCAAAGGTGAATATACTCAAGTGTTAATCATCTTGTGAATTGGTCTAATATTGGAATTTTCCAGGTCTAGCAAGGGCAAGCAAAGGCAAGCGAGCAAGGCAGTGAGGACAGCAAGGCTTGGGAAGCACGGCTTCTTGGGCAACAGGACATCAGAGCAACCAGAAAAGCCGACTCGAGGTTGGAAGATTACTCAACCCCCTCAGTCAATTCTTAGCTTAGGCTAAACGGTAGTTGTGGAGTAACGACGATAGGAACGCCTCAAGTTTAAGATACTTAATTATTTCAAGTCTAAGACTTAAAGTAAAGGTGTGTGTGACGCGAAAACCTAAAGAAAAGAACATAAGTCTGACGGAACGAAAACTTAAAATCATCACGAAAGTCGAATTCCTGACGCATATATTAAGACAAGAATCCAAAGAAAAATTAAAAAGAACCAAGAATTAATCACAAAGAACCATTGACGATCTAAGTGTGTAGTTGAGTGAGCAAGGAAGGAAATTAATGAACCTTAGATCGGGCAAACATATAGGTAAGTCGGACAGAAGAAGCCTTAGATCATCGGAGGCCAGTGTAAGAACCACCGCACGATCTTGGGCTCAGCAATTGAACAGTAGCTATCCCTACGAGTTGAGCTCAGAATCAAGTGAATCAGAAATGGCATTTAGCACAGACAGACCAGCAGGAGGGTCTAATGTAGCATACTTAGAAAAACCAGAAGGACCCTATAGAACGCAACTAGAGTTTCTCCGAACCAACCGACTAGGTGCTCGCATCTATGAGGATGGTTTGCAGAGGCAAGTGGTGCAACTGCACAACCCGGATCAACCCATTGGATTGGAAAGACCAGTGGTGAAATTTGAGAGAGACGCATACCTAGACAAAGAAGGAACCATGTATATCTTGAGTACGCAGCCAAACGATACTAATGAGTTTGGCACAATCCAATTAGAGACAGAAGGGAAATTTCAAGGAAAAGAACCGTTAGAAGAACCTAGAACACCTAGAGGGAAATCCGTATTAACAAGAGTACTCATCCCAGAGTGGATCCCTCAAGATAACAGGAGCACAGAGTTGTTCATAAATAAAGAGACAGATGAAGCCTTTTGGAGGTACAGAAAGGAAAACCCTGGTGAGATAGGCATCATTACAATCTATGAATTCAAGGACCCAGATACACCTGGAAAGGTGGTATACCTGGATGAGACTTCAGAAAGAGTCTTTGTGGTGCCTGAGCGTGCTAAAAACACATACACATGGAGAGGTGAATTGATATTCCCTCCACCTAGAACAAACGTGAATACAAATCAACAAGGGGCAGGAACATCCTCAGCCCATGGAAATCACGAGAGACCGGAAGTAGGCTTCATTCACCCCATAGGGAGAGATAGAACAACCACGAACACTAATAAGACGGATAGACAAAGAGAACAGGGAATACCAGGTGGTAGAGATGATTTTCCTCTACCTAGACCACGTGAACCTGCAAGAGTATTGAGACCCACACAGTTGGTAAAATCAATGAAAAATTATTTTGATGGGACAGGAGATCCCTATGACCATGTCGCAGAATTCAAGCAAGTACTAAGAGCAGAACAAGTTGAAGACATGTTCACGCAGTACAATGCATTTGGACTAACGTTAAAGAATACCGCTTTAACTTGGTTCCAACCATTGCAACAAAGGCAATTTAGAGACATCCATCACTTTTTAGAGTCGTTCATCACTGAATTCTCTAAAAGTGGGGTTAGACATGACACGTCTTCGTTGATTCATAGCTTTAAACAAACCCCTCAGGAAACAGTAAGACTGGCAGGTCGTAGATTCAGACAATACGTTGAGCGATGTCCAATGCAAGAGCTACCCTCACAAGCCAAACAAGTATCACTGTTCCTGGATGGCTTGTTGAGCGCTAAACTACGCTCTTATGTGTACCTAAAAGAACCTAGAACGCTGGAAGAATGTGTAAGAATATGTATAGACATTGAGGACAACTTAGGAGATGAATTAGAACTCTCAAAGGTCTATAAGGACTCAGACTGTTCTTCTCTAGCATCCACAAAATTGTCTAATTCGATAGAGGACCTAGCAGAAAAAGTGGCCCAAAAACTAGGAGTTTCTAGTAAACAGGTACCCAAGCTACCAACTAACGTACGTTGTTACACTTGTGGTGGAAATCATTTGGCAAACATGTGCCCCAATGCACCTCAACCTCACGCCAACCCTAGTGGCCAATATTGCACAATTGAGAGAAGATACACAAATCATACAGCTCAGGACTGCCCATACAATAAACAAACTGTGAGACAGAACTACCCGCAAGCATACCAGCAGCCAGGTAGGTATCAAGGCCAATACAATGCTCAGCCTTATTACTATAGGCCTCCCCAGAACTACCCATACCAGGCTCAACAGAGACCTCAACCCGTCTTAGCTCAGCAGCCACCCCCACCAGCAAATGTCATCTCAGTCAAATACGCTGCTGCAGAAGAGAACCTAAGTAGGGCCTTAGTGCCTTCTTCACCCCTGATCACTGAAAGTGACCCGAACTCCAACAGTTTTGACTCTACTCATGTGACTAGTCCACCCGCTTATTACACGGAGTCACCAGAGCATGTGGAGACATATCATTATGATAGTCCACCAATGGAACCTAGTTGGGAGCCAGATTATACTAATGTGATGTATGCAAACCCAAACCCACGGCCCCAATGGAGACAACAGAGACCACAGGGCCCTAGAGGACCATGCTTTAGGTGCCAAGGAGATCACTTCGTTAAGGATTGTCCACACCCCCCAATAGTAAGGCAATCACAGTACTATAGCATCCAAGGCTTTTGTGCCGATTGTGGCAAAGAGCACGTAGTCAAAGATTGTCCTAAGAACCCAGTTAACACTTCAAATGTGACATCGATCAACGTGATAGGTATTGTAAAGAACGCAGATGGATCCAACCCTACATACGTACCTATCCAAGCTATAACCAGAGCCCAGGCGCTCTTGCAAAACCAACAGCTTAATCAAGAGAAAGTAGCCGGAACTAGTGAAGTTGCAGAATCTAGCAGTAAAAAGACGAAATCTTGGAAAGATTCTAGGGAAAGAATCAAGAGAAAGTGGAGTAAAAAGATAAGTGAGTTGGAAGGAAGTCTAAGAGAATCTAGAGCCAAAATACAAGAATTGGCTTCACAAGAATCAAACCAAGAAATCCCAGCTCAGAAATCAGGATCAGTCTTAGCGGAACCCATACCGGAAGACCTAGATATGATGTTTCGTGCATATCAGGCTAGAATAGAAGAGGGACCTCAAGTCACGGAAATGAGTAAAAACTACCCTCGAGCTGATCTAGAAATTGAGAGAACTAAACTTTGCATGAAGATGGTAGAGTTAGCACAAGCCTTGTTCGAAGCCTCTAGATATCTTAATTGGAATAACATGGCAAAACCGGAACTACACTTTCAAGGACTAATGGAGAGGCTAGAACACTTGATTGAAAGCAAAGAGAAAAAGGATCAGTCTAGGAACCCTACTGTCCCAGAGACACAGGAAAGGAATCCACCATCCCTGTCTCAAGTACCCAATACAGAAAGTCAAGATAACCTGTCTTCCATACATAAGTACTCACATGAATTTTTGAGAGAAATCCAAGAAGAGAAATGGAGAAAAGAACAAGGAACTCATCCTCCTATTCAAGAAATAGACGACTTGCAGGAACAATTTCCCCAAGACATCCCCTCCATATATGATGATGTGGAGGTGGAACGACTGAGTGAACCCACAGGATTTGAATCTAATTCTTTACAAGAATTACCTCAGTTCACAGGACCTTGGGAAGCTAAGTCTATTAGTATGAGAGCACCCACGATAATAGTGAGGAATGAAGAATCAGTGATCCCTAGAAATACGGAAGTGATCAAGAATACTAAAGTACAATGTAATCTCACTCTGGAGGAACTGTTAAAGGTAAAACCAGAATTGTGGAAGCACGTAGCAAATCAATTCCCTGAGCTAGCTACCACACCCTCTCAGATAGGATCACATAAGAAGGTACCAGAGATACCCGTGGAAAAGATTGGAGACGTAAGCGAAGGAGAGGAAGGTAACACATATCTTCCTATAACCCATCAGGGCTACACCACGAAAGCCATCTTAGATTCAGGAGCCGGAGTAGCTATCGCTACTACCGCCTTATGGAAACGTTGGGGTAAGCCAGCACTCAGACCCACTAGGATGAAGCTACAAATGGCTGATGGACACATAGAAAAACCGTTAGGCTTACTAGAAGGCATATCTCTCACCACTTGTGGTGTAGAATTTGAGCATACTTTCGCCATTTGTGACTTTGCTAAAAATCATGCGTATGAGATGATATTGGGACGACCATTCATGCGTGAGTTGCAAATTGTACAAGATTGGGGAACTAATTCTTTGTACTTGCAACATTTAGGAGTGACTACCAAAGTCAATCTTAAAGACTATTCACATCGAGATGTACCCCCAATACAATGGAATACCATCCATAAAACATCAGTAGAGACGGAATCCGTGCACTCATTAGAATCAGATCCTTCTTGGTTGCATGAGGATACCCATTTATGGATGTGTAAAGTAGCCAAACAAGAGGAAGAACGATTAGAAGCCAGGACCTTAGGTGCAGAACAACATCCACGAACCCTTCAAGATCCAGCCTATGCTCCTGTAGTATTCCCAGACGAGGAGTTTGAACCCCATGGTTGGGCGGAAATCCTAGCAACCATGGATGTAGCCATCAATGAAGAACAATGGACACCCCACTGTGACGAGGATGGCTATGACATTTCAGTTTTTACGATAGAGCCAATCATGGGCGATGCAATTTTAGAAGAGTGCGAACCAGACACTGATGCATTTGAGGACGCAAGCGATTTTGATTTAGAATCAATCATCATGGACTCACCCTTTGCATCAGAGGAAGAATATTTTTACGAAGTAGAGACTCACACTCAGAGACACGAGGAAATTACGAACGAGGTAAGGTTAGCCACAGAAGTGACTACTAAGAGTGAAGGCAAGAAGAGAAAGAAGAAAGAAACCATGTCGGAAAAAGAAGAATCTTTGTTTGAAGTACCCGAGAATTTCAAGAAATATGAAATCGACGATAGAAGAATCATGGTACGAATGCCCAATAGAAAGGCGAATGACGGACAAGTATATGATAACCGGGAGAAAACCAAGAAAGTAATAGTTGCCATAGAAGGAGAAGAAGAAAAATGCACCTACATAGGGCACGATTTGACGACTGAAGAAGAAGAAGAGTTAGTTGCCCTATTGCGCGAATATAGAGATGTTTTTGCTTGGAGTTACAAAGATTTGAAAGGAGTAGACCCAGATATATGTTCTCATAGAATCCCTATGACTCCAGATGCGAAGCCGACAAAACAAAAACCGTACACGTACAATGATAACTACGCTGCGAAGATTAAAGAGGAGATAGATCGGTTGATAGAAGCAGGATTCATTTACGAAATTGAGCATACCGAATGGGTATCCCCCATTGTGGTTGTGCCCAAGAAGAATGGAAAATTGCGTGTGTGTATTAACCTTAAAAAAGTTAATGCCGCCACAATTAGAGATAGTTATCCTCTTCCTATCACGGAACACCTATTGGAAAGAGTTGCGGGCAAGGAAGTTTACAGCTTTCTTGATGGATTCTCAGGCTATAACCAAGTGGCCATTGCTCCAGAAGACCAACACAAGACGGCTTTTGCCACAGAATGGGGCATATTTGCATTTCGTGTAATGCCATTTGGCTTGACAAATGCACCCGCTACTTTCCAGCGACTCATGTGTCATGTTTTTAAGGAATTCTTACGCAAGAGCTTGGAAGTTTATGTCGATGACTTATGTGCTCATTCAAATGTAAGACAGACACATATTCCAGAGTTAAGACAAATATTTGACAAATGTCGAGAATATCAGGTTTGTTTGAACCCAGAAAAATGCGTTTTCATGGTCAGACAAGGCAAAATTCTAGGACACATTGTGTCAAAAAATGGAATCTCTACGGACGAGGAAAAGGTGAAGGTAATTGCAGAATTACCTAGACCAACTAATGTGAAAGAGGTACAGGCATTTATGGGCCATTGCGGTTATTATAGGAGATTCATACACATGTATGCAATCATAGCCAAGCCTCTGTACTCTCTTTTAACCAATTTTGAGTGGACAGATGAGTGTGAAAATTCATTCAATGAACTTAAACGACGTTTGTGTTCAGCACCTATATTGACCACCCCAGATTGGAGTAAGCCATTTCATGTACATGTGGATGCATCCAATTACGCCATAGGATGTGTGTTAGCACAACCCACGAGTGAAGGTAACATAGATCTCCCCATAGCTTACGCTAGCAGACAATTGAACGCAGCAGAAAGAAATTATACCACGACGGAACGAGAGGGATTAGGGATGATCTACGCTGTAAAGAAGTTTAGGCACTACTTGTTGGCCAACAAATTCAAGTTCTTTACAGATCATCAAGCCCTATTATATTTAGTCAACAAACCATGTAACACAGGACGACTGATACGTTGGTTTCTACTGCTCATGGAGTATGATTTTGAAGTGGTAGTTAGGAAAGGAAAGACGCATCTTAGAGCCGACCACCTCTCAAGATTAACCTCAGGCGAAGCTCCTCAAGGAGTAGCTGACGATCTACCAGATGCATACTTATTCAACCTTGAGATAGCACCAGAATGGGCTAAGCCGTTAGTCCCTATTCTGACATACGGACCCAAGAGTCCTAGGATAAAGATCAGAGAAGGAGAGATTACCAAGTCTCAGAGATATCAAATAATGGCAGGAAGCATATACAAACAGGATAATCAAAAGATTCTTGCTTGTTGTGTAGATGAATCAGAACATGCGAAATGGTTGCAATTAGCACACGTAGGTGCACTAACGCAACATCATTCAAAACATAGAACACTCCAGACTCTGCATAGATTAGGAGTATATTGGCCTACGATGGAAGCAGATGTCTACAAGTTGTGTAAAGAATGTCAGGTGTGTTGTGAAAGACCACCAGTAGAGCACGCTACATTGTATCATGTGTCTCTCACACCAGACTGGAGTGAACCTTTAGTGACATACTTGAGGACGAACACATTCCCTCAAGGAATGACCTTGGCTCGACAACGCAGTCTAGAGCAGGAAGCTCAAGACTATTCACTTATTGGCGATAACTTATACAAAAGAGGACGGGATGGATATCTAAGACAATGTGTTCATGAGAGCGATTATCTTAGCATACTAGAGACTGCACATCAAGGTGTTGCAGGAGGTCATTTTGGACCAGATAGGATAATCAAAGCCATCCTCTTTGCAGGATTATGGTGGCCCACTCTTCACATGGATGCACATACCTATGTAAAGAGATGTGACGTGTGCCAAAGAACTCAGTTTCCTACTCGCAGAGATGAAATGCCATTGAAACCCATGATGGGCGGACGTGCATTTTCTAAGTGGGGTATAGACTTTGTAGGACCCATTAACCCCCCTGCAAAAGGCACACATGCGGAATACATTATTGTTGCTACAGATTATCTGACGAAATGGGTAGAGGCAAAAGCCACAAAAAAGAATGATGCTCACACGACTGCAAAATTCTTATTTGAAAACGTCTTTACAAGATACGGACTGCCTATAGAGCTAGTGAGTGATCGAGGTACTCACTTTCTAAACCAAGTCATTGAATATTTGTTACAGGATTTTATGGTGATTCACAAGAAATCGGCACCATATCATCCTCAGGCCAATGGTCAGGCTGAAAGCACTAATAAGATATTATGTACCGTACTGACGAAACTCGTGAACAACAAACGTTCAGATTGGGACAAACAGCTACACCACGCTGTTTGGGCATATCGAGTGGCCTACAAGACCGTACTCAATGCAACTCCCTTTCAGATGGTTTTTGGTCAGAATGCAGTGCTTCCTTTGGACTTCTTGATACCGACCCTTAAGGTTGCACGAGAACATCAGTGGACCGGCCATGAATTATCGGCGAGAATAATGGACTTGGAACGATTAGGAGAAACAAGGCTGAGGGCAGCAGCAGGAATATACGCAGCGAAGAAGCGACAGAAAGCATATTTTGATGCACATGTGAAAGATAAAGGCCTAAAAGAAGGAGATTTAGTTCTAGTGTATACGCTGAAACAGCATGCACGCAAGTTAGAAAAGCGAGGTTATGGACCTATGATCATTAACAGACTCTCGACTAGTGGAGCAGTACAGTTAGCCACCTTAGAAGGAGATATAATGCCTAATTACATTAGTGGCTGTAGAGTCAGGTTGTATCAAGAACCTCTTACTGAGGATATGCTTAGACGACTCACGTTGGCAAAGAAGCGTAAGGAGGAAGAAAATAGAATACGAGCAGAAGCTCAGGCAGAAGCCATAGAACGCATTAAGCGCATGAAGCTAAGAAGACAAGGACTAAGGAGAGAACATTATAACCATCTGGAAACATCACCCAGATATCCCATGGCCATGTGTCAAGTAAAGTCAACCACTCATCCTAGCATAGTGGACAGGAGACCATTCCTTACAGTTAGGCTAGAGCACGGTAACCATAGCCAAGAACTCAGAGCTTTGATTGACTCAGGTGCTGCGACTAGTGCGATTAGGTGGTCCCACTATAAGGATTTAGGAATAGAAATGCGGCCAATTGAGGCATACCTCATAGGCCTAGGAGGCATGGAAACCCCTTGCATGGGTGAGGTGGACCTTCCTATCCTCATTAAGGATTTGACGACGACAGCGAAGCTACTAGTGTGCCATGATGACGACCTGATAGAACCCCTAATCCTTGGCCAAGATTGGCTATACGATCACTCAGTGGACCTAAATCTTAGACAAGGCTCCTTACAGATTGGAACCTTAGAGCAGAAGCGAGTGATACCGCTTGACTTCCCTAACGGCATTCCGCTTGACGGTTGTGACCCTAGACCCAAGGAAACGCATGCGACGGAAGACAGGAAGATCTTTGAACAGCTCAATCACGCTACGTCCACACCAACCCACTCGGGCTTGGCGATGGATGAATGCCAATCAGAAGGACGACAGGAGATCTTCCCTGGGACTTCCTGCAAACTAGAAGAGACAGTTACCCAACAGCAAGGGCAGAAGGGCACAATCAGAGGTCAGGTAGGTTGCATCAGCGGCCAAATGAGCACGACACCCTACGGTGCTCATCCTTCCAAGCTTGTTGCGGACTGGCCTAGATTAAAGTTACAAAAGACATCACTTCCTGATGGGCAGGTCACGCAAGTGTTGGAACTCCCTTCTTTTCCAAAGCAGAGTGTCCATCCGACCTCTCAACCTCAACAACAACAGAGTCAACTGCGACAAAGGAACCCAGACCGACGACAGTATCAGAGGAAACAACATGGAAAGCAGTTTAGGCCTCCCAAAGGAAGTGGCACCAGACAAATATGGGTGCCTAAAGGACAAAAAGCACCGAAGGACTCCAACCAAGCAGAGATCAACAAGCAAAAGGCAGTACAGAAACAGAATCGACATCCACCATCCCCTCGACCTCCTTCTACAGGTCCGAGCATTCGACAAATTTGGATCGCCAAGAAGTACCTTACCCATAGACCCACGCCCACGCAGATTTGGGTACCCAAACCATGTATCATAGCTCAACCCCTATGCCATGTAATATATAATCCTCACAAACCTTTTCATCCCTCGACACCACCACACCCGATACCACCTTTTACCCCTCAGCAGAAACCCACCACCCATTCAAAGACTCTTAGGAAATGGATACCGAAACGTGTCCAACCGTCCTCCCTTAACCCGTTGTCTAACTACCCCCCGACTAACATACAACCTTGTACTCAATTACTAACCTTTAAACCTTGTATAAATTCACACACCATCATCACACACCACTCGTAATCTCATCTCACCAAGAAATGTATGCATGATCTGAAACATAGAGGTGTCTAGAGACCTGCACTAGTGCTGCAAGAAACATTGCATCCATCACATCACAACACTTGGCTACACGGGTTACGCATCAGTTATGGAAAGGGATTGCGGTCTCACTTTAATGGGATCATGATTAATTTCCATGCTAATGTGTTAATCTTTTGTAGCAGATCTTTCTCACTAGCGCACCAGCCACCATGCAAACTGACGAAGGAACATCAGGAGTAGGCCCCAGTGTAGCAGCAGTGCCACTCAACGTGCTACGAGCAGAGTCCCACCCTACTGCTCCACCACCGGAATTTCAGGGATTTCCAGGGCCCATGCCCATCGATAACCCCCCTATGGGCTACACCGAAAAGATACACAGGAATTCTCATTGGTTTCAGGGCCTGGCAGGACCCCTCGCGGATGCAGACTTCATATTTGAATCCTCTCTGACCTTTGATGACCGCACGTGGGGAAAGTACCAGTTTTTCTCCAGAGAATTCGAAGCCCTACAAAACACCCAAGATTTAACTCATGTTTGGGCTAGAGCCGGTTTCACAGAATATTTCAGTGATCCTCTACCCAAACCAGATTTTTATAGGTGCTATTACTTGATCACTACCTTACTGGCATCAGAGAATAAGGACATACCAGGAACCTTCATCTTGCCTACCCTAGTGGATGATCCACCTTATAAGAGATTTTATCTCTCTAAGGACCTAATCAGAGCAGCCATCAAGATTCATGGAACCCACACTCCCACAGACAGAGAGAGATTGATTCCAGAACCGATGAAACGTGGGGATGTCACGAAGTGGGAAGAGATTTCGGCCATCACACCTGAGTTGTCAAAGCCACTAAGAATATGTATGCAACATTTTGCCTTTCCAGCTCAGGACAGATTTACCATGCCACACAAAAGAATATGGTTCGGATTATATTTGGCATGTACGGGACCTCAAACAGTTGATCTGGCAAGCTGGATCATAGATCAGATGTACCTGGCACAGCACAGATGGGAGCGTAAAAAAGTGCTTAACGGATGTTGTGCCCTCACAAGAATTGTGTATATGTGTTTGGCTTATGACTTGCCCATCGAGCGTGCATTAACAGGAGAGGAATTGAAGGCATTCAAGAGCACAGCGAAGAAAGCTAGGAAGCCCAGTAGGACACGGGCTGGTAAGCGCATGCGAGGCACCATCCCTTGCCTCCAAGTGCCAGAGTCGCCGTCACCACAACCCTCTCCCGAGCGACCACAGACAGAAGCTGAGCCCACTGTACAACCTATTCGCATACGGTTGTCCAGACCAATAATTACGGAGGCCACCACGAGTACCGCCGCACCTCAGGCAGCTACCACCACAGAACCCCCAACCACAACCGCAGAAGCTCCCACCACCATTGGTGCGGAAGCGTTTTCTTTCCCTATCCCACATATGGAAACCGACCCCATAAACACGACATTTGATTTTGAGATGCCTGATGCATTCTCAAACGAGTTTCAGTATTCAGAAGCACCACTGTTCTCCCAGGAGTATGAGCGCCCCAGCTACCCCACTACGCCGCGAGACTTGCCACAGGGACAAGCTGTGTCGGGCTCTGAAGAAGAAAGAACTGAAACAGACGACGATCAAGGCGACGATGAGGCCAGCCAGGGCTCACAAGAGGAACAGACAGAGGGCCAAGGCCAACAGACTGACACACACGGCGACACCAGCACGTATGAAGATGAAACTTTCGAAGCCGCAGCGTACACATTGGCCATCAAGAAATTATATCGTACCATGGAGAAAGTCTGGGCTCGCAAGAAGTTAACTGAAGAGGAGAGCCAGGCATTAATCGAACAGGAACTCATCTCAGGAGGATTCGAAGATGCCTATATCAGAGGGTTCCGAGAGTTGGTCCAATCAGTAGGCTCCCATGAAGCACTCAGATTTTTACAAAGAAAGCAATTACCTCAATTTGATCCCCGCCGAGTGCGACTACTCTCAAAACCCGGGGAGTATATTCGTGTACCAACAGGAGCCCAATCTTCAGCACAAGCCAGGGAGGCACGCCTCGCCCCCGAACGTTCAGTAACCGCAGAAACCATTCTTGTAGATTCGCCACCCCGTACCACCATTGTTCATACCACTACAATCCTCGAAATAACCTCCACCCCTTCGACTCCTCTTTCACCTCATCTGTCACCAACCCATTCTGTATCACCCGCACACCCACCTGCTTTCCCCACATCCACACCTGTACAAAGCAATATAGCCCCAACCTCTTCCTTACCCATTCATACCACCAGGCCCACACCCAGCCCTCTGCATCCCTATGTTAACCCCTTCGCTCCTTCATCCTTCCCAGCGTTTCCCTCACCTCTAAGAACCCCATTTCCCTTCCTAACCCCGCTAACCTTCTCGCTCGTCTCACCTCCCCAACCTGCCATAACCCCTATTTCCCCGTTTCACCAAACTATTCCCACCATCCCCCCTGTAAACTACTCTACGTTTGTAAATCCCGTATTCACACCTACGCAACCACCCCCAATCACACCACTTTTCACAGTCACAACATTAAACACGTCCAATGGCATGGACATATCACCGCCCACCTCACCACCACCCACTACACTCACAGCACCCTCATATTTAGGCACTTCACAATTTTCCACAATCACCACTGCATCCACAGTCCCAACCCCGATTCCCATTCCCACTGCATCTACTATCACTGCATCCTCATTTAGCACTTCACTACTACTATCGCCCACCATCGACACAGCATTTCAACACATGTTCGCATGCATGACGCAAGTCCGAGATGAGTTTGCATCACTCGGCACTAACTATCAACAGCTGCAGAAAACGACGAACGACTTGCAAACGCAGCTTAATTTGTTATCGATTGAGAACGCCTCACTGAACAGCCGGTACCAAGAGTTACGAGAGGCTTATCACAAGTTAGAAATAGAAAGTGAGGAAAAAAGCAAAGAGGCCACTGCGGATTTAGATAACCTACTTAGAGCCCAGACTGTCCGCAATGCAACGCTTACTAGAAATATGGGCTTATTAAGAAGACATTTAGCCGCAGCTAAAGAGGAGAACCAGCGACTCCAAGAGCAGAACAGAGAGAACTTGGAGGCGGCTTTAGATCATCCAGACAAGCCACTAAGTCCGAGCAGATTCAAGGCCATCCCATCTGAGTCGATGCGGATGTTGCTAGACGACCATGTTAGATTGCTCGAGGACTATGACCGTATGAACGAAGAGTATCAAAAGTTAAAGGAAGATCACAAACAGCTACAACTCAGAGAACCTGCAACACAACAGGTACCAGTAGCAGCGGAAGTACCAGCACCTGTGGACCCTGCCCCTGAAGTTTTAGAGGAACTCAACGCACTCCGGGCCCAGGTAACAAACCTTGAATCTAGGATTGCCATCTATGAAGCACCACCAAGGCCAGACTCCCCACCTGAGCTACCAGCTGAGGAAGAGACTGTCACTATCCCGATGGAGGAGACCTTCGAAGAGGCTTATGAACCGATACCCATCCCAGGCGGACGTGTCACGGCCGAAGGCCAGATGACCTACGAATTACCTACCCCCGCGTGGATGAAGACCGTCGAAGAACTCGGAACGACACACTCGGCCAGAGTAGAGGCACAGCTACATGCCATGGCCATAATTGAAGAAAAAATTTTACAATCACCATTCTTTGCTCAAATGGCCCCGCGACGATACATATCCGGGCATGAGCTTCAGTATAAACCATACTTTATGTTAATGGCAGAATATCAATTAACCATAGAGAAAGAAACCGGCAAGAAACCTACGCATGCAACTCAATTCGAGCCAGAGGACTTGCCACCAAGGGCGCAGAGAGGTGAAATCCTCCAACCAGACTGGCGCAAAGATTTACTGCAAAATTATCCAGAAATGATGAGCACGTGGGTAAAAGCGCCTCTTCACTTAAAATTCAATCCGTGCTGGGGACCAGTACCACGACGCCGCTCTTGGACTGCCTTCGCTATAAAGCTACAGAACAATAAGCAGTGCCAAGACTGGCTGAACTACCCCTATTTCAAGCCACCAGTCGCGTTACCCACAGTTGGCTATATGATGGCGACGATCCGCCACTGGCTCCCTCGATTAAAACCTATGGATGATATAGCCGCGCAAATGACTGTCAAAATCTTTGACATGATGCAGATGGTCTTTAAAGTCTTCCGGCGCATCAAGGCTCCCCATGTTAACACCCCGGGCTTTGAGCATGGCAATTTGGATTTAGTCTATGATATGAGCACAACGCCATCGCTACGGGTGTGTTACGCCTGGCACTGCAGGATCAAATATCTACCGGCCTGTTACAAGCAAACATTCGAAGAAATGTTCACCACCGGTTTTTGGGAGTACCATTCAGAAGTATTCATAAGCAGGCCGACACATTTATTGCAATTATTCGCCTGTGAACGAATGGTGTACTCCACACACTATCAGCTCCCACCACCAGACGAGCCGCAACCTATCGACTGGGAGAAACTCGAGGCTGATCTAGCCCGAGGTATTCGTGTATCAGAGCACACCCTCGCTCAAGACCTCCTACAGAATTACATCCGGCAGACCTCACAACAAGGTTCTGTCAGGGACGACAGAAGCGAGAGGGAGGGGGGTGTTGGAAGCAGTCAGAGGCACAGACGCCACGGAAGCATGTGAAGACGAAGCAGGGAGCCAGGCGGATCAATCTTTTAAACAAATACATGTCTTATTAATTTTCCCAAAACATTCAACAGTGATTATTATCACTAATTGTAACATATGTATCATAGAAAACCCCATTTTGTAATCCATAGCTCCATTTTGTGCAAGCCGAGGAGTCCTCGAGCTTGAGGAGCTTAGGTAGAATGCTCGTACCAAATTTCGTTATTTTTAGACATCGTTTACCCTTCCAAATAGCCTCTAGGACCTATTTTTTAACTAGGCCGGTCATTAGATGTGAAACCGGTCAAAACTAGTCTAGAAACTATAAAAAGAGCTAGAGAGCTCATTTTTGAGGTTAGCTTGTTGGAGCAAAGAAGAGAGTAGAGCTAGTTTGAGCTTGTAAGAGTATTCTTGAGCAATAGAGTTAATTTCCCACCTTCCATTGTGTCTTGCTTGTCTCTTCATTGTGTGTGTGTATGTGTGTGTGCATCTTTGTGCTTCTCACCTTCACTCTCACATCATCTCACGTTCACGATCTTCATATCACTCCTACCTCTCCCTCGGATTGACATTAAGGAGGTGAAGCTTCTTAACGTGGTTCTCACCATTGTGCTAGAGCAACACATTTCTTAATCCTTTAATGAGTAGAGACATTGTTTTGGGCATTAATGGCTTTTCTTCTCTAGGACATGTGTCTAGATATTGCTTGAATCTTCTTGCTGCTTCCCTTACACTTTCATTCTTGTTTTGTTAAAATGTGTGAATTAATGTGGTAGTAGTGTGTTTGAATCCTGTCTTGGAAAATTCCCCTATGTATCCTTCCAAAAACTTTGTTATGTCCCTAAACATCTCCTTTCTTAATGGTAAAGACCAGGTGAATGTCGGCCGAGATAGAGTTATTCCAAAGGCTTCAAATTGAGTTTTGTAATCTTGAATTTCTTGTGCCCTAAGCTACTTGATAAGGTCTCATTATTCTCCCAGTGTTATTCCATGCTTGTCTCCTCCTTATAGGAAAGCCATATTTACTCCTTCTCTAATGAAAGGGTAAGGAGATGATTGTTGTCTTTTTTCTCTCTGGCTCTATAGGAGTATGATTTTTGTTTGTTCTAGGAATATCAACTTGTTCTAAGTTTTCTTCCCAAGTTCCTTTATCACTGTCTTGCCCTAGGTTGTTTGTATTATCAAGTTCACTTGTGAAGGCACAAGTACATCCTTGTCTATCCTCATACTTACCTTCTTTAAATTGAGCTACAAGCATCGAATTTATAGGTATTTCTAAGTTTCTCAAGATTCTAATGAGGTCCTTATGTAACCCATCTTTTTTTATTTTCAATATGTTTTTTCCAAACCTATTTGTATATATATATATGAGGATATTTCTGTAGTCCCCTGTATCCAAAGGTTTAGCCTCTTCATTTATGTTCTCCATATTCAAGTGTATGATACTAGAATGGTTATGACGTGTAACACTGTCCTGTTTTCTCAGAGTCTTTCTAGCTTCTCGATGATGGTCCACTATAACTCCTGATCTCAATCTCATTCACTTGATTTCTCTTACCCAGTCGGCCCTAATTGTTTATAGAACGCCGGATTTCATCTTTTGTAGTTAATTTTTTATTTGATTTAAGTGTACAATGAGTCAATAATCACAATAATGACCCAAATTGGTGAGAATTTGGTCAAAAATGAGATTTTGAGAACATATGTGTGAAAATCATGTTTTTCACAATCCTGACTCAAAATCATGAGATTTTGGTCAGAATCACGATTGGGTGCAATTGTGTTTAAAAATGTAAAATTTTCCATGATCTTGACCCAAATTAGTGAGATTTTGGTGACTCAAAATCGTGAGATTTTGGTGAGAATCGCGATTGTGTGATTTTTTGGGTGAGGATTGTGTTTTTTCATGATCCCGACTCAAAATCATGATATTTTGGTCAAAATCACGATTGTGTGATTTTTAGGAGGATCGTGTTTTTCACGATCTTGACTCAAAATCATGAGATTTTGGTGAGAATCACAATTTTGTGATTTTTTGTTAGAAAAATTTTCTTTATCTTTTCTTAGTTTTCTTAACTTCCATAGGAGTGTGATTTCAACACAAAGTCATGCGATAAACTATCAAAGCAAAACGTTATCTTTTCTTCAATTTAAGTCCTATTTCAGAAAATCATGATTGTGTTCATCTATTGTTTCTTCATGAAATTTCCAAAAAATAACCAAAACTTTCATAAAAAATTATTACTAATGATATTACCTTGCTTGTGTTAAGCTCTCCAAGCCTAAGATTGTCTTCTACTTACGATCGCAATTTTTTGCTCTTCCTTTCTCTCTATTTCTCTCTCTCACTCAACAAATGGTAAAAAATTTCTAAGTCCTCCTTTTATACTTTCAGCTCAGAATCGTGATTTTCCCCTTTACTACAAAATTTACCTATTTTTCTTATGAATTTCTTTCTACTCTTGACTATTATTCCTGAATACTCACCAAGTTTTGTTCTTTGCACCAATTTTTTGAATTTCTCCCCCTTCTCTGAGAATCGTGATTTTCTGAAGAGAACCGTGTTTTCCTAAAATCTTATCTAAATTTACATTTTTCTGAATTGTTTCAATTCAATATATTTCTTCACTTTTTTCCCATCACTTTCTTCCCTTGGTTTTGTATTTTTTTCAGTTTTTCGTATTTTTATTTGATTTTATAAACCCCAAATAAAAGTAAACAACTTATTTAGGGTCTCTTTGAATGTACCACAAACTGATGGTAATGACTGGAACTTATGCTACTTGAACTTAAAGAACAACATGCAACTCTTAACTTCTCAATGCAAATAGACTGAATGAAGTAATCTCTAAAGAAAAGACAACACACTCACCTTTACACATTTGTACACATGATGATTCATAATGAAGTTGAACAAATGTTTGTTACCATCAACTTGGAAGATCCAGCAAAGGTCCAAAGCTCCAATAACTGAAAGCTTTGCTTACTTCCCCGGCAATGGTGCCAAAAGATGTTTATTGTCCTTTGGACTTGTCCTCTCCAATCATCATAGCATAAAAGATTAGCAACTTAAACACCTTTAATTTGTCAATCCGGGAAGCATACTAAGACCAGAGCCTCTTCTTTATCAATTATGTCCAAGATTTATCAACAAAATTAGCTTCAATAGAGAATTTCATGAAAAGTTTATTTGAAATATTAGAGTTTTGCATATCTTGAGCTAGAAATAAGTTTTTAAGAAAATTCTTGTTCCTAGATCATGCCATTTTTCATGTAGATTAGTAACATGCAATGAAAAGTTAATTTCACTACCTATACAAGACGAGATAATTGTCATTCTGATGGAATGCACACAATCAACTTCTTCGGCAAGTATGTTCATAATGAATATAGAAAATGAAAGAATGAACCTCTATTCTCATGAAATACTCAAGGAACAACTGATTAACAAGGCAAATCCAAGGTAAACACTTAAAATTTCATCAAGTCACCATAGAAGCCAAAATGACGAGATAAAGAAGGAAGGATAAGAGATCTCAAGTTCTTATTCAAGTCTTCTCCTACAAAATCAAAAATCTTTCAAAATTAAGTCATAAATTGACTTATATACTTTTTCAAGTGTCCTATTTTTCACTTGAAATTAAGTGTTCTAAACTTGTAAAGTCACTTCTCTATACATTTTGAGAGCTCTAATAATTATCAAAAGATTACATAATTCAATTCCTCAAATGAAGTAGACTCTTCTTCATTTTTACATCCATTTAATCCTTCTAAAATACATCAATCTAATTTTACCACTCATCTTTTTAATCCAAAAATGTATCGCCTTACAATGGGCCTTGTTGATCAGATATTTAGAGGCTTGATGATCAATAATTACAAAGAATTTGACTCGCAACAACCAATGTCTTAAATTTTGCAGGGAGAATACTATGGTCACAATCTCATGCTCCATAGTACTATAGTTTTGCTGATCGTGACAAAGTAATCAATTGACATAATGGATCGAGTATTTCATCGTGCTTTCTCCAAGTTGTGTGATGAAAACCCCAACCACTTTGAGGCTTGCACCCATGTGTACATGGAAAGGGGTATTCGAGTCCGTTACCATCAAGATTGGAGACTTTATTAATCACATCTTTAATTCCAAGAAGGTTTTCTCTTCATCTTTAGTCCATCGAAAGGTTGCATTCTTTTGCATGAGTCTGGAAAGTGGCTTGGATATATCTACATACATCTTGATAAAACCTTTGTGGTGTTCGATGTGGCTTAAGAAGCCTTGAAATATTTTTTTGAAGATGGAGCTAAAAATTTTGAGAGTGGCCATGAACTTGTTAGGTTTGAGCGCCATGCCTTGAGCAAACACTACATATCCTAACAAGTTCCCTTGAGTTACCACAAAATGACATTTATTTGGGTTCAATTTGAGGTGTGTTTCCCTACATTTCATGAAAATGTGGAAGATTTGAGCGAGATGTTCATCAAAGCACTCAATTGAGCTAGCTTGATTGATAGGTGAAAAGGTTGAAAGTTCACCCATGAAGATTCTAAGTGAGCTTAAGAGGAGATGTTCGAAGATGATGGACATTGTGAAGTTGAAAGTTGTTAGAGCGTTTCTAAGTCCAAAAGAAATTTTTCTGTAGGAATATGTACCCCATAGAATCACAAAATATGTCTTTTCATGTATCATCATGTTGGATAGATATCTCATTATGCCCATTGTATCCATCCATGAAACTACATCATCAATAATTTCCTTTGAAATTAGCATGGAGAATCCATCTAGTATCGTCACTTTGTTAAGAGATCTAAAATCTACATAGACTCTTATCTTATTGGATTGCTTCTTTTTTTATATGGCCATCAAAGACAATCATTAGAAGTGTTCTATTGGTACTATAATATCTCTGACTTCGAGTTTATCAATTTCCTTCCCCACTTCTTCCACATACCTTTCCTCTTACAAATCTTTCCTCTTACAAGTTTGGTATTTAGGACAAGGGGGATGGTGTGGAGTCCTAAGATTATGGGGATGCCTTTTGGATCAACTCCATGCAAAAATATCTTTAAAGCTTTGCATAAAATCTATAACCTATTAAGAAAGATGGGTTCCTACCACAACCATGTAGCTAGTAGGATAGGCCTACCTTTTCCTGGTTCTCCCAGATTGACTTACCACACTGGATTTGATGGTTCCTCATTGCGGGCCTCGTTGAAGATATGTTGGGGTCTCATTTACTACTGCTTCAAGATATGTTGGGGTCTCATTTACTTATACTCATTGTTTTGTTGTACCCACCCAAGAGGTGTCTCTTCTACTGGTAGTCAATCTCAAGGTTCTTAATTATCTTGTTTTAGTCATAGCCCTATTTTGAACACGGTGGCTTTTGGCATGAGGTCAATTATTAATCTTCAATTGATGATAACTCCCAAAAGCTTGCGATTGAGAATGCTGATGATTACCCACAAACTATGGTAATCCATGAGCGGACCTCGTGGTATAAAGCAATTTCCTTTCTCGCCATTTGTAGAGACTTACTTTTCTATAGGTGTTTTTTACTACTTTTATTGCCAAGAACAAAGACTAAGGAAGAATCATTGTTGGCCTAGTCATTTCTTCTTCAAGCTCTTGTTGGGATGCTTGGTAGGCATCATCTATGCGTTTGACATGGTGATGGTCTTCCTTGCTTGCATTGGAAGTATCCTTGGGGCTTTTTGGCATAGATTACCCATCATCCCTTTTCCGTCGTACCTATTTCTTTCAATGATCCATATAGTTTGGTTTTGGCTTCCTTACATAGTATAGTAAGAACCTTTAGAAGACTCTAGAGATATATACAAAGGTAAGGTTGAGTTGAGAAAAATTTAGTTATTGAGCCCTTCTTCGTTTAAAAAATGAAGGAAAAATATACTTGTTGTTGTGAGAACCATGTACAAATGTCCTTTACAAAGGATAACCCGAATGAGATCTAATCAAAGCTTCATAGAACTACATACCAATGCACATACGCTTTCTATAAATCTTGTAATGGTAGTGTGATCAAAAGTTTGTGTCATAGATGGTTTTACTTTCAAGAATTTTACCCATCAATGAGCTTGTTAGGACTAGAGGATAATTCAATAAGAGAACATATCAAAGCACTCCTCCATGAATGAGACATTACACATGATTGGGTTGAATGTAGGTTTTTGCAATCGCCCTAATTTCTTATATTGTTCATGTCCATAAAGACATGTGAGTTTGATTGTAAAGGTCCAAGATTGATTGAGAGGTGCAGACCAAGCTATAAGTTTAGGATTGGGTGAAAAATTCAATTTAAAAAAAAAAAATATCAAAGCACTCCTCCAAGGTGTGAGACCCTACACACGGACAATGCAAGTGATTAGCGAAATTAGGGGTTTTTTTATTGCCGTAATCCCCACATTGGTTGTGTTCATAACGTTAAGTGGTTTTACTCATATAAAGGTTCAGTTTTGATTGAGATATGTAGATTAAGATACAACGTAAGGACTCGAGGAAAATTCAATAAGAAAACATATTAAAGCACTCTTCCAAGGCATAAGAGGTCACACGAAACCAATGCAACCAATTAGGGAAACTAGAGATTTTTCTTTTTTAAATGGAGGTTTGGCGGAGGCCTACTCCCCCAGGCTTTAACTTTGAAATTGCATCTGTACAAGGAACAACATAGTACCCATGGGACTCCCCTTATCCCACAAGAACAGGGGTTAACATAGCTGGGTTCAACAGTGGTCACAACTACCGCAGGGTAGAATATGCAGTGGCACATCAGCCACATGATACATCATTCCAAGGTTTACATGTCCCTCACAAGTGCTGCCAACAGGGGTTGAACCCTCGCCCCTGCCTCAAGAGGCAAGAGGCCCAACCACTAGGATAGTGGCCTAGGACAAAATTAGAGGTTTTTGTATCGCCCTAATCCCTTGAATTGATTGTATCCATTAAAAAAATAAATTATATTCAAATGTTACCTCATATATATAACCAAGATGTGGATGAACTTTCAAAATTATTGTAGAGTGAGCCACTAAAAATAAAAGGAACATGGAGGAGGCCTTGGAGAGTGCATAGGAAACAATAAAATAAATGGAATGAGGATCTTATATTGGCCCTCTTTGCAAAAATGAATGTTAGTTACATGTGGTACATTCTAATTGGTCCATGTCATTTTATCATTGGGTGTCCCGACATACCTTGGCACATCTCACTCTCATTGGTCCATGTCATTTGAACATTGGCGACCCCAATATCCTTTTCCTTGTGACAAAATCTTATTGTTTCACATCATTGATCATTGAGTTTTCCAAAATCTATTTTACTCTAAAGATATCATTTTTCTGGCTTTATTCCATTTTCAACTTTCAATGTTGTGCTCTATTCACAATTGGTACACCTAGCCATCCTCTCCACATATGACCAATTCAAGAAATAGTGATTGTTTGACACTAATCACTTACATTGTTCATCATTCTAATCATCATCCTTTACACACCGAATGTGGTAATAATGGAGGAGAAAAGTGCTTTCCCATTTGCGAAACTACTTGATTTTATGCTTCACTAGTTTTTGAAAAATAAAATTTTTCAAGCATGCATTCTTCTCCAATTTCAACGGGTTTAAAATATAATGATTCATATTCCATTAGGAAAATGTAATGATTATGAACTTCTGAACATGTTTAAGCCTACTAGTTTTGTTACATGATTCCTAATTCATTCTCTTTTCCTTTTGGCTAGATCTTTCAATCCTCTTTTCCTTCTTATAAGAGTTTCTTAAAAAGAGGATTTCCTTCTTATGTAAAATATTTTTGTGGATAGCTAATGTATTGCTCGTAGTTGTTTGAAAACTCATTGAGCTTTGAGCAATACCCATGTAAATCTTACTCACCATTTTGTATAAATCTAATCAGATCATGAAGTGTACAAAACGATGGGTACTCTGTAGTTTGAGGATCCATTGGATAAACAACTCCATTTGTTCATACAATGGTATACATTTTGCCTGCTTTGTGTAATGCTTTGAGTTCTTGAGATTGTAGAGCTCCTCAAAATACCTTTACTCAACACAATATTGAAATGGAACTTACCCACAAATAGTTATACTCTTTGACAACTTGGAATAGTTCTACCAACAAATAAATTTTTCCTTCTTAGTGAAGGTGCTTGGATTGCGGTTCTCCATGAGATGTGCATCATGAATAAGAGAAAAGAGATTATTCTATATACCTCTTTCGAAAAATAGAGTAAAAAAGTACAAAATATCCTTGAAGTCCACTACATAGCTTGAAGAATAAGAGTAAGTAGTTTCAATGGACACAAACTTACAAACACATCAGCTTCAATGATCTTTACATGAACTTTATCTGATATATTTGTGTAAGATACATTTCAAATGAACATCCATGGAAGTTTTGAGAGGTGTTTTGACAAGCTTAATCCTGATTAAGAACAACTAGAAAATCCTTACATGTCCTAGTTTTTCCATCTTTTTCCCTGATGCCTCTGCTTGCATTTTAGTTGGAATAATTATCCCAAAAAAATCCATTTGTATTCTTAGGCTTATCATCTTTTGTGGCCATTGTCTAAGAGGGAAAAAAATGCCCTCCTAAAGAGGGAAAAAAATGACCTCCTAAAGAGGGAAAAAAATGCCCCCATAGTCCTAAGTATGTTCATACACATCAATATTTAAACATATCAACAATTATCTCAAGAAAAGTATATTTAAACATTCTAACTTAGTCAAGGATACATGAGCTAATTATCACACTCTTTTGAGTGATTATTATACTTAACTAGAAGCTTGTGGAGTCCTACAACCACTCTTTGTATCAAATAATACTTAGCAATACATCTACATCATATTTCATTAGGTACATTACTCTCTGTTTAATGTTATAGTATATTGCTTGAAGTTTGTCATCTTGTTTGAGTCATTGCATTGCGTATAGATCTTATTGTTCATTATGTTGATTTTCATTTGAAGATAAGACTCTTATGAGTGTTTCTATAGAGTCTCATGGTCATTGGAGTTGTACATATTGATTTATGAATAGATCAATGTGACTATGTCTATGCATTTTCATCTACTTGAAAACTCAAGATACCCCCTCTTAGTATAGTCCTTCAAAATTCATGAACTGACTTTGAATATTTCATTTATCGCTTATTATATTCCTTTTAAATTCATGAAATGACTTGGAATATTTCACTCATCACTTCATTTTTATGTGTGCAAAATGTCTTGGGTCAATTCCAACCACGTTGTGAGCTCTTAGTATAGTCCTTCTAAATTTATGAAATGAATTGAAATAGTTTACTCATAACTTCATTTAAATGTATGAAAAGTTTCAGGTCAATTCCAACTAGGTTGTGAGCTTAGATTAAAACTCTAAGTAACTTCTTCTATAAAAAGAAGTTTTCCTCAAGTTGAGAAGTACTCAAAAGTTATCTGTTTTGACATAGATTTTTGCGATTCATGTTTTAGGGTACCATAGTGTTATAAATCCATATACTAGAAGCTAAGGGAGTCTATGAAAGGTCTCTAGAGTTACTTAGCCTGTTCTGGAGCAAGTTCTTGCCAAGACCCTCTCATCTCTATGTATTGGCCAGCAACCTCACTTTGGTATTAGAGCATAGTCATAGACTTAACATTATGGGTGATGGATTTCCCTCATCAATTGACAAAGCGCATCACCCATAATGTTAAGTCTATAACTATGCTCTAAGGAATCTAAGGATGGAATCTAAGGATGGAGGCTTAATTGTAAGGGAGAAACCAATATGGATTTCTCCCTTACATGGACTCTAAGTATGGAGGCTTAATTGTAAGGGAGAAATCAATATGGATACATTTGAGGAGATGAGTGTATGCCTATACTCAAAAACAAAGGACAACCAACTCAAGAGGAGTAAGAAAGGCTAAACACATGGTGTGCAAAGGATTCTTTGGCAAAGTCATATATTCTAAGCTCTAACTCTGATTTCTTACTTCCTCATATTAGGAATTGTAACATATCACAAGAGACATGGAATGCTTTAGAAGTATTCTCCTCTTCAAGTACCAAGGCTAGGAAGAACCAATCACAAATAGAGTTCACAACAATCAAGAAGATGCCTAAGAAACATTTAACCGATTTTTTCACCAAAATGAAGGACATTGCATATCAATTAAGCATTGGAGAAATCATTGATGAACAACAAATTGCAAGGCAAGTCATCAATGGAATCAAGGCTGATGATAAGTGGGAAGATGTCAACACTACCATGGATTTGTACATGGATATGCAAGTGCTGGGCTTTGATATTCTCATGGGACAACTCTTCATTAATGAGTCCAAACTTATGAAGAATGTTGAGAACCAAAAAGTTAACCAATCCTCTAGCCTTTACATAGTTAAATGCAAACGCAAAGATTTAAAAAAAAACTTAACAAATTCTGATTGTGAAGGATGCACTTTCCAAACTAACTTTGCAGGTGGAGATAGAATCTTGAGAGGAAGAGGTAGAGGAGGTACACAAGGCAAGATGAGATCTCAAATCTCCTCACCTTATGCTATACCTAGATTATCCGATCACCTCACAGCACATTGTTTAAAGAACCCAAGGAATCAGAGAGGAAGAAGATACATAGAAGTGCATATGGAGCTCCTAGAGGCAGATACAAAAAAATCATATGATAGAACAAAAATAACTACAACAATGACAACCACCAAGGGGGATGACAAAGGAAGGATAGATTACAAAAAATACACAGATGAGGAATCTCGAGAGGATTTCCTTCTACTTAGGAATATGAAAACGAAGGAAGGTAAATCTAATGAGCATGTATCCTACATTGGTTTTGTATGCTCAAAACATTTAGCAAGAAATGTAGCTTTGCTTTCAAACTTGGAAGATTCAAAGAATAAGCATGAGGTCTAGACAGGTAATGACACAAGGCACCCTTTGGAGGAGATAGTAAATGTAGAGACTTTGAATGGTAATATGAATCTATGGAGTAGAGTTCTCTATAAAATATCACTAAAAACCTAATAATTGTATGTCACCTTGTGGAGACATTTTTGCAAGTGAGATTCACAAAGCATGGAGCCTATGTAGAGGATCCATATCAAGGCTTCAAGAGGATGTCTGAGAGAGAAAACACAGGTGGATTTTCTAGCCGGTGGTTATCTCTCTCTTGGTTCTTGTCTCTTGAAAGTGAGAATCAAATTCATGGGAGAATTATTGTTGCCCTCCATCATGCCTTAGTATTTTTAGGGTTCTACCTGTTTGATTTTCCACAAGAGCTAGATACTCCTTAAAACATGCGAACACTTCATCTTTATGCTTTATAAAGTAAAGAATGGTCCATCTATTACAACCATCTATAAATGAAACATAATACCTTGACCCTGAGATGGAAGGCTCTTTGCTTGGTCTCCAAACATCTATGTGGAAAAGCTCCATGAGGTCTCCATGTATGTACTCTTTCTTTATGAATGGTTGCCTAGGAAATTTCCCAATTTGACATGCCCTGCACTTGTAAATCATGTGTTGCTTTGATATATTGGGTAGTCCAAGTACACTTTGATATCACTTAATTTTTTTGAGGGCTCTCTCTCCAATGTATGCCAATATTTTATGTTGAACATCTAGCTTTGATAGAATTTGGGTACCATAATTAAATAATGCAACATTCTTAGTGTCTTGAAAGAATCGAGTAGTAGAGAGGAGGAATAGCACCATTGTGGAAGCAACAAGTGATGGAGATGTTCCTAATTTCCAATGTCAAGTCTACGTTCATCTAGGACCACCTCTATATAAAGTATAGACAAGCTTTTACACAAATACTTCAAAAACTTTCCAAATTTCAGATTTACATCCATCTCCTTCTTCAATTCTAAACATTTGTTTTCTTCAAGAAGTCCGCTTCAAAATTTGGCTTCATTACCTGCAAATGTCCTACATTTTGATGCTATAAATATTTAAGAACCTATCTATGATCCTTCTACAACCTTAATGTTCAATAATCACTTAATTACACTTGTCCAATTTCTATGTGATGATTAAGATCAAAAGTATGCCTAAAACTGATGTCTAGAAATGGTGACTTTGACATAGGTGATTTCTAACACAAATTTCTCCTAGAATACAACCCATTGTAGAAATTGCTTTTAGCCATATATTCCTTATCACTCAAATTCGATTTTTAATGCTTAAAAATGAAAAACTTTACATGCATGACTGAGATCCAAGAAAATCTTTAATCAATGAGATGCACCATTTCTGAGTCTTCACTTCAGAAAATTGACATATGAATGTTCCTATGAACCATACACACACTATGAGATGAATTAGGACACAAAAATTTAACCACAACTTGGTTTATTATTGAATTAGATATACGTACAAGGTTTTTTATCCACTTGATCATCCTAAGAGAAATGTGAATTAGATTTAAATGTAAAACTGCTGATTTCCCTCGACACATCTATCTTCACTATGGAAATGAATTCTCTCTTCGTCTCTAATTTCTTGATTGAATTATATAGCCACAAATTTGTAACTGGATTATGATTAGTCCATTGTCATTCAATTGCCTTAATGATTGCCTAACTTATTTCCAACTATGACACACTAATTAGGATCCTCTAAAGTGAATATATACATAGTCATATCGTAGCATCTTTATTCATGACCATCTTCATTCTTCATGTCATCTTTCTGCAAAAAAAAAATTATTTGTCTCTGTCCAAATACTTTCTTGACTTCATTGGTCTTTATAAGCATCAATTTTTTATTGCTCTTCACCAACAAGTCCCCCTCAATTGTTAATTGTAATTATGTTCTTGTTCTTTATTCCTACCATCTCTTTGCATCTCTGTAACTTAGGTCCATCTAAACTCTTGGTTAGCATATTTGCCACCTCTTCTTTTGTTGGAGTGTACATGACTCCAATCTCTTTATCAAGCACCTTTTCCCTCAAACAATGATGTTGAATCTCAATGTGTTCAGTCTTGGCATGAAAAACAGGGTTAGCTGCCAAATAAACTGAACTCATTTTATCACCATGTATTATTGGAGCACCTTAGTCAACTCCAAGACTTTTCATCAAGGTCTTCATGCATATGACTTCTTTTGATGCCTCTACCATGTGTTTATAATCAACTTCTATGGATGATAAAGCAATTGTGTGTTTCTTCTTTGAACACCATGATAGCAGCTTATCTTCGATGTAACATAGATAACCATGAGTAGATATTCTATTATCTGTACTTCGTGCCCAATTTGCATCATTAAACACTTTAATTCTAGTGTCAGAAGTGAAACCATAGTACAAACCTTCATTCTAAGTTCTTCTAATATATCTTAGCACTCTTGAGCTACAATCAAATGAGCTTTTTGAGGACAATGCATAAATTGTGATAGAACACCAATTGTATGTGAAATATTTGGTCTTGTTAAGGTAGAATATATCAAACTACCTACCAAAACTTGATACATATTCATGCCTTTGAATTCTTCACCTCCATACCTGCTTAACTTATGAATTATATCCAATGGGGTTATTGAAGGTCTACAATTTTCCATGTTGAACTCCAATAGAAGATTCTTCAAATACCTTTCTTGTGTAACATACACTCCATGTTGAGTGTAAATTATATCCATGCCTAGGCAAGATAAGTTTCCAAATTCACTTATCTTAAATTCTTTTTCTATTTTGTTATTGAGTCCTTGATTATCTGTCCTTTCAAGTATAATGTCATCAACATAGATACAAATATATATGTACCTGTCTTCACTCGTTTTCACTCGCAAGCTACTATCAGCCTTTGAAGCTTGATATCCAAGTTCATTCAAGAACTTCACAAGTCTATAATTCCAAGCCTTAGGGCCTACTTCAAACCATACAATGCTTTTTGGAGCTTACACACACAATTTGGTCCATTTGGATCTTTCAATCCCTCTGGTTTCTCCTCCATGTATACTTCATCTGCAATGTATCCATTTAAAAAATCATTTTTCACATTCAATTGTGATAATTTTCATCCTTTACAAGCTGCAATAGCTATCAATGTTCTAATGGTAGACATTTTAGCCCCTATAATATAAGCTTAATAATATTTAACACCTTGTGCTTGAGCATATCATTTGGACACTAGTCTAGCTTTATATCTAGACACCTTTCTATCGACAAATCTTTTTGTTTCATACACCCATCTACATCCAACTACGTTTTGAATACTTAGTCTAGGTACCAAATCCCATGTATCATTCCCAAGTAGAGCGTCATGCACTTCCTTCATTTATTTTTCACAATTCTCTTTACCTTTAGCTTTTGCATATGTTGATGGATCTTCATATGTTTGCAATATGTATGCATAATCTTTGGTTGTAATATAAGAATTGTCATAGATATACATTATATGTTGTTTTCTACACCTTGAGTCACTGTAGAATACTCTTTGGCCTTCACTTGCTACTTCATGTGTAGCCTTCATGATTAGAGTTAAGGTATAGGCTATGAGGAGACCTTTCTCCTCTTGCAAAGATGCCAACGATAGGAGTGCTTATGAGCATTACAACTTCCAAAACTTGGAAGATCTATGAGATGGATGTGAAAATTTTATTTCTTAAAAGATGGATATATGAAGCCATATATATGGCTCAAGCGCTTGGGTTTGAAAAATCAAATTGCCTTGAACATGTATGCAGGTCACCTCTATATCAAGGATAACTCAAAACCTCTACCAATTTGGAGAACCAATACCAGATTATCAAAATTTTGAACTAACATTGAACAAACTCAACACACAAAAAGTCAGCTTCACTTTATCCACGCATAGACTAATCAAACATGTAAATTTTTCAATGAAACTTTGTATGGGGTGTTGTCTAATGTTTTCACACCATCTCCAAGTTAAAACTTCTCAAAAGGTTAAATCTTGAGATTTACTCCAAACAATTCACCTATGTCTAGAACTATACTTCTATACAGTCAACTTTGACACTTGTAACTTCTAATGCATAGTTCTCTCAAAATACAAACCATTTATTAAAATGATTTTAGCCATAGGTAGCTTACCTTCCAAGTTAAAGAATGAGTGTTTGCTTGCTCAAACTTTACACTGTGGAAGGAGAACTGACCAAAACATTAGCATCAAATTTGTGCCTCTTACAAACTTCACTTATTCACATTTACACATGCAAATGTTCCTACTCTCAATTCTCTCAGCCTGATCACAATTAGGATCTGAAAACTTGTAGAAAGGTCAATCTACTATAGAATTAGACCTGTACAAAAGAATTTCACAAGATGATAAACACAGAAGGAGTACTCAACAAAATATTAGGTGCAACTTTTCTTCTACTCAGAAAACTTTACATCTGAATGACGAGAGAGATCTTTTACACTTCTAAAATGTCTAATGACCCTCAGAACTTCTAATGCATCACATATCATGCTCTCTCATACATGCCCCGACTTTCTACTTGTATATATAGGCATATATGTACAAGCTCATGACTATAACAAAAGTATAAGTGAGCTAATTACAAGTTTAATGTACATATGTATACAAGTCTTCATTTCCTGAATATGCACTATCTTCAAGCTTCACTTGTTGGTCTTTTCTTCATCTTTAGACTTCAACCTTTTGTTCAAGACATCAATTGATGATTGACTTGCACCAACAGCTCCCCTTCAATCATCAATTGAGGTTTTCTCTATCTTTTTTATACCTTCCATGTCTTTGAATCTTTGTCACTTTGGTCCATCCAAGATTTTAGTTAGCATATCTGCAATTTGATCTTTTGTTGAAGTATGTATTCTTCAATCTCCTTATCAATCACCTTCTCTCTCAGAAAGTGATACTGAATCTCAATATGTTTAGTCTTGGCATGAAAAACAAGGTAAGCACCTAGATACAATGAACTCATGTTATCTCCAATAATGGGTGTATTCTAAACAATGTCAAAACTCTTCATGAGAGTCTTTAACCATATGACTTCCTTTGTAACTCCAACCATACCTTTATACTCTACTTTTATAGATGATAAAGCAATTGTATGTTGCTTCTTAGCACACCAAGAGATTAGCTTATCTCCCACATAACACAAGTATCCATATGTTGATCTCCTATCATCAGGATTACCTGCCCAATCTGTATCACTATATATCTTGATGTTTGTATCTGATCTAAAAGCGTAATACAAACCTTCCTTGAGTGTACCCTTAATGTATCTCAACACTCTTTGTCCTCCAACCCAATGTTCTTTCCTAGGACAATGCATGAATTGAGCTAACACTCCAACTGCATATGACAAATCAGGCCTAGTTAAAGTAGCATAGATTAGACTACCAACCAAACTTTGATATAACTTCATATCCTTCAATTCTTCTCCTCCATGTCTGCTCAATTTGTGATTCACCTCCATTGTAGTAGGTGCTATCCTGCAATCTTCCATTTTAAACTTGATTAACAAGTTTTTGAAATACCTTTCTTGAGTCACATATACTCCATGTTGAGTATATGAGACCTCCATACCCAAGAAATATGACAAGTCTCCCAAATCACTAATCCTGAACTCTTTCTCCATTTGCTTTTTGAGACTTTGCATGCCCTTCTCATTTGTACACGTAAGAATTATGTCATCAATATATATGCACATGTAAATGAACCCATCATCACTTTCTTTGATAAGCAAGATACTATCTGCTTTAGACACTTGAAAACCAAGTTCCTTCAAGAACTTCACAAGTCTATAATTCCATGTTGGAAAACAATATCACATCAGTCCAAAATCCATTTAGGGTAGAAACCCTAATTTTGGTACTTACTCATTTTTTGCACAAAAATGGGTAAAATTTTTATGAACCTATTTTGTAGAGCTTGAAGAGACCCTTCTAATGGTGTATGACATGCAGTCATCAGAGATCAGATTTGGAAGAAAACCCTAAGGCTAATTTTCTGCTAATATAGGGTTTTGAACTCATATGATAGCTCTTGGCATGAGGATCATAAAAATGTTGTCAGATCATTCATCAGGTAGTCAAAAGTGTGAAAAAGCAATTCAAGAAGCTATTTTTAAAGTCAGCTAAAAGCAACTTTAAAAATAAAGCAAAAGCAATTTAAAAAATGATGAGATTAAAATAAAGCGCTTTTTAGTGAGTTTTTTGCATGGAGCTTTAAAACCTATATAAGAGAGTCTTGGGTCACTTTGTTAGACATCCTACACCAATTGCGGTGCCATCTTTGCTCCCTCAGTAGAGCTGGTGCTCTAGCACACATGGGGCAGCCATGGTGCACTCTAGGAGCATGTTGAGGAGTAGCTATGAAGTTCATCTTGGAGAAGAGTGTGCTCACACTCTTGCTTGTGGAGAGGACTTGCCTATCAGCAGCTTGGTGGTGTGGATCAGCCATCTACATAATGTATTTGAAGATTGTCTTCTACATGAAGATTTTGGTGTACTTCAAAGACATTGGATGGAGGTTAACACAAGATTTGCATCGTATGTTAAGAATTCAGGTACATATTCTCTTTATGCACACAGGTACTACTTGGAGTTCATGGAGGTAGTATTCGGCATATCTAAAGGAGAATCAGTACACGTATGCTTCATGCATATTCAGATGAGGTGTTAAAGAAGATATGCTCATATGAGTTTGAGGATTTCTAGCAGCAAACTTGTTAGCATTCTTTGCTACTTTTGTAAGTATGTGATCTTTCACACACGTATCTGACTTAGGGTCTTCCATAGCCTAAAATCAGATAAGGGTTTGTTGATTATCAGTTTTAGATTGATCCTTCCTCTTTCTGTCACTCATATACACTCTTCTACAACCTATTAGGTCACCCATCTCATACATATTTAGATTTCTATCCTACATCTGAATATTCTTATAAATATTGTACATTCACTCATCCATCTATTTCTGTTCACATAGAGTGGTTGAGAGTTTTGATCCCACATTGTAAATTGACATGTGTATATATGATAGTGTGAGTAAGCAGTGGCTTATGTAACACTTTACACATGTCTAATCTTTCTCTATCTTTGTCTCATCATTTGTATGATTAAGTGTCGTATGTTCATGTTTCGTCAATATTGGAAGATTGTTAGATTCTATGTTATAGATCTTGGACCTATGGTATTAGTTTTGGGCCTACCAAATTTCCAACATTTGGTATCAGAGCATTCAAGGTCTCAAATTCCCAGGTTTCCAAACTTCCAGGTTTACAACTTATGATTTAAGAGCATCTTCTAACATTTGACATACACATGTAATCAACATGAGTAGAGATTTGAGAATTAGACAATTCAGTCACATGTTTATTCATCAATGTGGAGTATGAAGTTGATGATCTGTTAGCATCCGAATACTTTTGGAAGAGTATGAAAATACTTTATAGAAGTATTTTTTGAAGACCAAGACTTGATGAAGAGAAGGCTACTTCAAATTCAAGGAAAAACAATGGTTTGGAGAAGATGAAGCAACCAGATCAACATCAAATCACAGATATTAGTTTCTACTATCAAATGATCATTTGCAGGTCATATCTTAGAAGAGCAGGTATGAAGAGATTTGAAGGATTCAAGAAGTGCTTTTATACACTTTCATTCTTTGGAAGTAAAAGCATTAGCTACATCAAAACAGTCAAGAACAAGGAGATTAGATGAGTTTTGATAGATCTCTTTCATGGCAAGAAAGCTCATCTAAGAAGACAAATTTGGAGATCATATGAGTTTTTTTTCAGCCAACATTGTGGTGTAAGTTGGTTGGATATCTAGGTACAAAATTTGATCTACGTACTCTAGAGAGGTAATTCAGCATTTAGCCAAAAGGTTGGTGAATTGAGTCATATCAGTTACATTTGAAGCAGAGTTTTGATTCAGAGATATGAGGAGATGGTAAAACATGATTCTATGTTCACTTCCATTTATATACCATGTTTGTTTTGTCTCTTACTCTTAGCACTAAAGGAAGAGAAAAATTCATTTGAAGAAGTTAAGAGCGCTTGCTACTTCAAGATGAAGAGAACAAAAGGTATGGAAGAGAAGTTTGAAGATGTTGAAATCATCAGGTGGAAAAAGATGCAGAAGAAGAAAGTCCAACATTTCCAAAGGGAAAGTAAAACTTCCTTCTCTCTTATATTTTCCATATAACTTTCCTACTTTATCCTCTACATCCAAGGACAAGTTTACGAGAACATCTTGTGTGAAGAAGAAGCAGTTTCTTGTTTTGCATTATACTTGGTCATGTTTTAGTAGGTTTTGACAAAGAATTGCATTAAGAGAATGAAAGGTAGCTTATATGTTTTGACTCATATGTGTATGAGTTATGTATAAGTTGAAGATTTTGAGAAGGCAGCTTATACGTTCCCTCAAAGAATTCTTGGAGTGTCATTTCAGAGCTACTTAATATATGACAAGTTGCAGAGATTCTTCTTTACCTAACTCTTGAGGTAAAAGAGTATTTGTAGCAGATGTTGGAGACTTGGAGTGAGGTTTTTGTTTGGAAAAGGTACCTCATATTCTGTATATTCAGTATATTCAGAAAATTCAAAGTTTTTCAGGATAAAAATTCAGAAAAATTAGTATTTTTAGAATTTCAATGTTTTCAAAAAATTCAAAATTTTAGAATTTGCAGGAAAGTTATGAGATTTCAGTATTTTCAAAAAAAAACTCAATATTTTTAGAAAATTTTAGAAATTTCAATATTTTCAAAAAATTCAAAAAATTAAAAAAAATTCAAATTTTTTGATGTACCAGTCAGTTGAAGAATCTACTTTCTATGATTTTCTAGATTTTTGTATACAGACTTGTATTCAAAAAAGGTGTTCCATCAAATCCTATCACTTGGTTGAGAAGTGGAGTTGGCCAAAAGAAAGTCAAGCAAATACTTTCATATTTCACCCAGGTAGAATATGAAGATATGAAGTATCAACTTGCAACTTTTGGAGTTCTCAAGGTGAGAGTTTGTCCACTTATGTTTCAAGTAGGAATTGCAGATTCTTGGGAAGGATTTGGTTAAAGAAAAGTCTTAAAACTTTATGTGAGAAGCATGGACACTTAGAGATATTCAGGTAGCAAATCAAACATTCAGTCATGAAGGTTTGATGAGAGCAGATTCTACACAAGTATTTTGTTGTAGAGATCATAGATCTTGGATAGATCTTGTAGATCTTGTATGGTCTTGATAGTTCTTGTATGATCTTGAATATCTTGAGTATTTTTGAGTCAGATGTCTATCCTTTGTTTGTAAAGTTCTTAACATTGGAAGAAGTAAGTCAAAGATTCAGATTTTTTAAGAATAGTGTTGCAGAGAAATAGAAGAAGATACTTGCTATGTTGCAAAAGGTTATGGATCCTAAAATCTTTTCAGTAAGGTTTTTTGTTATGATGTAATGGATCAGCTTACCTTATTCTATAATATGGGAAGCTGAGGAAGTAACAGTGGAAGCTATTGGCAACTGCAGTGCTAATAAAAAGGGTTCAGAGATTTTCTTTCAGATAGGTATTGATCAGTGAAGATCAGATTTATTGAAAGAAGGAAGACGTTCCAGATTTCATAAAGTCTAATATAATTTGAAGAATTATATCATCCAAGGGGGGTGATGAAACATGAAGACTTATTTTCAACCATATGTAAAAGAATGCAAAGTCATACCTACAGTTATTCCTATATTTCCTTTGTCATTTTCTCTTTATGTTCCACCTTTGAAAGAAGAAGGAAGAAGGAGAATGTTTGGAGAAAGTTCATGTTAGGTGTTCCTGTTCGGGAGAAGGTTCTAGAGTTCTATTATAGAGAAGCTTGATATTTCAAAGAGGTATGTTAGAGGTGCGCACATATATGTTTACACCAGATTATGAAGGAAAGAGATATGAAAGACTTATAGTTAGAACAAGGATGATGACAAGATGACATCATAGATATGAAATTTTGATGAGACTCATGAGTTGAGTTGAGTTGAGTTGAGTTGAGTACAGTGAGAGTTTTACTCCAAACAAGTCACCTATGTCTAAAATTGTACTTCTATACAGTCGACTTTGACACCTGTAACTTCTAATGCATATTTCTCTCAAAATATAGCCTGTTTATTCAAATTCTTTTAGCCATAGGTAGCTTACCTTCCAACTTGAAGAAAGAGTGCTTGCTTGCTCAAAACTATACATTGTGGAAGGAGAACTGACCAAAACATTACCATCAAATTTGTGCCTCTTACAAACTTCACTTCTTCACATTTACACATGTAAATGTTCGTACTCTCAATTCTCTCAGTCTGATCACAATAAGGATTTAAGGAGTACTCAGCAGAATATCGGGCCCAACTTTTTCTTCTACTCAGAAAACTTTACATCTGAATGATGAGAGAGATCTTCTACACTTCTAAAATGTCTAATGACTCTTACAACTTCTAATTCATCACATCTCATGCTCTCTCATACATCCCCTGACTTTCTACTTGTATATATAGGCATATATGTACAAGCTCATGACTATAACAAAAGTATAAGTGGGCTAATTACAAGTTTAATGTACATATGTATAGAAGTCTTCATCTCCTGAATATGCACTATCTTCAAGCTTCAGTTGTTGGTCTTTTCTTCATCTTTTGACTTCAACCTTTTGTTCAAGACATCAATTGATGGTTGACTTGCACCAACATGCAAGACAAAGGGTTTGTAGTGAGCAACATAGATCCTTCACTCTTCATCAAGAGGACACATGGATAAGTCATATACCTTTGTGTATATGTAGATGAAATCATACTCATAGGTGATAATGCTAAAGGCATAAGAAAGATTAAATTACAAGTACATGCAGCACTCTTAAGTGAGGAGATTTGTAGAAAATCTATGGTTGGCACTTCGAGTGGAGATGCATATAATGTTCATGATTCTTACCAAAGAAAGAATTAGCAACATGGAAGGAGCAAGAACAAGGAAAAGAATGGTCAACAGAATAAGAGTAGAAGTAAATCAAGGAAGAGGGATATCGAATTTCATTATTGTCATAAGAAAGGAAACATGAAGAAAGAATGTTATGCATTAAAGAATGTTAAAGGTAAAGGACAGAATGTTGATGGGCATGTTAAACAATTACCTACACCATCTACTTGGATTGTGAAGATTGAAGAAATTAATGTTATTTTTGATGATGTTGATGTGTTGACACTTGATAGTACTATGCCAACTAAGGCTCAAATGGGTGATTCTCTTTCCCACATGTGGCTATTAGATTTTGGTGCTTCTTTCCATGTGACACGACATAGAGAATAGTTCTCTAATTATGCAGCAGAGTCTCTTGGTATCGTGAGACATTGTGACTCTGACCAGTGTGATGTTGTGGGGATTGGAAATGTGGTTGTGCAATATGATGATCTTGGTTACAAGTTGGTCTTCTATGCTCAATCCTTTCAAATATCAAATGACAATATGGTTATTGCAAAAGGAAGCAAAGTTGGCTCACTTTATCCTTTATTTGTATCATAGAAAGAACACTTCTTAGTTGTTACTGAATAGCCTATGGCTTGTATTTGGCATGGTCGTTTGGGTCATATATCTCATAGTGGAATGGAAAATCTTTCTTGTTTTGGATACTTACATGTGTTATCTTTCTTTGATTTTTCATTTTGTGACCATTGTCAATATCGAAAGCAACCCAAAAATGTGCATAGAATGCATGTTGACTCTTCAATTCAGCCTTTATATCTCATTCATATCGATGTTTGTGGGCCTATGCCCACAAGTTCATTAGGTGGTTCTTTTGCTTGCTTGATTTTTCTCATAGGAAGTGATCTGTGATCACCCATATCTCTTTGTGTAGTAGTCCGATCCGATTCATTTGCAAGATAGCTCATTTTGTTCCTATGATTGCAAGCTTTCTTTTGGATATAATCTTAGTATCAAGTGTTCATTATCCTTTATTATATTGAGCTTGAAAGCTCTCTCTCTCTCTTTTGATCTCTTCATATTGCCAAGTACATGTGTGTTGGAAGGTACACATAGGTGCAAGCCACTAGTTTGGACAATTTCTGGTCTGTCTTGTGAAGGGTAGTTGACACTGCTAACATTATCCAAATTGAGTGATCTTTGGCTTGATGGAAATCTATACTGTCTGTTTTTACTGTGAAAGGTTTCATAGGTTAAATTTTCACGTCTAGAGAGCAATTCAATTTTTGGTGGACTATGGTAGTGAGCTATTTGGTCCTAGGAAGGGCCTATCATTCTTTTGCTGCAACTAGGAGTGGATATACTCCATCAGTGAGCTCATCAATGAGCATTGAGGACATCAAGAGGAGGCCTTGAAGTTGCTTGAGAGCTAAGGATGGAAGCAAAAACCAACAAGATTTGAAAAAGGATTTGAAGTAAGGGGGAGATTCAATCATCATCGAAAGTTGACGACAAGTGGGACTCTTGTGGGAAGGTAACATATCATTCTTTCTCACATCTATCACAATCCGAGGAGGGATTAGGAGCCACATTATAGTCTCATACATAATGGAAGACTATAATACTCAGATTGAGAAGCTTGAAAAGAGAAATTACCAACCTTGGAAGTTTAGAATCTCTAACTTCCTTATGGGAAAGGCTCTTTGGGGGTTGGTTAGTGGTACTGAGGTGAAGCCATATATAGACTAGGTCATCATCATCTACAAAACATCCTATTGAACCAAGTGCATGTGAGATCTCTTTTACTTTGAGTATGAAGTCATTAATGCTCTGATTTGATGACTTCCTAAGGTCGTTGAGTTCATTTTTGAGCTGAATTTTTCTAGCCTTTGTAGAGGTAGAGTACAACCTTTCTAAACACTCCCAAACCTTCTTAGATGTATCTAGGTCTTGGATATGACCTATCATGGAGTTGCTTATGTGTTGAGATAGAATGAAGATCACTCTCCTATTCCTTTCTTCCCACTCTCTAATGGCTCTCCTTTGATTCTCAGTAGGTGTATGTGGATCCACACACTTAATGGTCTTAGAGAAGATGATAAATGGAAGGCATTCACAACCTCTGTGTATGTAAGGGATTCATTACCACATTTTGAGCAACTTACTTCTCTTATGGTGACTGAGGAGCTCAACCATGGAGGCAACAAGTCAAAGGGTAGCCAAGACCAACTCTTCTATGCAGGCAAAGGAGGAAGAGGCAAGAGAAACAGAGGTGGTTCAAGAGGAAGAGGTAGAAGCAACTACCAACAAGGCAGCCAAAGCTATCACGGGAGTCAATCAAGCCAACATGAAGGTCAATCATCAAAATGAAGAGGAAGAGGAGAGGTAGAGGAGGAAGATATGGAGGTCGAGGCTACTCCAACTCAAATGGATGCTTCAATTGTGGGAAGCATGGACAATATGACAAAGATTGTTGGCAAAAGCAAGGTGGGAACAATTACAAAGGGCAAGGTAATTGTGCTAACTCCTCAAAAAATTCAAAAAATGAGCAGTTGTTAGCTATGAGGCATAAAATTGAAGGTCAGCCACACGATGAGGTGTGGTATATAGATAGTGGTTGTAGTAACCACATGTCAGGTAAAGAGGAGTACTTCAGCAATCCTCAAGCACCCAAGCAAAGAGGCTTTGTGGAGACAGGAGACAACACAAACCATGAGATACAACAAATGGGAGATGTGAAGCTTGAAGGCAACCACAAAACAAGAGGACTATCTGAGGTATTGCATGTTCCTACTACAAAGAACTTAATCTCTATTGGATAGATGGTTGCAAAGGGATACCAAGTCAAGTTCAAACACAAAGGATGTTTTATTGAAGACCCAAGGAATGGCTACGATCTAATAGCCAAAGGAAAGAAGGAAGGAAGGATGTTCCCTCTTGACATTGGCAAAGGACAAAGCAACAAGGCAATGTTCATCACCTATGGTGACAAGAATATTGGAGATTTGGATTTGCAGCATAAAAGGTGTGGTCACATCAACATTCAAAGATTGAAAGACATGGAGAAGAGGCAATTGGTAAGAGGTTTAACCCTTCAAATGTCATTGATTGTCTTACATAATCTCGAATTTGGGTGCCTACTCCACTCACCTCCACAACTTGGGGATCTACTCCACCACTTGGGTGCCTACTCCACCCATTTTTGTCACCACCTCCACCTACTTTGGTACATCCAAAATAGGATGCCACCTCCACCCATTTTTGGAACTACCAAAGTTGGGTGCCAACTCCACCCATTTTTGGCACCTCCAAAATGGGTTGAATCCTCTACCTATTTTTGGCATGAATAACATTGCAATGTGACCACTCATTTGACGCAACGTGGGATAAATATTTTCGGACTTGTCAGTAAGTGGAAAAAGTGTAAATAAATTCATGGAAAGTCACCATAAGGCTTTGTGAATGCCATAAGTTCTCATTGGAGGACCTAAAAGTGTCTAATGACCAATAGCAAAATTAGCCCATTTCTACCGCCAGTCTCGTTAGTTTGGTGCACGACAGCAAATGCTTGAAATCAGTAAGGCCACTCCACTTGGCCTCTAGAGTCTACATAAGAAGAATCTTGGCACTCATCTTTCCCATCTCACATCTCTCTAATCTTTGGAGCCTAATATCTATTCTAGTCAAATTGCATTTCTCTGCTAGTTGTACTATCTATGTGAGCTATCTATTGGCTTCTAATTGTACACTATTGTGACTCTGGGTTATAGTCTTGGATAGTGTATCTCAGTTGGAGTTTGTTATATTTCACTTGTAGAGATTACTTTGTTGTTTCAAATACTTCTTGCTATTGATTTTTTACTAGTCAAGTTCTAGTCTCTGGAGTGGCTACTAGCCTGCTTGTAATGCTCATTTGGATTATTTTTCCTTATTGTAATCATTCAAATTCTTAAAGAAATTGTGCTTTTCTGATCAGTATTCTTATAACTTTCTCATCACTATGACTTCAATGTCAAGTTGTATTCTTGCACATAGACATGTCAGAGGGTATACTTCCCTAAGGAAGAATCCCCCTTGAGAAGGATTTTTTGAACTATGGTTCCATCTTCTACACAAGGCAAGTTGAAATTGATCATACCCTAATAAAGATCATCCATAGAATATATGGAATGCCGTGCAAAAGTCTCAACAAAATGATCAACAACATGACCAACACCAACATTTCTAATAGTAACCTTATTCATGGGTTGCAAATCTTGAATGAAAACTTAACTTACCATTCTTCTTTGGTATGGTAAACCACCTATTAAAATATGGGGTTGATGAGGATTCAATAATATTCATGCTTACTTTTTCTTTTGACAACTTTACCAAATTAGCAATGTGAGCTTTGGGGATGGGAATAGGTCAAATGTTCTAAGGCATATGTGGAATAGTAAAGATAATCATTGGTGGAACAACTTTAGAATCAACATAACGTATTTCACTTGGTTTCATTGAAAATGCTTTTCCATGTTTAGAAATCATTCTTTTATATCTTTCAATTTCTCATGGTAACAAAAAATCATCATGCCTCCCAAATTTTACCAATTCCATAGAATCATGAGTAAAAATATATGGCCAAATTTAGACTTATCTCTCAAAGGTATTTCATCACACACAATTCTTGTTTTATCATTACTATCATAAGGAAGTGGTTGAACAATCGGTCTCAACAATGGGTTCAAACTCAAAAATGATTTTCTTTTTGTTTTCCAAAAATTGATTAATGGTTTCAAAATTTTCAATTGAAGAAACATTTACACATTTAGGAGAAAGAAATCCTCAAGCAAGGATGTTTCTAATTCTAGATGGGCCATTATATGAATGCATTCAACTACTCCTTCAATGGTTTCATCTTTTTTGTAGCAAACCATTTGCAATCTTTTTCCTTCTTTTTAATGAGTTTTTAAAGTGGTTTCCTTTGATCTTTCTTGCTAGAGAAGAAAATTACTCCTATAGATTAATAAAATGGTGAATAATTTTTAAACAATTATTGGGTGAGATATCATTTATGCATGTGCTCACATCCTCTTGCTTAATGGTAGCACTAAAGGAAAATCCCAGACAACATGAAACAAAGGATCATTTCTCAATGATACTCTATTTCTAGGATGATTCACACATACGATCATGAATTGCATTGCTTTCATGATGTCATGTGATCTTATCCTAGCGAATGCACTTCCATCATCCATTACCTTTGTCTCCATTCTTGACTCACTAATAAATGGTTGACCTAAAATAGCAGGGTATGTGCAATCCTCATGAACAAAGAAATGGTGTTCATTTTTAATATCTCGTTTCATTACAGGAACATTATCACATGCACCATGAAGACAGCCATTTTCATTATTAGTGTCCTTCATTTTCCAGCCACGTTCTTTATCAATGGGTCATTTGATTCTGGATACCTTTTATCTCTGAATCCTTGTGGTTGCTCCATGAAAACATCATAAAAAATATAACCATTTAGAAAAGCATTCTTCACATCTAATTGACATAATTTCCAATCTTTGCAAGCAGCAATTGCTATGAGAGTCCTTATGGTTGTCATCTTTGCTAGAGGACTATAGGTCTCATCATAATCTATTCCATATGTCTGAGCAAACCCTTTCACAACAAGTCTAGCTTTATACGTAGACACACTTCCATCTGCATACCTCTTTGTCTTGTAGACCCATTTGCATCCAATGATCTTTTGGCTATTTGGTTTAGGAACCAAATCCCATGTCTCATTCTCCATTAATGCATCATACTCTTCCTCCATAGCTTTCTCCCAATTTTCCTTACCTTTTGCCTCTTCATATGTAGAAGGGTCTTCATCTGCTTTCATCATGTAAGCATAGCCTTTAGTAGCTAGAAAAGAAGTGTCATAGCTATACCTTGTAGGTTGCCATTTGTGTCTTGATGACCTTCTAAGTTCTCCACTTCTTGAGGTTTTTGGTTCATCACATTCTAGATCAAACCTTGGTACTTCTTCAACTTCAACTTGTACTTCATTATTCTCTTCTTCATCAAATATCTCAACCTTTGATTTACCTTTCTTCTGATACACAACTTCTTCATCACCTGCATGAATATTGATTTTACCTGCATACCAAGTACCTTGCGCATCAAATGTAACATCCTTTGATACAAGAAATTCTTTTGTGGATGGACTCCACAACCTATATCCCATCTGGTTATCATCATATCCAATGAACACATACTTTTCAGCTTTAGGTTCCAATTTGTGCCTCAATTGAGATGGCACGTATGCATAGGCTAAACATCCAAACACTTTGCAATGATCTAAGGTAGGTCTCTTACCCCACCATGCCTCATATGGTGTCATACCCTGGAAAGCTTTACATGGTAACCTATTGACCAAATATGTAGTTGTATTTACAACCTCAACCCAAAAGTAATTGGGACAATTTTTATTTTTCATCATGGATCTTGCAAACTCCACCATTGTTCTATGTCTCCTCTCTGCTACACCATTTTTTGAGGAGAGTACTTGCAAGTAACTTCCCTTTTTATACGTGCATTCCATATGTAATCACTGAACTCATTAGAGAAATACTCTCCCCCTCCATCTGACCTTAGTCTCTTCAACTTTTGACATGTGATTCTTTCTGCATACACATGATAATGTTTGAATGTATTAAATACTTCTAATTTATCTTTGATCACATAGAGAGTGATCCACCTCGTAGCATCATCAACATAAATCACATAATATCTTGAACCATTTATACTGAAATCTTTTGAAGGTCCCCACACATCTGTATGTACCAATTCAAGCTTCTCTGAATTTTTCATAAATACATGCTTGGAATAAGATTGCTTATGTGCCTTACCTAATTGACATGCCTCACATCTGTATGTCATGTGTTGACCTGCAACATTAGGCAATCCAAGCACTGAACCATTGTTAACCATATCCTTAATACCTCTTTCATTGAAATGTCCTAGCCTTTTGTGCCAAAGATCTAACTCAGAGATCTTATGTCCTCCATAAGTAAGCAAGGCATGACCAACATTACCTTGAATCTTCAATGTGAAGAGTCCTCCTTCTTTCTTCCATGAAACAATTTTTTTATACCCATTTCTAGGGTCTTCCATAAAAACTCCATCATTATTGAACCTTACTTCATACCCTTTTTCAACAATTTGTCCTACACTTATCAGATTCTTTGGAAATGTAGGAACATATGAGACCTTACTCAGAAGAGTACTTCCATCCTTGGCCTTCGCTGATCCAATTGACTTCACATTATGTTTTGTGTTATCACCTGTTTGAATTACATGATTAGTTAACTTATTCTCCACATCAGTCATCAAGGCTATGTTACCACTCAGGTGATTGCTACACCCTGAGTCAATGTAGAAGACTCTTTGGTCTTCACTTTGCCTTTCACAAGTTGCATTCATAATCAAGGTTGAATCCTCCTTCTGATCTCAAGAATAATTGTAGTAGGTATTGTTGTAGGATTGACTTTGGAATCCTCTACCTACATTTCTTCCAAAGTAACATCTACTACCTCTACCTCTAAAATTACCTCTTTGGTTTCTGCCACTCTTCCTCTTGAATTAAAGTTTTGATTATATCCACCATTATTTTGAGTATTATGCCAACAATCATGAGCTAAGTGATTTGTCTTACCACAAATCCAGCAAGCTTTGGCTCCTTCTTTATTACTTCTACCTCTTCCTCTACCTTTGCCACCTCCTCTTTCTCTTAGGAAGTTAGCTTGGCTAGTTGTACCTTCATCTTCATTTGCTTGTTGCTTACCTTTGGTATTCTTCTTCTTATCCTTTGAATACATTTCTTGACCTGCACTCCTATCACCTTCACCTTTGACATCCTGCTCAAAGGTTACATGTGTCCTAGCAATTGATTCAAATCAGGAGTAAAATGATCTAGTGACAATTCCGTAGACAAAATGAATGGCTTCCATTTCTGATCACCTCTCAAACATGTGAGGATTTGCCTTACCAATTTATCCTCCTCAATATCTTCATCAACTGCTCCTAATGCATCTGCAATGTCCTTCATCCTTGTTACATAATTAGAGATGGATTGAGAGGCCTTCTTCTTGAATGTGGTAAACTCTGCCCACAAAGATTCCTTCCTTGACTTTGTATGTGTTTTGGAAATGCTCCTCCAAAGCATTCCATATATCACTTGCACTTTCAAGACCTCTAATATGAGGTAGCAAGTAGTCATTGACTCCCATGTAGATAATGCTCCTAGCTTGAGCATCTCTCTTCATCCATGTCTTCAAATCTGATAACTCATCCCTAGCTAGAACACTAGGATCTCTGAATTGTAGCTTTTCTTCTTCACCTATAATGTAACCTATCGAATCTTTGCTCGTGAGATGAGCTTCCATCCTCATTGACCATGTTGGATAGTTTTCTCTATCCAATTTCTCTATCTAAAGAGAATATCACATCCTTTCTTCACCTGTAATGTAACCTATCAAAACTTTGCTCATGAGATGAGCTTCCATCCTCATTGACCATGCTGGATAGTTTTCTCTATCCAATTTCTCTATTATAAATATTCTAAATCACAAATCTGATTTCATGCATATATACACATACACATGCATATATACACATACACATGCATACACACACACACACAACACATGCATATGCACATATAGATACACATACATACACACATATGCATACGCACATATAGATACACATACATACACACACATGCATATATATATATATATATATATATATATATATATATATATATATATATATATATATATATATATATATATATATATATATATATATATATATATATATATATATGTGTGTGTGTGTGTGTGTGTGTGTGTGTGTGTGTGTGTGTGTACATATCCTAATTCAAAAACCCTATTATAAATATTCTAATGTAGAAATCCTATTTCAAAAATCCTAATTCAAAAACACTAATTTTGATATTAGGGTTTTAAAAACCCTAATTTAGAAACTCTAATTCAGCCTTTTAGCCATATGATTGAAGTATATGTACGCATTGCATCTATTCCTCCGACTTCCTACTAGAGAGATGTCTCTCCTCCCAACCTTATGCCTCTATATATAGCTACTCGAATCAACGAGGATCATAATATATATAAAGATATATACATATCATGTAGATACACATACATAAATATAAAATGGAGTAGATACATTGTGTATCACACATACATGCCTAAATACACACATAAATATATATACATGCATACATATTTACATGTACACATTTACATATAGACACATATACACATATACATGTACACATCACATATACATGCCTACATGCACACATGTATACTTATACATGCATACACAATTATAAACACTTGCATATATTACATGAATACATGAATATTTTACACAAATGCATATGCATATATACATGTATGCATACTAACACATGTATATATATATATCACACACATGCACACACATACATATACATGAAACACATATATATGCATATTAACACATGTATACATATAATACACATGAATACACACACATATGCATACATACATGAGAAAAATTTGCTCCTCGAAGATAAAGCTATATATAAAATAATTAGGCATATCCCGAGCTTCATGTTCTAACTTAAAAGAACATGATTTCATCTCTCTGGTAGGATTCATCGATATTCTAGTTGAATAAACAAGAATCTTGATATCCATTCAAAAGCTTCAAGTTATTCATGGATAACTAGATTAGAATTTACTATCTAATCTACTCATATGTTTTCATTATTACCATCATTTTGGTAAGACATCAATATAGTCTCATCTTCATTATCCTTATTGATTTCATTTATTTCTTCTATTGTTAAATCTGTGTTCTCATGAGTCACATAATCTATTGATGGATTAATATCGATTTCTAATAATTCCTCTTCATCATCAGTAGAATCAGCATGTAGAGTATTATCCTCTTCATCAAAAAGATTAGTATCATTATCATGTATAATGATTCGAATTTCTCTTTCAGATGTTGATGTATCAGTATCTGATGGTGAATCATCAACAGGACTTTCTTCAATCTCTCTAACAATAAATTGTTCAAACAATGACCTACCTCTAGGTTGAACATGAATGACTTGCCACCAAGGGTGAGCATCTAGGTTTTTATAAAAAAATGCTTGTTCAATATGCCTAGGAAGAATATATGGTTCTTTAGTAGATCACATTACCTTGGAAGAATCAATTGCCCAAAACCCAGATAATTCCTTTCTTAATGTGGAATTACTACCTTTATACTCAGCTCGAAACCAGTCAACCTTCAAAATGACCTATCAAAATATATTAAAATAAAAACCCATTATTAGGTGGTTAAAAAAATAACTAACTCTATCATAAAAAATATAAACTTTTTTCTACCTGTTTGAATGTACGAAATGATATTTTGTAGATACCAACAACATTTCCCATGTAAACAAGTTTGCCATCTATAACGTTCGTGTCTTTTGAGCTAGCACGTGATAGTTGCTTGAAAGAAGCAACAATACTAGAATCCTTTGTTTTACGTAAAGAATCAATGGCTTTGATTCTAATATGCTGTCCAAAAGCCCACATATTAGTGAACATTTGAGCTTGCAAAAGAAAATAAATTAGTAAATAGAAACTAATATACATATATGAAAAAAGCAAAATATTATTAAAATAAAATTACCTTTCGTTCACAACCTATCATTAACTCTCTTTGCTCATATGAGATTTCTTCATTATTTGCGTTGGCGCATTGCAAACAACTATATAGCCACTCCCTGAAAGAAGATATATTTGTAATCTCATTATTATCGAGATTATCTCCATATCTTTTGTTTCTTCGCCTTTTACTTTGGAGATTTTGAAGTTCATGTTCATACTCGCTAAGGAATGCTTGGATGCATTCGCTATTATATGCTGCAAAAGTAGAAACATCATTTTTTTTCTTGAAATGCAAATAAAAATGGAACTCCCTTACCTGATAATACCTCATCTATTATTTTTGAAGAAGACTCGTTGATCCATGCACGTGGAGCTTCTTCATGAACTCTTTCAAGGTACTCACTAACATAATACATGCACTCTTCAAGCATCCAACCCTTTGCCATGGATCCTTCTAGTTTCACTCTTTGTCACACATAACCTTTAATATTCTCATAAATTTCTCGACCCAAAACATCCATCAAGTGTTGACAACACCTACAATCTCTATTTCATCTACAAGATGGACTAATAAATGAACCTGAATATCAAAAAAAGAAGTAGGAAGCTCTTTCTCCATCAAATCTTTCTCCATCAAACATAGTAGCTCTTTGCATTCACGTTTTTTTTGTGGGATCGAGTTTTTGTCAATCTCTTTTGATGTATTCCACCTATACATATCATTAAAAAAATTATAAAGAAGTTAATTCAAAAATAAAAGATATCAAATATTCATATATATTAAATATAAAAGTATCATAATTACCTTATAAGTGATCCAAGACGATAGATCACATCTTGTACTCCTTTTGTTGTACATCCATCGAATAACCAAAGGTAAAATATGTTTCAAAAAGTTATGCGAGTCATGGGTCTTTAGCCCAGATAAGCTCTTATCATCCATAGTAAACATGTTTTCGAAAGATGCTCCATATCCTGTAGGAGTCCAAATCGATTGAATCCTTTTGTTGATAATCTCTATCTCTTTTGTTGCAAGTACCCAAAGAGCAAGTGCATAAGTAATTTCCTATCAATGTATATCAAAAATTGGCCATAACTTTGGTTTTGAGTTTTGACCTTTCAAATCATTCTTTGATGTTATGGTATCTTTTAGTCCAAGAAGATGCTGCCATAGTGAATAAATATATGCAATAGGATCGAGAAGATGAATATATATGCATAGGATCAAGAAGATGAAATACTTTTAACTCTTTCCAATACTCCAAAAGAATACCATATTGATATCTTCTCTGCAAGTGCCAATTTTCCTTTACCTCTTTTCACATACTCATTATCTTCATCATCAGTGAAGATTTCTGATTCTCGATCTATCAGAGGTCCATCTGTCCATTTTTTATACCAATCCATAGGTGTCATAGGTTTTGGACAGTCACCTATTTCAAGCTTTCCATTAAAATGTATGGCTTCTCTTTTAGATCTTAATGGATGATCATCAGGCAATTTATATGGTTTTTAAATAAAATAATGACATTAATTTATAGAAAAAATACATAACCAAGCATTATCACGTTGACCAGGTGATGGTGCATGCTCAAAAGTACCATACTTTGCCTCATGTTCAATACATTCCAATCGTGGTCTTCGATACATGCCATAGCAAGATTTACACTAACATATAATATGCTCTTGATAGTAAAATTCATCATAATTCCTATCGGAGGACAGATGTGAAGTCGTTGCATGGGTAGGAGGTGGTGGAGTGCCCTCTCATTGATCACAATCTGATTATAACAAGAAACAAAAAATGTATCAGTTATGTATCTATCAAATATATTAAAATTAAAAGTTTGATATACTTACAGTATATAGTCCTTGCACGATTAGTAAATCTACAAATAATGTTTCCATCTGCGTGATCGAAATCTACAAATAATGGTATTTGATATTAATAATCTGATTACTTACATACATAAACATTCACATATACATATTTACACATACACACATATTCACATATACACATACACACATATTCACATATACACATACACACATATACACAAATACACATTATTGTGGGATAAATGCATGTATTTTGTATGAATGAGTGTGTATGCATGCATGTGTATGTGTGTACGTATATATGTGGATATGTATATGTGTGTTTATATTATATGTATGTATATGTGTATATGTATGCATATATGTATGTGTATATGTTTGCATGTATATGTGTATGTGGGTATGTGTATGTGTATGTGTGTGTATATATGTGTATGTATTCTGATTCTTTTTTTTGTTTGAGATTAAATTACAGGAGATATTGTATGGTGGAAATAAATAAGAGGCGATCTAAGTTAAAATGCAAGAAATTATTCTTTTTTATTTGTTTCAATGCAGCGAAAGGATTATGGCCAATATCCTACGAAACATGAGATTGAGTATGCTACACATTTTGGATATCGGCATTTGAGCGAGTATATGCGAGATCATCCGGATGCCTTTGTGATTATTATTAAATTTTATATAATTATTTTATTTTTATGGATGTTTTAATTGTTTTACTTATTTATGTTTGTTATATGTAATACAGGAGTATTATGGAGAGGCTTATATGGATAAGGTGGAGAGAGACATAGGAGGGATGATCTCGATCCTCACAGGCTGCTCACACAGATACATCAGATCATGCAGATGATCATGATGATGATGATAATCATGATGTTGATGATGATGATGATGATTAGGATTCGTGATTATGACATTGGATATGTATTTACACACACACACACATATATATATATACACATATATATATACACACACACACACACACATATATATATATATATATATATATATATATATATATATATATATATATATATATATATATATATATATATAGTTCATTCCAGTTATGTTTTGAATTGTGTGTATGGTATTAAATAATGAAAAGTTTTGTTCTATTGATTGTTATTATTGTTTATATTAAGCATGTGTTTTAGTACTTTAATTATATAATTCATTCATATGTGTGTACATATGTGCATGTATATGTGTGTAATATGTGCGTGTACGTATGTGCATGTATATGTGTGTAATATGTGTGTGTATATGAATGTATGTACATATGTATATGTGTAGATACATGTATGTGCATGTGCATGTGTAAGTGTATATGTGTATGTATGTGTATGTGCATGTGCATGTGTATGTGTGTGTATATGTATGTATGTGCATGTGCATGTGCATGTGTAAGTGTATATGTGTGTATATGTGTATGTGCATGTGCATGTGTATCTGTGTGTATATGTATGTGCATGTACATGTGTAAGTGTATGTGTATATGTGTGTATGTGCATGTATATGTGATGTGTATATGTATGTATGTGCATGTGTGTATGTATGTGTATATATGTGTGTACGTATGTGCATATATATGTGTATATATGTGTATGTGTGTGTATATATACATATGTGCATATGTATGTGTATGTGTATAAACCTATACAAGTGTATGTATATGCATGTGTATATGTATGAAACATGCATGTGCATGTAGATGCATTTCCATTTGCATCCATGTGTATGCATGTGAATGTGCATGCATGTGGATGTGCATATACATGTATTTATATATATGTTAATGTGTGTATGTGTATATATATATGCAATAATGCATGCATGCAAGTCTTTTTATGTGGTTGTAGAAATGTTTGTGCATATGCATGTGTATGTGTAAGTGTATGTGCACATGTATGTGTGTGTATGTGCATGTGTATATTTGTATATGTGTGAACGTGCATCTTCATCATGTATAAGTGTATATGTGCATATCAATAAGTGTGAGTATGCTAACTAATGAAAATAACACAATTCAAATTATATAAAAAGAATGGAAATTGTACTTACAATAGGTAGCCATATTTTTTGCTTGGTTAGCTTCTTGAATAACCTGCAATAGAGAGAGAGAGAGAGATAATTCAAAGAGAGAAAGAGTTAGAAAGAGAGAAACAGAGATAGAGAGAGACAATAAGATAGAGATTAGACAAAACAACAATTTTGCAAGCGATTGTTTCAGCTCGTAAGTGTAGCGCAATCGTGAACATTGGAGATTTCTTCGATCAAATGTGTGAAGTGATGGTAAGGCATCATAAAAAAGCACTGCAATTGGCGTCGCATAAGCGACATTATTTACCGTCTCTTATGCGATGCAAAAAAGTGTCGCTTATGTGACACTTTTTAAATCATCACTTTAGCGATGCTCACTGCAAGCATCACACATCCCCTCACACCACATGTCGATAAAAACGTCATTTTGCTCGTTGTTTAATGGACGGTCCGTGCTCGACACTTCTTGGGATGCTTTTTGCAATTTTATAGCGACGAAATTGTGTCACCTTAACCGTCGCTATGCACGAGTATTCCTTGTAGTGTCCCAATCAAATAGTCTTAGGATTAATTTATCCTAAGGTGTGGGAACCGTCGTATATGACGAAATTGTGTCACCTTAACCGTCGCTATGCACGAGTATTCCTTGTAGTGTCCCAATCAAATAGTCTTAGGATTAATTTCTAAGTGCCACCTTGGGGTGTACATGAAAGAAGAATCCTCGTTTGAATTTAAAGCCATGTGATGGTCTTTAAAGAACTTAGAAGACATGTGAATTTCCTTGTGAAAGTTTCCACATGAGGGACACTTGGTTGGACACATGGATAAACCCAACTACATGTTCCTCATTGGCCTACAGGTATATGTATGGGTGGAGTTGGATGGGTGGAGACCTAATATCTCTTAGTTGTGGTTGTCTTGCTAGGTAGCCTAGTTAGATTTCTTGTGGAATTGTTCATTATGATGGAGACCTTCAAATCCCCAATATCAAATCTACCTTGACTTAAGAACACCTCTATGTCAAGTATACACAAGACTTTACATCAATTACTTTAAATATTTCCAAGTTCGAGACTGAAGTATATTCCTTCTTCAATTTTTAACTTCTGTTCTTCTTCAATAGTCTGCCTCAAGATTCAACGTCATTACCTACAAATGTCAAAGATTTTAGTACTCCAAATTACATAAGAACCTTTATATGATCCTTACACAACCTTGAGATACAATAAACTTTTGATTCAGTTGATTAAAACTTTGATTAATCACTAAGATCAAAAGTAGGTCTGAAACTCATGTTGGTGACTTTGAGATAGGTGACTTCAACCTCTGATTTCTCTCAAACTAAAACCCGTTTTGCAAAATGCTTTTGGAAGATTTCCCAAGTTAGATTTCTAGTGCTTAAACACAAAAAATTTTACATGCTTCATTGAGATCTAGCAAGACATTAATCGATGAGATGCGCCATTTCTGAGTCTGCACTTCAAAAAATTGACATATGAATGTTCCTATGAACCATACACACACTATGAAAAGAATTAGGACATGAAACTTTAACCATAGCTTGGTTTACTATTGAATTAGATCTTTTTACAAGGATTTTTGATCTGCGTGATCATCTTGAGATAAATGTGAATTAGACTGAGCTCTAATTCTACAGATGTCCCTTGACACTTCTACTAATTCTATGATAATGCACTTTCTTAATTTCTAAAGTCATAATTGACTTATATATCCACAAATTCGTAAGTGGATCATGAACAATACAATATTATTCACTTGCTTTATTAGTAATTTAACTATAATACATTAATTAGGATCCTCTTGAAGTGAATATATGCTCAGTCATGTCTCATGCTTTCTATCTATTGCTTCCTTCATTCTTTTTTATCTTTATCTGCACCAAACTTCTCTTTATCTTTGTCCATGCTCTTACTTGAATTCCTTAACCCTCAATCACTAGTTGTGATTATGTTGTTCTTCTTTATTCCTGCCATCTCTTTGAATCTTTCTAACTTAGGTCCATCTAGGCTCTTAGTTAACATATCTGCTACCTATTCTTTTGTTGGAGTATATGTGACCTTCAATCTCTTTATCAAGTACCTTTTTCCTCAAGAATTGATATTGAATCTCAATATATTTTGTCCTGGCATGAAAAACAAGATTAGCTCCCAAGTAAAGTGAACTCATGTTATCACCATGTATAGTTGGAACCCCTTGCTCAACTCCAAGACTCTTCATCGAATTCTTCATCCATATGAATTACTTTGCTACTTCTACCATTGCTTTATACTCAGCTTCTATGGATGACAAAGCAACTTTGTGTTGCTTCTTTGAACACCATGATACTAGCTTATCTCCAATATAGCATAAGTACCCATGAGTAAATCTTCTATCATCTATACTACCTGCCAAATTTGCATCGCCAAAAAATTTGATTCTAGTGACATAAGTGAAACCATAGTACAAACCTTCATTAGAAGTTCCTTTGATGTATATTAGCACTCTTTGTGCTGCAATCCAATGAGTTTACTTTGGATAATGCATGAATTGTGACAAAACACCAACTGCATATGAAAGATCTGGTCTTTTCAAGGTAGCATAAATCAAACTTCCTACCAAACTTTGATACATCTTCATGTCTTTGAACTCTTCACCTCCATACCTGCTTAGCTTATGATTTACCTTGAACGAGGTTGTTGAGATTCTGCAATTTTCCATGTTGAACTTTAACAAAAGATTCTTCAAATACCTTGCTTGTGTAAGATACACTCCATGTTGAGTCTAGATTATCTCCATGCCTAGGAAATAGGATAAATTTCCCAAGTCACTTATCGTGAACTCCTTCTCCATTTACTTCTTAAGCTTTTGGATTCCTTTGGTATTTGTATATGTACGTATAATATTATCAACATAGATACAAATATATATGTACCCATCTTCACTTGCTTTCACTAGCAAGCTACTATCTGCCTTTGAAACTTGATATCCAAGTTCATTTAAGAACTTCACAAGTATGTAGTCCCAAGCCCTTGGGGCCTGCTTCAAACCATACAAAGTTTTTTTGAGTTTACACACACAATTTGGTTCATCTGGATCTTTGAAGCCCTCTGGTTACTCCATGTATACTTCATCTGTAATGTATCCATTTAGAAAAGCATTTTAAACATCCAATTGTGATAGCTTCCATCCTTTGCAAGCTGCAATAGCTATCAGTGTTCTAATGGTAAACGTTTTATCCACTGGACTATAAGTTTCATCATAGTCCACACCTTGTGTCTGAGCATATCCTTTGACCACTAGTCTAGCTTTATATATAGACACCTTTCCATCTGCAAATCTTTTTGTCTTATACACCCATCTACATCCAATTACCTTTTGATTTATTATTCTAGGTACCAAGTCCCATGTATCATTCTCAAGTAGAGAATCATGCTCTTCCTTCATTGCTTTTTCCGAATTTTCTTTACCTTTAACTTCTGGATATGTTGATGGATGTGCATCTATCTTCAATATGTATGCATAATGCTTAGTTGTGATGTAAGAAGTATCATAGATATACCTTATAGGTTGCTTTCTCTCTCTTGAGGACCTTCTTATCTCTGCACTCCTTGAAGTCTCTACCTCATCGTGCTCTGGATCAAATCTTGGTCTATCTTCATCTCCATCTTTATCATCACTTTCATCTTCATATACTTGCATCTTTGATTTTCATTTTCTTGCCTTCATAAATTCTTCAAAATCAGTGTCAATATTATTTGAACCTGTATACCATGTACTTTAATCATCAAATATCAGATCTTTAGAAATATATATTTTCTTTGTGGATGGACTCCACAACTTGTAACCCATTTGTTTATCATCATATGCCATGAAGACATACTTCTCTACTTTAGGTTCTAGCTTATGTCTCAATTGAAATGGAACATAAGCATATGCCAAACATCCAAATATTTTACGATGATCAAGAGTAGGTTTCTTACTCCACCATGCTTCATAAGGGGTTATACCATCCAAATATTTACAAGGTAACCTACTTACAAGATAGGTTGTTGTGTTAATAGCTTCTGCCCATAAGTAATAAAGGCAATTCTTCTCCTTCATCATGGATCTAGCAAATTCCACAAGTGTTCTATTCCTCCTTTTTGCAACTCCATTTTGTTCAAGAGAATACCTACGGGTCACTTCTCTTTTTATACCTGCATTCCATAAGTAATCATTAAATTCTTTGGAGAAATACTCTCCCTCTCCATCTGATCTCAATCTTTTGAGCTTTTTTCTTGTAATCATTTTTGCATATGCATGATAATGTTTAAATGTATTAACTGCTTCTGATTTGTCCTTGATCACATATTGTGTAATCCATCTTGTTTCATCATCTACAAACAAAACATAATATTTGGACCCCACATATATGTGTGTATTAGTTCAAGCTTGTTTGTATGCATAAATCCGTGCTTGTTATATGATTGTTTGTGTGCTTTACCTAACTGACAAGCTTCACACTTGTATGTCATGTGTTGGCCTTGAATATTGGGTAGAGCTAGCACTGAACCATTCTTTGCCATGTCTTTTATACCTCTCTCATTGAAATGACCTAATCTTCTATGTCATAGATCCAACTCAGTCACCTTTAGACTTTCATATGTGAACAAGGCATGTCCTACATTAGTTTGTATCTTGAGAGTAAAAACTCTTCCTTCTTTTTGACTTGCAATGGTACTTTTATATCCTTGATTTGGACCCTTAACATAAACTCCATCATTAGTGAATCTGACTTCATAGCCTTTCTCAACAATTTGTCCTACATTGATTAAATTCTTGGAATTGTAGGGACATAGAGTACCTTACTTAGAAGTGCACTTCCATTCTTCATCTTTTATTGATACAATGCTCTGCACTTTATGTTTGGCATTGTATCCTATTTGAACTGTGTGGCCATTCACCTTCTCTTCCATGTTAGTCATCAAGGCAATGTTGCCACTCAAGTGATTACTACACCTTGAGTCAGTGTAGAATGCTCTTTGGTTTTCATTTGTTGCTTCATGTGTAGCATTCATGATTAGAGTTGAATCCTCCTTTTGGTTTGATGCATAATTGTAGTAGATGTTGTTGTAGGATTGATTTTGCAAGTTTCTTCCACCTCCTCTACCATATGTATTCGTACCACCTCTACCTCTGAAATTACCTCTTTGATTTCTTCCTCCTCTTTGATTTTGCAAGTTTCTTCCACCTCCTCTACCATATGTATTCCTACCACCTCTACCTCTGAAATTACCTCTTTGATTGTAGTTCTGATTGTAATTGCCATTGTTCTGATTATTATGCCAACATTCATTTGCCAAGTGATTTGTTTTACCACAAATCCAACAATCTTTGCATTGTCTTTATTATTTCCACCTCTTCGTCTACCTCTGCTATTTCCTTTACCTTTAGTAAAGTTAGCTTGATTTGAGGTGCCTTCTTCTTCATTTGATTGTTGCTTGCCCTTAGCATTCTTCTTCTTGTCCTTTGAATACATAACTTGACCTGCACTTTTCTCATTCTCACCTTTAGTATTCTGTTCAAACGTTAGCATGTGTCTTAACAATTGATTTAGATCTAGAGTGAAATGTTTCAATGATAATTCAGTGGAAAATATGAAAGGTTTCCACCTTTCATCTCCTCTTAGTCCTATAAGGAGCTATCTTAACAATTTATATTCTTCAATGTCTTCCTCAACTGCACCTAAGCAATCTGCAATATCTTTCATCTTTGTTACATAATCAAAAATTGATTGTGAAGCTTTCTTTTTTAAAGTTGTAAATTTTGCCCATAGTGATGCCTTCCTGAACTTAGTTTTATTTTGGAAATGTTCCTCCAAGGCATTCCATATATCAGTTGCACTCTCTAGCCCTTTGATGTGTAGCAAAAGATAGTCATTGATTGCCATGTAGATAATGCTCCTTGCTTGAGAATCTTTCTTCATCCAAGTTTTTAAATTTGCAAGCTCTTCCCTAGTTGGAAGACTCTAACCCTTATACTATGGCTTTTCTTCTTCTCCTCTGATATATCCCATCAGATCTCTACCCATAAGATGAGCTTCCATTCTCATAGACCATGCTGGATAGTTTTCTCTATCAAGCTTCTCTATCGGGATGCTTTCTCCCATCCTTCTATTGCCTATGTTAAGAAATAAGTCTTCAATAGTTAGAGACTATACCTTTCGAGTTGATTCTTGACTTCTTCTAATCCTCTTGAATGTCCTTTGTATCACTCTAAAGTTTGTTTGCAAAGCTTTATCCTTTCATTCCTTTCTTTAACTCCAATTTGAAAATCTGCAGTAGTCGAGACTTTCTTCTTTAGTCTTTTGACTTGATCTTCTTCTCTAGCTCTGATACCACTGATGGAGACCTCTGAATCCCCAATGTCAAATCTACCTTGACTTAAGAACACCTCTATATTACTTCAAATATTTCCAAGTTCAAGGCTGAAGTATACTTCCTTCTTCAATTTTTAGCGTTTGTTCTTCTTCAATAGTGTGCCTCAAGATTCAACTTCTTTACCTACACATGTCATAGATTTTAATACTCCAAATTACATAAGAATCTTCATATGATCACAACCTTGAGGTATAAAAAACTTTTGATCAGGCTGATTGAAACTTTGATTAATCACTAAGATCAAAAGTATGTCTTAAACTGATGTTCAAAAATGGCAACTTTGACATAGGTGACTTCAACCTCTCATTCTCTCAAACTAAAACCCGTTTTGCAAAATGCTTTTGGACACATCTTCCTTATATCTCAACTTAGATTTTTTGTGCTTAAGCACAAAAATTTTTACACGTGTCATTGAGATCTGAGCAAAACATTAATTGATGAGATGCACCATTTCTTAGTCTTCACTTTAGAAAATTGACATATGAATGTTCCTATGAACCATACACACACTATGAAAAGAATAAGGACACGAAACGTTACATAGCTTGGTTTACTATTGAGTTAGACCTGTGTACAAGGATTTCCGATCTACATGATCATCTAGAGAAAAATGTGAATTAAACTGAGCTCTAATTCTATAGATTTCCCTCCACGTGTCTACTTCTTCTATGATAATGAACTCTCTTAATTTCTACAGGTATAATTGACTTATATATCCATGAATTCATAAGTGTATCATGACCAATACAATGTTATTCACTTGTTTTATTAGTAATCTAACTATAATACACTAGTTAGGATCCTCTTGAAGTGAATATATGCTCAATCATATCTCATGCTTTCTATACATTGCTTCCTTCATTCTTTTTTATCTTTATCTGCACCAAACTTCTCTTTATCTTTGTCCATGCTCTTGCTTGACTTCATTAACCTTCATAAGCACCAACTTGTGATTGATTTGCACCAACACATTATTCAACATTGGTATTCAGAGCGAGGCCTACCTTTTTTTTCTTTTGATGCCTTATGTGAGGTCTTTGGTTTGGATTTGATGCACGCTTAGACATTTTGCAAGCATAAAAAGAGCTACCATATGATCCATCCCAAAGGGAGAAGCCAAAACCACTTAGCCACCCAAATAAGGCCCTGTGAGCGACTTACACAAAACTAATAACATGCATGAACACCTATGAGTGTGAAAGAGGAGGGCATGAATGGTAGTAGAAAGAACATGGATTGAAAGAGATTTGAAAGAGAAACTAAGGAAATGCTACACATAGTGATGGGTTAGCCTAAAATGAATCTTTCATAATTATGAAAGATGTCAAGAAGTTCAAAGGCACTGAGAGGTTCAAAGATTTGATCATTGAGGACAATGATTAACCAATGGGGGAGGAAAATGTCATTAAGTGAAAAGGAGGGGTACCATGTCATCACCATTTCTTCCCCAATAAGGTTCTCCCTTTTTTTAAGAGAAGTATGATCCACTCAAAACTTTGAAAGAGAGTTGCTTCAAGAGTGAAGATTTGTAATCCATAAGCCCATATCTGGGGAAGTGGAAGAGTAAAAGGTTGAACGGTACTATAGCTATCATTACTCTTGAATATGCTTTATGAGCAAGGGGGTATGCACCATTCGGTTAAATTAATTGACTAATTCCTTTGAGACAGAGATGCATAGCTTCAATAAGATAATATCTAATGTGAAAACACTAGCTCTATTATCAAACGACATAGAAAAGATGCTTTGCATTACATATGAACAAAGAAATAGTTCAATCAAGATTAACACAAAGACAAAATCTTCTCAAGTATAGAAAATACTTCGTACGTATAAAACTTACAAGTCTACAGAAGCATTTTAATATATGATACTTGTTTAGAGTAAAAGGAAAGATTCCCTAATAAGTAATCCTAGAGTAAGATTTAAATCTATCTACACTAAGGTGAGAGTGTAAACCACATGGTATGGGAAGTCTAGGTTTACACTTTCACGAAAGTGGATTCGATGATATGGGATACTAGATTTAAAGATAATGGAAGTTTGAACTCAAGAATATTAGACAATTTGTTCATTCATTTTGGAAGAAAAAAGGAGTGAGCATGAATAAATTTCCGATTGGGTTTGTACTAGGAAATTGCATGAGCATCAATTTCCTTTAAAGCCTACATTTTTTGAGGACAAAAACTTTTTAAGGGGGAAGAAAAGTATCATTGATATGATACTTCTAAGCAAAAAGATGCATTCCTTGACTCTTCCATGAGAGTTAAAGAATACACTTGACATCAAGTACCTTGTGTTTGAGTTTTAAACTCAAAACAAAGTATGAATTGGATATGCAAGGATGAACACCTATTAAGTACATATGTTGCACACACAACAACCTTAAGTTAAAACCTATATGGTAAAGCCTAACTTTTGACCATACACCTTGCCATCTCCATCAGAGACCTATTATTTCTTTCTACAAATCCATTTTGTTGAGGTGTATATGAGACAATACACTGATTTTTAATCCCATGCTTCACCAAAAATGCATTAAATGTATCCCCCCCCATCAGAACAAAAAGTGCCCATTTTACATGCTGATTTTTAGCCATAACCAAAAACTATTTGAAGCACATAAACACTTTAGACTTTTCTTTCAATGGATACATCCATGCATGCATGGAGAAATCATCAATAAAAGTCACGAAGTAAAGGTTTCTCGAAAGAAGGTGTTTGCATAGGACCACATACATCACTATGAAAAAGATATGATTTATGACCAGCTATGATTTATGGCTAGGCTCAAGTGAATTGAAGAGGTGCGTTGCGAGGTAATATGTTTGATTGCCCCTCTATCAAAGTACCAAACATCGGATTCTACTGTAGGCATACACTGCTCATGACAAGATGGTTCATAGTTGCAAACAATAGTATACCCACCCATGTCATGCCAAAGAAGCTGGAAAGATTTTTCCATTAAATTCAAGAACAATAAGAAATGCTAATAAACTCTCCACCATATGGACCACCAACAATGGATTACATGATTCTGACCATATGCTGTTGTCTCCCTTGCCTCTCCAAAATGTCAATCATCACAGCTCACATGTGTATGAAAACCTTTGATCTCATGTTGACAATATTTAAAGTCTTTAGGAAAGTCAAATCACCTCTTATGAATGCACAAAGCTTTGAGGAAGGTAATTTAGATTTGGTGTATGATTTGAGCATGACCCCCTCATTCAAAAGATGTTATGCTTGGCATTGTCAAGTTAAGTACCTACCCACATGTTACAAAAAAACTTTCCAAGACATGTTTGTGATAGGCTTTTGAGAGCACCATTCTGAAGTATTCAACTCCAAGCCTACAAATTTTTTACATCTATTTGCATGCAAAACCATCCAATACTCAGAGAATTATCGTAGCATTTAGATAGGTACAACAAGGGCTATTGAGTGGCAAAAGTGGGGAGCAAACCATGCAAGGGATATATGCATCACTAAATGTTCTTTATCTATCGACATCTTGCAAGATTACATCAACAACTCCCGAATGAAAACGTCTATAAGGAATGATAGACGTGAGAGGGAGGGAAGGGCAAGAAGGCAATCATGGAGAGTCAAGGAGACATCAAAGAAGGGGAAGCACATAAGAGAAGGCTTGTAGTTCAACATTTGATGAAATATTTGTTTCATGTGATTCATTATAAAGCAATGATTTTTGTCAATATACTATTGTATAAAAACCGCATTTTCAAGCCAAGGAGTCCTTGAGATTGAGGAATTAGAACTTATGTATCAAATTTTCTGAGCTCATTTCACCCCTCAAATTAGCATTAGGACCTAATTTTTAACTATGTCAGACACCATTTGAAAGAGGCCAAAAGTCACTCAAAACCTTTAAATGGAGCTAGAGAGCTCATTTTTGAAGTTAGTTTTTTGATATTCTTCTTGTTGAACAACTTTTAAGAAAACTTGAAAGTGAGATAATAAGAACTCCATTGTTCCTTCTCATTCTTCTCTACCTTGTGTGTGCATGTGTGTGTGCATCTAGTATGCTTCTCACTCTCACCTTCACACACATTACTCGCTCATGATCTTGATAGCACAATCACGTCTCCATAGTTTGACAATAACGGGGTGGATCTCCATTGATGTTGGTACTCATCATCATTCTACAAGTGACACCAACAATTGGCTACATCCCTCTCCATTGTTGGGAAATATACTCCATCTCTTTTTAAGCTCCATAATGTACAAGAAATAGGAAGCTAGTTTCCTAATATGGTTTTTTTAATATTTTTCAATGATAATTCGTTGTTCTTCTTCTCCTACACAACAATGGTCTATAACTTGATTACTTCAGTGATAAATACCTTCAATCATGATTTCTAGTGGTCATGTTTTTTTGCACATTCTTGGAGATAATTTTCATGTATGGGTGATTAGGACCAAAGTAAGGACTCATACTAAAGGCTTTGCCCATTTTGGTACTAATTATAAGTTGAAGAGATATTCATTAGATACATCATCACAGACAATGCTTGTTGTTTCTCTTTTTGTGATTTTGGACATATGTCCAACTTGAACATGAGTCTTGTCTTTCTTAACTACTACTTGAAATCATATTCCATTAGTAGTAGGAACCATCAAATCAACATGCTTGTAGCACATGCTTTATTTACTAGATACAAGAGGGCTTGATGATCAAAAAATATCTTGAAATTGTTAGAAATCAAATAATGCCTAAAACTTTTCACAACATAGACAATTTTTATGTCTTCTATTGTAGTGTAATTTCTCTTGACACTATGTAATTGTCAACTCGCATATGCAATAGGGAAATCCATCTTTCCATTGTTAGAAGGTTGAGCTAGTATACATTCTATTGCATAATTTGATGCTTCTCATGAATATGGAATGCCTTATTCCGATTGAGAACCTTCAAGATAGGTGCTATCATCAAAGTTCATTTTAGCTCTTGGAAAGACTTGCATAGTCTTTTGTTTCGATTCAAATTGATTGATGAGTGCATAAAGAGGACATGGAATTACCACATCCATATGAATAAATTTTTGTTTTAGCCACAATGGCCCATGAAGGCTTGTACCTCCATCACATTTTTAGGACTTGGTAGGTCACTAGTTAATTTGACTTTCTCCTCATTTATTGAAATGCCATGTCCAAAAATGTTATGACTAATACTTTTTCCTTGGCATACCATGAATATGCACTTGTCTGGGTTCATACACACTTTGTAAAGATGAAATTTATCAAAGATGCATGGTAGGTCATGTATCCTATGCATCAAAAGATTTTACATGTAGTTTACCGATAGGTAAATGGTTAAGCTAATACTTAACAATAAACATCCTTAGCTTCTCCCCTTAAGTTTTCCATTATGTTGTTGTCGCACATTAGAGTGTGCACATAAGTCTAACACCCAATTTTCTTTGTTCTTTTTGGGTACTACCACTAGTGGAGAGACCCATTCAATGTGTCCAATTTTGTAGATGAAGCCTGCTTCAAGGAAATTGATTTCATCTTTGGTTTTTTTGGAATATTCTCATTATGTATATGGTCTCTTCTTAGTTGGCTTGACCAAGCTCATCATGGGAATTTGATGAGAGCATATCTTTGGATCCACACCTTTCAAATCTTTATAGGACTAGACAAATAAGCATAGCATGAATCCTTCGCTTATCTACAACCTCCTCCTCATGCATCATAGGATCCCAATCCATTTTTCCTTTAGTGACTTGGACTGGGTTACACTTATGGGTGCAAATCCTTAGTGCCTCTTGTTTCTTTTGTGGAGGCAATATTACTTCTTCTAGGGTGATGATGACTCTCTCCCTTTGTGCTAACTCTCCATTCCTTCCCTCAAACAATGACTTAGGTATACTCACCCTAGAAGGCTTAGTGTCCTAAATGATTAGATTTATCTTATTAGGCTTAGCTTGTATAGTATTTGATGATGGATCACACATCTTTTATTGATATGGTAGAAAAAGATTGTGAGGATAGTTCAATGGATGAGTCATATGTCAAAACCAATGATCTGGCATTCGAGTTTAAGAAAGAGGATCGGGTACCTTTTTTAATAATTGATGAGCTACCTCAATCATTCTTCTACACATATCCAATCTTTATCTTTCAAGATCTTATATCACATAGCATTTCTCATGGATTTTAATTGATGGTTATGCTGTTATCAAAGCTTGATATGCTCTTAAGAGCATCTGTAGGTCTTCAAGCATCTGTAGGTCTTCCAACATTGATTCAATTAGTTACAAGGGCACAACTTAAATCCCAAGTTTAGGGAAATAATAGAAGAAATACGAGATTTCATATTCAAGGGAGTTATCTTAATGACAAATGGATTCTTAGGAAAATACTTTAGCATGTGGTCCACACCACATCTAAGGCAATATCCAAAATGTTTTTGCTTTGCATTATTTGTAGACTCAGCTTGGAGATTAGGAAATCGACAATTATAATGATCACCATTGCCCCTAAAGAAAGCGCCCTTAGGAATAAGTGGTCTAAAAGTCTAACTAGTTTGTCTAGAAACTTGTGGCGGTGGATTAGCATCCATAATCTAGTGGATTTTGATAAGTCATAATCATAAGGCTTTGAGTATGATTCCATTGAGGAATCTGTCCTTCAATGTAATCCCCAAGATCCTCCTGATAAACATCATATCGGAGGCCAAAAGATACTTCCAATATTCTTTGAATCGATTGGCGGGTCAACTGGCACTAAAGTTCTCTTAGGGTTCTCTTCCACTATGTTCTTGGAATGAATTGGTTAGGTTGAGGAGGCTATTTTCCAAGCATAGCTTGTGCTAGATTTTTCTCATAGAATCTTTGAGAAGGACCTTGACCAATGCCTTTGGCCATAAATAAATATCTCTATTAGGATATGGTATTGGTAGTTGAGCATTATATTGTGTCCTTTTCAAGTTTGACTTTGATGTGCTTGCTTGTTGCTATATTCTAGCACACTTTGGTAATTTTGAGGTCTCATCATGCGTTGAGATTGCCATACGACTTGTCTATTGTAGTAATAATCTTCTATGGAATGATTTTTCATTCAATATTCAATGTCACAAGTAGTAATAATCTTCTCTGAAATGATTTATCATTCAATATTCAATGTCACACCACAAAGTATCATTATGTTTGGATGGGTTAAGTAGGTATGAAACTCTACTTTTTTCTTGGAAAAAAATTGGTCACTTTATTACCATTGAATTAGAAATTCATCTACTTTTTGTGCTTGAAACATTTTTGTTTACTCCACATTTGAGATTTAGGAGGATTTTGCCTATGTATGTTACTTGTTCCTACACCTTGTATGGGTGGATGTGGATTACCATTTTTGTTTCGATTGAATCTTATATCCAACTTGTCTTGTGGAGTTCCTAATTGGTGATTGGTGGACCTAGGGGTGATGGTTTATGGCCTAGAAACACCATTCAAGAACACTAGTTCGCCTTGATACAAATATTGATTTTAAGGCGAACTAGTGTTCTTGAATGGTGTTTCTAGGCCATAAACCATCACCCCTAGGTCCACCAATATTGATTTTAAAGGCGTGTTGTTTGCATTTAACAAACAACTTCTCCAACATAGGAATATTCTCAAGTCTAAAAGTTGTGCTTAGTGAATGGTGTTCAAGAGGAATGGAAGGAAGGTCCGCAGCGGCGTAGCTATGGCGGCCTGATTTACACAGATAAAACGAGAGAGAGAGAAACATGAACAGAGCACGTTCTACAACAACCGCCTTGTGGCTACTTCTGAGCATTTACAGAAGCAATGTCGACAAACAGCGTTCATCATCGTTTTCATCATCATCAATGTCGTCATCTCCGTCGTCGTCGTCTCTGCACTAGTGCGAGAGTGTACTTCTTCGCTGGAGCTCTGTTCTGCATTCAGTAACTCAATATCGATTCGTGAGGTCTGTTGTGGACTGTGGCGTCTATTGCGGAGCGGTCCTGGCAGCTATTGCGGGCTGTCGCGATACCCCACCCTCGCATGTCGCGATACTTCCTTCCAGCTATCGCGATACCCCACCCCCGCCTATTGCGATACCCCACCCCCGCCTGTCGTGATTCATCCTTCCATCTATCGCGATACCCCGCCCCCCTCTATCGCGATACTTCTATTGTGTGTTTGTCTTTTTCTGGCTGCGATGGCCCGCCTTCAGTTGAGCGCCCGTCAGATCTCCTTGCTTTAGCTCTTTTTTATGGTCCAAAGGTTTACTTTTAATAAGAAGAGTTGAGTAGAAGACGCTTTTCCTTGGAGGTTTAATAACATAAACTTCTTCACTTGTTGTTTTTGAAGGTTCTCCTTGTTTCGAAAGCCAAAATTTTGGTTTCTGATCAGGTAGCCCTACGAAAAAGAGAGAAAAGAAAAAGGGAAAGAGAGAAAAAAGAAGAAAAAGAAAAAAGAAGAAAAAAAGAAAAAGAAAAAAGAGAAAAGATTCGAAAGGAAACAAAAAGAAGAGAGCTACCTTTTATTGTGGAATTTTTGGGCTTTTCTAGATGCTTCTCTTCTCAGAGTTTTAGAAAAAGATCTTCTTTCTCGGGGTGTCCCTCTTTTGTCATGGATTTGGCGACCCCCTCTCTTGTGAGAAGCAATCTGGCCCCTCCTCCCGGGGAGACCGTTAACCTGGCCTCTTTGTTGGAGGGGGGTTCTTGTGCCGCCCAAGGGACCCTCGAGAGTGCTGAACCCCCCTTGGTCTCCCTCAATAGATCCGCAATTTTGTCAACTCAGGAGGAGCTCAAGAAAGTTTGCCTCATCGGCCAAATGTTCGGACCTAAGCCCCCGCTCGAAACTGTGCGTCAGTGGCTCCGCAACGAGTGGTTCCCCCGCGGGCTAGTTGTTTGTAAGTGTCAGTTCTTACCGGCAAGCCACTTGCTGCTAGTCTTTGAAAATGAAGATATGGCGTTTCGAGCCCTTAGTGTCGGAACTTGGCAACTTGGCCGGGCGACCCTGTGCCTATTCAGATGGTCCCCTGATTTTACTCCTGACAAATCGAAATCGCTTCGGTACCCCCTCTGGGTTGAACTCCCTAACCTGCCATACTTCTTGTACAACTTCGTATGGGACATCGTTTCTCCTATCGGCAAGCCGTTGGCCTCATGCGAGGACATTGGTGGTCTCATTTATGAAGGCGCAAGACACTCGTTCAACGCCCGGTGGCACCCTCAAATTTGTGTCGAGGCTGACCTCAGTATGCCACTCCCATCGAAGATCAAACTAGACTTGGGCGAAGGGGATGTATGGGAGCAAGACATCAGCTACAAAAACCTTCCCAACGCGTGCTTTCGCTGTGGCCAACAAGGTCACAGGATCAAAGATTGCCCTTTGAGACGAAAAAGCAAGCGAAATCAAGAAGCCCCCAAAAATGCTCAAGACAGCAATGGAGCATTGAATCACTCGACGAAAGTAGAGGAATTCAAGGGTCCCCGTAATCCAGAAGCTGATGCAGACGGGTTCATCGAAGTCAGAAGAAGAAGGAAAAGAAGCCCTAGGGCAACCTCTGAGCGTAACAACAAGTCTGTTTCCCCCTCCAGCAACTTGTATTGCAATCTGGAAAGGGAAATCAATGAGTTTGACTACCCAGGTGGGAACCAACTTGAGGTGGACACCAATGTCAAAGGCCTGGAGATCCCTGACAGTAAAGAAACCTTGCAGGAGGGTTACACTACAAGCAAAGAAGACGGCTTTACTACCAGCAACGAAGATAACATGGATAGTGAAAGCTCCATCATCGGATCGACTATTCCGGAAACGGAGCTGAAAACGGTGTCCAGTTCTTCCCAGCAGGAGGCATCCCGCAAAGGAAAACAACCTTTGGAGTTACCGTGGAAAAGCCCCCACAAGAACCTATTGCTAACTCGGGATCCGATCCGAGCGAAAAAGAAAGATGAACCCAAGAAAAGAAAGGACAAAGCTCCCTCCCGCAAAGAGGGATTACTACGTCAATGATCATCATCTCGTTAAATGCTAGAGGGCTAACCGACCCCTCAAGAGCGACCATCATTGGTCAATGGCTTCGCGACATTAGCCTAAACCCAGATTTTATATGTATCCAAGAGATTAAAATTGACGGAGAAGACCTCCAGAAACGGCTTAGACATGTCTCCTCGACCCATGTTTGGATTTCAACGACGCATCAGCGGGGATCCGGCGGAACGGTAATCGGTATCAATCAACTCTGGTTTGAAAAGCTCAAGAACTCCTTTGAAGATGAATGCCATAGATGGATTGCTATTTCTTTCGGTGCTCCCTTTTGTTTTACTTTAGTTTCTTTGTATGCCCCCAATGGGGAGTTAGAGAGACTTAACACTTGGGCCTCCTTGGACTCGCTCCCCCACAACGTGCTTATCTGTGGTGACTTCAACATGGTTGAGGACCCTACGGACAGATGGATGGGCAAGGGTAGGGTCATCGACAGTTGGGAGAAAGAAACGTGGGACAAAACTAAACTACACTTGGATTTGGTCGAATTCAAAGACTCGAAGGGCTTTTCTTGGTCAAATCTCCAAGCAGGCGAGGACCTGAGGAAAGCTAGACTTGATAGATGCTACATCTCCCAGAGTTTTACTCATTAGTGGGGCCACCCTTCCCTCTCGCAACGCACCGACCTCACCATATCTGATCACTACCCGATCATCATCACTTTTCAACCCCTCACCAAGACTCGTAAGGCTCCGTGGTTCCATGCCAGTGTGCCCTCCTTCTCTCTCCCCTCCGTCCATCAAGAAATTTCTGATGTGTGGAAGGAGGCATTTGCCTCTGGCTTGTCCCCAGCCAAGTGTTGGAGAAGTGCGATCGATAAGTCATGACAGATCATGATTAGATCCAGGAAGATGCTGGAGACTGTGCGGCGGGCTCGCAGAGAAGCTCTATATCATAGACTCTGGCGGCTCGAGGAGGAAGTGAACAAAGGAAAATCTCAAGCCCAGAAAGGACTTCAAAAAATCAGAGCGCTGCTGAGATATGAGGAAGAGATACAAAGGAAAAATTTGCAAATTTTCTTCAAGGAGTGGTGGGCTGGCAAAGCCAACAAACCCACCAAAGAGATGTGCCGTATCCTCAAAAGGAAACACAACAGAGATTCGATCCCCTTATTGCTAGACGCAAATGGCAATGTATGCAATACGGAAGAAGATAATTTTGGGATCATTGAAGGGCACTTCACGAGACTCTTGGGGACCTCAAACCCCCTCTCCCACCATAGAAGGGACTGTATGGCAGCCATATCTAGGGTTTCCCCCCACAGGATTCCACCCAACCTTCACTCTCTGCTTCATGCCTCTATCTCTGAAGCCGAAATCATTGAGGTCATCGATGCCCTCCCCTCAGGTAAAAGCCCAGGCCCCGACGGGCTCACTAATGAGTTCTTCAAATCCTTCAAGTTGGTGGTTGCCACCCCTCTCCGTTTGGTTTGGCAAGAGGCACTCAAGTTTGGCGCACTTCCTTCTTGCCTCAACAATGGCATTATCAAGCTAGTACACAAAAAAGGGGAAAAGAACAGAATAGAGAATTGGCGTCCCATTACAATGCTCCAAACAGGATACAAGATCATCGCCAAAGTCATTGCCAACAGAATCTCTTGCCACTTGAGAGCGTGGTTAAGCGAGGACCAAAAAGGTTTCATCAAAGGCAGGTCAATTTTGGAAACCATAATAGATATCTGGGAAGGTCTTGAATTTGCAAATGAGTCTAAACAAGATGTGGTTTTCCTCAAGATCGACTTTGATAAAGCCTACGACAGGCTAGAATGGGACTATATTCTTCAGTCGCTACAGGATCTTGGATGTAGTCAGAAATTCACCAAGATGATCGCGACCCTTCTCGGAAACGCATCGACCCAAATTAACATTAATGGAAATCTTTCAAAGGTGATCAAACTTAGAAGATCTATCAGACAAGGGTGCCCATTGGCTCCCCTTCTCTTTGCCATTGCCACGGAAGGTCTTAGCAGGCTGGTGGAGCATCAGGTGGAAGCTGGTAACATTAAAGGCCTTCGTTTGCCGCATGACCACAGTCAGATCACCATGAGACTTTTTGCCGATGATATGAACGCTCTTGTGCACAATGATAGTACCAGCCTCGAGGCGTTCTAGAAGTGTCTTGCTACCTTTTGTGAAGCCTCTGGATCCATAATCAACCACTCTAAGACCGCCTTTAGAGCTATTGGTGGGTCACAGCCCGACCTTCTCATTGATCATGGCTGTAAAATCATCCCGCAGGGCCAAATTTTTCGGCTCCTGGGGATTCCCTTGGGGTTTGGCGTCTCTATGGAACAGCGGTGGAACTGGGTGCTTGCCAAACTCGAAAACAAGCTTAACTATTGGAGAGGTATGCAAATCAATCTTGCTGGTCGTGCTATGGTCATCAACACGTTCCTCTTATCATCTACCATTTATTTCCTTTTTTGTTGGAGACCGAAAGAGCAAGATCTGTCCAAACTGGATAGTATTTGTAGAAACTTCCTTTGGACGGGCGACCACAATAGGAGGGGGGTGCCTAAAATCAAATGGTCCATCTGCACCAGCCATAGAGATAGTGGGGGACTTGGTATCTTGGACATTGGGTGCATGGCTAACAAACTGGCGGCCAAATGGATGACTAAGGCTTGGTGCAACTGGGAGGCCTCGTGGGCCAAGCTGATCTTCAGAAACAAGAATGAGTTGGCGCTCATGGGTTTCCCAAATTGGAGGAATCTTGACATCTTGACCTTGCTGTTTTCCCCGATCCCCGTCTTCCCGAAAGGCTCTAATCTGGTGTGCTCCCTTTGGAAGAGTTGGAATAAAGTCAAAAGCTCCACAAGAATAAGTGAAGACTGGAAGTGGGCTGCCGGTATCAGACAAAACGACTCTATCTGGTTTCCGATCCATGGCATCCGGAGTGTGGAATCTTAGAACATTCAAAACGCCAAGAAGCTATGGAACAAAGGCTTCAAAAAATGGAAACATCTCTGGAAACAAGACACCAACCGCTGGATCAACTTTGAGGATATTGACCCTAGCATCAACATTTCGCATGAACAATGGAACACTTTGCAAAGCAGATTTCTCGCCTGGGACCGACACAAAGTTCGCCTTCTCATGGGACACGACATGCCGAGTTCGCTTGGTCTCAAATGGCACAATGGGTATAGTCTATCAAAAATCCCGAACATCAAAGAAACGATCGACTATCAGGTTAACCTCAACAAAAAGTGGTGCCTGTCATGGACGCGGCTTCGGTGGGACATGAAGTTCATTGCTATCTGGCACCCCCTCATAGAAATCAAAAAGTCTGTCCTCTTATGGCAAATTCTTCATCACGGAATCTGGACCAACCTTAAGGCTAGCAAAATTTGTGGGATCCCTCCCTGGTGCAAATGCTGCCACCGGTCTATCGAAGATGTTTCACACATCTTCTTTACCTGCCCCAACTCCAACAGACTCTGGCAGTTGGTTGGAAAGAGAATTAGACTTCAAAAACGTCTCAGTTGCCAGCAAGCCCTGCTGGGAGAAGCGATCGGCTGTTCCGCGACTCTCTGGAACGCCATCAGAGGGGAGGTTCTATGGAAAATCTGGCGGGAAAGATGTGCTTTCAACTTCGGTGACTCCCCCAAGGAGTGGTCAATTGAGAAATCGTTGTTCCTCCTTGGCAAAAGGATTGTCAACTGTAAAAAATCCCCCCCCCCCTTTAGGCATCATCAAGTTCTCCTTTTGATCGATAACAAGCTCAAACCCAAGTGGGCCCCACATGAGGGTGATGAGAGGGTAATTAACCTTCTTTGTAATGTCATCTAAGCTCTGTAAAAGCTTCCCCTGCTTTGTGGGATTTGGGGGGTCCCGTGGGCACTAGTCCCCTTCTCTTGTACTTTTCTTTATTTAATTCAAGTCCGGGAGAGTAGGCTTTTGCCGAACTTCCTTTACATTAAAAAAAATATATATATATTGATTTTAAAGATCTTGAAATAAACTCCAAAATTATCGTGTCATGGGATTCTCGTACATTGCCATAGTTGGCATCTTAAAAGATCTAAGTTCCTTGATTTTCAAGAAAGCGTCAATTGATCCATTTATGGGGGAATGGTATAGAAGGCTTCCTTTGTATCCATGAAGTAGTACAATTCAATAAAGTATGAGTCCAAAATCACTTATTCTCCAACAATGTACTTGCTTCATATACCTGCTCTCAATCGTCAATCGCAAGGTTCTCTGGGTGGAAACTAGTGAATCCACCACGTCCACCACTAGAGGTGATAGGTGGTTCTTTTGAGAACTCATCTCCATATTCATCCCTGAAGGCACAAAAATTGTTTTATCCCATCCACAATTTGATCTTGATTTCATGAGAAAAGATCATCACCTTTAATCTTCCATCTTAGAAGATTTTGATCATTGTTGGCACTTCCAAATGAAGCATAGGTTTGGTGGGAGAAAGATGCGGTAGTGATTGTAGACATGCACCCCCATCAAGTCATGAAGATGGAGTAATTAAAGCTTGGGATGAAATTCTCTACCTTCAAGATGCTCAAACAGTTGTCTACATCAAGAAAAGAAAAGATGAAGGAAGGAGATGAATTTTAATGAAATAAAGGAAGCCTCATGAAAATGACATAGATAAAGAAGAGGAACAAGTAACAACAAAGATATTCAAATTTTAAAACTTTTTGACCCTCCAAAGCTTATGTAAAAGATCATATAGAAAACACACTTTTGTTTGTTTGTAAAGAGAAAATAAAGGGATTTGATTGGCCCATTTAAATCAAGCATGGATCAAAGGATCATTTTTTCCTATAAAGAAGAAGTAAATTCATTTGTTAGTTTGTTCCCTAGTTTTGAGAGTTTGAGTGCTTTAAGCAAATTGAGAACTTGCGAGCTTAGTTACCCTTGAGCTAACCTTTGAGAAAACACTTTTTGAGAACCTTTTATGGATCATTTGATTCATTGATCTTTGTACTCATTCCATATTTCATATTTGATCCTATGTGGTATTATTTGAGAGTTCATCGAGATGGCGATTTCAAGTTGAGGTGTGATGAGATTCTTCTACAAATTTTGGTGGATCTTTACATCAAAACACATGCTATATCAGCCTTGATTGTGAGTTTTTTAATTGAATTATTCAATATAAACATTCTATTTTACTTTTCATCTTCATTTACATGATATTTCATTGAAACATTGCATGATGAAATTGCTTGAATCATTGAAGGATAAATGATTAATCAAACTTTGCACAAACTTTTGCAAGATTAGTTGAGTTCCATTGTCAAATGATGTGTATTTTCAAGAAGTGATTAAAACTTTGCACAAGGGCTCCCTGTGAGCAAGCCTTATTTCTAGAACACTCCCACAATGCATGAAGGGCCTCCCAAAGATTATCTCATAGTTTCTAGCTTTGCTAAATTGAAAGATTGCCAAGTATGTTCAAACTCTAGACCACAAGTTGTCAAAGTGACATTCTCAAGTAGGCCTAGTGGACATTCAATATGACCATCAACCAGTTGAAGTTTCATTCAAGTTTTTTCAAGGTATTAAGATGACTGGCACACAAGTGTTTCCCTCGCCCCCTTCACTGAATTTCCCAAATTTGTCCACTAGGACTTTCACCGTGGTTTTCTCTTCCTTAGTAGACTTAATCAGTGGGTTTGATGCTTTTCATTTGAATTGAAAACTTTTCCTATAAATGTGATCTGAGTGCACTTTTTCCTTCTTCATTTCATCCATGGTATTGGATTTCTCTTCCATTGATCTTAGTCTTTTGTATATTGAAGTAGGAGTGCAAAAACAATCACACTTTTGTTCATATTTCCTTGTGTAGTTAGGCAAAGTAGGAAGACTAACTACATCATCAGCTTCTACGCTTGGGTTTGATTCCTCTTCCATCTTTGCCTTAGAATATACTAGTTCTTCATCTTGAGAGGCATCAAACATAAAAGGTGGTTGACCTTCCTCTTGCTTCTTCCATCAAAAATCTTGGACCTTAGCCCAAAGATCTTGAGGCCATAATGCTTCCACTTCAAGAACCAAAGATTTCATGTCACCACCCACAGCTTCCTCTAAAGGCTCATTAATATTCATGAAAAGTTCTATATATGGAATTGCATCAAGATTTTGAGTTAGTAAGCATTCTTGGAATTTCTTATATGGAATTCTAGTCTTTGAAATGGGATTTGGTGGTCTTTCTAGCATGGCTTGATCAAGCTCAATTATTCTCTTGCAAATTTCAAGTCTCTCTTTCTCCAAGTCTCCTCTTGGATAACACTTTTCATGTTTCTCAAGGCTTGGTCCTGATGCTATTCTCAACTATTAGGCCTCATATCCAACTCTTACAAACTTTCTGGCTTGTTGGCTCCCTACTAAAAAAATAGTTTTCCTAGGTTATTTCTCTTGTAATACATTTTCTATAGGGAGGTAATTCTCAAGTAAATAAAATAGCTAAAGTGGTCTGGTCTATGTGTAGTCTGCCTAAGTTTGAAGGGGGTCAAGTAGTTTTTGTCCAACTAAAATGGCTAATAATCTTGTTTCTAAATGGATTTTCAAGTGTCTATCAAGCAATGATCTATGGACTTTCATATTAAAAACAAAAGTGCATTTGTTCTATGTTAAAAACTTTAAGGCTTGGATTAACAATAGTTTATGGGATATTGTTATTTCTCCTCAACTTTTTTCTCATGTTGGTAGTGCTCTGATTCGCAAGTTTTGGGAATCTTGGATCAAGGTAAAGCAAGGCTACTTCCCTGAAATAGAGTTCATTAACAATATTAATCTCCAAGAATCCCCTTGACATGATTGGCTATCCTAGTGGAATAATATATTTATGTCCACTGAGGAACACAAATGTTTCATGGATGTTTTTAATTCATGGAATAACTTCTTGATTAGAGGTGAGTTGGTGCCTAATAATCATCTCAATTTTTCATCTAATTGGCCTTTCGCTTGTCAACAGGTGCTATGTGGTAAAAAAAGGACTTTTGAAGAAGAGGATGGAAATTTGTCACATCAAAAGCTGTAGAGGATCAGTCTCTAAAATAACTTCCAAACTCAATTGTAGATGGAACCTACAAGGATCTAATGCCCAATGGAGATATAGGTTCAAAAGTCTTTAGGATTTTCCCAATTCTTTAAAGCACTCTTACCTACAGTGGCTCATCCTTCACAATGGGCTTTGGATTGGCAGCAAGGCTAAGATGGATGGTAAATCTAATGAAGGAATGTGTACTTATTGTAGCAGGGTGGAGGACGTGTCCCACTTGTTTGTGGATTGCAATCATGCGAAGGGATTTGGGCAATTACTAAAACATTACCTGATTATAAAAAAAATCATTCTTTTGATATTAAGGAGATTTTGCTTGGTTCTTATCAAAATATGGACCTTGCTTTGTGGCACATCTGGAGAGGGCATATTCTATGACACACGTGGCTCAACAAGAATTAGTTTATTCTTAACTCTAGAAAGAAGGATTAGCTATATTCCCTTAGGTCTATGTTACAAAGGACTCGCTTGAATATTCTTCATATCATTTCTAATGTTCTTGGTGATGATTTCCAGAGAGCCAATACTTTGAGTGTATACCACTACAATGAGTGGAGAGAAATCTTTCGACTCTTGTAGTTTAAAGAGACATTTCTCATGGCATTTTCTTTTTTTCTAAGAACAACATAATGATTATATTAACAAAAAATTGTACATATAGTGCAAGGGGCAAGAGCCCATCCTACCAATTAAAAAATACAATCATGGCTCTGATCACATAGAAAGGAATACATAAGAAATTTCTTCCTTAAGTAGATGGGAAGGAGCAAGGATTTCCATCTATTGAAGTGATTTTTAGCTATTAACTTGGGGATATCACTATCAGAGATGAGGGCATTGGAAACTTTTTGGATACAAGATAAGCCGACTCTCTTAAGAATGAGAGGAAAGGAGATAAGGAAATTGTTAGAGTTTGCGGTCTGCGAAAGCACGCAAACAACACAAGAAAGAAGAAGCTTGGATCACAACACACAATATTGAATGTATTACCAAGAGAATATACAAAGATAAGTGAATTCGTTAGGGTTATAGGCCTATATACAAGCCAGGAGGAAAAGACCTCCTAACGAGGGAAAAAAGTGCTCCAACGATCCTAATGAATTGACACACATCACTACCAAAATAGATCAATAAATCCCCTTGGGAGTGATGCAGTGAACAAGGAGTTGGCACTCATGTATAAGGAAGTGACAAGCTATGTGGAATCAATCCACAAAAGGAAGTAAGCCCAAAGTTTTGCAGAACAGTTCAAACTTCTCCCTAGGTAGAGCCTTTGTGAAAAGGTTTGCAATGTTCTCCTGTGTGGGCACATATGCCAAATTGATCTCTTTAATAGAGAACCTCTCCCTTACATAATGATAGTGCACCTCAATGTGCTTAGTGCTAGCATGGAACACAAGGTTCCCTCCAACTGCCAATGCCCTCAGAGTGTTAGTGAAGATGGTGGTGGCAAAAGAGTGACCAACACCCAAATCATCCATAAGGCATCTGAGTCACACACACTCAACAATTGTTGTGAAAACTACCCTATACTTAGCCTCACAACTGGAAGTGGTCACTATAGTCTACTTCTTGCCCAAACAAGATATGCATTAGCTACAAGCATGAATCAAAAACCACTAGTGGACACATGAGTGTTTTAGCAACCAGCCTAGTCAGATTTAGAAAAAGCATGTAAATCTGGCACTAGTGATCCCCCATTGGGATAAAACAATCCAAGTAGTTGGGTATCACTCAACTAGCAAAAGATGCTCTTAACCTCCTACCAATGTTTGACACCTGGGGAATGCATAGACCTGCTCATCTGTGAGATAGCAAACTAAATATTTAGCCAACTAATGCATAATAAAATCAAGCATCCAAGAGCCTATTGATATAGAACAACATCAAATGCATCTCAAACATCATGAAGACTCAATTGTAAGCATGTTTCCATAGGAGTGGCAATACTTTTGCAATCTTCAAGGCCAAAATGCTGCAATAATGTGTCAATATATTTTGTTTGCCACAAACCTATTCCACCATCAATTTGCATAAATTGAATGCCCAAATAATGATGCAAACAGACTAAATTTGACATCTCAAGCGAGGCATGCAAATCAGCCTTAAAATTAGCAATATTTTTCTCATTAGGACCAGTGAGCAGCATGTCATCAACATAGACAACAATGATCAGAAGCACATTATTTGCATGCTTAGCATATAAGGTGCTCTCAGTTAGACTGTTCTCAAAACCATGTGCAATCAAGTAAGCATGTATCTTTTCATACCAAGCAAGTGGTGCTTGTTTCAAACCATATAATGACCTTTTCAACCTACACGCTTTCTTTTCATGCCCTTTCTTCACAAAACCATGGGGCTAGAAAACTTACACTTCTTCATGCAAGTCACCATTTAGAAATGCAATTTTAATGTCCAACTGATGTACATTCCAACCATGATGAGCTGCAATAGGCACATATGCTATGAACAATAGTCATTCGGCATGTAGGAGCAAAGGTCTCACCAAAACCAATGCCACTTTCTTGAGCATAACCTTTTGCACCATGCCTAGCCTTATACTTGTCGACTGTTCCATCAAGCTTATGCTTCACCTTGTATACCCACTTTTCATAATAGCATCATATTTTGATTGCATAACAACCATCCAATTTTGTGAATTTTGTGCTTCATCAAATGAAACAAGCTCATTCTCATCACAAAAACTAGATGAAGCCATAGCATAGCAATCTGATGCAAAAGAACCACTATGAGAGCCTCAACGAGTACGATATGATAGAGCTGCATCTAATTTGCTATCTCACAAAGTCTGCACTAGCCATTTAGGCATAGTTTTTGCATCCTCTATATCAGACTTTCCAACAACAAGTGCATCATGTAAATCTACATAAAAAATGGAATGATTTACATCATCATGTGGAGCCTGCAAAGGCTAAGAAATTGCCTCATTTGGATCAAACTAGACTATCCACCTATAAAAAGAGGAAGCAAAGTGTCCTACACATCTTTGGAGCTAATTCATGTCTCCTTAGTACATGAAAGTAATGGTTGAATTTCATCTTCCACAAAAACAACATCAAGGATAACCAAAATGTGTTTAGTGTATGGATGGTACAGACTATAGCCTTTCAAAACTGTACCCAATAAAAATACATGTCATTGCTTTATCATCCAATTTCCTATGTCGTTGTTCAGGCACTAATGCATATGCTAGACAACCAAAGACACACAGGTAAGCAAAAAATGGCTTGCAAACATGCCAAGCCTCATATGAAGTGATAGATTGCAATGCTTTAGTGGTACACCAATTAAGTACATATGCTCAGAGAACAACCTCAAGCTAGAAAATGTGGTAAAACCTGACTCTTGACCAAACAACTCTTCATCTCCATGAGTGACATGTTCTTCCTTTCTACAACTCCATTTTATTGAGGTGTATAGAACACTATACACTAATGTTTTATCCCACGTTCAGCCAAGAATGCATTAGAATAAGAAAACATATATTCCCCCCTCTATCAAAATGAAGGGTGTCCATTTTACATGATGACATATTTTTCAACCAAAACCAGAAGTTTTTTGAAGGAAAAACACTTTGGACTTTGCATTCAATGGATATACCCATGCATGCCTAGAAAAGCCATCACTGAAAGTCACCAAGTAAAGGTAGTTCCCAAAAGAAGGTGTTTGCATAGGACCACAAACATCACTATGAACAAGCTGCAATTTTTGGGTAGCTCATACTGAACCATCTTTTGGGAGGGATCAACATTACATTTTTTCCAAGATATAGCCTTCGTAGACATGTTTACCAAGTGCCTCAAGTTTGGGTAGAGAGGACACCATTTCAGATTTCTATAATCGTAGCAAACTAGCAAATTTCAGATGACCAAAGCATGCATGCCAAAGCTTTGCATCTAACATAGCCTGAGAATGTTGAACTACACATGCTGAATCATTCACAAATTTTGCATAATCTATGAGATTATATAGCAAATGACATAAAATTCCAAAAGCAATAATGACATCACCATTTGATAGATCATGAACTATACATCTGTCATCAATAAATTTCACAACCAAGACGATCTTGGCTAATGCTAAAATTGGTAATAGATTTTTCTTGATCCCTGGCACAAATAAAGAATTCAATAATGTAAAAGAACTACCACCAGCAATAATTATAATGATCTTACCAACTCCCATGATAGGATAAGAGGAGTTGTTGGTGCATGTGACAATATTCGATGTAGGGTCATGCTTAAGTGAAGTGAAGAAACTGTTCTGCAAGGTAATATGTTTGGTTGGCCCACTATCAAAGTACAAAACATCTGATTCTACTATTGATATACATTGTTCATGCGAAGATGGGTCATGATTGCAAACAATAGTAAATGTCATTCTTCATTCTACACAAGATTCGCAGACTCTAATTTGGGTGTAGAGGCCTTTGCAACAACCATTCCAGCCTCTTTTTTCTTTTGCTATTTTGCAACCAGTTTTAAACAACTCTTTATGACATGATCATTTCCTTTATAATATTTGCAAAAAAACTTTTTGCTTTCCTATTTTCTTCTCGTATTTGTCATCCTTCTTTGATTGTGTAAAATTAGCAGATTTTTGCTTACTAGTAGATGATCTCCATTTACCTTTGTCCTTCTGACTAGCTAAGCAAGCTTGATCTGCAACATGCATAATGGAGTTGTTCTGCCTAGAGATCTTCCTATAATAGAACAAAGACTAACTCCTCAAATGTCAAGGCATTTGGATTGCCTTTCATCATCAATCGAAGAGTAGAAGCAAAACTCTAGTATGAATCTAGAAGAACATTTAGAACACATGTGAACTATTTGGCAACACTTCATCCCCAGAAATGAACTCGTCCTTCAAATCTTTGATCTCTGTTGAAAAATTGTCCATGGAATCTCCTTCATTCATGTGCTCTCTCTACAACTATTTTTGGAGGTAAGCAACACGAGCCTCATTCCTTGCCTGGTATAAAGTGGTAAGTGCATCCCAAGCATTCTTTGTTACTTTGCAGGAGTAAATGCGAGGAATGATAGACAAGACTATCAATACATGTGCATGAGCATCTCTACCATCCGAACAAAGTTTCTCTATAGTAGGTGCAGTAAGAACTGTAGCACGAATAGGAACCTGAAGAACATCATCTTCAATGCCATTTGTATCACCTTTAGTAATTGTATTTGCAATTGTAGTAGGACATTTTTCAACACCTTGCACAATATTCCACGGTCCTTTTGAAACCAATACATGAGACATCATATTTGCCGTTTCTGTAAGGGAAAGAAGAATTTCTCTTGATATGTGTGTGAACACACTAGAACCGATGGGGCACTTGTTTCCCTCTTTAGGAGGTTTTTCCCCTCAGCTTGTATATATGACTATAACCCTAATGGTTCACTTATATTTGTATATTCTCTTGGTAATACATTCAATATTATGTGTTGTGCTCCAAGCTTCTTCTTCTTCCTTGTGCAGTTCGCGTGCTTCTGTAGACCTCAAACTCCAACAATTGGTTTCAAAGCAGGTCCTTGCTTCATCTAGGGCATCGTCGACACCCCTCAAGTCACATTCTCAAAATCGCATGAAAATTGATGAGCATACTCAGGGCAATTAGAAGTTCAAAATAGTTTCACTATGTGTATCGAAATCGCAATGTGAGCTCATTTTGGCCTCCTAATGCACTATTGTGATGCCAATGCAAGTAATTTTGTCTTTTTGTCCCAACCATATATACAAGTTTTGATTCGCCAGTGTAAGCGCCTCGAAATTTGCTACATGTTTAGCAAAACTTGAGAGGGTGGTTATGTTCAACTTTTTGATATATAACCAAATACTCCAAAGGATGTAACCTCTCCAAACATTCCACAGCAATAGATCCATATTCCTACAATAACCCAAGAAAATGTCTAGCTTATTGAGTTTTGGGAAATTATGATCATACAGATACTTCTCCACAAGTTGCCAAAACTTATTGGCATGAGGACATTCAAAAAATAGATGGGTAAATCTTCCACCCTGCCATAGTAAGTACAAAGACCACCATTAGGTATAATCATTCTCACTCTTAGCTCAATCCATAACCCATTGTAGATGATAATCCATTGCAAGTAAGAGTTCTTGCTACGATTAGGAAAGGCCCATAAGGCTTTCAATCTCTATTTCCATTGATTGGTATTCCATCTCCTATTTAGCTTGCCAACTAACTTGACAATGGAACCCTTAGCTTTTTTGAATGTGGTCAGGATGGTATCAGCAACTTCAATGATATACAACCTATTGGCTTGATATTCCTCAAGATTCATTTCCAGAAGACCTTTACGCATACAATGCACCTGAAGACAAGCATGAGAAACGTTAGTGTGGGTATAAAAAACATGATCAATTATACCTTGTCTCCATCCATAAAGTCCTTCCAAGACTTGAATCCTGCTTTGTGACATTTGTGATCCTAAATGGAGAGGTTACAATTATTCCAAAGGGATAACCAATTCAACCAAGTGTTGATATATTTAGGTAGTGATGTGTGTGAACACACTAGGATCACCGAGGCACTTTTTTCCCTCTTTAGAAGGTTTCTTCCCCCGGCTTGTATATATGCCTATAACCCTAACAGGTTACTTATCTTTTGTACATTCTAATGGTAATACGTTCAGTATTGTGTGTTGTGCTCCAAGCTTCTTCTTCTTCCTTGTGTTGTTCGCATGCTTCCGCATACCTCGAACTCCAACAATTGGTATCAGAGCAAGTCACTGCTTCATCTAGGGCATCATCGACACCCCTCCAATCACAAACTCAGAATTGCAAATTAAATATATAAAAATAGGATTAGGGTTTCTTGGCTGTTTACACATGCATACACACATATACACACATAATATATGTACACATACACATTAATATAAATAAATAAAAAATATATATATGATTAAATAAATAAATGAATATATATATAAAATTAAATATATACAATCAAATATATAAAAATAGGGATTTATGTTTTTTAATTAAATTAAATATATATAAGAAAAAGAAAATAAAAAAAGAATATATAATTAAATCTATATAAAAAAATAGGATTCTAGTGTAGATAAATAAATATGAAAATAGCTAGTGTTTCAATCAAATATATATAATTAAATATATAAATTAAATAAGAAAAAGAAAATAAAAAAATTAGAATATATATATATATATATATATATATATATATATATATATATATATATATATATATATATATATATATATATATATATATATATATATATATATATATATATATATATATATATACATATATATATATATATATACATATATATATATATATATATATATATATTAGGTTTAAGTCTTTAGGATTATGGTTTTTAGGTTTAATAAGAAAATTCAAATGTTCTAAAATGTGTCCATATTATATCAGATGGCTAGTTTGGATTCGGAGGAGAGAATGATCACTTCCAGAAATTATTCGACCACTTCCACCCTTTCAAACGAGTAGATGGCTAGGTATAGTGGTTTCACAAGCAAAGGTAGTGGGTGAAGATATCTCTGACGAAGAAGAAGAAATCACAAAGGGATGTGATTGGTAGTATTCTAAATACGGTGCACTATGGTCTCATGGATGACACTTTTGGATCACACGGATCGACAAAAATAGGTCTATTTTTTATAGTGGGGTGATGGTGAACTTTTTCCAAAAAAGTAGAGCTAGTGCAAGAGACAATAATGCTCAAGAAGGCCAACTAGATTATTGTGGAGTGATTCAAGATATCTTGAAGCTATCCTTTAAGAAGTTTGATTACTTTGTTTTTTATGTGAAATGGTTCAAAGTAGTCACCTCTAGAAGAAACGCAACAGTGACGCGGGATAAGAGTGGTTTGATTCAAGTCAACTCCACAAAATTATGGATGGATGAAACTAGATACATTTGTACTCCTTGAACACTGTGAGAAAGTTGTTTTTATACTAGATTCGAAAGAACCAGAGTGGCTATTTGTTTTACAAGTCTCCCCACGTAGTAGACAAACTTGTGAGAACATAGATGCAGAAGAAAGTCCATCTGTTGTGAACTCTTAGATTCATTCGATAGTGGAAGAGGAGGAGATCATCGTCCGAGATGAAGAGGTCATTGAAGAAGACGAGATACACAATGAAGCAACAGATGATGATCAAGAAGAAGATAGCATACCAAGAGATTTAGAAGTCGTCAATATAGAGATAGATATTCTCTATGCATCAGATCTCGAAGAGGATGCAAGAATAGAGGATTTTTTAATCAAACACTTGTATGTACTAATTTGTGTTTTTTTTTTTTGCTATGTTATTTTGTACATTACTATTTCTCTATATTACCTTTTTTATCATATGCTAATTATTTGAGTTCTTTTGTTACAGAACACAATGGGAGACAGTCCTCCAGTCACTCCACATTCCACGGCAGAGGAGCAGTTCTTGGAGTTTATATCTCAGGTCCTCCCACATATATGGCTGCAGCGTCACAGTACTGGATCACTCGTGGTAGCACTCCCCTCGACCTGACTCCTATCGGCCTAACTCTCGTCGGCATCACTCATGTCGGTGTCACTCCTACGGGCGGTAGTTGTTGTGGAGGTAGTGCAATGGACGTTGTGTCACCAACTTCTACTCCTAAAGTGAGTACCTCAAATGTAGGTATGCCACGTGATACACTACATACACCTTGGGGTGCTCATGACCATGAAGACTCCAAGGTGTATAGCATCCATGATGGAGCTCTGATGATGGATGCGATCGGAAAGGCAATGCGTCAGCATATACGATAGCTTTGCTCCATACATTTGGACACTCTATCATGTTGAAATGGAGTGATCAAGATAAAGATCGTAAAAATTACATCACAGAGATGATCTATCAAGAGTTTTGACCAACACATGGGCATCCTCTTATTAGTTCAGAGTGGATTCAGCACACCACACATGAAGTTATGTCCCATCGACAATCCAAGGCTCGTGATGCTTTTAGAGTAGGCTTACCAAAGCGTGTATGCTTAGATGCTGAGGAGTGGGATATGATTCACGATGAGCAGCAACAAACTCCTAATCAATATTGCTAGCAGTGAGATGCTGCAGCCACACATCTAGATACGATCGGACCGTCACATTTGGGCAGCGGCAAATATGGTACTATGCGTCACAAATTTGTAAATATCATTTGGTTTATTGAAATTTTTTGTGTTAAGCATGTCATGTATATTCATCTAACATTTTGTATATTTGTTGCACGATTTGGAAATGGGTCATCCTCTAACATGAATGGAAGAGGCTTATGGATATCGTCATGGATTGATTACCCTATTAGAGGACTTGGAGGGATGCGGTGCGGTCGTTTCATGGGAGCATCTGCAATGAGATGATGAATTTAGAAACTTGGTTTTTACTTGTTGTTTGTAGATATCATGTCAATTTATCTCATTTCATGAATTCATTAGCAAATTTTTGCTTACTAGTAGATGAGTTGCATTTACCGTTGCCCTTCTAACTAGCCAAGAAATCTTGATATGCAATATGCATAATGGACTTGTTCTGCCTAGACTGATCTTCCTACAACATAATAGAGATTAACTCCTCAAATCATAAGGCATTTGGATTGCTTTTCATCATCAATCAAAGAGTAGAAGAAAAACTCTAATATGAATCTTGAAGACCATTCAAAACAGTATGCATAAGTGAACTGTCAGGCAAGACTTCATAAGCAGAAATCAATTGCTCCTTCAAATCTTTGATCTTTATCAAAAGATTGTCCATGGAATCTCCTTCATTCATGTGCTCACTCTCCAATTGTTTTTGGAGGTAAGCAACAGAAGCCTCATTCCTTGTCTAGTATAGAGTGGTAAGTGTATCCCAAGCATCCTTTGCTATTCTGCAAGAGCGAATGTGTGAGCAAAGAAACTTGAATTATGTGTGTGTGACTCTCCTCCCATCCATATATACCCTCTTGTACTCCAAAAATAACAATGTTTCAGATTAGTCTAGTGTCAACATGTGGCCATCATGCAACACTTATCCCCATTACTACCAAGTACCTTAGGGTATCCCCCGAGCGTGGGACCTTGGCTAGCTGGCCCTTGTCCCTCACACACATGGATTTATCCCTATGGACCAAATTCATGATCCCTATGGATCGATGTCTAACACTCTCTCACCCTTCTAAAGATCATTGTCCTGAATGATCAATGAGGGAAAGTACTTGCGAACCAGAGCTTCTAATTCCCAAGTAGAGTCAATAAGTGGTAATCCTCTCCAAGCTATGAGATACTCCTAGATGACTGATTCCTCAATCGTTTCTATCTCCGATCTAGTATCATGTTTGGAGAATGATCTGTGTTATCACTTTCGTGCAGAGAAACAATACCCTCTATTAGATTATCCTGATAAGAAATATACTTTCGAAGTTTACTGACATGAAACACTGGATGAACTCTGTAATCTGGAGGAAGCTCTAATTGGTATGCAACTTCACTTAGCTTTTTAACTATCTTCCAAGGTCCACAAAACCTTGGTGAAAGCTTATTACACTTCCCTACGGAGAGTGAAGTAGATCTAACTAGAACCTGAAGAAAGACTCAGTCTCCTTCCTTAAAGGATCTAGGAGATCTCTTCCTATTAGCATACTCTTTAGCCCTATCAGTGGCTTGCTGCATCTTGGCTTTAGCTATTTCTAAATTTGCTTGGAGGTTCACTAAGAACTCCAAAGCACTAGGACATTTCTTTGGCATGCCTATGGTAGAGGGAGCATTGGGATTCATGCCATAGTTCATCTTAAAAGGAGACATAACTATCACCTCGTGAGACCTATTGTTATAAGAAAACTCAACTAGTGGAAAACAACTATCCCAATCTATCTGTCTCTCAAACACATATGCTCTCAACATGTCCTCTAAAATCTAGTTGACCCTCTCAGTCTGACCATCTATCTGAGGAAGATCACCACTGCTCATCTTTAATGACACCTTCATATTGTCAAATACAAACTTCTAGAAGTGTCCTGTGAATTTGACATCCCTATTTGAAACTATGGATGTCAGTAACCCATGCAATCTAAAGACATGTTGGACAAACAACTCTACTACATGTGGAGCTTCTATCGTCTCCTCTGTGGGTATGAAATGAGCCATCTTGCTCAATCTATAGACCACAAATAGGATAGTATCCCACTTCCTTTGGGTCCATGGTAACCCGACTATGAAGTCCATGGATACATTGTCCCAGTTATGATATGGAATCTATAAAGGATTTAAAAGACCTGGTGTCTTTACCCTTTCTACTTTGTTGACTTGACACATAAAGCATTGTTGAACATAAGTGTTGACATCTCTGGCTAATACAAGCCACCAAAAAGTTTGTCTAACAAGTTGTATTGTCATATCAGCACCAGGATGTCCTACGCAAGGCACATCATGGTTATCATGCATGAATTTTCTTCTCAAATCCCAAGAACCTAGTATGTAAACCTTTCCTTTTTGTTTGACTATTCCATTCTCCTGTGATAAATTAGAATACGGAATGGACTTGTTCGCTTTGCTAGGGGAAGAAATAGCTGGAAATATCCCATCTCTTTATAGTAGAGTCATCACTGATGGCTCTAATAATCTATAACAAATGTGGATCTTCCACCTGTGCTTCCTTTATCTCTTGACGCAATGAGTTGTCTAAAATTGTAAACCTCATTTGATACATTATCTATGATAATGCATCAGCAACTATATTATCTTTTCCCCTTCTTTACAAGATTTCCATGTGAAACTCCTGCATGAGCTCATCCCAATGAGCCTATCTGCCTCAAAGATCTCGCTGAATACAAAAATATTTGTGTATGGTGGTCTATGTATACCTTAAAGTCTACACCATAAAGATAGTGTCTCTAGAATTTAAGTGCATGCACCACTACATATGATTCATGTTCATGCACTAGCCAATTGTGTTGTGCACTACTCAATTTCTTTCTTTCAACAACTATTGCACTAGCCAATTGCGTTGTGCACTCCTCAATTTCTTGCTTTCAAAAGCTACTGGCCTACCACCTTGACTCAAAACTGCCCCTATGGCTATGCCACTAGTATCTATCTCTAACTCAATGGATTTCTATGGATCTACCACTTTGAGTATAGGAGCCTCTAAAACAACTTGCTTCAGAGTATCAAAACTATATTCCCGCTCTTGCTTCCATGCAAATGGAACTTTGCCTTGAAGCAAGTCGATGAATAGGACGATGAATTTCAAATAGAAACTTGAAAGTCTTAGAAATGACCGTAATTCCCCCTCATCTTGAGGAGTAGGCCAAGATAATAGAATTGAAACCTTCCTGGGATTGATCTAAACCCCATCGGCTAATACCACATGCCCTAGATACTCTATCCTTGGAAGAAACAATTGAGTCTTCTTTGGATTAACATACAACTTATTTTCTTTTAAAACATTCAATACTAATCTGAGATGATTTTCATGCTCATGCACAATCCTACTATACACTAACAAATCATAAAAAAAATCAACAACACATTTTCCAATGACTGGACATAAAATGTCATTCATTAACATCATAAATGTCATTGGTGCATTAGTCAAACCAAATGGCATGACAAAATACTCATAATGACCAAAATAGGTCTTGAAAGTTGTCTTATGTACATCATGATCTCTTACTCTAATATGATGGTAGCTACTTTTTAAATCTATTTTACTAAATACAATGGCTCCACCTATATCATCTAAAAGATCATCAATTCTATGCATGGGATATCTATGTCTGATAGTAATCTTATTGAGTGCTCTATAGTCAACACACATCCTATAAGATCCGTCTTTCTTCTTCACTAAAAGAACTGGTGCTGCAAAGGGTGAATAAATGGGTCTAATCAGCCCTTTCTATAGGTACTCGTCCATGACCTTGTGAACTTCATTTTCCTCCTCCAAACTCATTCAAAATGGTGGCCGAGCAGTCCAACTCGCTCCTGGTATCAATTTGATTCTATGCTCTATGTTCCTACAAGGAGGCAAACGAGAAGGTAATTCTTTCAATAGTAACTCTTGGAATTCTACTCTCACTTTCATTGAGAGTGCTAGAGCATTCCAACTAGAGTCTTCATCACTACATGAATCTGTCATAATACACGATGAATGCATAAAATCAAGAAAATAAATGTACTTAAAATCAATCTTAAGAACCTTGGTACTATTTACCAATCATGCTTCTTAGAGATCTGGTTCTCCATGGATCAGTAGTCGCCTCCCCTCATGCTCAAAATAATAAACATGTGAAGCAAATTCAATGACTAGTCTCTTCCTCGCATGCCACTTGTTACTAAGGACTACATCGAAATGTGCTAGTCACACTATCTTGAAATCCAATCTGTCCTCATAGGACTATATTTGAATAGGTAGATCAACAGCATGTCAATCCCAAGTCTCTGTTCCCTTCCCATCAACTAACTTGACTGTGTAGGCATACTCTGACACAACATTCTCTAGATGTAACCTCTTGGCTAGTCGAGAACTAATGACATTATGTGTCGACCTAGTGTCAAAGAGTATCTTGATAGGCTGTCCTACGATGACTCCCCTCATGACAATGAGTTCTATGTCAGGAAATTGATATCCTTTCTATGCCACTAGCGAAAGCACAACATCTGGCATAGTTGGGACATTCTTTGTGATCATCATGGCCACTATGGGAAACGATAATGGTGATGGGGGATCTCCAAATTCCTCATCATCATCACTCTCTGCCTAAGTGGGATTTATCACTATGGTGGCTGCTATTTTCTTTTTCTTAGGATGGTCCTTGAACAGGTGTTGTCCTAGACACCCATAGCACAATCCTTCTTTCATTGACTTCTCTTTCTACTAAGAGTTAGGTATGGACTTATTATAAGCCATCTCAGCCAGAGCAAACACTTTTCTCTTACCTCCTGCTACTGTCTTGATCATTTGCACCTGCTTAGCCTCTCTAGAAGGTTCTGCACTAATCAAACCAAGAGTATGTGTATGGAAGGACCAACTGACTCTAGGCCATGAGGGCATCTGACCCTAGGCGCCTATGTCCCTATGGCCATCCTCATAGACTAAAGCCATCTCCATGGCCTATGCCAAGGACTGACATCTCTCCTTCCTCACCAATGGTCTAATAGTTTCTCTCAATCTCAAGATGAACTTGTGGACCTAGAGAAACTCAAGGATAGTATCAAGCACTTTAAGAAGCACCTCTATATACTTATCCACATACTCCAAAATTGTCTGATTCTTCTGATCGATGAAGAACCAGGTATCTAGCACTCTAGACGTCTCATCGGGCAGCACAAAATTATTATAGAATAAGATCTTGAAATGATCCCATATCTTGGGCTCTATCTTATCTTGTTCGATCTTGCGCCACCACCTATGGGTGACATCCATAAGATTATACATGGCCTACGACATCTTGTGTCTATCATCCATGATATGACACAAGCAAAAGCGCTACTCTCACTTGTTGAGCCACTACTCAATAGCATCAATATTCTTAGCACTAGTCGAACCATGATATCTAGGGAGCTTAAGATCCTTAAGCTTCCATATGGCCTCTCTGACTAGGATGCTATCTCGAGGGATTTCTGGAACTGGAGGCTCATTTGGAGTATCAATGTCCATCCCTAGTAAGTGAGGCTTTGGCACAACTTCCTCTTTCTTGGACCCACTGACATGTACCAAGATATCATGAAGTGTGCATTCTAAATTGATAATCCTATTACTCATGGTCCGCATGGGATCCATGGGATTCTCTTCCATGAGAGTATCTCTCTTAGAAGGAGATGATGGTCATGAGTCCATACTAGGCTATGGTCAATTTATGTTTTTTTTTTTGTTTTATATGTTTTTGTGTTTTCAAATAGTATGCTCTATGTACGCTGAAGTAAATCAGTGGTAGCAGAAAAGAAACAAATCACAAGCCTTTGCTTAAATAAAAACAAGAAACTTTTAGTATGTTTTGTATTCTTTAATACATATGCATACTAATTTCTAGAAATTTTGGCAGCATAACGACGTAATTTTGAAAATCACAAAAATTATACCAAGTAATCAACAAGCAATTCCGTAATAACAGTGCCGACAGGCACAATCTAACTACAAATAGACCAAAGGGGATTACACACCCTGACAAATTTATATTTCTCTCCTTGCGAAACCACAAGAAGATACTTACCTGTCCCTGCAAAGAAGAATACATGCATCGTACAATATGAGTCCAAGTTTTAACTACGCGTATACTCTAGATACTATACAAAATTGCATGTCCTATATGCAATATGATGCAAAAAGAAAGCAAAAATGCATATTAATTGACGAGAGACTGAACTAGAGGTTCCAAAGATGATTTGCAATTATGTGCAAGTACTAAAGATGGTCTACCCTTCATCGGAATAGCTTGGCAAAAATCTTCCAATAGTCGGTGCTTCAAACTTTGCTCAAAAAAAGATCATTGATGATGAAAGAGAAAATTCCAAGCTCTAAAGCTAATTGAAATTGAAGCCAAAGTAGGGCTTGCACCACTTTCTGAAAAGAGCTCTGAGAGAGCTATCCACAACAACAAAAAATGCTAATTTTGGATCTTGGATGCTCAAGTTATGGCTAAAATAGTTGAAGGGGTGGTCTAAATACCAAAATTAGCAAGTCCTTGACTATGGCACGAGAGAAGATTTTGAAAATTCAGTCTATGTATGTCATTTCCAAGCATCTATTCAGGAAAGGCGATCCTACTGAATGCCTAATTGCTTTTCGCGACGATTTAAGTGCTGCTGCTGAAACTGCATTGTCCGCAAAAAATATTGGTGCTCCTTCTGAATCACTTCAATTTCTTTCTTTAACTTAATGGTGCAACCAATTTCCGCATCGAGCACTTGAACTTTTTGGAACAATTCTTCTCTAACCTGTCCAAGTTCTATTTCACTTTGTTGTGCCTTGTCAGACAATACCTTATAAGCTTGCTCGATTTCGGCAAAATGGGTGTGAGTATTGGCTAACTCACAACTAAGAGCTATCATGGCATCATCTTTATCGGTTAGCACTTGCTTGAGAAGAGCGATCTCTATGTCTTTAGTTGCAATAATATCATCCTTGGTTGTAACTTGTTCCTGTAATAAACATTCCGTTGTGCGAGCCCAAAATCTCTTCCTGCAGTGGAGCGATATCGGCCTCTAACATAAAAACCTTCGATCGATATTTAGTGCGCAGGGACTGTTGAGCATCATGCAATTGAGCGGGGATTTGCTTGGATAACTGAAGAAGGAAGTCACCAATCTGGGCTAATTGCAAAAATGCATCTGGTACTAAAAAAGTCGATAACGGTTGAGAAGGTTTTACAGAAACCGTAGTAGAAGAGGAAGGGGGGAATAACTGAGTGAAGAGGGTATAGGGCAAGAGTGGGAGACTGCCATCGAGTGATTAGGGGACGAAAGGAATACCGAGGGACTAGGGGGTAAAGGTGCCTGAGAAGGTGAAGGAAGAGAGTTTACCAGATGTTCTGTATTGTTACCGTCAGACATGGACTTCAGTGGAGATGGAGGCGCAATGGAATCAACATTGTCCGACTGGGCTTTTGGGTGGATGAGGGATTCAACTATCACTTCTTGTGTGGTTTGATGGGTGGGGTCAGCAATTGTATCCTTTGGTGTTGTGTCAGTAACAACCTCCTCTTGCTTGTCTGCCGTCTCGATGTGTTGAACATCTTCCATAACAGTGTCTTCAATGGTTTTTTCATTAGGTGAGGGTGGGGCTGAAGGCGCATGTAGGGATGAAGCTGTGTCTTGAAGGATTACCTTACTGGAAGAGGCATGAACTTGGCTCTGACAAGGGCTGACCTTCTTGCGTTTCTTTTGAAAAAATTGAAAAAAGTCTTCATTGTCATCATCACATCCCATTACCTGTTCAGACTCCTCACGCAATAACAAATTACCCATCGGAGGGTTCGAAACAGGGTTCACGACAGGGACGAGGAATGAAAGAAGGTGAGGCAAATGGGTGTGGGGACATTCACCTTTGGCTAACTGACGCATAATTGTTTATCACTCACGATGGATGCGCCAGAAAAAGAATAATGCCCACTTGATAGGTTCATGGGTGGCAGCATCTATCAAAGAATAGAAGGGTCAAGATATATCATAAGTTCGTTTTTGGAGGTTGAGGGCGGTCACCAAAAATTGTAATGCGGAACATTCTGGCTCGGGTCGGCATAGGATGGCGAATTCATTGGAAGACTGTCGAGGAAATAACTGGTTCAATGTTGCTAATGGTAGAAGAGGAACTTCAATACGACCTTCATGTGGCAGATGAAACATTTCCGCCACAGTGTTGAGGGTAACCACCGTGTGCGTGTTAAGGCAAGTAATAGGCCAACAGGATTCTGTCGGGTCAATATCAACAATGGCCGCAATCACTGGGGCGAAGTAGGGATGACATTCTACCGAACACTACAAGAAATAGGGGGCTTAGCGACACCCCCGAATTGAAAAAAACCGGGATTCGTCGCTTATGCGATGCTAGCATCGCATAAGCGACGATCCTATTTTTGGGTTTTTTTTTACGAGCGATCATCGCATAAGCGATGGTAGTGTTGCTTATGCGATGCTAAAAGTATGCGTCGCAAATAGCGTTGCTAAATAGCAACGTTATTTGCGATGTTGGCAAACTGGTTGCGATGTTTTAGTGTCGCATAAGCGACGTCCTGTGTTCCAGAGCATCACATAAGCGACGCTCTGTAATGTTAAAAAAATTTTTGATTTCTCTTAGCACATTTGTGCTGGGATTTGGACGAGAGAGAGAGAGAGAGCAAGATATCTATCGTTGAAGCCAGTATGCACACACACACATACATATGCATACACACACACATATACACACATAGACACACACACATACACATAGCCACACACACATACACACACATATACACACCCATATACACACATACACACATAATGATGCATACACACACATATACATGCATACACACACATACATGCACACACACATATATGCATACATAATGCACATGCATACATACACATACATAATGCATACACACACATATGCATACATAATGCATACACACACATACACACACATATGCATATATACATGCATACACATACATACATAGACACATACACACATACACACACATAAACACATAGACACACACACATACACACACACATACACACACATATACACACAGACACATACACACATAGACACATACACACATAATGATGCATACACACACATACACATGCATGCACACACACATACACACACATATATGCATACACACACATAGAGAGACATACACACATACACATACATGCATACATAATGCATATCCATACATACATACTTACGTGCATACACACACATATGCATACATAATGCACATGCATACATACACATACATAATGCATACACACACATACACATACACACACATAAACACATACACACTCATAGACACACACACATACATATAAACACACACACACACATACACACACACATAGACACATACACACATAATGATGCATACACACACATACACATGCATCACACATACACACACACACATATATATGCATACACACACATAGAGAGACATACACACACATACACATACATGCATACATATGCATACATAATGCATATGCATATGCATACATACAAACTTACATGCATACACACACATATGCATACATAATTCACATGCATACTTACACATACATAATGCATACACACACATATGCATACATAATGCATACACAAACATACACACACATAGCATACATACATGCATACACATACACACACATAAACACATACACACTCATAGACGCACACACATACACTTAGACACACACACACATACACACACACATATACACACATAGACACATACACACATAATGATGCATAACTCACATACACATGCATACACACATACACACATATACGCACACACATACACACATAGACACACATATATGCATACACACACATAGAGAGACATACACACACATAGAGAGACATACACACACATACACATACATGCATACATATGCATACATAATGCATATGCATATGCATACATACATACATACATGCATGCATACATACACATACTTAATGCATACACACACGTACACACACATATGCATACATAATGCACATGCATATACATACATACATGCATACACATACACACATAGACACATACACACACATAGACACATACACACACATAAACACATACACACTCATAGACACACACACATCCATACACATTTACACACACACATACACATGCACACTGACACATATATATAGATACACATGTATATACACACATAGACACACACACACACACATACACATACACTCAAATACACACACACACATCCACACAAATTTAAACACACACATACACATGCATACAGACACATATATATAGATACACACACATACACACATACACACATACATGCATATGCATACATAATGCACATGCATATGCATACATACATGCTTACATGCATACATACACACGCATACACACATACACATACACACATACACACACACATACACACACATATATGCGTACACACACATAGAGAGACATACACATACATGCATACATATGCATACATACATACTTACATGCATACACACACACATATGCATACATAATGCACATGCATATGCATAGATACATGCATACACATACACACACATAGATACATGCACACACATACACACACATATGCATACATATGCATACATAATGCACATGCATACACATACACACACATAGACACATACATACACATAGACACATACACACACATATACACACAGATTTACACACACATAGACACACACACACGTACACACATACACACATACACACATAATGCATATGCATATGCATACATACATAATTACATGCATACACACATGCATACATATGCATACACACATACACACGTAGAGAGACATACACACACATACACACACATGCATACATATGCATACATAATGCATATGCATATGCATACATACATGCTTACATGCATACACACATACACACAGATACATATACACACATAGACACACACACACACACACGTAGAGAGAGGCACACACGCACACACACGTAAAGAGACATACACACACATACACATACATGCATACATATGCATACATAATGCATATGCATACATGCATACACATACATACACACATATACACACACATATGCATACATGCATACTTACATGCATACACAGACATACAAACATATATACACACATGCATACATAATGCACATGCATATGCATGGATATATGCTTACATGCATACACATACACACATATACACATACACACACATGGACACATACACACATGTACACATACACACATATATACACACAGTTTTACACACACACACATACACAGAAATACTTACACATGCATACACACAAGCATACACACATAGACACACACACATACAGACATATAAACTTACACACATAGAGATACACACACACACACATATATAAACAAACACATACACACATAGACACATACAGACTTACACACACATACACACATCCACACACATTTTTACACACACATACACATGCATATATATGTATATATATATATATATATATATATATATATATATATATATATATATATATGTAGATACACACATATATACACACATAGACAGACACATATACACACACATAGACACATACACACTTACACAAACACATACACACATCCACACACATTTACACACATACATACAAATGCATATACACTTATTTACAGATACACATGTATAAACACAAACACACACACATAGACACACACACACATACACACACATGGACACATACACACATATATATGCATAGACAGACACATAGAGACATACACACATATATATGCATACACACACATAGAGACACATACACACACATATACACATGCATGCATACATATGCATACATAATGCATATGCATACACACACATGCATACATTTGCATACATAATGCACGTGCATATGCATACATACATGTTTACATGCATACACACACTCACATATACATCGTACACATACACACATACATATGTACACACACACACACACACACACACACACACACACATATATATATATATATATATATATATATATATATATATATATATATATATATATATATATATATATATATATATATATATATATATATATTGATTTCTAACCCATTTTGTTTTATATGTTAGGTATTATGGATCCTAGTAGAGAGAGAAAGGCGAAACTCACTCTCATAAAAAGTCTTATGAGAGCAAAAGTTCCGTCTGATACTCTAGGGGTCATCATGCATGAGTACTCATAGATGCCTAATGATGAGCTAGATTATACAATCTAGATGCTTACCCAACAATCAGAGGAGGGCTCTTCTGCGGCTCAACATGCAGGAAGACAGCTATCTGCTCATAGGTATGTTTTTTTTTTCATAAACTTTTTTAATGATATTATAACACATATTTTTATTTATTTTTATCTATCTATTTTTAGGACACCTATACCACCTCCAGATCATGATAGCAGAGCAAAGTTGCCTATGAGGACATGCATAGGCACCTTAGGGCTAGAGTGCGATATAGAGCCAAAGGGGAACATTGTGTACATAGGGAATGGATTGGAGTTCAAGAGAAGAATGCGAGCATTATGCGACTCTTACCTGCGCCTTGTCCACTTACCGTGGAAGTAAGTATAAATTTTACATATAAATTGAAATAAATATCTTATGTTTTATTTACATGATTTTTTTTATTTTTGTAGTGAGCATGATGAGAGGGATAAAAACTACGTACTTAGTTCACTTGAGATAGAGTTTGGGACACGATGGTCGCATAAGTGGTGTCTAAAAGAGATGCGGACACTTATGGCTCATCGTCGCAATAATGCACGGTACACATTGCTTTTATGTATATATATGTGGATATGAGTATGTGTGTTTATGTATGTATGTATTTATATGAAAGAGAGAGAGAGAGAGAGAGAGAGAGAGAGAGAGAGAAGAGTGAGACTAGAGGTACAAATACAGGCATACACACACATATACATCATACATGCACATTTACACAAATATACACATACATGCACATTTATATATACACACACATACATGCACATTTTTACACACACATACACATGCATGCAGTTACACACATATAATCAATACACATAGACACATACACATACTCACATACACATACACATGCATAATCATATGTACACACATAGATTCATATAATCATATTTACATGCATATATAGATATACACATGCATACACACACACACACAACACATGCATATGCACATATAGAAACACATATATACACACATGCATGCACACTGATCTCTCTCTCTCTCTCATATATATATATATATATATATATATATATATATATATATATATATATATATATATATATATATATATATATATATATGTATCCTATTTCAAAAATCCTAATTTGAAAACACTAATTTTGATATTAGGGTTTTAAGACCCCTAATTTGAAAACACTAATCTCGATATTAGGGTTTTAAAACCCCTAATTTAAAAACTCTAATTCAACCTTTTAGCAATATGATTGAAGTATATGTACACATTGCATCTATTCCTCCGACGTCCTACTAGAGAGATGTCTCTCCTCCCAACCTTATGCCTCTATATATAGCTACTCAAATCAACGAAGATCATAATATATATAAAGATATATACACATCATGTAGATACACATACATAAATATAAAATGGAGTAGATATATTATGCATCACACATACATGCCTAAATGCACACACACACACACACACACACACACACACACATATATATATATATATATACATGCATCCATATTTACATGTACACATTTACACATAGACACATATACATATATACATGTACACATCACATATACATGCCTACATCCACAAATGTATACTTATACATGCATACACAATTATAAACACTTGCATATATTACATGAATACATGAATATTTTACATAAATGCATATGCATATATACACATATGCATACTAACACATGTATACATATATCACACACATGCACACACATACATATACATGAAATACATATATATACATACTAACATATGTATACATATAATAACATGAATACACACACATATGCATACATACATGATAAAAATTTGCTCCTCGAAGATAAAGCTATATTTAAAATAATTAGGCATACCCCTGAGCTTCATGTTCTAACTTAAAAGAACATGATTTCATCTCTCTAGTAGGATTCATCATTATTCAAGTTGAATAAAACATCTATTATCTGATATCCATTCGGAAGCTTCAAGTTATTGATCGATAACTAGAGTAGAATTTACTATCTAATCTGCTCATATGTTTTCATTATTGCCATCATTTTGGTAAGACATCAATATAGTCTCATCTTCATTATCCTTATTGATTTCATTTATTTCTTCATCAAAAAGATTAGTATCATTATCATGTATAATGATTCTAGTTTATCTTTCAGATGTTGATGTATTAGTATCTGATGTTGAATCATCAAGAGGACTTTCTTCAATCTCCCTAACAATAAACTGTTCAAACAATGACCTACCTCTAGGTTGAACATGAATGACTTGCCACCAAGGGTGAGCATCTGGGTTTTTATAAAAAAATGCTTGTTCAATATGCCTATGAAGAATATATGGTTCTTTAGTAGATCACATTACCTTGGAAGAATCAATTGCCCAAAACCCAGATAATTCCTTTCTTAATGTGGAGTTACTACCTTTATACTCAGCTTGAAACTAGTCAACCTTCAAAATGACCTATCAAAATATATAAAAAACAAAAACTCATTATTAGATGCTTAAAAAAATAACTAACTCTATCATAAAAAATATAAACTTTTTTCTACCTGTTTGAATGTACGAAATGAAATTTCATAGATACCAACAATAGTTCCTACGTAACCAAGTTCTCCATCTATAAGGTTTGTGTCTTTTGAGCTAGCATGTGATAGTTTCTTGAAAGAAGCAACAATACCAGAATCCTCTGTTTTACGTAAAGAATCAATGGCTTTGATTCTAATATGTTGTCCAAAAGTCCACATATTAGTGAACATTCAAGCCTGCAAAAGAAATTCAATTAGTAAATAGAAACTAATATACATATATGAAAAAAAAACATTATTAAAATAAAATTACCTTTCGTTCACAACCTATCATTAACTCTCTCTAGTCATCTGAGATTTCTTCATTATTTGCATTGGCGCGTTGCAAACGACTATATAGCCAATCTGTGAAAAAAGATATAGATTTAATCTTATTATTATCGAGATTACGTCTATATCTTGTGTTTCTTCGCCTTTTACTTCGGAGATTTTGAAGTTCCTGTTCGTACTCGCTAAGGAATGCTTGCATGCATTTGCTATTATATGCTACAAAAGTAGAAACATCATTTTTTTCTTGAAATGTAAATAAAAATGGAACTTCCTTACCTGATAATACCTCATGTGTTATTTTTGAAGAAGACTCGTTGGTCCATGCATGTGGAGCTTCTTCATGAACTCTTTCAAGGTACTCACTAACGCAATGCACTCTTCAAGCATCCAACCCTTTGCCATGGATCCTTCTAGTTTCGCTCTTTGTCGCACATAACCTTTTAATATTCCCATAAATCGCTCGACCCAAAACATCCATCAAGTGTTGACAACACCTGCAATCTCTATTTCATCTACATGATGGACTAATAAATGAACCTGAATATCAAAAAATGAAGTAGGAAGTTCTTTCTCCATCGAACATAGTAGCCCTTTGCATTCACGTTTTTTTTGTGGGATCGAGTTTTTGTCAATCTCTTTGGATGTAATCCACCTATACATATCATAAAAAATATATATAAAGAAGTTAATTAAAAAATAAAAGATATCCAATATTCATACATATTAAATATAAAAGTATCATAATTACCTTATAAGCGATCCAAGACGATAGATCACATCTCGTACTTCTTTTGTTGTACATCCATCGATAACCAAAGGTAAAATATGTTTCAAAAAGTTATGCCAATCATGGGTCTTTAACCCAGATAAGCTCTTATCATCCACAGTAAACATGTTTTGAAAAGATGCTCCATATCCTGTAGGAGTCTTAATCAATTGAATTCTATTGTTGATAGTATGTATCTCTTTTGTTGTAAGTACCCAGGAGCATGTGCATAAGTCGTTTCCTGTCGATGTCTATAAAAAACTGGCCATAATTTTGGTTTTGATTTTTGATCTTTCAAATCATTCCTTGATGCTATGGTATCTTTTAGTCCAAGAAGATGTTGCCATAGTGAATAACCAATATTCTTGAATATATGCATAGGATCAAGAAGATGACATACTTTTAACTCTTTCCAATACTCCAAAGAATACCATATTGATATGTTCTCTACGAGTGCCAATTTTCCTTTACCTCTCTTCACACACTCATTATCTTCATCATCACTGAAGATTTCTATTTCTAGATCTATCAGAGGTCCATCAATAGATTGGTCTCAACCAATCACCACAATATGGACAAGCTTTGTAAACCTTAGTAGATATTCCTGCATCATGAAAATGATAAAAATATAATTAGATTAAACCATATTTATTTATATGTGTATTGAATAAAAAAATTACATCAATACCTGAACAAACACCATATCCTGGAAAATCATGAATAGTCCAAGCCACAATACCATGAACCGTAATATGCCTTTCATTGATGTTTTTCGATACATCAATGACATTAATACCTCTCCATAACTCTTGGAGATCGTCAATGAGAGGAGCAAGATATATATTCATATCTTTAACTTGTCTTTTGCCTGGGATTAAAAGTGAAAGCATTAAATGTTCCTTTTCAATGCTAAGATATGGCAGAAGATTATAGTTTATGACTACCACTGGCCATGTTGACCATTTACTGGATTTCATGGAGAATGGATTAACCCCATCCAATGCAACTCCTAACTTTAGATTCTGTGGATTTTGTGAAAACTCAGGCCATGTAGAATCAATATGCTGAAAAGCAACACTATCATGAGGAATTCTGATTATTCCATCAGTACTTTTATGATCATGTCCCCATGTCAAAAGCTTTGATAATTTGGAGCTTTGAAACATATGTCTAATCCATGGAGCCAATGGAAAATGTCTCAATACCTTTTTTGGGATTTTACCTTTTTTGCCCTTATATCGAGGAGATTGACATTTGGGACCTGTCAAAGAGTCTTCATATTCACCTCTATATAAAATACAATCGTTAGGACATGCATATATACATTGATAATCTATAATAAGATTGTTGATTATCTTCTTCATTTCATCATGTGAGGTAGGAAGAATATTCTGACTTGGTAAAAACTTTTCAAATAATAACCTGTAAGTTCATCAAAAAAAGATATATTAAAAAAAGTAAATAAATAAATATATATACACACACACACACATATATATATATATATATGCATATAATTTTATATATGTGTATGCTTATGTGTATGTGTATGTGGATGTGAATATGCATGTGCATGCGTATACATATGTGTATGTGTATATGTATATATGTATGTATATGTGTTTTATAGGTGTATATGTATGTATATATACGTATGCATATATGTATATGTATGTGTGTATACATGTGTATGTATGTATGTATGTATGTATGTATGTATGTATGTATGTATGTATGTATGTATGTGTATGTATGAATGTGTATATATGTGTGTATGCATGTGTAGCTGTGTATATTTGATTTTGTTTTTAATTGTTTTTTGTATATTGTGGTTTGCAGATTTTCATATCTATACCATTGAATCGTCTGGCAGTTTCCCATTTTATAGTCAATCTATTACCTGTCTTGCTAAGTTGTTTACAGATATTAAGTAGCCATTACCAAGGAAGGTATTAAGTTATATGTAAAATGGGAGGATCAAATTTTTTGTGAATATTTTGAAAGATGCATTAATAGTTTCAAAAGATGGGTGGACAAAAGGTGTCCATTCAATTGAAGTTCTTGTTCTTACCTTATCTAAAGTAAGAATAAAAACCTGCATTGTATGGACACTTTTTGTTCACCCATCCTTTAAAATTATTTTTCCATCCTTCAAAATCTTCAAGATAAATTTTCTCCTCCCATTTTACATGTGACTTGATACCTTCCTTGGTAACTGCTACTTAATATTTGTATTAGAAAGAATTAGAAGCACAGGTATTAAGTCGACTAAAATAGGAGAAACATATGTGTCAAAAAGATTCTAAAGGTTGGGTGGACAATTCTAAAGGCTAGATGGACAAAACACCTTCATTCGATACATGTATGTATAATTTGACCTTAGTCTCATAACATGTGTATGTGTGTATATGTGTGTGTATGTTTATATATGCATATATATATATATATATATATATATATATATATATATATATATATATATATATATATATATATATATATATATATATATATATATATATATATATATATATATATTATAAATAGATAGAAAATTGAAAATTATACCTTAATAGCGTCGAAATAGATACATTACTCCATCCAAAACGGTTTTGAAGATTGAGAATAAGTAGGCTCGCACTTAGTCGTGTCAAACGACTTCCTTCATATACATGCTTTAGACATTCCTCTCGAAGATATTTCTCATTTTTAGAAATATCAATGCTCTCATTGTCATTTTGATACCAATCCTCAATAAAATCGTCCATGCCATCATCTTCATCATTTTTGCAAAAATCTTGTACTTTATCTTCTTTTGAATATAGATCTTTCAACATTGCATATTCCACAGGATCACTTTTGCGTAGCCTCCCCATAGAAGCTTCTGATAAATGAGCTCTTACTGGCAATTGTGAATGGTGTGGAGGAATATCATCAACATCATACGTTGGAATCTACACATATAAATAAAATTCATTAGTATTCCATAAATGAATAAAAAGTAAACTTTAAACATAAAATTAAATATATAAGTTATTAATATGGATAGAAAATTTTTATTCTCTCTAGCTAAAAGGTGCTCTTGGAGGTCTACGCCATCCATAATTCACTAATAGTTCATCACCTGCATGTAATGTAGTAATAGCATTGACAACTGTGTATCTTGATACATCTCTACTCATGTATGGTGATTCATGACTATTTTCACGCTCCTCAAATGGGCAATTATTCCCTGAACTATTATGTAACCCTTGACTACTATTTATTAATCCTGCTATATTTCCATGTGTGTAAGGTCTTCCATCAATATATAATCTTTCATTTTCTGCATGTAAAATCCTTCTACTAGTAAAGGATGCTACGTTCAAGCATATTCCATAAGTACTCATGCTTTGAACATAACGTGAAAGTCGATGCCAATCTCCCCATCCATATATAGGACCACAAAATGACATAAGAGTGACTTCAAAGTTCGGAGGCACATACAAATCCTCTACAATAAAGAGACCACGACTAGCATTAGTAATAGTGGATGGAGCAATCATATAGCGATTACCCCAAAAGTTGAAAACCTCTCCATCTAAAGGAAGTGGTCCTCTATTCCATCCTCCATATCTTCTTCTATCATATGTTTGTACTAGAGAACGATCACGAGCTGGCAATGGATAATCTCCAGCCGTTTCAGTCTCTAAACCAGGAGGTAGAGGATTTCTAAAAACCTCTGCTTGTAATTGATGAACAACAAGTCCATGACGTGTACGAGGTATATTAACATTATGAGAAAAATTATCATCATCATCATCATCGAGCAAGTATTCCTGTATATCAACAGTAATTTGATTTTGTATATGGTTTTTAAATAAAATAATGACATTAATTTATATAAAAAATACATACCCAAGCATTATCACGTTGACCAGGTGATGGTGCACGCTCAAAAGTACCATACTCTGCCTCATGTTCAATACATTCCAATCGTGATCTTCAATACATGCCATGACACCAACACATATAATATGCTCTTGATAGTAAAATTCATCATAATTCCTATCGAAGGACACATGTGAAGTCGTTGCATGGGTAGGAGGTGGTGGAGTACCCTTTGATTGATCAGAATTTGATTATAATAAGAAACAAAAAAATATATAAGTTACGTATCCATCAAATATATTTAAAATTAAATGTTTGATATACTTACAGTATATAGCCGTTGCACGATGAGGAGATGGTGGTGGAGTTCCATGTGATTTATCAGAATCTACAAATAATGGTATTTGATATTAATAATCTGATTATTTACATACACAAAAAATTCACATATACATATTTACACATACACACACGTTCACATACACACATACACACATACACACATATTCACATATACACAAATACACATTATTGTGGGATAAATGCATGTATCTTGTATGAATGAATGTATATGCATGCATGTGTGTATGTATATATGTGGATATGTATATGTGTGTTTATGTTATATATATGTATATGTGTGTTTATGTTATATATATGTATATGTGTATATGTATGCATATATGTATGCATATATGTTTGCATGTATATGTGTATGTGGGTATGTGTATGTGTATGCGTGTGTATATATGTGTATGTATTCTGATTTTTTTTTTCTGTTTGAGATTAAATTAACAGGAGATATTGTATGGTGGAAAAAAATAAGAGGCGACCTAACATACCACCTGAGACGTGGCAGTTTTTTCGTAGACAACTACGTCTTCAGGAGTCATTTCCTTAGTAGAAGGTATACAAACTAATAGTTTATATTTATTTTCATATATTTTAGTAAATTTTTACATTTAATTTATGTATTTCTTTTTTCTTAAATAAACAGGCTGCTCCAAAGAAGAGAGTGGAGTTGGGCCACACATCGCACCTAGGCCAAATGGGCCATCATGGTTTTGTAGCTACATTTGTAAGTATATGTGTTATTGTGAGCATATTTTTTATTTTAGTTAAAATGCAAGAAACTAATCTTTTTTATTTGTTTCAATGCAGCGAAAGGATTATGGCCGATATCCTACGAAACATGAGATCGAGTATTCTATATGTAATACAGGAGTATTATGGAGAGGAAGATATGGATGAGGTGGAGAGACAGACACAGGAGGGACGATCTCGATCGTCACAGGATGATCATGATGATGAGGATGAGGATGATCAATGATATAGATGTTTTGATCCTTCTGTGCATGTGTATGGCAGTAGTGTGCCACAATTTTGTATTTAGCTCATATATGGCAATGGTGCACCAAACTTTTGTATTTGATTCTTATATGGCAGTGGTTTGCCACATTTTGTATTTGCCTCATATATGACAGTGGTTTGCCACACTCTTGCACATGCTTCACTTATGAAATATATAACTTTTGTTGTCCATGGTTCATGGTTCATTCTACTCATCTCTTTTGCGTCCGATAGTATCTTGCTTTATGAAATCATGTTTCAGTTGCCATTAAAGTACACATCACATGTACTTGGTTTTTTTTTGGGCAGAGTGTATTGTCTTTTGCTAAACAACATCATGGTAATGTTGTTGTAGCAAGAGACAACACACTCTACCCAAAAAAAATTTGCAAATATGGTCATCAGTATGCACGACGGTACTCCCAGCATTGTCACTGGTATGTTCGACGGTACACCCAGTACAAGCACCGGTATGAGCACCAAAATTTTTTATACTTATACGGATGCTCATACTGATGCATATACCCGCGTTCTGATTCTGACGCATATACCAACCCATACACCGACATCGAGGCAAAATCACGCCTGTTCATTTTCCTTGATAAAAGCCTCGGTATACACCTGATATATTGTAGTGGTAGAGACAATTTGTTGCGATGGCAGAGATGCTCAGGCACATGCATTGATAGCCTTGTCTATCAAACTATTGGAGATAGATGTCTGCGGAAGCACGCGAACAACACAAGGAAGGAGAAGAAGCTTGGATCACAACACACAATACTGAATGTATTACTAGAGAATGTACAGAGATAAGTATTTGCAACTGCCAATGCGCTCTGACTGTTAGTGAAGATGATGGTGGTAGAAGACTAACCAACACCCAAATCAACCATAAGGCATCTGAGCCACACACACTCAACGGCCACTGTGAAAGTTGTCCTATACTCAGCCTCACAACTGGAAGTGGCCACAGTAGGCTGCTTCTTGCTCAACCAAGATATAGATGAGCTACCAAGCATGAAGCAGAAGCCACTCGTGGACACACGAGTGTCATAGCAACCAGCCTAGTTAGAGTCAGAAAAAGCATGCAAATCTGGTGGTAGTGATCCCCCTTGGGATAAAACAACCCAAGTAGCCGAGTACCACTCAAGTAGCAAAAGATATGCTTAATCGCCTGCCAATGCTTGACTCCTGGGCAATGCATAAACCTGCTCATCTATGAGACGACAAACTGAATATCTAGCCGAGTAATGCATAAGTAAATCAAGCATCCAACAGCCTGCTGATAGAGAATAGCATCAAATGCATCTCCATAATCATGAAGATTTCAATCGTAAACCTGTCTCCATAGGAGTGGCAATAGGCTTACAGTCTTCAAGGCCAAAATCCTGCAATAATGTGTCAATATATTTTGTTTGACACAAAGCCATTCCACCATCAACGTGCATAAATTGAATGCCCAAATAATGATGCAAATGCCCCAAATGAGACATCTCAAATGAGGCATGCAAATCAGCCTTAAAATCAGCAATGTGTCTCTCATGAGGACCAGTGAGAAGCATGTCATCAACATAAACCACAATGATCAGAAGTACATCGTTAGCACGCTTAACATATAAGGTGCTTTGAGTTGGACCGTTCTCAAAACCATGTGCAATCAGATAGGCATGTATCTTTTCATACCAAGCACATGGTGCTTGCTTTAAACCATATAATGCCTTCTTTAACCTGCACACCTGGTTCTCATGCCCTTTCTGCACAAAGCCACGGGGCTGAAAAACATACACTTCTTCGTGCAAGTCACCATTCAGAACGGGCACTAATGCATATGCCAAACAACCAAAACAAGAAGATGAGCAAACAAATGGCTTACGATCATGCCAAGCCTCATATGGAGTGATAGACTGTAGCACTTTAGTGGGACACCTGTTTAGTACATATGCTACACACATGACAGCCTCAAGCCAGAAACTATGTGATAAAGCCTGACTCTTGACCATACACCTCGCCATCTCCATGAGAGACATGTTCTTTCATTCAGCAACTTCATTCTCTTGAGGTGTATACGGCACTATACACTGGTGTTTTATCCCACATTCAGCCAGAAATGCATGAAAATCAGAAGACATATATTCCCCCCCTCGATCTAAACGAAGGGTGCCTATTTTACATGCTGACAGATTTTCAGCAAAACCAAAAACTGTTTGAAGCACATGAACACTTCGGACTTTGCCTTCAATGGATATACTCATGCATGCCTAGAAAAATCATGAATGAAGGTCACGAAGTAAAGATAATTTCCAAAAGAAGGTGTCTGCATAGGACCACAGACATCACTATGTACAAGCTGCAATTTCTGAGTAGCCCGAACTAAACCATCTTTTGGAAATGAGGAACGTTGCATTTTGCCCAAAATACAGCCTTCACAAACATGTTTTCCAGGTGTCTCAAGTTTGGGCAAAGAGGACACCATTTCAGATTTCTGCAGGCGTAGTAAATGAGCAAAATTTAGATGACCAAAGCGTCCATGCCAAAGCTTTGCATCTGACATAGCCTGAGAATCATGTACTGCACATGTGGAATCACTTACAGATCTTTCATAGTATATGAGCTTATACAACCCATGACATAAAATGCCAGAAGTAATAATCACATCGCCATTTGATAGATCATGAACTATACACCTATCATCAATAAATATCACAACCAAGCCAATCTTGGCTAATGCAGAAACTGATAACAGGTTCTTCTTGATCCCTAGCACAAATAAAACATCTAAAAAAGTGAAAGAACTACCATCAACAGTAGTCAAAATGATCTTACCAACTCCCATAACAGGATAAGAGAAGTTGTTGGCGCATGTAACAGTATTCTCGGTAGGGGCAGAACCGAGTGAAGAGATGAAACTGCGCTGCGAGGTAATATGTTTGGTCGCCCCACTGTCAAAATACCAAACATTTGAGTCTACTGCAGACATGCACTGCTCATGAGAAGATGGTTCAAAACTACAGACAGTAGTAAACGCCCATTCTTCTTCCTACACAAGATTAGCAGACTCTGTTTTTGGTGTAGAGGCCTCTGCAACAACCATTCCATCCTCTTTCTTCTTTGCCTCTTTAGCAGCCAGTTTTGGACAGTTCTTTATGATATGATCATTTCTTTTATAATACTTACAAAACAATTTCTACTTTTTTTATTTCTTCTCATCTTTTTCTTCCTTCTTCGAATGTGTAGAATTTGCAGATTTCTGCTTACTAGTTGAAGAGCTCCATTTTCCTTTACCCTTTTGACTAGCCAGGATAGCTTGATCTGCAACTCACATAATGGACCTATTCTGCCTGGACTGATCTTCCTGCAATAGAACAGAGACTTACTCCTCAAATGATAAGGCATTTGGATTGCCTTTCATCATCAACCAAAGAGTAGAAGCTGATATGAATCAGGAAGACCATAGTGAGCTATCTGGTATAACCTCATCAACAGAAATCAACTATTCTATCAAGTTTTTGATCTTTGTTAGGAAACTATCCATAGAATCACCTTCATTCATGTGCTCACTCTCCAACTGTTTTCGAAGGTAAGCAACACGAGCCTCATTCCTAGCTTGGTACAATGTGGTAAGTGTATCCCAAGCATCCTTAGCTGTTCTGCAAGAGCGAATGTGAAGAATAATGGCACATTTGACAGAGAAAGCTATCAATGCATGTGCTTGGGCATCTCTGCCATCCCAACGAATTTGCTCTGCAATAGGTGCAACAGAAACCGCAGCACGAACAAGAATATGCAGAATATCATCATCTTTGACACCTTCTGTATCAGCTTCAATATCTGTAGTTGTAACAGTTGCAGGTGTGATAGGACGTTTTTCGACACCCTGCATAATGTTCCACAGTCCTTTTGCAACCAACACATGTCGCATCATATATGCACATAACGGGTAGTTGGTACCATCCAACTTATCCTCAATAGCCAACATACGAAATACATCATTGCTTTCAGCCATGGCTGATGACTAAAATACCTTGATGCAGAAAATTGACTGTATCTCAAAAAGTTGAACAGAACTGCCCAGACAAATTCTACTAGACCTGTAGCAGACTTTGAGATGCTTATACTAATGAACAAAAACTGGTATATACCTTTGGCACAAAAAGATGAAATAGCTTGCATAAGCCATACGATAGTGTGTTCGGAGGCCAAAATGAGCTCAGATCACGATTTCGACACCACAGAACGAAGCTATTTTGATCTTAAAAACACGCTGAGTATGCTCACCAAAATTCATGCGATTCTGAGACTGCAACCGGAGGAGTGTCGATGGCACCCTAGATGAAGCGACGACCTGCTCTGATACCAATTGTTGGAGATAGACGTCCACGGAAGCACGCGAACAGCACAAGGAAGGAGAAGAAGCTTGGAGCACAACACACAATACTGAATGTATTACTAGAGAATGTACAAAGATAAGTAGCCCATTAGGGCAATAGGCATATATACAAGCCAGTCAGATGTTTGGTACTTTGATAGTGGGGTGACCAAACATATTACCTTGCAGCGCAGTTTCTTCATTTCACTCGAGCCTGCCCCTCTAGGGAATACTATCACATGCACCAACAATTCCTCTTATCTTGTTATGGGAGTTGGTAAGATCATTCTGACTACTACTGATGGTATTTCTTTTACATTGTCAGATGCTTTATTTGTGCCACAGATCAAGAAGAATCTGTTATCAGTTTTATCATTAGCCAAGATTGGCTTGGTTGTGAACTTGGTTGATGGCAGATGTACAGTTCATGATCTATCAAATGGCAATGTCATTATTGCTTCTGGCATTTTATGTTGTGGGTTGTATAAGCTCATAGACGATGAAACATCTATGAATGATTCAGCATGTGCAGTACATGATTCTCAGCTTTGTGAGATACAAAGCTTTGGCATGCACACTTTGGTCATTTGAATTTTGCTAGTTTGTTATGCCTGTAGAAATCTAAAATGATGTCCTCTGTGCCCAAACTTGAGGCACCTGGTAAACATGTATTTGAAGGCTGTATTTTGGGCAAAATGTAGCATTTCTCCTTCCTAAAAGATGGTTCAGTTCGAGCTACTCAGAGATTACAGCTTGTTCATAGTCATGTACGTGGTCCTATGGAGACACCTTCTTTTGGGAACTATCTTTACTTTGTGACTTTCATTGATGATTTTTCTAGGCATGTATGGGTATATCCATTGAAAGCAAAGTCTGAAGTGTTTATGTGCTTCAAACACTTTCTACTTTTGTCTAAAAAACTATCAACATGTAAATGCACCCTTTGTTCTGATCGAGGGGGAGAATATATGTCTTCTAACTTTAATGCATTTCTTGTTGAACGTGGGATAAAACATCAATGTATAGTGCCGTATACACCTCAATAGAATGGAGTTGTTGAAATGAAGAACAAATCACTCATGGAGATGGCGAGGTGTATGTTCAAGAGTGAGGCTTTACCACATAGTTTCTGGCATGATGTTGTTATGTTTGCAACATATGTACTTAACAGACATCCCACTAGAGCATTGCAGTCTATCACTCCACATGAGGCTTGGCATGGTCATAAGCCATTTGTTGCTCACCTGCTTGTTTTTGGTTGTCTAGCATATGCATTAGTGCCTGAACAACAATGCACGAAATTGGATGACAAAGCAGTGAAATGTATTTTTGTTGGGTACAATTCTAAAAGTGAAGGCTATCGTCTGTATCATCCACATACTAAATGCACTCTGGTTACCTGTGATGTTGTTTTTGTGGAAGATTTTATTCATCCATTACTTTCATGTACTAAGGAGGCATCAGTGTGCTCCAAAGACATGTATTGTAAGGAATTGAACTCACAACCTCTTGGTTAGGAATATGATGGGCTAACCACTTGCCCCAAAAGCCATGGTTGAGGATTACTTCCTAATCCTCTCTCTTAGGGTGTGGTTCAACCATCTCCTACCAGGATTATGTTACATTCTTCCCCCCTTGGTCGATCATTGTCCTCAATGATCTACTCTTGTATCCCTCTAGCCTCGGTGATCAGTCCCTTGAACTCCCTAGGTGCCCTTGAATTGATGTTCCTCAACCTCGCACAGTTTCTTGAACCTTGTTCGCAATCTTGGTCTCTTGAACCCTTGCTCTCAACCTTGGTGTCTTGAACCTTCTTGTTCGCAACCTTGGTGTCTCGAGCCCTTTCTCTCAACCTCAGTCTTGAACCTTGTTCTCACCCATGCTTGGTATCTTGAACACTCAATCAAGTGCCACCCAAGGATTCCTAAGGAATTCACACTTCCAAGCTAGCTCATTGGAAAGTTCGTTCCGAGAGCTTTCCAACGGTATATTACATGCCTCAATCCGACCTACGGATTGAGAGATACACCCCAATCATTGTAAGGTCCATCCTTGAAATCGACGCGCACGCCTTCCACAATTCCTACCCTTTCACATAGAGGATGCCCAAGCGCTTTTTTTAGAGGCCATTGGATCATTCCACCTTGCCCAAGCCTACTTCCTAGGCTCTGATACCAATGTAAGGAATTGAACTCACAACCTCTTGGTTAGGAATGTGATGGGCTAACCACTTGCCCCAAAAGCCATGGTTGAGGATTACTCCTACCAGGATTATGTTACATGTATGACACTTTGTTGCCTCTTTTTACAAGTGGAAAGTCTAGTGTTGACCTAATGAGGCAACTTCTCAGCCTTTACAGGTTTCATGTCATGATGCAGATCATTCCATTTCTAATACAGATTTACATGATGCACTTGTTGATGAGAAAGCTAATATTGAGGAGGCTAAAACTATGCCAAAATCTCTGGTGCAGATTTTGCGTGATAGCAAATTAGATGCTTCCTATCATATCATACTCATTCTGGCTCTCATAGTGCTTCTTTTGCATCAGGTTGCTATGCTATGGCTACCTCTAGTCTCTGTGATGAGAATGAGCTTGTTTCATTTGATGAAGGAAAAAATTCAAAAACTCGAATGGCTACTATGCAATCAGAATATGATGTTATTATGAAAAATGGTACCCGGTCTTCATGTGACATGCCAGTGTTAGCAGAAACATTGTGAGCATTGGTAACCATATTAGTGTCATCAACAAACATTTGCAATCCAAGTTAGGAAGAAGAGTTGGGGATCTTAAAACCAAGTCTTGGGTGTTACAAAGATTAATCCAAGATTCTTTTCTAGAGCCACTTTCCCCTTTTTATCCCACCTATCATTGAAAGCAGTAACCATATTAAAATCACCTATGATCAGCATGGGTACATGGAGGCTATTAATTTCTTCCTAGCAAGACTTCCTGATCAAGCTATTATTAGCATTATACAGATAAACAATGGTCAGATTCAAAGGATCCCCAATACATATGGAAACCCATTGATGAGTTCTAGTAACATAAAAGGACTTAACTAGGTGAGCCAAGGATGAAGTGAAACCAATAATAGAACCACCCTTACAATTAGAATGATCAATAATATACCACTTATGGCAGTTGGACAAGGAATTCATGTTAATAACTAGCTTGTCACCACCAATTTTTACTTCGTGAAGCCACAAAACATTAGACAAACCACGCAAGGTCCTGAGCCAGTTATTAATAGCTTTAGGTCTAATTGGGTTTATGAGACCTTTGACATTAATTGAAATAAATTTTAAATCATTCATCATAAACAAATAGGAAAAATTGGGGAAAAGTAACAAGCTCTTGCTTCCTACTCGTTTTAGTAGGCTTAGGCACTATGATGGAAGTTCTTACAGTCTCTTTTCTCTTAGGTTTATTGGTAGTAGCTTAAGTTTATTGGTACATTGAGTTAAGTTCCTGAGAAAAAACTGCAAGATGCCTAGGTGAAACTTGTTGGGGACGTTCAATATTAATAGTTAGTGAAATGATGCTTTTGTTTTTTTTTCAACCATAGTCCATTCATTACTTGAAGTAGAGTTAATGTTTGGGGTCAGATGAGACTTACCATTCATCTACTCACTACCTATTGTTCCCTTATTAGGATCTTCATTCTTCTTGTTCTGAAGACTAGAATCTTCATAAGGGTTGAAAACCTCCTTCAATAAGAAATCAAAAGGATTAGAAGATTTTTTATTCTTTTTCTTCTACAATCTAGCATTTGATCGTTTGCTACTAGAACTGATGTTAGCATTATAGTCTTGACTTGAGACAGATATCACATTTGACTTAAGAGTTTCCTTTTGATTATCCGATTTTTGACGTAAAGGACAATCTTTAATTATATGGCCTTGCCTATAACAATTATAACATGCAGTGGGGAGATTCCTATATAAAATTTCCTGTGCTTGGAGCCTCTTTCCATTAGAGTCCTTCATCACAATGTGAGTCCTAATGTTCTTGGAAATGTCTACCCCAATCATCATCCATGGGTCCCATTTAGGTTAATCCCATTCCCTCTAGCTTTCCATCCAAGCACCTTGCCAACCATATTTCCTAAGCTTTCTACCCAAGTGTAGTAATCTAGAGGTAGATTTGGAAACTCAACCCACACTAGTATTTTTGGTTGCTTCAATCCTTTAGGATTAAATCCAATATACCACTTAGAAAAAGACACAAGCACATTCTTAATCAACCACTGGCCTTCACTTATTTATTACTTGCAAAACACTATTTGCATCCTCAAAGAAAGACATGAAGTAATTATTAGGACAATAATGGATATGTCTAACATTGAGACCTCTGATTTCCCAGTTTTTTCTAATCCAAAGCTTTAAGGTGTCTTGGGCTAGTCTTGGACCATGGCATATCCCAATGACCACTTTGTCACTCAGTTGGGCTTGCCAATTGTCCAATGAGCATCTACCCATAATCAGGGAGTCGTCTTCCGTCTCACTAAATGCATCATCAACATTCATTCTATGAGGATTGTCCTCGATTTTCTCCTTTCCTTTATCTTCTTTAGCAAGGTTAGTGCTCATACCTGGGGCATATTTAACTTCATAGATCGAGTTACCAAAAGCTCTTGCAATATTTGCATACGATTTCTGAGGAGATGCATGACCCTGCATGCACATGTTGCTGCTCATATGATTTTTGAGGAGATGCATGGCCCTGCGTGCACATGCTGATAGCAACAATAGTGTCCACACATTTTGCAGTGCTACCATTGTCGACATCCATCATGGTTATCCCATTCCTCAAGACCTCATGGAGTGCCATAGGAACAAAGTCATTGGAGGAACAAGCACACTAGCTCCCACATCTGTCTCTCAAAAGATGGTAGAATGAAGTCTCCTTGGGTGATTGCAACGAAGAGCTGCACATGCTAGGACGAACAATACAAGTCTGCATACCCCAACCCCTAACGGGAGCATGAGCCAAACGCACATCGGCACACCCCTCAATTGTCCATCTCTCGCGAGGAGCTAGGGTTTCTTTCCATCACCCTAGGGTTTCTTCATAAAACAGAACTTTGATAAGAGAGATTTTTCCAAAGAAGTAAACAAATATGGTGTTTTCTTTGTAATATGTGATACTCTGGTCTTTTGTTGCTAAAGTGGGATTGCGCCTTCCAGAGTCCACTATGTGACTTTCTTCTTTAATTGAATCTTGTTTCCTTGTTGTCTAAAAAGAGCATACAAATTACAACGGCCCCAAAATGAAATGCCAAAAGTGCAGCTTTGTTCAAAGCCAACGGACTTATTGACCCAAAATCCAATTGCATCTTTGAGTCAAAAGTCAACCGCATCATTATCAAGTATTTTACTATCTCCAAGACACTCATTTGCCCTCCAAAAGGATCCAGCTCACCACCTTCAACCTCGACATAACCCCTTGGCACCAAATCTCGTCAACCTGTTTTGAATTTTTTTGGTATTTATCGACTTATTATAATTTCTAGTTTACATGCTTTAAATTTAAACTGCAAAAAGAAAAGTGACCAATGCGTGGCAGCGTCAAAGAAAAAGGCGCATGGCAGCGTCTCTCCCGAGTCCGGACTCCGGAGTCCCGAGTCCCGAGGGCCGACTCCCGAGCGAGGTCATGCCTGATGTACGTGAAAAGCTGGCAGGGAAAGAATGAATTCATGGGGCTGCCCGTCCCCCCCTTCAATCTGGCAACATGTGATGTTGGGTGAGGCGATCGGATGCTCATCGAGGCTGTGGAATGTCATCAGAGGTGAGGCTCTCTGGAAGATTTGGAGAGAGCGCTGTGCCGTCAATTTTGGCCAAACTCCTAAGGAATGGTCGATCGAGAAATCTTTGTTTCTCCTTGGTAAAAGAATCTCCCGAGTCAAGAGATCGCCACCGTTTAGACATCACTGTATCTATCTCCTCGAAAACAACAAGTTGAAACCCAAATGGGTCCCACATGAGGGTGATGGTAATGTTATCCGCCTCATTTGTAATGCCCTGTAGCTTGCCATACTTCTCCCCTGCGTTGTGGGATTTGGGGGGTCCCATGGACACTAGTCCCATTCACTTGTAACTTTTTCTCTTTATTATAATTAAAGTCCTGGAGATTAGCCTAAGGCCGAACTTCCTTTATTTTAAAAAAAAAAAATCTGGAAGAGAATGAATTCATGAGGTCGCCATGGAGGCTGCTAGCGATCGGATTCGGCAGACAAGACAGACTGCAGAGAGGAGGCGAAATACAAACGAGTTTGAGGTATCTAATAAATGTGTTAAGAGCTTCTCTGAGTAGCCTGATATGCGCAGGCCCTAATTTGCATGGTCTGGAAGAGAAGCCAGGAAAAATTGAATCGAGCAGGCGAGCATGGGTATTGGACGCCTCAGCTTTCACTCAGCGTGCTGCAGCGCCCCGATCGTATTCTGCCATGGCAGCGTCCTTCTACTCGCAGACCCTCTCTCATTCTCTGTGTCTTTCTCTCTTTCTCGGCGCTTGAATCCTAGTTGTAGGAGCGCTCTCTGTTAGCTTGCTGATAGGAGCTGTCATCCTCGGGAAGCCCTATAATCGAGCTTTGGAGTGTCTATGGTGGGCTTGCCTAGCCTCGCTACCAGGTTCGACCCGCAGGGCTCTTCTGCGGAGGAGGAAAAAGACGCCCCCCGCCCTTTAGCGACTTATCAATTCCTCGGCCTAATCCGAAGTACAGTGCCCTCGGCTCTCGTCTTCTCTTGCGGACCGCAAGATCAGCTCTCAGAACCAGTCGCGACGGTGAGAAGAGCTGAGGCTGCTGGGCGGCTCCCGTTTTTGCGCCATAACCATGCAAGAGACGATGCCATATCATATAACTTCGCTTATTTGTCTTCAGATTAGGATGACGATGAGCAGAGATTGATCTGATGACCTCCTCCCTTCGCTGTTGTTTTCTTTTTCCCTTTCACTCCCTTTCTTTTTTACCACTACGTTTCATTCCCTTACAGGTCCTACCCATCCATCGTCTGTCCCACTACATTCCCCCTTCTCACTCTGTACACTACATTCCCCCTTCTCACTCTGTATCTGTATCTGAATCTATCCTTGCCTCTTTCTGATACGTGTTCTGTGTCGTAGATGCTTTTGAGACGGAAGTTTCCTCTACGGGAGTCTGCGTTATATTACTTGGCATGCAGGCGTGGGGGAGGCGGCAATAGTTTAATGCTCTTTTATATATAATAGAAGAAAGTGAATAGAGAAGAAAGCAATGGTTCCTGCTGCTGACTTTCATTCTCTCACTAGTCCATGACCGCATCTTTCACCGCATGGAGTTCACATAGGGAGGGAAGGAGGAGGAGAAGGGGTGGGGGAGGGGTCGGAGCGCGAGAGTACGACCAGATTACGCTCACTGACCGCGAGGCAAAAGAGGGCTAGACCGAGAGGAAAGAGGAGGAGGCGTGCGTGTTCTTCTGTGATGCTGGGACAGGTGGAGGACCCAGCAGCTGCAACGCTGGAGTGGAGTAGCATACTGCTCCGCTCCTTTTTGATGGAAGCGGGGCTATCCATGGTTGAGATGGACGCCCCTTACATGAGCTACTACTTGGACCAGGCGGGCGCTGGCCTAGTTGACGCGGGAGGCGGAGGAGGCGCCGCCTTCCCCGGTCGTCTCCAGGAAGCCAATTCACACCATCATCAGGCCAAGGCAATGCCGCTGCACGAAGATGATGACGACGACGATGACATGGCTCATCAGCTTATGTCTTTGCAGCACCAGCAACAGCTTCAGGGGTCGGTGGTGACGTTGCCCCTACCTAAGACGAAGCTACAGATCATGATGGCGAGCAATCAGGCCGTTAATACCGCTGCAGCTGCTGCCGATACTGCTTCCGTTGTGACCTCCATCGACAGCTGCTGCAATGCGACGGGCCTGATGCACGGAGGCGGCTGTGGCGGAGGGACATCCAGCGATGCCGGCGGAGGTAGCGGCTCCCGCTCTCAGTGGCTCGATCCGCGCATCTGGAGCCAGCTTCCGGAGAAGTTGGTGGAGCGCGTGGTGGCGAGCTTGCCTCTGCCTAGTTTCTTCCGCTCCCGTCTTGTCTGCAAGAGGTGGTACAGTCTCTTGTTTTCCGACAGCTTTCTTGAAATGTGCGCGAAGGTCCGCGCGGCCAGGCCCTGGTTCCTGCTCTTCAGGCGGGGGCTGTGGTCCGAGGCCTTCGTGTTCGACGCCATGGGAAGGGCGTGGTTTCGCCTCGACCTCTCCTTCCTGCCGCCGCACTTCACCGTGGCAGCGGCGGCGGGCGGTCTCCTCTGTTGCATTTCGGAGGACCGCGGCTGCAAAACGGTGCTCATCTGCAACCCGCTTACTCGCGCCTGCGTTCAGTTGCCTCCATCCCTCAAGGAGCGGTTCGTGCCCACCGTCGGTCTCTTCTCTGATCCTACCACAAAGGCCTACCGCGTCATCGTAGCAGGCGACGACCTCATCTCGCCATTCGCAGTTAAGAATCTCACCACTGAACTGTACGATTCTAGTCTGCAGGAGTGGCGCATGACATCCCCTTTGCCTCGCCTCTGCAATCTGGAATCCGGAAAGACGACCTACGCCAATGGCTTCTTTTACAGCATGAATTACAGTCCCTTCAGCGTGCTAGCTTTCGACATCGAGAATGGGCTGTGGAGCAAGATCCAGGCACCCATGCGTCGATTCTTGCGCACTCCCAATTTGGTGGAATGCCGTGGGCGTCTCGTTCTCGTAGCCGCGGTTGAAAAGAACAAGCTCAATGTCCCCAAGAGCATCAGGATTTGGGGTCTGCAGCACTCCCGCACCAGTTGGGTGGAGTTGGAGCGCATGCCACAGGGATTATATGAGGATTTCATGCGTATATCGGGGCAAAAGGCTTTCCATTGCATCGGCCATGGAAACTTAATCCTCATCACTCTCCCAGACTGTGCGGAGATGTTGCTGTATGATTTCTACGAGAAGGTGTGGCGCTGGGCTCCTCGTTGCCCACTGGCAGATATGGTTACAATGCAGCATCCGGCATCTGGGGCAAAGGGATTCCATGCATTTGCCTTCGATCCCAGGCTTGAGGCGTCAGTGTATTGAACTCGAGCGACTTTGCGAACCCATGAAGGTTGTACTACGTTAGCAACTGCTTCATTCTGTCGCTAAGGTTGATCATCGATGTCTTCTTGCCTGGCAGGTCGGTGGTCACTTCTGTATGCTGCAGATTCTCTGCAACATTTCTATTTTGATTTTTCTGCATTTCCAAAAGACGGAGACCTTTTAAGCAGTAGTTAGCATCGGCTGATCCGAACATAGTCACCTCCCCTTTTTTGTGAAATACCTATTTCTACTCTTACGTAAAAGCGATGTTAAGGCTTTGTTGTTGGGACAGCATTGTTTTTGTGTTTCGGACATCGACCGCATCAACCACTGTTTTATCACAACCTGTTGAATTCTCCTTTTTGCATTTTGCATATCCTCTGGGGACACGCGAAGTTCCTGTTTGATAATCCATGTTATGTTTCATCTATTGTCTGTTAGCATGCCTCGTACTATGTATGCGGTTAGGTCATTGCCACCTTCTATCAAACCTCTCACTCTTGCATCGTAGATTTCTAATTAACAGTGTTTGTTTTTCGACGAAAAAATTTTATGAGTGGAGAAGTCCAGAATTTTTCAGGTGGAGGATCTCAGGCTAAGTTATATTGAAGGATGTCGTAAATAGTAAACGTAAGAGTCCATTTACGATTCCAAATTAAATCTTACGTAACTCTGTCAATACACATGATGCTTCCAGAATTAATGATATTGGCTTTGTTTATACAGCAGGAAGTTGGGTTTATGATTGTTTGAGACTTTGAGTGACATGTAGTAGCCTGTCATCATATTGGTGGATGCTAACGCACCTAGGTGTGCTGATGTACTTCTTAAGCGCAACACCATTGGGCTGCTATTAACGAGGGTTTTTACGTGATATACGCTTGTCTAATGTATGTACATTAGGAGGAAAATGTACACGTGCTTCTCATGCAAGAGTGCTTTTTCTGTGAGGAAGGGGGCTAATATTGACCAAATTCTGTGACTATTCCTTCCTCCAGAGACCTAATTAGGACATGCAATTTCATGGAAAAGAATGAATAGTGTTTAGGTTTCTCCTCTTAGTGTGCAATAAATGAAATTGGGTTCGAATTTCTTGCCAAGACGAAATTGGCATGAAGTATAGAGCTATGGGGTGCATCAGATTTGGGAAATCAGATTGTTGCAGGCAAGATGAATAGCCTTTTTTTTTTTGTAGTTTAATGAAGCTACTTCATTTGATCGATGGAAGGGAAAGAAAAGGAGGCGGCAAAAAAACCTTTTGGCTTAACCTAACCTCATACACTCTAGGATCTTTTTTTTTTTGAGCCTGTTCCCCGAGCTTTCTTGTCAGTGCTTTACAAAACCAGTAAAATGGATGTTCCGTCAGAATAGGTCCCAGCATGTAGTATTACGGAGCTGCAAGACAGCTCTAATTTGGTGGGTAGTCTAAGGTGGCTACCCTCGTGAACCTTCTTGCGAATGGTCTTTCAAGAGAAATTAGATGGAAGGCCCAAAAAGTGAGCCCTTTTCTAAGGCACCTTTATGTATGCATCAGATGCAATGTACTCAGACTCAAATAAGAAATTTCCTTGTAGCTCTTGCAAATAGGCGTGCCATTCAAATAGTAGCCAAATATTTCTGGGACCAGGGACAAGCAGAGAATGTGTTCATTTGCAGCCTAAAATTGAGATATGGCATAGTTGACATTATCAATCTGGTTAACTTCATCATCCCGTAAATCAAACTGAAGCTGCCTACTAACATGTTGACTCCCTCGCAATTCAAATGCAAATCTGTGATGCTGGGATACATCCAAATGAGGGATCTTTGTTCATGGAAAGCGGTTCTCTGAGTTCTGCAGTGTGTGAAATGAGAACATCATACAATTATATATTTAGAAAATAATCAAGTGGAGTAATTATCATTTCCTGCAGATTGCAAGGCATGAAATATCAAATTCTTTTTCTCTGTATGCTGATTTGGTTTATCCTTTATTATGTGCCAGCTGGAGACTTCTCCACAAATGTCTCTTCACATATTAGCATTCGCCATTTGATCACTGAACAATTGGTTTCTGATCAAACAATCATTATAAATAGCCAATACATTGAAATTTACAATCTCCCATTGATTGACTTATCCTGGAAACTTGTTTATGTTGAGATTCCTGGGAGAAAATTCAGGTTATGTTGACTAGACATCTTATCTTCTGTTTCATATTTTGATTGGTGTACTTTTGCTTTATGTTACTGTAACTAGTATGTTTTGCATTCAGTATAGAATTCTTTGATTCTGCTTTCAAGCTCTCTCTATTTCTTATTTTATACTAATTTATCCAGTATGTCTTTCTTAACATGTCTAAGCTTCTGTTTTATCCCTGTACAGCTGAATTCTGACCATTTAATCATCCTGTCTTTCTAATATGTTGAAACATATGGTTTTTCAACGACCAAACTATCAAGTAAGCTTGCTTTATAGTTTTAAATCGACAGCCTTAGGCTTGGAACAATTTCATCTCATATTGTTTATTTTACAGAAAGATTTGATCTCAATCTCATGATTAAAGCCTCATGATATTTCAAGCTTAACTTCACTGTTCACAATTTTAAGTAACATGTTTTACATTCTCTGTAGGATTTTGTTTAGTTCTCTCTCCTACTTCTTATGCAGGTTTATTCACAAGTCTCTTCTAGTGTGTATCAGTTTGTGCAGTTTAATCACAGAATAACTGATTTCTTCTGAAACGGTATCCCATAAATTTCTACTTTCAAGTGATGATTGCTTCCATATCGGATTTTTATGACTAAGCCTACAAAATTTTGACATTTTATCATCTTTTCTGTAAAGATTCCTTTAAATTTTCACAATTACTGCTTATTGATATCTGCAATTTAGCTTCGCTGTACACTGTTTAAGTAACTTGTTTTGCATTGACTGTGGAATTCTGATCCAAAGTTCTCCATTGTCTCTTTAAATGCACACATAGACATTCCCGTGAAAGTCTGTGATGTAGCACATAATGGTTGTACAATTCATTTCATGACAAAACATTGTACCGAGGTTATTACAAAGCATGTGTTGTGTTTTTTAGTGTGAAGCACTTGACAAGTGTCCTTTTTATCTTCACCAAAGTTCAAGTTATGTTAGTCGAATTCGATACAAGAATCAGGGTTGTTAAGGAATGTTACATAGTCTCTTAATGGTATCACTCATCCTCTGGAAGGGGGATACAGGCCATATTCTGCATATTATCTATAAAGACCGCCTTTTATGAATTCCTAAACACAGGGCCACCTTCATGATTCTTCATTTTCCCAGCTAAGATTACTACCATGCTTTCTTCTACATGAGAGCACCTTGGTGAAAGTGCATTCTTGTACATAACTGTCACATGCTGTGTAATTGCTGTAAGCTGACGTAAGGGAAAAAGCAGATGCTATCTGTCCTGCATGTCTATGTTCCTTGCTTTGTGAAATATTGAGTACATAAGAGTGCATGTGGATCGTTGTAACTTATCCAACATTGCGTAGGAGCTATGAAAGTCTATGAAATGTGTGATCAAGCAAGATGTGTGATCAAACCATTCTTGTAGGATATTGTCACATGCTGTCTAATTATATATGTCAAATTCCATGGGTTGTTGTATAAGAATAGGTGAACGTAGAAGCAAATGTCATCTGGCTTGTATGCCTCACATTTAGATGTGACCTCTCTGAAATAGTGAATATGAGTGTGCATGTGGATTATGTAAGAAAATAACAGCACAGCAGAATAGACCTGTAGACAGAGTTGAGAGAAAAACGCAGACAAAGATAGACACAGACTGAGAGATAGAGAACTCAAATTCTCAGATTGCCGAGCGTAATGCAGTTCACATTTAGATGTGACCTCTCTGAAATAGTGAATATGAGTGTGCATGTGGATTATGTAAGAAAATAACAGCACAGCAGAATAGACCTGTAGACAGAGTTGAGAGAAAAACGCAGACAAAGATAGACACAGACTGAGAGATAGAGAACTCAAATTCTCAGATTGCCGAGCGTAATGCAGTTACAATGATGGTGCTGTCCACCCGTGCGCTTCCACTGTGGAGCTTAGATGGCGATCTAGATAGACTCTAGATGAAGGGCTTACTAGTGCGCAATGCTATGTAAAGCTCAACCTGGCTGTGCTTATATAGCTTTTACAAGGCGGTTCGGTATAGATAAACGTAGTCGAGAGATACAAAATAGTCGGTAAAATATACGATCCGACAATATCTCCATGACCAAAAGTCCTACCGTCTTGGCCCTATGGGCCGGGAGGATACGCCCCTCGAACCCCGCAAAAGGGGGCAAGCCCCCCTCTGCACTCCCCCATTAAGGTTCTATGGGGTAACCACGTGACGCCACAAGGCCTTTATTTTCACCTTAAATAGCAACCCAATGGCATGTAAGTTTATGACCTACCTAACATAATGGCTAGGCTCACAAAGATCATCTACAACCATCATCAGTCACACATAGACCTCATCTAACTTAGAAGTTAGGGTTCCACAAATGTTCGGGCTCTCATAATGGCTTCTCCTCATAATGGGGGCCTTACAACTTAGAGCACCATGGATCATTTCTGGTCACATGAGGGTGGAGTATTGAGCATATCTAACACCCCCCCTCAATGTCCACCCTATGGTGAACTACCTCCTTGGTCGAATCCGAAGCTTTGGAAAGTGTCGAAGAAGTTGCTCTCTCCCAAGAGCCTTGGTGAAGGTGTCTGCTCCATTTTCTTTAGTAGGACAATAGCTTATGTCCACGATCCCGTCCTCAATCAACTCACGCACATAGTGATACTGAATTTCTATGTGCTTGGTAAGTGCATGGAAAACAGGATTTTTGGCGATGGCCATGCAACGTTGGTTGTCACACTTCAACTCTGTAGCCTCTTGTCCTTGTATTCCTATGTGCCATAGTATCCTCCTCAACCATACTGCTTCACATGATGCAATACATGCAGCTTTGTACTCAGCTTCAGTAGAAGATAATGGTACAATCGATTGCTTCTTACTAATCCAAGAGAAAATCCCTGATCCTAAAGAAAAGCAATATCCCTGGTATCAGTATCTCCTGTCCAATCTGAGTCAGAATATCCGAACAGAGATGATCCTTCTTCATAAAGAATACCATAGTTAGTAGTTGCTTTCACATACCTGAGTATTCGCATGCTTGCCTTCCAATGAGTTTGGCAAGGCTTATTAGAGAACCTGCTTACTACTCCACCACCATAAGAGATGTCTGGTCTTCTATTGCACAAGTAGATGAGACTTCCAACTAATTTCTTGTATCGTCCAATATCCACTAGAGATGAAGCATCTTCAATAGATAATTTTGTGTTGACCTCCATAGGTGTAGAAATTTCCTTGCAATCCTCCATGTCGAATGCTTTCAATATCTTCCTTGCATACTTTTGTTGAGAGATGAAAATCTTCCTTGGTTCCTGCCAAACTTCAAGACCTAAGCAATAATGTATTAAGCACAAGTGTGTCATTTCAAATTTTGAACTCAAGGCATCATTTGTTTGTTGAAGAAGAGCATCATCATTTCTTGTGATCACAAGGTCATCTACATAAGCACAATTGTCTTCCTTCCTCTCTGTAGAACATACAAGTCAGCATCAAAAGCACATCTTTTGAAACCTAGATCCAAGAGATACTTATCTATTTGTTGGTACCATGCTCTAGGGGCTTGTTTTAGCCCATATAATGCCTTCTTCAGCTTACATACCTTGTTCTTTGCATGGGGAGCTTCAAACCTTGGTGGCTAAGACACATATACCTCCTCCATGAGGTCTCCATTCAAGAACGTTGATTTGACATCCATGTGATAGACTGGCCAATGCTTATGTGCAGCCATAGCTAGTACTACTCGGACAGTAGTCATTCTTGCAGTTTGGGCAAATGATTCACAAAAGTCAATGCCTTCAACTTGTGAGTAGCCCTGTGCAACAAGTCTTGCTTTATACTTTTCTAGAGTAGCATCAGCCTTGTACTTTAGCTTTCAGATCCACTTGGTGCCAATGACTTTACGCTTAGGGGGTTGATCCACTACCTCCCAAGTTCCATTCCTCATGATATTGTTGTATTCTGCTTGAATGGTAGCCCTCCAATTCGGATCATGGAGTGCCTCTTCCACATTGGTTGGTTCTTTTGCTTCTTCTTGAATGAGAGCAGCCATCAAAGCTTTGTTTACAATATGGGCGCTTGCCCATCTCTGTTCCTCTATTCTCCGTGATCGCCTCGATCCATCTGCATCTTGTTCTAGTGAATGTGGGATGGGGTTTGCAGAATCATAGAGCTTCCTCACCCAACGTGGCAATGGCTTTTCCACTTGGGTGTCGGCAGGTTGGTGACTTTTAGACTCGTCATCTGAAGATGATGCTTCCTTCTCTTGTGTAGAAGGGATAGCTTTTGGGCCAGGTTCATAGTGGATTGCCCCTTCGCCTGATGATAAAGTGGAAGCTCTCTTTTCCTCCTCCACTGCATGTGGCTTCTCCTCCTCAAACACATCACGATTGGCCTTAGGGTCATAAAGCTTATAAGCCTTCTTATCTTCGTTGTACCCTAAGAAGATGCATTTAATGGTTTTTGGTTGAAGCTTGTTTCTCTCCCTATCTGGAACATATACATAACATTCACTTCCAAATATTTTGAAACGGGAAACAGAAGGTTTTTTACCAGTGTAGGCTTCTTGTGGAGTCTTTCCATCAAGTGCCTTGGTGTAGCTTCGATTCAAGATGTAGACAGCAGTGTTGACAGCCTCTGCCCAAAATTGATTAGGTAAACCCTTTCCTTTCAACATGCACCTTGCCATCTCCATGATGGTTCGATTCCGACGTTCTGCAACACCGTTCTGTTGAGGACTATGTGCCACTGTGAGTTGATGCTTGATTCCCTTACTTTTGCAGAAATCTTCAAACTTTGTTGATGTGAACTCACCACCACCATCTGTCTTGAATTTCTTCATCTTCTTTCCTGTTTCAGTTTCAACAAGCTGAAGCCATTCTTTAAACTTACCAAAAGCTTGAGCCTTATCGCGAAGGAAGTACACTCACATCTCCTTGCTATAGTCGTCGACAAGTAACATGAAGTAGGAAGATCCGCCCAAGGCTTGTGTAGGCATTTTTTCGCACAAGTCAGCATGCACCAACCCTAGAGGATAGCTTGCCCTGTTCTTGCTTTCATGTAGAAACGCCTTCCTCTCTTGCTTGCCCATCATGGAAGCTTCACGTGGTTTCTTCATTTCTGCAATCGATGGTAAGTGTGCAACCATACCCCTGTGATGCATCTCCTTCAGTACAGGGTATCCAATGTGGCCGAATCTCTCATGCCATAGCTTACTTGTGCCCACGTTTGTAGTAGCTGTAAGAGCACACAAATCATATAGGTTGTCCCTCCTTATGCTAGGCCCAACAATGTTGTTGTTATTGTCCATAATCTTAGCTCCTGTCTTACTGAAAGATACTTGATGACCTTGATCAGTTATAGAAGCTACTGAAAGTAGATTTCGTTTTATTTGTGGAACATACAACACATTTGAAAGCTTTCTGATATCGCCATTAGAGTTAATGAAAGAAACCGTACCTTCGCCCACGTTTGTAGTGGTTGTAAGAGCACACAACTCATAGAGGTTGTTCCTCCTTATGCTAGTCCCAACAATGTTGTTGTTACTGTCCATAATCTTAGATCTTGTCTTACTGAAAGATACTTGATGACCTTGATCACTTATAGAAGCTACTGAAAGTAGATTTCGTTTTATTTGTGGAACATACAACACATTTGAAAGCTTTTTGATATCGCCATTAGAGTTAATGAAAGAAACCGTACCTTCGCCCTTTGCAGGACATCTTGCATTGTTTCCTACCTTTACTATGATTGGTTCCTTTAGAGGTTGTAAGGAGCTGTAAAGGTCTTTTCTACTCGTCATGCGACGAGATGCACCATTGTCCAATACCCACGAGTCATCTATTCTTGAATCTTCAGCCGAGGAGCACACCTCCTCTATCATAACAAATAACTCAAGCTCTGTTTCTGTTGTGTTGGCAAACTCCTTGCCCATGCCACCTTTTGAAGAGCCACTCTTCTCTTCTTCCTTCTTGATGCGACAGTCTTGGATTTTGTGTCTCTTCTTGCAGTGGAAACACTCTCCCTTGAACTTTTTTTTGTCGTTCTTCTTTTTGTCTCCATCTTTTGAAGAGTCTGTTTTGCCTCCTTTGGCATTTGCTATGAATGCAACATCTCCTTTGCTACCACCACTCCTTGCCTTGAGGCGAAGCTCCTCCTCCATGAGTAAGGCATTGAATTCTTCAAAAGTTAGTGGTTGAGGTCTGATTTGAGTGTTAAGAGCACTTACCAAACCATCAAACTTAGGTGGACAGATTCAAAGACAACGTCGAGCTAGCTCTTCACTTGACTTTTGAACACTTGCTCCCGCCATTTGATCTCGTAGATTCTTTATGCGAGTGATAAACAACTCTGTAGTCTCCCCATTAGCAAACCATTCTGCTGCAAGTTGATCCTCCAAGTTCTGAATCCGTGTCTGATTACGAGTTTCATATTGATTTCTCAATATGTTCCATGCTTCACATGCCTTCGTAGTATGTTGAATGAGAGTCAGAACACTATCAGAAGTACTTGTAACAAGAGCACAGAGTGCATCAACATTTCTACATTTCCAAGCACGTAGAAGATCAGCATAAAGAGGAATCACTCGACCAGGATTATTTGGATCAAGTCTTTCTTGGGGCTCATGATCAGTCCCAAGAACAGTATCCAAAAGCTCATACAAATCAAGATTAGAAGTGATTTTGAACTTCCACAGGGTGTAGTTCGTACCATCAAGTTTACCTTCTGTGAAAGTTGGTGGTCGTATTCGCAACATTGGACTGACTTGCATCATTGCTGCTCCTGCTTGTGCGCCACCTACTCTTGTTGATGAACCACCTTGGCCCCCAGTCGTAGATGATGACGCACCGCTTTACATTTTCTCTTTTGTTGTTCAGACCTCCGCATTTCTGCTTCTGCACCACTCAGAGCCTCCTGAGCTCTGATACATGTAAGAAAATAACAGCACAACGGAATAGACCTGTAGATAGAGTTGAGAGAAAAAACGAAGACAAAGATAGACACAGATTGAGAGATAGAGAACTCAAATTCTCAGATTGCCGAGTGTAATGCAGTTACAATGATGGTGTTGTCCACCCGTGCGCTCCCACTGTGGAGCTTAGAGGACGATCTAGACAGACTCTAGATGAAGGGCTTACTAGTGTGCAATGCTATGTAAAGCTCAACTTGGCCGTGCTTATATAGCTTTTACAAGGCGGTTCGGTATAGATAAACGTAGTTGGGAGATACAAAATAGTCGGTAAAATATACGATCCGACAATATCTCCACGACTAGAAGTCCTACCGTCTCAGCCCCCGGACTCCGCAGAAGGGGGCAAGCCCCCCTCTGCACTCCCCTCATTAAGGTTCTATGGGGAAACCGCGCAATGCCACAGGGCCTTTATTTTCACCTTAAATGGCAACTCAACCCTTTAAGTTTATGCCCTACCTAACCTAATGGCTAGGCTCACAAAGATCATCTACAACCATCAACGGTCACGCATAGTTTTCATCTAACTTAGAAGTTAGGGTTCCACAAATGTCCGGGCTCTCATAATGGCTCCTCATAATGGGGGCCTTACAACTTAGAGCACCATGGATCATTTGTGGTCACATGAGGGTGGAGTTTTGAGCATATCTAACAGATTATGGGGATGAAATGACTACATGCAAATGTAGAAATATCCACAAACTAATGTAAATGAATATGTTTTGGATAAGGAGTGACTTAGAACTATGGATGCATTATGTTCATATGGTATCAATGTTATAGCTTTATGAACCTAGTATGGAACATTGTATGTGATAGTAGAATTAAAATCAAAATGTGGGCAAATCTATAATATGCATATTGAAGTGTCAAATAAAGTTTGGTCATATCCTCACCTTAGTGCCACATGATAGGGAGATCATAAGAACTTGAAAACATATTTTTTCTAATTTCAATGATCTGACAGAAAAAGAAAGGTGAATGTGAAAATTTCATTACAAATTCTCATTCAGATGACATAATATGTGTGTGTATGCACGATAGAGAGATCTCCATGTCTCACATCAGCAGCACATTGAATCTCTCAGATAGCCATAATACATCTTACTTGTAATTCTCTTGGCTTTTAGTACTTTCTAACGATGACGAGCAGATGCTATTGTTTATCCTACATGTCTAAAGTTCTGTTATATCTAATCGTGTTTTATGATTTACAGTCAGATTTTCGTTACATGGTTATGAGTTTTTACGGGAAATTACCTTTAGGGGCATTTTGGGTAGCAAGTGCAAAGCATATTGGAAGCATGGAATTCAGCCAAGGGTGGGGGAGAGAGCACCCTGGGGTGGGGGGAGGGGGGTTGGGGATTGAATGCTTCTCATGAGGACCAGTGAGCAACATGTCAGCAACGTTCACCACAATCATTAGAAACACAAAACCATGTGCAATCAGATAAGCATGTATCTTTTCATACCAAGCACATGGTGTTTGCTTTAAACCATATAGTGTCTTCTTTAACCTATACACTTGGTTTTCATGCCCTTTCTGCACAAAGCCACGGGGCTGAAAAACATACACTTCTTCATGCAAGTCACCATTCAGAAATGTTGTTTTAATGTCCAACTAATGTACATTCCAACCATGATGAGTTGTAAGTGCACAAATGCTACAAACAATAGTCATTTGGCAAGTAAGTGCAAATGTTTTATCAAAATCAATGCCTCTTTGATTTTCTTCCTTGATTTGCTTAAACATTTCAAATTCATCATTGAAAGTCATTGTCAGTAGCACCTAAATGGAAAGGTTGAGTTAGATCAACTTGTTGTTGAAGATTTTGAAGGAATGCCACAATTTGCAAAATGTTTCTCTCAATGGTACTTGTTCTTGAATAGGTGGTCTTGCCAAAATATTCAAGGAACATCAGATTTTACCATTTGAATAAACTCAACAATATTTCTAAAATATTCTTTTGATTACAAAACTACTCACATAGAGGAAACATTATAACAATATGCAATTGATGCAAGGAGTCCTTCAATCCAGGATGGATAGGTATGAATAAATAGACTAAAAATGATACAAGAGAACCCACAACCACAAACCTAGGAATGAAACATTACATCAAAATTACAATAAATCCCTTGATGGAGATGAGTTAGATGCAAGACAAAGTTGGAACGGATCTTGTACTATGAGATTACAAGGTGACAAGACTAGATGTTTGGAAACAAGACTAGAGGAGACTAGAATAAGGAGTTATAGAACATGAAATGAAACTTGGAAATAACTTATTTGAAAAATGTGATTCCTTGAGCTCCCTATTTTCGCATTGGCAAGGCTGAGATCTATGTGGTGCATCCCTCCTTATATAGGTTCTTAAAGGTAGTGGACTTGAGGTGGTTATGATTTGATGATATCATTGATGATATCAATAAGTCAAGACAAGGTATCTCGATGTTGAAACAAGGGAGGAAGATAGTCATTGTTAGGATTTTGACATGCTATAGACATGATGATAGTTTTGGATTTGGGACATCAATCATGAGAGATGTGGTCATATGTAATCTACGATTCAAGATATTTTTCTTAATTTCCATGAAAAATAGGAGTAAAGGGAATTTATTGGATTGCCTCCCATGCCAACCATGTATGCTTCATTAGAGTTTTTAGATGAAGGAACTCTACCTTCGAGGATCTAATTGTACTTAGAGCTACTCTAGCATTTATCAAAGAATCGCTTAGTATTTACTCATCATTACCAATTCCTAACTTTAAATATGTTCTTTAATCAACAAAGGTTTTTCTATGCTGTACCCAAACTTGATAGTTTGCCATGATAGTCCCTTGACCATAATGTGTTTGTCACTCGTCATGTTTTCTCATCCACCCTTTCCATCATCACATTCTTTCTAAAGGTTCTTCTCATACCTCTTCTCAAATTTTTTTTTCCCTTCTTGTTTTCTATTTTGGGCCTGAAGCAATCATGTAGGCATTCCTTAAGAGAGGGACTCCTTATACAGCTTTATCCTACACCCACTAATATAATTTGGTAAGACTTCTCTGTATAGTGTGGATAAACTAATAACTCGCCTTGGTGAAATGCAATTTATTACTAAGAGGCCATAACCTCCCTCTCTTCTAAGGCAATAAACCAATACGAAGTCTTCAACTTTTAGCCCATTTTCGATATGGGTAGTATGCTTTCTATATATGATTGGATGCATATATTCTTGCAATGAGTTGTAGATGTGTCTCATGCAATCTCCTATTTTTTCTAATTGTTGTGATAATTCATGTCCCATCCACTCATAAATCTTGGCAACTTGTAAGGTGGGAACTAGGGAGTCAATTAGGAAAATCACATTTTTTTCATAAACCAAATTGAATGGGATCATTTCAAGAGTCTTCTTGTAGGCTGCTCTGAGTGTCCAAACTCTCAATCTATCCCTTTGTTGTTTACTATGTTGGTCAAAATAATGCTATCTACTTTTTTTGAACTTTTTTCGTGTATGTTAGATAATGGGTGATATGGTGTTGAATTTTTTGTGACCTACCAAGAACTCAGTAAGAAGTGATTGGATGATCTTATTAATGAAGGGACTGCCTCTCACAATCTCTATTCGGAGTTTGAATATATTAAATATTGATCAACTAAAAACTTCTAATGTTCTCTTTATCATTCTTTCTAGTGGCCATAGCCTCTAGGCACTTGATTAGGTATTTGGAGTTTGAATATATTAAATATTGATCAAATAAAAACTTCTCATGTTCTCTTTATTATTCTTTCTAGTGGCCATAGCCTCTAGGCACTTGATTAGGTATTTGGTTGGCACTATGATATATTCCTATATGGAAGCCTCTTGTTGGCGGGCTTATGGTTCCAATAAAATATATGCCCCATTTGGAAAAGTCTCTTAGATTAACCATTGGGTGTGACATCTTGTATCTCTTTAGGGGATACCTCATTCTTTGACCCACATCATAGCTCTTAACATAAGGTTCAATATCCATATTAAGTGTCAACTGCCATAATCTTGTAAGCAGGATCATTTCCACAATCCTCTCAACTGAGCAATAACCTCCATATTTGCATGAGCCATTTCCAATATGGCAAGATACTTAACCTCATGAATTCATATTTTCAGTTGTTTGTCTGATCCACTCTTAAAGATTTGATTGCCAATAATGATACAATCTCTACTTTCCTCTTCTAATGCATGCATTCATTCTATACTAGCCCCTGAAGAATATTGGTTGTGTTTCAAAAACTCTACTATGAGCTTCTCCATTTAGGTTCCAAGGTGGAATAGTTAAGGTAAGATTTTTTTAACGCTTCTTTCTCCTTACACTCGGTTTATTTTCACATATTCTTGCACATCCTTTTGCATTTGTGGATAATATATTCCAATTTTGTATAGGTTTTCAATGTTTTGGATTTAGCCTTGTATGTCTTCTAACTAGTTTGATGAGCTTGCTAGATTAGTGTTTTCCTTTCATTGCACTCTATGCATCTTCACATGAATCCATTCCAATCATTTAATTATAACATTCCTACTATAATCAAGTAATTTTTCGCTCTTACGATACCTTTTCACTCCTTGAGTTTATCTCCATGCAATAGAATATGAACTATTTGTTCAGTTCAAGGTGGAACTACCTTGAAATTGCATATGTAAGCATTTTGGGAGCTCCTCAACCACACATAAAGGTGTCGCATCATGTTTCATCCTAGGAAGATGATTAGCACTCACATAAGTGTTGCATATCTTCAATACTACCAAGTCAAAATCCATAAGTGGTAGCAACCATCTAACCAATTTTTGAGTGTTACAAGGATTGTTTACTAGATACAAATATGCATATGATCTATGGAAAAATTGAATTTGTTGGCTAAGAAATAATGTCTAAATTTATTTACTATGTATGACATTCTTAACCCTTCTCATTTAGTGGTTGTATAGTTTCTTTCAACATTATTTAATTGTCTCCTTACATAAGCTACAGGATGATCTAGTTTCCCTTCATTAGCCAATTGTGCAAGGGTACATCTAATTGGAGAGGTCGAAGCATCTACATGAATGTAAAAGGGCTTGTTCCAATCTAGCTTCTTTAATATTGGATTCATGCTCAATTATTTCTTCATTTTATTGGAATCCTTTATGCAATCTTCTGTCCCCTGAGAGTGGGTTGATAGGCCATATAGAGATTTAGCTATAATTACATACATGCAGATAAACCTTTGATAGTATCCATAGTGGCCCATAAATTCTTGCATTTCCTTCACATTCTTTGGTCTCAAGTTCAAATATCACTTATACTTTGCCCTCATCTACCAAGTTTCCATTTTTGGAGACAATATGGCCTAGGATCTTGCCTTATCTGACCATAAACAACATTTTTCCATATTCAAGCACACTCTTATATTGTTTGCACTTGTCAAATATTCTTTGTAATTATGGACTATGAAAATTCCTTTGAGAAAAGTAAGTGCATATATCATCTATGTATATACTTCCATACTCTTTCTTAGGGGTTTTTGATTATATGAAACACTAATCTTTGAAACTTCTTAAAGCGTTGATCAACCTAAAGAGCTTGGATCTAAAAGTATAAATGCACCATTCAATAGAAAATACCATTTTCCTAGTCTTTGGGGTCAATAGCCACTTGATTGTACCCTTAAAATCCATGAAGGAAGATATGGACCTCTCTTTCCAACAAGTGACGGATTATGAGGTGAGGGTAATAGTCCTTGATAGTAGTTGCATTGTCCTCCTTTAGATTACTGGAAACCTTGAGTTTCCCATTTTTCTTAGGGACTACTATTATTGGGGATACCCATCCATGTGCTCTATCACATAAATGAATATTGTAAGCAACACCTTGTCTATCTCTTGTTTTATCTTGGTGATAAGTTGGAGTTCGAGTAGGATCTCTAGGCCATTAGGGAAAAAATGAGCCCTCTTTGGGCCTTTAGATTAAGGGTTGATTAGTGATCCACCAATCAAGAGAGAGTAGTGGCCACAATCTAGTTTCTTAATCAAATAGACTAGGCTAGGATTCCCCTACTTTTGGTTAGTCAAAGCCTTGAAAACCACCACAAATTCATGGGTTTTGTGGAGAGAATGGTTTTGCATTTCAAAATTTTGAATATCACCAAAAGATTGTCAAATAAATCTATGAATTGATGTGATCTTGGTAAAGCCAAGACAAAGTGATTGTAGACCCTTGGATGAAACAAAGATCAATGGCTCTATTAAAAAAAATCACCTTGCGTCCCAATCATTGTATTTCCACATCAATCAAAGGATTGACGATGATTTGTTGCGACAAAAAATTCCTTTGATTGTATGCCCTTGGATCATCCCAAGAGCTAAGGGCTATAGATCTGCGAAAAGCTTCAAACTTCTCCTTAGGCAGAGCCTTCGTGAAAAACTTTGCCATGTTCTCCTGCGTAAGCACATATGCCAAGCTGATCTCCCCAGCAGAGAACCTCTCCTTGACATAATGATAATGTAACTCAATGTGCTTAGTGCGAGCATGGAGCACAGGGTTCCTCACAATTGCCAATGCGCTCTGACTGTCAATGAAGATGGTGGTGGCAGAAGACTGACCAACACCCAAATCATCCATAAGGCGTCTGAGCCACACACACTCAATAGTCGCTGTGAAAGCTGTGCCCTATACTCAGCCTCACAACTGGAAGTGGCCACAGTAGGCTGCTTCTTGCTCAACCAAGATATACATAAGCTACCAAGCATGAAGCAAAATCCACTAGTGGATACACGAGCGTCATAGCAACCAGCCCAATCAGAGTCAAGAAAAGCATGCAAATCTGGCGGTAGTGATCCCCCCTTGGGATAAAACAAAACACGTAGCCAAGTACCACTTAAGTAGCAAAAGAGGTGCTTAACTATCTGCCAATGCTTTACTCCTGGGCAATCATAAACCTGCTCATATGTGAGATAGCAAACTGAATATCTAGCCGAGTAATGCACAAGTAAATCAAGCATCCAACAGCCTATTGATAGAGAACAACATCAAATGCATCTCTAGCATCATGAAGATGTAGTCGTAAACCTATTTCCATAGGAGTGGCAATAGGTTTATAGTCTTCAAGGTCAAAACACTACAATAATGTGTCAATATGTTTTGTTTGACACAAAGCCATTCCACCATCAACATGCATAGACTGAATGCCCAAATAGTGATGCTAATGCCCCAAATCAGACATATCAAATGAGGCATGCAAATCAACCTTAAAATCAGCAATATGCCTCTCATGAGAACCAGTGAGCAGTATGTCATCAACATAAACCACAATGATCAGAAGTACATCACTAGAACGCTTAACATATAAGGTGCTTTGAGTTGGACTGTTCTCAAAACCATGTGCAATCAGATAGGCATGTATCTTCTCATACCAAGCACGTGGTGCTTGTTTTAAACCATATAATGCCTTCTTTAACCTACACACCTTTTTTTCATGCCCTTGCCACGGGGTTGAAAAACATACACTTCTTCATGCAAGTCACCATTCAAAAATGCAGTTTTAATGTCCAACTGATGTACATTCCAACCATAATGGGTTGCAGGTGCACAGATGCTCCGAACAGTAGTCATACGGCATGTAGGTGCAAAGGTCTCATCAAAATCAATGCCTCTTTCCTTTGCATAACCCTTTGCAACAAGCCTAGCCTTATACCTGTCAACCGTTCCATCAGGCTTACGCTTCAGCTTGTAAACCCACTTAGTTCCAATGGCCTTCTTGTTAGGAGGCAAGTCACATAAAGCCCAAGTATCGTTCTTCATTATAGCATCATATGCAGATTGCATAGCAACCATCTAATTTTTTGAATTTTTAGAAACAGGCTCATTCTCATCATAGAGACTACATGCGTCCATAACATAGAAATCTGATGCAAAAGAGGCACCATGAGAGCCTGATCGAGTACCATATGATAGAGATGCATCTAATTTGCTGTCATGCAAGGTCTACACCAAGCATTTTGGCATAGTTTTTGCCTCCTCAATGTCAATTCTCTCATCAACAAGTGCATGATTCATGTAAATCTGCATCAGAAATGGGATGATCTGCATCATCACATGAAACCTGCAAAGGTTGAGAAGTTGCCTCATTAGGACCAACACTAGACTGTCCACCTGTGAAAAGAGGCAACAAAGTATCATACATGTCTTTGGAGCTAACAGATATCTCCTTAGTACATGAAAGCAATGGGTGAATAGCATCTTCCACAAAAACATCACGGCTAACTAGAATTTGTTAAGTCTGAGAAGTAGTCAAAATGATCTTACCAAATTCCATAATAGGATAAGAGCAGTTGTTAGTGCATGTAACAGTATTCTGTGTAGGGGCAAGCTCGAGTGAAGAAAAGAAACTGCGCTGCGAGATAATGTGTTTGGTCGCCCCACTGTCAAAGTACCAAACATCTGAGTCTACTACAAACATGCACTGCTCATGAGAAGATGGGTCAAAAGTGCAGACAGTAGTAAATGCCCATTCTTCTTCTTGCACAAGATTAGCAGACTCTGTTTTTGGTGTAGAGGCCTCTACAACAACCATTCCAGCCTCTTTCTTCTTTGCCTCTTTAGCAGCCAGTTTTGGATAGTTCTTTATGATATGATCATTCCCTTTACAGGTATTGCAAAACAATTTCTACTTTTATTATTTCTTCTCATCTTTATCTTCCTTCTTCAAATGTGCAACATTTGCAGATTTCTGCTTACTAATTGAAGAGCTCCATTTTCCTTTGCCCTTTTGACTAGCCAAAAAAGCTTGATCTGCAATACGCATAATGGACCTGTTCTGCCTAGACTGATCTTCCTACAATAGAACAGAGACTAACTCCTCAAATGACAAGGCATTTGGATTTCCTTTCATCATTAACCGAAGAGTAGAAGCAAAACTCTGATATGAATTAGGAAGACCATTTAGAACACTCTGCATAAGTGAGCTATCTGGTACAACCTCATTAGCAGAAATCAATTGTTCCTTCAAGTCTTTGATCTTTGTTAGAAAATTGTCCATAGAATCACCTTCATTCATGTGCTCACTCTCCAATTGTTTTCAGAGGTAAGCAATACGAGTCTCATTCCTAGTTTGGTACAATGTGGTAAGTGTATCCTAAGCATCCTTAGCTGTTCTGCAAGAGAGAATGTGAGGAATAATGGCACGTTTGACAGACAAAGCTATCAATGCATGTGTCTGAGCATCTCTGGCATCCCAACGAATCTACTCTGCAGTAGGTGCAGCAGAAACCGCAGCACGAACAGAAATATGCAGAATATCATCATCTTCGACACCTTTTGAGGCTCTGTACCTGCAGGTGTGATAGGAAGTTTTTGAACACCCTGCACAATGTTCCACAGTCCTTGACTAAAATATCTTGATGCAAAAAATTGGTTGTATCTCAAAAAGTTGAACAGAACTGCCCATATGAATTTTGCTAGACATTTAACAGACTTCGAGACGCTTATACTGGCGAATAAAAACTGGTATATACCTTTGGCACAAAAAGACGAAATAGCTTACATAAGCACTACGATAGTGCGTTCGAAAACATGGTGAGTATGCTCACCAAAATTTGTGCGATTTTGAGACTGCAATCGGAGGAGTGTTGACGGCGGCCTAGATGAAGCGACGACCTGCTCTGATACCAATTGTTGGAGATAGACGTCTACGGAAGCACGCGAACAACATAAGGAAGGACAAGAAGCTTGGAGCACAACACACAATACTGAATGTATTACTAGAGAATGTACAAAGATAAGTAGCCCATTAGGGCAATAGGCATATATACAAGCCAGGGGAAAAAAACCTCCTAAAGAGGGAAAAAAAGTGCCTCGGCGGTCCTAGAGTGTTCACACACATCACTACCTAAATATATCAACAATGGGAGATTGTAAGATCATTTTGATGGCTTTGATGGTAGTTCTTTTATATTATCATATGCTTTGTATCTACCAAGGATCAAGAAAAATATGTTGTCAATTTCAGCATTAGTCAATATTGGCTTCATTGTCAAATTTGCTGATTGTAGATGTACAATTCATGATATCTCAAATGACAATGTTACTTTTGGTTCTGGCATTTCATGTCCTGGTTTGTATAAGCTTATTGACTATGCAAAATCTATGAATGATTCAGCATGTGCAATTCAAGATTCTTAAGTTATCTCAGATGCAAACATAAATTGTAGCTTGTTCATAGTGATGTGTATGGTCCTATGCAAACACCTTCTTTTAGGAACTACCTTTAGTTCTTGACTTTTATTGATGATTTCTCCAGGCATGCATGGATGTATCCATTAATAGAGAAGTCTGAAGTGTTTATGTGCTTCAAACATTTTTTGGTTATGACTGAAAAGTTATCAGTATGTAAATTGGGCACCCTTTATCGAGGGGAGGATATATGCCTTCATATTTCAATGCATTTCTAGCAAAGCATCGAATAAAACATTAGTGTATAGTATCATATACACCCAACAAAATGGATTTTCTGAAAGAAAGAATAGGTATCTCATGGAGATGGCAAGGTGTATGGTCAAAAGTCATTTTTTACCACAGAGCTTATGGATTCAGGTTGTTATGTATACAATATATGCTCTTAATAGGTGTCCCACCAAAGGACTACAATCTATCACTCCATATGATTCTTAGCATAGTTGCAAGTCAAATGTTGCTCATCTGCATGTCTTTGGTTGTCTGGCATATGCATTAGTGCCTGAACAACAATGCAGGAAATTGGATGTTAAAGTAGTGAAATGTATTTTTGATGGGTATAGTTTTGAAAGAAAAAGCTATCATTTGTATCATCCACAGATTAAATGCATTTTGGTTAGCCGTAATATTGTTTTTGTGGAAGATGCAATTCAGCCAGTACTTTCATGTATCGTGGAGAGTTGAGTTAGCTCTAGAGATGTATATAATACTTTGATTCTTCTTTTTACATGTGGGCAATCAAATGTTGGTCCAAATGAGGCTATTTCTAATGTTTTATATGATGATCAAGATTATTCCATTTCTTATGCAAATTTACATGATGCACTTGTTGATGAGAGAGATGATATAGAGGAGGCAAAAAATATGCCTAAATAGATGGTGGAGACTTTAAGAGATAGGAAATTAGATGCACCTTTGTCATGTTGTACTCGTTTTGGGCTCTCTAGTGCTTGCTTTGCATCAAATTGCTATGCAATGGTTGCCTCTAATCTTTATATTGAGACCGAGTGTGTTTCTTTTGAAGCACGAAATTCAAAAAATTGAATGCTTGTTATATAGTCAGAATATGATTTATTATGGAGAATGGTACCCGATGTTTATGTGATTTGCCTCGAAGAAAAAAAGGCCATTAGCACTAAATGGGTATACAAGCTGAAATGTATGCCCGATGAAACAATTGACAGGCATAAGGCTAACCTTGTTGCAAAAGGTTATGCTCAAGAGAGAGGAAGTGATTTTGATGAGCCCTTTCCTCCCACATGCCGAATGACCATCATTCATACCATCTACTCACTTGTAGTTGGACAATAACCTCCATTTTTGAATGGTGGCTTACATGAAGAAGTGTATGTATTTCAGCCATGTGGTTTTGTGTAGAAAGAGAATGAAACAAAGTGTGTAGGCTAAGAAAGGCATTATATGGTTTGCAATAGTTCTTCTTTTTGAGCATTTCCTTCCTCTTCTTCATCACCTTCAAATTCTATTGATGGCAACAAAAGAATTTCCTTCTACATTTGTTTGTTTTCATCTTTAGAAATTGCAAAGCCGAATTTTTAAGTTCCATAGTTTGGCTCTTCGACTATCTCTATTAGGATTGTATCTTCACCTTGATTTACATCATGTGTTTCTAAATCTATATTTTGATCTTTTTTTTCAATTCCTTCATCTTCTTTATTTTGTTCTTCCTCTTGAGTACTCCTCTTTGCTTTAACTTCATCCTCTATATTGGTGGTTATAACCAAATGTTTCTTGATAATCTAATCTTCAATAAGATTATCATCTTGTGTATCATTTACTTCTTGAGTACTTTGATGGATCAATGAAATCATCTAGATCATTCTCTACTTCTAATTATCTTAACTTTTGAATATCTAGTTGATCCAGGTCTTTGGCTTCTTGACATGGCAAGGGAATGTTTTGAAAGTCATGAAATTCTTCAGCTTTTTATGTGTTTCTAGCTTCTTCATCGGATTCGTGAACTTCTTATTGATGATGCTCTTCAACAGTGACACTGTAATCATGTATCTTCTTCCATTGTTCTCCATGTTCAATTGGATGCTCCACTATCAATAAGCTTGTTGAATCAATTTTTCATACTAAAGTTGAGTCACCTGATAACTGGTTCATAGGTAACTCTAAGTATGGAGCTGGCTATTCAAACTTCTTAGTTTCATCTTTCTTCATCTTTTTTTGTGTGGTGGTAGTTGTGTCGTTACCAGTTTACATTTCTTTTCCTTGACAACTTTCTTCTTAACCAACTACCTTTGCTCTTTAACTTTACATAATCATCAAAAAAAATCTTCAAAATTCCTTCCCTTTTGACAAATAAGACTCGTCTTAGCAATTATTAAGACTTCATGTAACCTTTCATATGCTTGTACTTCATCCTATGTTCAATTTGTTGCTTTATGAAAGAAATCTTCCTACATTTTTTAATATTGTTCCTCATATCTCACTCTTTCATCTTCATTCCCTAACAAGTAATAGGCATTCAATTTTTCTTTTGATGTCATAGGTGTTTCTAGTATGTTCTGACTTGATGCTTCTCTCTGAGCACTTGCCACTTCCTCTATTGTAGGCTATTCTAGCTCAATGAAAGCTTTTCTTCGGTCTATTTTTACCCTCATAGCAATAATTTCCTACTTTGCAAATCTTACTCTTTTCTTCAAAGGCCTTGTTTCAATAATTTCCACAACCTTCTTGAGTGAAACTCCTTTGCGTTTAGTATTTGATGATGCTTCATGCTCATTTCATTTTCTACATGGTACTCTATTCTTTTTAGATGCCTACTTCTCAATAAAAACTTCCATTTCCTTTATGCTAAGCATACAATTTAACTCACCTTTTGCATTCAATTTTGTATAAATGGTTCATGTGATCATTTTCCCACCTCCCAAGAGTTTTTATCCTTCTAATTGTTGCTATCTTAACCATGTACCTAGTCATATCAATTGTATTCCTTTCATAAAAGCTAATATCACTACTTTGTGGGGTTGTGTACATCTGGATATCTATACAAAAAAAAAATGTTGATGAAATAAACTAACAAAAAAGTTTTAAGGCTTCATTTTGTAACTCTAGGAATTTCTAATGTTTTTGAAAGCCATCATTCACTTTCATTCGGTTTATTCTTTATTCCATCCTTGATTTTCAAAACCTTCTTGATCATTTCTATCATCAATAGTGATTTCTCTATAGCTTTCATAAAAATATTTGATGTTGTATCTCAGATACTTCTTTTGATTATGCTCATCCCATATAAACCTATACATTGATTCCATAGCATCTATATATCTTGGGATTCTAACATGGGTGTTGGAAGCTCTAAAAATCCTTTGATGCCTATCGCATCCCATATCTCCTTGACATACTAACTTTTATTCAACTTCTAGACATCTTTAATCATCACATTGAATTTAAATTCACCATACTTGACCAAGTAGATATATTTTGGTACTTCTATCAAGTGCTTCTTGGCTTCCTTTGAATCTTCTCTTGCATCAAGAAGCTAGTGATCCCAAGATGGCGTTATCACTATTCCTTGCAACATCTCCTCAATCATGTCTTCAATTTTCTCCACAAATTCTTTATTAGGTCTTCATCTATTTTTATT
>CM035439.1:40381218-40523718 GCA_020310875.1 Ceratopteris richardii | reverse complement strand
AATTTATTATTATTTTTTTAATTTTTATTTTTAAAGAAAAAATTCCACTAAAGCCTAATTTCTTTTTTTTTAAAATTAATTGAAGTTGAGCAATTATACTGAATGGGTATTATACCCATGACACCTCCGATATCGTGCTTAGGGTCAATTCTTTTTTTTTTTGAGCAATTATACTGAATGACATAATACCCATGACACCTCCGATATCGTGCTTAGGGTCAATTCAGACTGTTCCGGCGGAACATCGAAATTATATTTTGACAAAACTCTTCCGCCGCCTCGAGCATTCACACAAAGGGGCATTCATAACGCAACTCAGAATGCATCAGTTTGTCACGTGGAATGCTTCCAAAATGCATCTAGTGCCGCCGGGCTGTGTGAATTCACACTTACAAAGCAGGGTTAGACTCTCCGAAGGAAACAGTTACAAAGGACTATGAGAAAGCAATGACATGTAGAAAAGACTATCAGAAACAACTAATTTAAATTTGCCAGAAACCAATACACGGGACTAGAGAAGGAGGAAATCGGGTGAAGAATTGCGGCAGCTTCCTCCGCGATGGCGTCTTCAGATCCACGCCTACCTTCAGCAGCCAGGCCCTACAGACCTCCTCTCGTGAATCCGCAGGATCTTCCTCCCGATTATTCGTCATTCTTGGCCATTCTTTTTGGTGTTGCAGGCGTTATGCTTCGGGTAAAAGTGTGTGTGTGAGAGAGAGAGAAAGAGAGAGAGAGAATTTATTTGAACTCTTTAAGAAAACTGTTATTTCATCTTGCCGCTTTAAATATATAAGTATAGTCATCTGGAAATGAATAAAATGGACGCGCTGGTCTTATGGATGCATTAATGCTAAAATTCTCCCTCTTTTATGAGAATTGTGACTCTTTACTGCTGCAATTCTTACATACCTGTGGACTTTGTTTTCGGGAGCTACCGATACACTTACATGGGGTTTCTTATCACGTGCCTACATAGAGTGCCTACATAGACGTCGAGTGAATGGGATACTAATGCGATTTGTTGATCTATATTTGACGAGATTTAGAACATCCTCCATAGAGCTCTTACCAACTTGTACTGATAATTGGACATTTAAACGATGGTTAAGCAGGCTAACTTCACACAAGATGGCTCTATTATGATTTTTCTCAATTGTTCTTGTTATTAGCGGTGGAGGTTTTCGCTTTCAAAAAATTTTGAGATTGTGACATTATTTTATGGAATTGCGAAAAGAGAAGGCATTAGATGGTTGAAGTATACAAGAGGGGTTTTTAGTGTCTTAGATGCTATAAAGAGTAGGATTATAGGAGGTACAAGTTTGCAAAGTGAACGTTCTGGTTGAGTTTGTCTTTTTTTTTTTTATAATTTTTATTTTTTTGATATGGACTTTGTTCCCACAATTGAGGAAGAAGTGCTTTTTTCTTTTTGCAAATTTGGATGTTTCATGTCTCAAGTCGTTGGACATTTGCAGGCATCATAAGATTCTTCAACCAAAATGCAAGATTCTTCACAAAGTGGAAGGTTCTTAAACTTGAAAGTGGAGCACAAGTAAAAAAAGAACAAGACAATAGAAAAGTCAGATTTCTACAAATTCGCTTAGCAACTACTAACACAAAACGTTTTAGAGGTTGTATCTTTGTTTAAATTGCATTTTTGTCAAAGGGCGCTTTCATGGGTTTGTGTAGTTGCTTCCTTGTGTGAAGTTGGATGCGAATGGTTTTCCTATAAACTTAAATTTTCACTTATATCCATTCGTCTCAGTTATTGGAGATCATAGCTAAAAAAATTGCACAATTTTTATTTTTAAAAATCATAAAAACCTCATTCGCAATTTAAATCTCTAATAATGATTTATATTCATAAAAAACGTTTATTTTTTTCTTTTTTTTTTTGAATGTTGACAAATTTTGTAAATGGTTTTAGGTGAAAAATACTTCAGCTCTTCATGCATAAGGGACTACATGGTATTTGTAGCATGTGACTTTAAGAGCAATATCCAAAATTTTGGGTGTCCAAAGTTCAAACATTGAACATATCACATCATTTTATAGGCTCTTTCACTCTTATAGCATCATGAATGTAGGATCATGAACAACATAACAAGCAAGTCAACAAGTACCATTCTTGTACTTATTGTAATCCTCCATCAACTTACCCATTGATTGCACATTTTCATTAATCATGGATTTTGTTCATCCAAGATTTTGGAAAGTACAAAGCATGAAATAATAGAAAACAGAAAATGTTAAACATAATTTGTTGATGATTTTGTCCTTAGTGAATATAGGTTTCCAAAAAACAATATTTTTTAGTACATAATAAAATAAAAATCGTTCATGATGAATGAAAACCTCGATTTCTATTTTCATTTTTTTAAACTTCTATGATTTAAACGATTCAAATCCTGATTTAAATCTACGATTTAAATCTCACCTTTGTACTATGTTGGAGATGTTATGGATTTGTTGATTGTTAATATGTTAAAGGCTGTTTGTGTTGCTTTGATTCTTGCACGAGCTCAAAGATCTGATTCTTTTATATTTTTCCTTATCTATGGATTTGTTCATGTGTTTGGATCTTGTGAGGACGCAAGAATTATAAAACTTTTCTCAACTTATGTATGTGGCTTGAATGGATAAATGAGAAAGAAATACCATAGAGTATGGTAGACTTGGGGTAAATAGGTTCTTGTGATACATTGTTCATGCATGAGTAATCTAGCTCTTGTGCAAAGTCTTTTTTGCTAGGAATATTTATGAATTTGTCAATCTACTATCTCGTGAGTACGAAGGTTAATAGGAGAAGCATACGACAACAAAGAAAAGACCAAGAAGATTATAGTAACCATAGAAGATGGAGAAGAGAGATGCACATACATAGGACATGACCCGAGTGAAGAAGAAGAAAGTGCATTAATAGAGTTGTTGAGAGAATATAGAGATGTTTTTGCTTGGAACTACAAAGACTTGAAAGGAGTGGATCTAGATAACTCCTCATAGGATCTCAATGATGATAGAAAAACTAAGTTAACCAAACAAAAGCCTTACACATATAATGATAATTATGCAATCAAGATCAAAGAAGAAACCGATAGAAGTAGGATTCATCTACGAAATTGAGCGTACCAAATGGGTATATCCCATTGTGGTAGCGCCAAAAAAGAATGGAAAAATGCATGCGTGCATTAATTTGAAGAAAGTTAATGTAGACACCATACGAGATAGTTATTCGATTCCTTTCACTAAACACCTATTAGAACGAGTAGGTGGCAAGAAGTTTACAAATTCTTTGATGGTTTCTCAAGTTACAATCAAGTAGCCATTTTCCTTGAAGATGAACATAAAACAGATTTTTCCATTGAATGGGGTATTTTTTTCATTTCGTCTGATGCCATTTGGGCTCATCAATGCACCTCCTACATTTCAAAGGCTGATGTGTCATGTATTTAAGAACTTTTTGAGGAAAAACCTGAAAATCTATGTGGATGACCTATGTGTTCATTCCCACATAAGACAAACACATATCCTAGATCTTCAACAAATCTTTGACAAATGCCGAGAATATCAAGTCTGCTTGAACCCACAAAAATGTGTTTTCATGGTCCAGCAAGGCAAGATTCTAGGATATATAGTGTGCAAGAATGGGATCTCAATAGATGAAGATAAGGTCAGAGCAATAGTTGAGTCAAGTTGTGGGTCTTCATCATTCTCGATGTGTGCAACAACTTGAACCTTGTCTATTTGGAGAAGATCCTCTTCAACTATGGAGATTGTGAAGTTATGGACACCTTGTATCTCATGCATATTCATCATACTATTTGGTAACTTCCATGTGCTTCATTATGGAACCTGAGGAATGCAGAGAGAGAGAGACACACACAAGTATGCATATGCACATGTGCACACACACATGTGCGCTCGCACGCACACACACAGAGAGAGAGAGAGAGAGAGAGAGAGAGAGAGAGAGAGAGAGAGAGAGAGAGAGAGAGAGAGAGAGAGAGAGAGAGAGAGAGAGAGAGAGAGAGAGAGAGAGAGAGAGAGAGAGAGAGAGAGAGAGAGAGAGAGAGAGAGAGAGTTATATTAACGTCTACTAAAGGCCAAAGTTGGCCTATGAGACAAACCATGTACAATGATAATGATCGAGTAAGCCGAGAAATCCAAAGTCAAAATGGAACATAAACATAAAACATAACTTGAACTAAGAAAGCATGGCTTTGACTCAGCAGAAAATGACCATGTCATATAGGGGAAGATACAAGGAAGCAATCACAAAACTTAAGGGCAGAGTATGGGAGGGGATGAACGTAAAATGTGATACATATGTGGCGGATAAAGTATCCGGTGGAATATAGTGTCCCAAGGTATGGATGCACGTCTCCACTTCATCTCCTGCGCGTGTAATGATCGGATCCTCCCGATCTCATACCGGTAAAACCTGGGCCTCATATATCCGAGAACACGAGGTTGTCTCTCCTGACCCATTGATTCTCTGCCTGCTCGAGAATGAGTCCTAGGCCATTGGGGATCAATGGTGTCTCAATCCTTTGAAAGAATTGAGTGATCCTCTGCTGTATCCCATCACCAGCTCTCTGTTTAGTAGGCTGTAGCAAAGTCCCATGTCTATGGTAGGTAGCAAAGACACTACTGAAGTGATCCCTCTATCTGGACACACACACACACACACACACACACACACACACACACACACACACAGAGAGAGAGAGAGAGAGAGAGAGAGAGAGAGAGAGAGAGAGAGAGAGAGAGAGAGAGAGAGAGAGAGAGAGAGAGAGAGAGAGAGAGAGAGAGAGAGAGAGAGAGAGAGAGTTTTTTTGCAGTACAAGTTTGCCTCTTGGCTGGCATTGATTTTCTGTGCACAATCTTTGGCGAACATGAGAGATTATGAAAATGATCTGAAGCAGGTTGTTATGGCTATGACGTAAGTAATGATGTGTGGTCAATGTTTTCTTTCAAAGGTTGTGACACCTTGGAAGCCAATTAATGACGGGGAAACCTTTGCCCTTTCCCTATTCCTGTTCTTTCTGTTCTGTTCATGCAGGTTCGTTGTAATGGGTTTTGTCACAAATTATTTTGGACCTTCCCGATCAGGGTTTCGCTCTGGTTGATTTCCTGTGGTGCTTGATAAGAGTGCCTTCATTCATTTAAAGTTGCATGGATATCCTCAGTAGAATGAGACTGTACTTGCGAGAAAATTTCTGGAGCATACAATTCTCTACCATGTGTGCATATGCTTGGGGAGGATGTAGAAGGGGGCCATAGTGGTTGGAATATATGTTGAAGCAAAGGTGCATTTGCTTTTGGTTCCCAGTAAATACTCGGCTATTTGAATCAATCACAGAGAGGCTCTGAGTGTAGCCAGTAATTTGCTTAAAAATGTTACAAGCTTCAGTTACATACTTTTTACGTTGTAGGAGTGGAATTTGCAAAATAAGCAGCACCAAACAATGTTCTGTCAGTAACTGGATTTGTATGTGTTACTCTCCATATTCTGCTTGCGAATCTTTTTGCTTTGGATTATGTCTAGTACTGCAGTTTGAAGTCATTCCTGGACTTTGATGACAGCATAATTCCATTGATGCAAAATGATACTTGTCATGGCATTTCCTTTGGGCATATTTATCACCTTTTCATTTCAAGAGATAGGACAAAAGTCTAACGTAGATCTGTGCCACCATGGGCTGCCAGGCAAAAGTCTAATAACAGCTATGTGCCAATATAGCCTGGCAGTAATTTGATTTTGGAATGGGCAGTGAAACTACTGTGTAATAGGCCATTGTCTTTCCATGAACTTAATAAATATGATGTATGCATGCTTGGTCTTGTAACATGCAAATACAGCTTTGCAATGTGTGATTCTTTCGTGTCATTATGTTTCTTAATCTATTATGTGTACTTGGTTAGATAGGAGTTTTTCTTCAAGGATCAGTTTGTTTGCTTTGGTGATGGTGGCCTATGACAGATCATTCCTGTTATTCCTTTCAACCGGTAATAGGCATTAATCTGTAGTCAGCATTAATGACGGCTCGAAATGATCATAGTTTCCATTGGCTGTGCCATGCACGAATGTCCTAAACATGAGGTAGTATTGATTGGGCATTGTTTTGATATGGATGAATTTTTCAAGCAGGCCAGCTGGTTTTTCATAGGCAGAATGCATGCTACAACTGTGTAGTAAGAAATGGGAGATGTTCTTTCATCGGCAGTAGAAGCCTTGAGTGGTTGTATTCTAGATCTTGTAACATTAAAAAATGTTTCATTCTGAAAATCTATAAATAAAAAAATGCAATAGATACTGGTGAAAATTTCAAGCAGGTCAACAGGAACACAGTTCTTTCTCAAGCAGAATGCATAAGGTGGCTGTGTAGTCAGAAATGGCTCTATATGGATAATTTGTATATATTGTGGGAAAAGGTGGCTCAATATGGCCGTGTAATACAGGAGGTCTGATTGTTTTTGGAAGTCTTTTTCTTCCATAACATTCCAGAATTCTAGGAGAGATTTAAAAACTTTTTCGTCATTCTGATATATCCATAGTTAATTAATCTGATCAATTTTATGGCTGTTTAGTCCCTAGTTCATGGTTGTGTGCTGCATATTTGGACTATATATGTCTGCAAGTGTATTTCTGTAACGTGTAAGATCTCAAGTGATTTCATGAATACTTTACTGTGTAAATGTATATTTGTGTGCTAGCGATTCTGGTTGTGGGTATGCTTTGTCAAGCGATGGATTTTATCAAAGAAGATTATTCATGGCAACACTTATGGAGTGTTCTTAGGGTAGGTGTAACCATATCTGTAATGCTCATCTTGCACACCCTTAAAAATATGTGGGGATGCTTATCCCTATACCTGCATTTGTGAATGTGTGCATCTGCGCTCATCTTGTTTTAGATGTCTATATGTTATACATGATCTAAGGTTGGGTGTGTCTTTGAAAGGGTCTGTTTGCGAGTATCAATCCCTTTCTTTATCTATAAGGGCCTTTCTTTGTTTGCTCAATGGAACTAGCACTCAATTTTCATAAGATTATATCCTGCTCGCCTGCTGATTAGCACCTACTCAACCATACCCACTCACCTTAATAAAATCCAAGATAGGCTCAATCAATCAGTACAGCTCTCCTATATCTCAGATATGCCATCGTTGGGTGAAACTTTGACTTGGGTGTTGTGATTTGGTGCTCCACCTTTCACTCAAATTACTTGCTTTTCTTTTATTCTTGTTCTTTTTTTAAGGTGACAGCAAAAAAGAATCGGTGATATCTGTAGTTAGAGACATCTAAGTGTGGATTCTGAGGTCTTAAAAAGGAATTTTTGGAATTCATTTATCTCTTGCACTATTTGTGGTGAAACTAGGATACACTATGCTTGGGCAAGTGGGTGGCTATTCCTAGGACATATTTTTGAAAGCTAAATTTACTACCCTTTCCAAAATCAATTGAGGAATATATGACGATGTCATTAAGAGTTGTCCTAAACTTGCTGCAAAAGAGGCAAATAAGAAAGAGGCTGGAATGGTTGTCACGAAGTCCTCTACACTTAAAACAGAGTATGCTAACCTTGTCCAGAATGAGGAATGGATCATTGCTACTCATTGCAGCTATGTTTCATTTTTTCAAGAGTATTGTATGTCTGTAGTAGACTTAGTTGTTTGGTACGTTGATAGTGGTGCAACCAAACATATTACCTCGCAACATGAAGATTGCTTAATTTCCACTTGTTCTACTACGTTTTTTGTTGTGATATAAATCTTATGATGAATCCTATCAAGATTGTTTCTCATTTGCAATCTAAGATTGCTGATTGAACTTCTTTTGCGATTGGAATTTGTCTAGTATTCGAATCATGATTGCATCTTGAAATGCCTAATCGAGTGTCTGGTGCTTCTTCTTGATGCTTATCCTTCAGTTTTATTGCTCTTTCCCTTTTCACTGCCAGTGTCTGCAAGTTCTCTTGTTGCCCCACTTGTTGTTGCATTGGGATACATGTACTATAGTCACATTGGAATGCATTGGGATAAGTGTACTACAGTCACATTGGAATTTATGCTTATTGCTTTCATACGCCTTCCTTTTGTCTTGCTATGGTTCAATTACTTAATGATGGCTTCATTCGCCTGTGAAGTGCCTTTTATTTTTTATCTGGAGATTCCCTTGTGGCTATGCTCTTTGGAGGTGGATTTGAGAATTCCTGGTTCTTGTTTGTGTTTACCCCATAACTCACGTGATGGTCCTTGTTTGAGATCTATTATATTGCAATATGTGCATGGTCTGTTCAGTCGGTGGACTATAATGGTTGATTGCTTTGCCACTAGGGTGGGCTATTAGTCCCTGGTGGACTAACAGTGCTGAATTTTTGCCTAAATGGTTGAGGGCCTACCATATTAGATTGAGCCTACATTCGTGCCAAAATATGTTGTGGCAGTCTATCCCTGTAATTTGGATTATATTAGCACGATTCATATTCATGTCTAATTCTCTAGCGAATTGAATAGAATAGCTGTTTAGGTCTTAATGTTATCGTTTGTAGGGCATTCAATTTTTTCAGTAAAGATTTATTTATGTCTTGATTATCTTTGATAGAAGCTTTCCTTGGCTTACATTTAGAACTCTTTTTATTGCCTGCTTCTTCAATCTTTCTTCCACGATTTGATTATCATTTTTCATTATCGAAGCTCTCTTCATCATTTTTTTCTGTCAAGGAGTTAGAATTTGACTCGGATGCTGTCGCATTGCTTGTGGCTTGTGATCCCTTGTCTTTATACCCTTTTGATTTTGACTTCGAACTATAGCTTTCTTCTTCTTAGCTTTCTTCCTACTCAATAGCCATCTCCTTTTAACTCGAATTCTTGAATTCACTAAGACGACAAAACTTCGCCCGAATCATCAGTGGTATATACCCAACAACTGCACTTTTCAATTGCAGGGTAGTCTTCTGCAAAAATAATCACCTACTTGGTCCTAAGACGCGCAGTCCCTACAAGCCTGTTTAGTAAATTGTGGGATTTCTTTGCATATTCTTCAACAAGTAGATCCTTGTGCTTCATCTTCCTCATTTTTTAAAAGACATTTTTGGGTGTCTTCGTGATCTTGAATTTTGTTAAGAATTGTGTCTTTAAGTTGTCATAGTCTACAAATGTGGCCGCCATACTGCCTGAGCCACTCCATGGGCCCTCCTTGTAGAATGGCCGTAAGATGTTCTTTTTTTTAATCTGATTCCTATGCATATTGTCGAATCCGCTTTTTGACCATTGAACCTCAAACTGTCTTATGTGGTTGTTTGCATCTTGTTATCTCTTGCCATTGAATTTGGATGCCCCAACTCAAAGGTTTAATTCGTAGTTATGGTGGGATGTCTTGATTGCATGCGAAGTTTAATGGATCGAATTTGATATTTGCACTTGACAATGGTCCCACCTCTGGAAACTGCAGGTGTCTGTGGTCGCAATGAGGATCAGAACACGTGGACTCCCACAAAGCAGTGGAACAGGAGTTGGAAGATACTCACGGATTCTCTTTGCTTCTTTGGCTCTAGAGATTTTTCTTCTTGTCGGTCCCCTGCTCCGTGTCCCCCCTTCTGCCCCTTGATGAGTCAGTCTCACTAACCTTGTCCTTTATATTGCTTCCTGCTCTCCTTGTGAATGTCTAATATATAGGTGGACCATATCTATGCGGGGTATTCAAAAAGTATTCAATAAGCTGCCTTCTCTGTTCTCTTTTATCTTGTGTGTCTCATGATGGTAAATTTGGTTGTTATTGGTTGGTCATACATCTCTCTCTATCTCTCTCTCTCTCTCTCTCTCTCTCTCTCTATATATATATATATATATATATATATATATATATATATATATATATATATATATATATATATATATATATATATATATATATATATATATATTCTCTCTCTTTACATATGTATATACATATATACATATGTATATATATATATACATATGTATTCTCTCTTTATATATATATATATGTATATGTATGTGTGTATATATATATATATATATATATATATATATATATATATATATATATATATATATATATATATATATATATATATATATATATATATTATATATATATATATATACATACACACACACACACACACACATATATATATATATATATATATATATATATATATATATATATATATATATATATATATATATATATATATATATATATATATATACATATACATATACATATACATATACATATACATATACATATACATATATCATCTACCTATATATCTATCCCTCTATTTATTCAGCTATTGATCTATCTATCTATCTACCTACCTACCATCTCTTTGTATCTATCTATTTATCTATCTATCTGTATGTCTCTTTGTCTGTCGGTTTATCTATCTATCCATCCATCCATTTGTCTATCTATCTAAATTAGATCACCTTTGATAATTCTAAGTGCCTTTTTTGTCGTTTTTCTTTTTGAGGGAGGAAGGGAGTTATATTAACATAAGGGAACGAAGATCACGGAGACGTATAAAGAGGGTAATAAGTATTTTATCTGTTGGATGACTTTGATCCACTTTCGTTTCATTTCATCTCTCTCAAATGTCAAATAACAAATATGGGTATGGTAGGGAAAACGCTTGTAATGCTTGGTTCTTTACCCAATTGGAGGAGAGGAAGATATAGGAAGGATTCAACGTGATTATTGTCAATATTAGTGATGTCCTATTACACCAAGTCTTCTATGAGTTTCATCTCTAATCACTATAGAAATCATTCATTTTTCCAAGTACATGTTTTCATATAATTATTTGATTGCACTTCAAGATGCTCTATAGTCCTCTCCAAGTTTGAGTGCTTTTGGGATAGAAGAAGAAAATGTCGTGTCAAGTCGTTCTCTACTTTGATGCATCACTTACATCAAGATAAGAAATACTATGTTAATTCATAGATGTTGGGTTTGTGTAGAAGTGAGAGAGACACAAGAAGCACACATAAGGAACACAAATACAACAACATACACAAAGAAGATGGGATGACTGAAATAGCTCTCTCTATTGACAATGAATTGAACTGAAGTAAGATTTGAATAATATCCCTAAGTACAAAGTACCACCACATATGAGTGAATCATGTATGTGGTAACATGGGGAAAAACCTCTAGCTTGCACTGGAGTAAAAAGTGCCCATGTATAGGGAAAATGTTTATATCAAAGCTACTCAAGGAACACATAAGTGTAGCAACCCCCTTGCAGCAAATGATGTGAACACATACAAGGAGTGATAGATTAGCCCCCACAAGGCAATAAGCTTGAAGCTTTGGGAAAAGCTTCAAACTTTTTCATGGAAGAGCTTTGGTGAATATGTCTACCACATTAAGTTGTGTAGGCACATATACCAAATCAATATCTCCTCCATGAAGGCACTCTCTCACATAGTGATAATGCACCTTAGTATGTTTGGTCTATGCATAAAACATTGGGTTTTGTGCAATAACCAATGCACTTTGACTACCAATGAGAATATGCATAGCGGCATCAATCTCCATGCAAAGATCCATCAATAGGTGTCCCAGCCATATACACTCCACTATAGTTGTGAAAATTGCCTTATTCTCAGAGTTGATGATATCCGAGTTCTCAAGTAGTTATTGATCTTCTCTCCCAAAAGATTTCTGAACAACCTTTCGATGAGCTTCAGAACTCGATGTCGGCATTGTACATTGCTTCTTAGTCAACCAAGATATGCATGAGTCTCCAAGGAAATATTCATTGCCACTAGTGGACACACAAGTATCATAACAACTAGCCCAATCACTATCTATAAAAGAATGCAAGCATGGTTGAATATCTCTACCATAAAAGAGACCTAAGCTCAAAGTGCCTTTGAGATATCTAAATACACATTTTATTGTTTGTCCATGCTTAGTGCGAGGTCGTCTACGCATGAATCGACTCAATTGGGAAACTACATACTATATATCCGGCCTTGTGTTACATCCATATATAAGACATCCCATAGCTTGCTGATAAAGAGAAGTGTCAAAAGCATCCACTGGAATCCTCAATTGAGAACCTAAATCCTATCTCCATTGGTGTGGAAACTAGCTTGCAATCCTCAAAGTCGAAATGTTGAAGTAGTTTTTCAACATACTTTGCTTGATGCATAACAATTCCCCCCTCAACAAATACGGATTGGATGCCAAGTTAGTATCTCAAAAGACCAAAATAAGTGACATCAAAAATATGTTGCAACTCCGTCGTAAGGATGCCAAGTTTTGCATCACACGACCTAGTTAAGAGTATGTCATCAGCATAAAGAACAAGCCCCCTAAGATATCTTTGCATACATAGTGTGCTTTCAATTGAACTACATGTGAAGCCAAGAGCAATCAAGTGCTTATGGATTTTCTCATATCATGTAGGTGGAGCTTTCTTGAGACCATACAAAGCTTTATGCAAGCAACAAACCATAGGCTCTTGCCCTTTCATGGAAAATCTAGAAGCTTTCTTCACATAAACCTCTTCTTGAAAATCACCATTCAAGAAAGTTGTTTTTATGTCCAACTAATGTATTTTCCAATCTCATTGGGAGGCCAATGCAACCACCGTATGAATGGTAGTCATGCATGAATTAAGTGCAAAAGTTTCTACATAGTCAATGCCATCTTGTTGCATATATCCTTTAGCAACCAATCTAGCTTTTTAATGATCAATGCTACTATCTGACTTTCTTTTAATCTTATACACCCACTTTGTACCAATGACATTATTCTCTTTTGGTAATGCACATAACTCCCAAGTACCATTCCTATATGTGGAATCCATTTCTGTTCGCATAACACATCCAATGTGGATCATCACATGCATCTTCAAAAGTAAGTGGCTCTTCATTACATGTTGTTGCAATAGGAGAATAATCCATAAAATTACTTGATGCATGGTGAGAGCTTGATCTTGTTCTACCAAGTAAAGGTGCACTCAATATGTTTTCCTGCAAAGTTTGTTTTAGCCACTTTGGCATAGTTTGTGCACTCTTGATAGACATGTGTTCATTCTGTAATACATAATCAACATCTATATCATGTCTTGACTGAATTTCAAGCTCATTTTCAACCATATTTTATCACAAATGTTTAGCAATATGTGGCTGAAAATTTCCAAACAGTTCTTACCATTTTTGGCTGAGAATTTTAAGCCATGTTTGTGAGAGAACTTGGAGAAGCTTGCAAGAGGTAGAAAACTGAGCTCCCAAGTGATGAAGTTTGGTCCAGTCAACCAGCACAGGACCAACCGTTGAGTATTTTGAGAGTCAAATAGACCTTATAGGCATATGATTGGTGCAATAAAATCCACTATGTACTTTGGAGCATCAAGGAGAAAGATTTGGTACAAAACAGATAAGTTCGCAATTTGACTAGCTCAAAAAACTTGTTATCTTTGGATGAAAAAATCAACTTCAAATGCTCATAGCAGCCAGCATGATTACAATTGGAAAAATTCCTTTTAGAGGAATGTTATCGCAGGCTTGAGTATCTAAAATGCATAAGATTACAAGTAATAAGCAAGATATGCTTCTGGAATGAACTTAGCACTCAATGGAGGTACCCCATATTTTTCAGGTCTAGTGAACCAAATGCTCCACAAAGTTGTACACATAGACTAGATAGTGATTTATTTCCAATGAATGCTAATTCATTTAATTTAGAGCTCTTTAGAGATAGCAAATGCCTCTGCAAGATCATTGTTGTTGACGAACATGGTGTAGAGAAATGAAGGAGCGACACAATGATGACCCAAAGTGTATGTATATTGCTTCAATGTAATGAAAACATGATTCGAAGTCTTTATATAGACTCTTGAAGTGTCCCATGACTTTTACAAGTGGATTTTAAATTTGAATCAAGGTGGGATAAGTTGTTGAAGAGAATCAATTCACTTTCCTACAATCTAGGAAAAGTGAAGATCTAGTCTAATCTACTTTTTGGTGATTGATTGATTGATTGTCAAGCTCAACCACCTCAAATTTGTGGAATTTGAGCTCTCCTTTTACATTGTAAAGCTCTAGGCTTTTAAATTGGTAAATGATCCATAAAAAATGCTTATGAAAAATACCAAAAACATGAGCACAAATAAAAGTTCTTCAATGGGAAACTTTGGTACATTCCACGTGATGGTTTGATGAAGTAGAAAAAATCAACCTCAAGCATAGTGTAAGCTTGATGTTCCAATAACTCCCCCTCAAGCTAAAGTATGCTTGAGTCTTCATTATCTAATAGGTTGGATACCTACCACTGATTTAAATCTACAAAAATGTATTCCATCAAGTGCCTTTGTCATCATATCTGCTACTTTCTTTTCAATTGGAACAAAAGAAATATCAATCTCTTTTGCCATGAGCTTCTCCCTGATGAAGTGGTAATGAACTTATATGTGTTCGGTTCTTTCATGTAAGATAAGGCTTGCTGCTAGATGCATGGAACTTTATCTCCAAATATGTGAGGTTTCGAACTCACAAGTCCCAAATCTGAGTACAATGCTTTTAACCATATTGCCTCTTGAGTTGCTATGGTCAAACTTCTATACTCTGCTTGAGTTGAGGATAAAGCAACTGTTGGTTGCTTCTTGGAACTCCATGATGCTAGCTTTGAACCTACAATTGCTAAGTAACCAGAGGTACTTCTTCTATCATCCTTAGTTCTTACCCAATCTACATCTGAATAGATTTTGATATCCAAATCTAAAGAGTAAGGATAGAATATACCTTCCTTGATTGTTCCATTGAGGTACTTAAGTACGCTCTTAGATCCATCCATGTATGGTCTTCTTGGTGAGTGCATGAATTGTCTTAGCACTCCTACATTGTATGACATATCTACCCTTGTATGAGTAGCATATATCAAGCTACTTACCAAGCTCTAATACTCTTTACTGTCTTCAATTTTGTCACCTTCATAAACACTAAGTTTATGATTGAATTGGAAGATAAGTATTACCTTCTTCTCCTTCACTAATGTCTGCTATTTTGTCTAAAGGTATCTCTGGAACTTTTTCCTTAGATCCTACTTTTGATGTATTGGAGCCAAGTTCTAGAACTTGATTCGCAACGTGTTTCTATAGCCAGGTTTTACTTTGAGCAGCTCTTCTAGGGTGAGATGACACTAAACCTTAGTGTTCTTCACAACTTCAATGTTTCTTGGGACCACTGAGTCTTCATTCCTTATCAATATTGTACGAGCTCTGATCTGAAGAGATTCAAATTCCCATGGGCCTATGAATTGTGGCAATTGTTGTAAGGAATTAGATTCAAAATCTAAACTTTCATCTTCTTGTTGCTCTACTTGGTCTTTGTAAATAGATGGAATGTCTTGGGGAAATTGATCATGAAGGTCATCAATTTCAGGAATAGGTGGGGGATTATCCTTCTCCTTGGCCCATTTCTCTTCTTGTATTTCCCATAAGAACTCTTGAGAGTATTGCTGAATTGAAAGAGGCGTTCCATCATCCATGGAATCAAGAACATAACCTTCCACTGGTGGTGAGCTTTCTCGTTCAACAACTGGTTGAGCCTATGGAGGAGAGGAACTTGCGGCTTGCTTACCAACTCCTCTAGTCTTTCTAATAAGCCCTAAAAATGCAAACCTGGTTTGATTGAATTTGTCTGATTGAATAATTGATGGGTCTCAAGCATAACCTAAGCTAACTCTACCATTTTGATGCACTTTTGTCTATTCAATCTCTCAATCTACTCTAGGGTAGCTCTTGTCTAGGTTTGCAGTTGTTGGCCCTTCTTGAAGTCGAGCATGGTAGGCCTTGAATGTCATGTCCAAGTCTTCTAGGGTTGGATTTGCAAGAACAGACCCAGGTTGCGGTCTATTTACAATGAGTGGTGGGGTGGGATGAGGTGGAGGGGATGGAGTTTCGACATGTGAGGGGTTTTGAGATACAATGTTTGCAATTTTTGTTTTTTCCATATTTAGGCTTTCTTCTAGTTCAGATAACTTCCTAGCACACTTACAATTGGCCTTTTCCCTGGTATCCTTCCATGTTCTTGTTTTCCTCTTAGTAGGCTCTCTTGATTCACTTGAATTTGATTGTACAACTGGTTTGGCATGTTTTAAGGCTTGTATCCTAGTAACTGCATGTATAGGAGCCATGCTAACACTACTTGAACTTGAATCCACCATTAAACCTACCACATTAATGGGTATAACCTTGGGTGCACTAGAGGGGTTCCTTGGACAATCTCTCAGGAGATGATCTTTGCCACACTCAGAACAGAAGCCTTGTATTGTGATATTTTGTCCTTGTCTCGGAGCCGGTGGGTGGGGTCATTCACGAATGAAATGATCGCCCTCACATCTAAAGCATGGTCCTCTAGGGCCTTGTGGTCTCATTTGTCTCAATTGGGGCCTAGGTTAGGATTCGTATACATGAAATTAGAGTATTTTGGATCCCAATTTGGTTCCATATGTAGTGCTTTGTATTGATAAGGATAAGTCTCACTATGCTCACGTGACTCTGTGTAATAAGCTTGTGAACTATCTTCATGGGTGTAGTCAGAACTCTGAGCATTAGGGTCATTATCTAAGACCAAAGGGGTCATTGGCACCAATGCTCTATTAGGATTCTCCTCTGCCACTGCATACTTAATTGGGATCACATTGGCAAGAGGTGGTGGTTGGTTTCCTAGGACCGGATGTGACCTATATGGTGCCTAGTATTGTTGTTGGTATTGATGTTGATATTGTTGTTGTGGCCTATAATATGGTTGTTGGTATTGATTCTAATACCTACCCTCTTGGTAAGGTTGTTGATAAGTTTGTCTAACAACTTGCCTATTGTATGCACAATTCTGAGCTGTATGGTTCATGTATTTCCTCTCAATAGTGCAATATGGAGCATCATGGTTTCCTTGGGGCTGAGCCATCATCGGGCAAACATTAGCCATGTGGTCTCCTCCATAGCTGTAACATCGCTTCAATGAGGTGACCCTTGTTGTTTGCCTATTTTGAACTCCTAGCTTCTTGGCAACCTGCTCAACTAGCTCATCTATCTAAGTGGAGGTTCTGGAAGTATGACTAGTAGAGCTATCAGAATCCTTATATAGTTTGGACAACTCTAGCTCCTCACCCAAGTTGTATTTTATGTCAATGCACATCTACACACACTCCTCTATGGATATAGGTTCTTTCAAGTACACATATGATCTTAATTTGGTGCTTAGTAAGCCATCTAAAAACAAGGCCACTTGTTTGGCCAATGTGGGTAGCTCAAGCACATGGCATCTTTCTAAGTACTGCCTAAACTGTCTTCCTACAACTTGCACTGTTTCTTGAGGTGTGGAGATTCTACAATTAATTCCTCTAGCAGTTGACCTATGTTTCGATAATTGCGACTATTCAGGGGTTGAAACCAAGCTAAGGCAATACCCTTGAGGGTCAAACCAAATGCCTCAAACTGTGTGAACAAGTCCTCAACTTCTTCAGCTCTTAACACTTGTTTGAACTCGGCCACATGATCATAAGGATCTCCTGACCCATCAAAATAGTTCTTCATTACCTTGACCACTTGAGAGGGTCTAAGGGTTCTTGGGTGCTCTCATAGTTTAGGTAATGGAAAATCATGTTCATCTCTTTGATGCCTATGTGCTTGATGTCTCTCTCTTTTAGGTCTTTCCCCTTCAAGTCTTGATCTATTTTCTACCCACAGTGTGTGCAAAACTTACCTCAGGTCTCTCTATGGTTCTTTCCCTCTTGGTTTCATGAGACTTGGATGATCGTGCTCCTTAGGGGCCATGGGAGACAGTAGATTTTGATGGAGGGAAAATTAATTCACCCTGCCAAGTGTATGTATGTCTGCCCCGCTCTATTACCATGAATACTCTCTCTGATGTGTTGTCTAAATAGATGACCTTTCTAGGGGTATCAGGATCTTTAAATTCATATATCATCACATTTCCTACTTTGCTACATTGATCAATCTTAAATCTACAAAAAGCTTCATCTGTCTCCCTATTCCAGAATAATTCCACGCTTTTGTTATCCTGGGAATACATTCTGGTGTGAGTATTCTGGTTAAGACCGATCTGCCTCTAGGGGTCTTGGGTTCTCGTCCTAGGTCTCCTTGCTCTAGGTCTCTTATCTCTTTCTCAAGAATGATATTTCCAAACTCATATTTCCTGTCTGGTAAGCTTGTAACCACATACATGGTTCCTTGCTTATCAATATAAGAACCATCTTTGAATTTAACTACTGGGTGTTCAAGTCCAAAGGGTTGATCGAGATTTTTGAGTTGGATGATTGACCTCCTCATACCATCCTCATAAATGCACGCACCTAATTGGTTGGTCCTAATATACTCGAACTACATCTTATAGGGACCTTTTGGAGTTTGTAAATAGGCAGTACCTGAGCTACCTGCAGGTCTCTCCATGCTAAAAGACATTTCTGAATCACTTGTTTTTAGCTTAGCATGTAAGTATAATCACTAAGTTGTTATGCCCACAACTATTTGTGTGATTGACACTAGCTTCAGAGGATTTGATGCTTTATCTATCCTAGCCTAGATGTCTACATGACCTAAGGTTCATAAGCCTTGTCTACTGGTCCCAATTTTCCCAAGTACAACCACATTGCAATGTTCTTTTGAATAAGTTATTTATGATTTTATAGGTTATTCTTGTATAATCTTCGCTTGAACTTGAGAATTAGGGTTTTCTTGGACCTGAGAAATTATAGTTTTCTTGGACTTATGTTGTGCTTATCGTCACCCCAATTAATCAATATCACTAGTCGTATTTAGCCTAAGCTAAGAATTGACTAAGGGTGTTAAGAATGACTCCAATGTCAAGTTTGATGCTCCGAAAAAAATGCTTTGATGTCCAATAATTGTGCTCCTCAATACTCACTTTGTGCTTCACTTTGCCTTGTTTTGAACTCCTTTGAATGCTCTTAATAAACCTATAAAAATCCCACAATTAGATCAAGAATTAGACTTAATATTTTTGATAGATCACTTGCATTCAGGTATCTCCAAGACCTACTTTTCCCCCTTGTATTTCTAAAAAAAAATTATAGAGCTATCTTAATTCCTAATCCCACTTGAGGTTCAACTTCAAAATATCATATTTATAACTCAACATATGATTTTTACAAAAACAAGTCAAGCTTTGTGTACGATTCTCAATAAGCTTTCCAATGAGCTCAAAATCACTCAAAACGGAGTTTGTATGAGAAAGTTATGTCCAATCAGGCTCATAGGAGTCAAAACAGGCAAACATGACCTCTCGGAGAATCATGATTTTTTGCAAATCAGGCAGCCAGAAAGTTGTGTTTTTACAACTGCAACAACTAGAGAATGGTGATTCTCTCAAAATCCATGATCCAAAGAATCATGACTTTCTCAAAATCTACCAAGCAAAGAATCACGATTTTCTCAAATCTTTAAGTCTAAGAAATCACAACTTTCTCCAAACTCCAAAATGCAGAGAATCGTGACTTTCTCAAGTTCCCCAAGTCCAGAGAATCGCGAATGTCTCCGATTTTCTAAGTCAAGGAAATCATGATTTCTCAAACTCCAAAATGCAGAGAATTGCGACTTTCTCAAATTTCCCAAGTCTAGAGGATCCCGATTTTCTCCAATCCTCTCAATCTAGAGAATTGCAATTTTCTCAAATGCCAAGTCCAGAGAATCACAATTTTCTCCAATCCTCTCAATCCAGAGAATTGCGACTTTCTCAAATGCCAAGTCTAGAGAATCGCGATTTTCTCAAAATCTACAAGCTAAAGAATCACGATTTTCTCAAAATGTACAAGCCAAAGAATAGGATTTTCTCAAACCTTCTAAGTCTAGAGAATCGTGATTTTCTCTTCTGAATCTAGAGAATCATAACTCTCTCAAATGCCAAGTCTAGAGAATCGCGATTTTCTCCAATCCTCTCAAGTCTAGAGAATTGCGATTTTCTCCAATTTTATAAGTCCAGAGAATCGTGATTTTCTCAAAATGCACAAATACAGAGAATAAAAAATTTCTCCAATTTTTTAAGTCCACATAATCGCGATTTTCTCAAAATCACTAAGTCCAAGAAATCGCGACTTTCTCCAAACCACTAAGTCCAAGAAATCGTGATTTTCTCAAATCCTCTCAATCCAAAGAGCCGCGATTTTCTCTGATTTTCTAAGTCCAGAGAATTGGAATTTTCTCAAAATGCACAATTCTAGAGAATCACAATTTTCTCAAAAAAAAAAGGTGGAAAAAAATTTGAATTTTCCAGAGAATCGCGATTTTATGAGAAAGTCGCGATTTTCCAAATTTTTAGGCGAGAATTTCGAATTTTCGCATCAAGTCCCAAATGTGCAAAAAATCATGAAAAACACAAGCACATGCACTCCCAAGCACTTTGTAGCTCTTTTTTGCACTCCCACACATGAGAAATGATGTGAAAATGGTAAAAATGCACTAAAAAATGGAAAAATTCTATGAAGATGAAGATGGATGAAGATGGTGATGATGATGATGGTGAAGATGGAGAAGGAAAATCAGAAAATGACTATTTTTTACCTTCCAATGTCCCAAATCCCTAACAACAGCACCAAAATTTGGTGTAGCTCAAGCATGAGTACCACCTCCTTTACTTGGCAATCCATAGAGAGGTGAGGAGGATATGAAGATAGTGAGAAATTTTGGTGAGCAAATGTGAGTGACAAGCACATACATGCACACACACATGCACACAAGGCAAGATCAAAGAGAGGAACAATGGAAAGCTTCAATTGCACAAGAACTCTCTTACAAAAGCTTCAATCTCCCAAAAGCAAAGCTCAATGAACTACTAAAAAGCCAACCTAAAAAATGAGCTCTCTAGCTCTTTTTATAGTTTTTTTACTAGTTTCGGCCCTATCCAGATCTAGTGTCCGGCCTTGTTAAAAATTAGTTTCCAGGGCTTATTTCATGGCTCAAACGAAGTCTAAAAATTATGAAAACTTATACGTGGATACTTATAATGTTCCTCAAGCTTGAGGACTCCTCTACTTGCACAAAATGGAGCTACAAAAATATGAAATGATATTTACAATGGTTTTAGTGATCAAAATCACTCTTTTTGTAGGGGTTTCTTTTGAGAATTTAACATACACTTCTTGGAGCTCCCTAATTTCTCTTTCTTCTCGTGTGTTCACTTCTTCTACACTTTCTTGTGCCTTGTTCCTGACCTTGAGTGCTAACAAGGTGGGGATCCAAGCCAAACTTCACACCCTATGGCCTACAACCCTCAACGAGGCTATCTCTTTTGCCTATGGTGCAGAAAAAGAATTTCAGTCCATAAGTAAGTGAATTCGTTTACAACAACCATGTCAACAACCACTTTTTGTTATACCAACTTTTCCTATGAAGCGTAATTTTAATGCCCCATCTTACTCTAGTTTTCTCATCCTCCACAATCCAACTACTCAACTACACTTGTTGCTTCATCTCTCCAACCTACCAAACCACCTACCCTACAAACTTCAGTAGTGGATACCCAACAGAAGTGACCATGTATCACTTGTTGGAATTGTGGTAAACCTGGACTTACAAAACAAAAATGAAGTGTTGATTGTGATCTCTTCACATGAAACTAGTTGAAGCTCAATTGCATAACATAGAGGCCCATAATGGAGAAATTCCTCTTGTTTGGACAAAGGAAGCATTGGAGAAGGACTTAAGTACTTTGGTCAACAATATCTCTATTCATTCCTTACTTTGCATGCAAGGTATTATAAATAACAAACTCGTTAATATTTTACATGATGATGGTAGTTCACATGATTTCAATTCACATTTATTAGTACAAGAAATTAAATAAAAACATTTCCTTCCTTGTATAAAGTGAAAGCTGTATTTCAAGGTAGTCGTTATAATGTAACACAAGAAGTGCAAGACATTACGATTAGCATAGGCCCATATGTAGATGCACGACCATTTTTAATTGCACTTTTGCAATCTTACGATGTTATACTCGGTATGCCTTTTCGTCATCATTATAACCCATGCATTGACTACCATACACATACCTTTAACTTTGAATTTAAAGGTCAAATCATTACATTGTCTGTGTGGCATGATTTCTAGCCATTTCCATTGATTAGTCATACTCAAGTAAAACATGCATTTAGGAAAGGATGCAATTCATGCATTGTTTTCGTCAATGTCATAAATGATTATACTCATACACTTCCCGATGCACATAAACCTTTCATGACTACTTATAAGGATTATTTTATGTTTGATTATCCCTCCGAACTACCACCATTGCAAGGATCCTTGGACCATAGCATAGACTTAATTCTTGGTAGTTCTCCTCCTCATAAAGCACCTTATAGACATGGCCCACTACACCAAAAGGAAATAGAAAACCAAGTGAAAAATTTACTTCACAAAGGACTTATAAGGCCTAGTTCTTCCCCATTTGGAGCACCGGTTCTCTTAGTAGAAAAGAAGGATATAACTTATCAAATGTGCATTGATTATAGAGCTTTTAACAAGATCACTTAAAGAATAGGTACCCTATTCCTCAAATAGATGATCTGTTAGATAAATTATGAGGAGCTCATGTCTTTAGTAAAATTGATCTTAAATCAGGTTACCATCAGATACATATGATGCAAAGTGATATTTTTAACACTGCATTTAGAACTCAAATCGGCCATCATGAATTTATGATAATGCCCTTTTGACTTACTAATGCTCCTACTACATTTGCACGAATGATGAAAAACATTTTTCTTGGTATTCTTCGACGATATACTTGTTTACAGTAAGCATGACAACGAGCACGAGAAGCATCTTAAAATAGTTTTTCATTTGTTACGAGAGAACACACTTTATGCTAATCTTGAAAAGAGTTACTTCTTTCAACGTAAGCTAAATTATCTAGGATATATTATTTCAAGTGAAGGTGTGCATGTGATCCAAAAAAGATTAAAGTTATAGTAGAATGGCCTACACCACAATCAGTCAATGATGTTTGTTCTTTTCTTGGGTTGGCTAGTTTCTATAGGAAGTTTGTTCACAATTTTTCTTATTTAACATTTCCTCTTACCTTATTATTGAAAAAGAAAATAAAATTTTCATGGGGACTTACCCAACAAAAATCCTTTGAAAAACTCAAACATGCACTTTCACATGCACCTATTTTATGGTTACCTGATTTTTTACAACCATTTCATGTCATTACTAATGCTAGTGTTTCAGGAATATGTGTTGTTTTAATGCAAAAGCATCATCCAATTGCATTTGAGAGTAGGAAGCTTAAGCCCTCATAAAATAATTATAGTACATATGATAAAGAATTGTTAGTAGTTGTGCATGCTTTGCGAATTTGGAAACACTATCTTATGGGATCTGAGGTATTAATCAAAACTGATCAATAGGCTATTAAGCATTTATTAAATCAACCCTTAATCTTTGATCGACATATTAAATGGGCTTCATTCATTCAAAATTTCCAACCCAAGATCCAATATCAACTCGGTAAAACTAATGTCGTAGCCAATGCTCTTAGCCATTTTCCTTCACATTCTATTGTTTTGCATAATATTTTTACCATCCAAATTCATTCTTTTCAAGAAATGATTTCCACTTATGCATCTGATTTGTATTTCTCACATGCATGGCATAACTTCAACAATGGTGCACCTCTATATGATGAACAATATACATTTCATCATGGTTTACTTTATTTTCAACATAGATTGTGCATAACCCACGTTTTTAAAGATTTTATCATCAAAGAAATGCATGAACCATCTTACATGGTTCATAGAGGCATATAGAGCACCATTTCTGCTTGCAAAGATTTTTTGTTTTGGCCCCACATGGGAACAGATATTGCATGTTATGTTTCTCAATGCATTATATGTCAACATGTAAAACGTCATCATGGTAAACCATTTGAATTATGAATGCCACATCCCATTCCGAACGAACCATGGGAACAAATCTCTATGGATTTTATCATAGGTCTTCTTATCACTTCATCACATAACGTTATCATTTGGACAATAGTTGATAGGTTTAGTAAATATGCATATTTCATTCCTTGTAGAAAAACTTTGTTTGCACCTCAAAATTATTCATCAAATGCATTTTCCCACATCATGGATTTCCTAAAGTAATGTTATTTGATTGTGATGTTTGTTTTTGCAATCATTTTTGGGTTGCCTTATTTTAGCATTTTGGATCTAAAATAGATTTTAGCTCTGCATTTCATCACAGAAGTAATGGACAAAGTGAGGCTACAAATAGTACTTTTCTTGATTTATTGCATTGTTATTCATTAGAAAATCCCACTAACTGGGATGAAAAGTTTCCATTGCTTCAATTTGCTACAATAACACCACACATGCCACTACTAGACGTGCACCTTTTGAAATTGTTTATGGTAAAAAGCTTCTCACTCCCATGTCACTCACCCAAATTGATATTCCGATGGCTGATTCTATTGCTCAAGAGCACATTTCTATACTTCACGATGTTCACTAGCACATTAGGAAAAGTGAAGAATGTTATACACATAATGTCAATACAAAACGATTAGCCAAGGAATTTAAGGAGAATGATATTGTATGGTTAAATGTTATTAAAAGATGTCTGAAAAATATTTTGCAGCATCCTAATTAAACTTGCACCACATTATTATGGATCGTTCTGCATTATATAGAAAATTAATGACAATTCATTTAGATTAGATATACCATCTCATTGGAATATACATAACTTCTTTCATATTAGTTTACTTAAACCATTTAAAGGAACTTTACCACTCACACCACTTCTTGATGACCCTCCTTTAATTGAAGAACAATATGAAATCTTAGTTCCTAAGAAAATAATTGATCATGATGTCACTACTACTCGCATAGGTACTCAATATCATCGATATTTAGTTAAGTACAAAAATCACTCTATTGAAGAATGTCAATGGATACATAAAACACAATTAACCTCCCATTATGATCACTTAATTTTTGCATATCTGCAAATACACATTAATGTTACTCCTCCATGGACATTTCCATGCATGTATTTTTACATGGAACATGCTTATTTTTTATCAGTGATAGAGCATGTGACTCGCCATTTTTATTTTATTAATTGAGGCCAGTTGCTTTTTGAGCTGAGGGGCATGTTATGAATTATGGAATGTGTTGAACAAGGAATTGTTGGAGTGTTAATTTATTAATGTATTAATGTGTTTTGGTGTTTTTGATATAGCAACTAAAGGTTCTTGAGGGCGTAAAAGGTGTGAAAGGACGGACATCAATAATCCGATTTTATAATTTATATAGCTTGTAAATAAACCCGCATAGAGGGTTCTATTTTTAGAAACATCTAGTAAAGTAGTGGTTAGAATAAGGATCACTGAAGATTGGAATTTTTGTTATTAAAAGCAAATACTCTCTACAAAAGAGACCAACTTTTACTTTCACACATGCTTTTCGAAACCGTTCTCATGTAACCACTATTTTCGACATAATAAAAAATCATATAAATACATGCACTCTGTGGACTGTTGAAATAGAGTGCATGGGGTGAGATTGCATCCAATATTGTGCTCTGTCTCATCTCCTTATGTATCTATTTTTCTGCGTGTTTTTAGCATTCATAACCTTTGTGTGCACATGAATTAAGATCTTGATAACAACTTCTATTATTGCTGTTGAATTTTTGTCCACCTCTACCTCTAGTGTTGCCAAAACCACCTTTTGCACCTCCTTTCTGGGTCCTTCCATTGAACCATCAATTTCGAGTGGTGTGGTTGAACTTTTGATTTGTCATGCCTCGCATAGTTGGCTCCTTTCTTCTTCCCTCACATAGTTGGCTTGGGAAGTCTCTTCTTCATCATCTTCCTTCTTCTTGCCTTTGTGCTTCTTGTCTCTCTTATCTGCATAAAGAGCACTTGTAGTATTACCTTGATAAGAGTTACCTTCCTTCATATTATTGTTGGTCTCTTGGTTGAAGAGTTGTCCAAGGAATATGTTGAAATCTAGGGTTTGTACATCCATGATGAGATCATAAGGTATGGCAAACGATTTCCATTGCTTATGCCGGTAATGCGATCCGACGAATCCTACCTGAAGTATAAAAGTGACAAGCATCTCATTCGAGTGAACATTACTTTCGGAACACCGTAGTGTAAAGCAAGCAAAGTCACAACATCTGAAGAGAAGATTGTAACAAGTCGCAGCATCCCCCCAACACTGTTCTTAGTTTTTTGTTCTAGTTGGGAATGAAAAGATGCAGAATACTCAATCTATGCAAAATGAATCTCCACTAGAAGTTGTAGTAGATATCACCAAAATTTCAGAAAACCCATTAGCGAAAGTGATCAATACCAGAGAAGGGTGGAGAACACCTATAGAGCGACGAATTGCAATTTCCTTTTTGAGATTTTTGAGTAGCAACAAAGCACCTCAGACAAAAGAACTAGAATCCCTCCAATATCTAAACTTGGAAATTCTAGGGAGCTTAGCACGAGCTACTAGCCAAGCATCACCTACTAGTTCCAACTTTGAAGATATCATGGATGCACTTGAATACTTCAGCCCCAGATCAATGGTAGACCTACAAGCTTGACAAAGAAGGCAGCATCCAACTGGAGTAACTTATGCCAAATTCAATGGATTTTTGAGTGGTGACCTAGATGCTCATATTTGCACATTTGAAATTAACTACAGTGTATTAGATAAACCGAATGATGATGAGTATAAGTCTCAAGTATTCCAATCAACACTGGTAAAAAAAGTTGCACGATGGTTAACGAAATTCAATTTACACCATTTCCAATAGTATAATGCAATCAAGGAGGCATTCTTGCCAAGATTGCGATTGAAGAGAAATCTAGCACTTTTTTTTTTACAAAATAATAGACAAAAGCCAAATCAAAGTGCACATGAGTATGCAACAACTTTTTGCACTCATCTCAAACAACTTCCTATGGAAAATGCCAATTTACCAAAAAATGTTATCACCCAGTGGTTCATTAATGGACTCAATCAACGATCACAACAAATTATGATTGTTCAATGTATTGGTGGTATGACTTTGGATGCCGTTATTGAAATGGATTTGCAACTTGAACATAAGATTGGTGGTTTTAGAGTGTTGCAGATAATTGTGCAATATGTGAAAATGGAAGTCATTCCACTAAAACATGTCTTTACAATGCCAAAACTCAGAATACCTAGCCATAAATGTTGTCGTACAAGAACTCAGAGAACCTACAACTAATTATGTTCCACATCACCTTTGCAATACAAGTTACTCACCATATTTTGTTGAACCTATCCATATGTTGGACGGACTCTCTGATGATGAGGAAACAACATTCCTCTCTGCTAATTAGGATCTACTCTCTTTAGGAACTATGGATTTACAACACGTACTAGATCACTAGTCTTTGACAGACTGTCCAACCCAATTTGGTTGAGAGAGAAAAGTGTTACGAGAATATAGTGGACTTAGCAGAGTTACACCATCACATGAGCCATGGGGTTGATAACCTTCTTGGACACCAATCATGTGTCTCGGAGGACTAACTGATCACCTTTCATTTGGGTCATAACGAGAATCCCTAGTTGGTAAAAATTAAAGTTGATTTGGATGAACCTTTTAAAAGTGATCTCCTCGCACTATTAATCAGATTTGTCAATGTGTTTGCATGTGATTACAAAGATAGAAGGGGTTAGACCCTCAAATTTTCCATCATCGAGTTGTACTAAAAATGGGTGTTTATCCTATTAAGCAACAAAGTTATAGGATGAAGCCTCACTATTACAAGCAAGTGAAGGAAGAACTTGATTGCCTACTACGTGTTGGGTTCATTGTCCCTATCAAACATGTCGAATGGATCTTCCCCATAGTAATTGTACCTAAGAAAAAACAAACAACTCCGAATCTATGTGGATTACCAAAAGCTTAACTCATCCACCATTCCTGATCCTTTCCCCTTACCTGTTTTGGATACTATGCTTGATGAAGTAGTAGGCTACGAAATATATTCCTTTTTGGATGGGTATACTAGTTATAACCAAGTCCACATGGCCAAAGAATACATTCCTAAAAACTACGTTCATTAGGAATTGGGGAGTCTATAATTGCACAGTTATGTAGTTTGGTCTTTGTAATGCACCTAGGACCTTCCAACGCTATATGTAGAACAACTTTTCCCCCATATTTGACTAGTTATATGCAGATTTTTCTCGATGATTTTTTTAGTTTTGGGTGCTAAACTGGATCATTTGTAGCATCTTCACCTCTCTTTTTTAAATTGTAGAGAATATTGATTTTGTCTTAATCCTGTTAAATCCATTTTTGTTGTGACGTGCGGTAAATTTCTCGATCATATTATTTCTCACCAAGGAATTCAACTTGACCCGGATAAGGTGTAGGCTATATTTCAAGCCCCACCACCAAAATCACCAAAGGAAGTTCTCCTCTTTTTAGAACAGATCCATTGGCATTGTTGCCATCATCGCTATCTTACGCATCTAACTATTCCACTCACCCATTTGACAATAGTCCCTCCTCGCAGTTTTCAATGGACTAATGAGTATCATACTAGTTTTCTCCACCTTAAGCAATTACTTACATAGGATCCTATTCTTTAGGCTCGCACTCATGATTGGCTTCTTAGAACCCTGATATTTCAAGAAGGCCAACTGGTACTTTTTTACAATTTGAAGGTGGACCGTGCTGCTAGCAAATTCAAAGTCCGATGGTTTGGTCCTTATCAAATTTCAATGAAGTTGGGTCCGACAACTTTCTTGTTACAGACTCTTCTTAGAGAACTGATTAAAGATCTGATCAATGGATCAAATCTTTTTCCTTTTAGGTCGCCCTCTACATGTGCAATCATTTGTTTTCCATCCATGATTGCATGATTTTGCATGCTAGTTTATTGCATCTTTCCTCGACTCGCGTTCATCATTTCCCTCATCCTTTAACCATAATGCACGCATTCCTCCTTCATGTTTAAATTCCCTTTGCTTTGTATTCCACCCTTTATTGTTTTAGCATCCTTTGCGCACTAATGTTGTACTCCTACTTCTCTTAGAACAATCCGTTATGGATATTCTTGCATCCTTTGAGCCGCTTTCGGCTTTCTTCTCAGATGAGACCTCTCAATTCTTATACCGCTTTAGTTATCTCGATTCACCCTCCTGCAGTGGGATGTTGCTAGGGCGCACCCGGTTGTTGAGAGTATCATACAGTCCATCGCTATTGAACCCGCTTTTGTGGTGCTTTGGATTGTTCCCCTTAGTGGCATTGAGTTGTGCATGACACCAACCAAGGTTGGGCAGCAATTTTTCATGCCCATCGATGACAGTTCCTTGATTGCATCAATTTCTCGCATTGACATGGAAAAATTGTTTCCTCATCGTAGTTCTTATGAATACCCCATTACTTGATGCCCTGAACTAGAGTGTTCTATCCTCCAGCTCATGGTGATCACTAATGAATCTCCAACATCATCCATACGGTATATCTCGATAGTTTTATTCCCTCATTGCCACTAAATCCCATAATTCGATTAATTGGTTAGTTGTTTTGTTTAACTGAATTCATAGGGAATGCCAACTAATTGTTATGTACTTAGACTCAAGTCATCATCTAAAAACCCACCTTCCTTATCTTCTTTCCATACTCTATCCTAGTGAATTCCATATACTCTTCATTTGTTTTAACCGAATTCATAGGGAATGCCAACTAATTGTTAAGTAGTTAGACAAGGGTCATCATCTAAAAACCCACCTTCCTTATCTCCTTCCCATACTCTATACTAGTGAATTCCCCATAGCTGTCTTGTCCTTCTAATCTCGCATTCGCTCGCTCCTCCATCCTCACCCACCGAAGAAGAAGATGAGAATGTAAATCTCATCTTCCAGCATGCAAAATTCAAGTCCAAAGCTCTTCTTCCTCTTTCATTTGTGATTCCGGTTCGGGACCTACTACAAAACCATCCACCATTGCTCTTCACGCCGCTTCTACCACATCTTTTGTCGAATCTTTCCATTCTCCTCGTGGTTCTATCCAACCCTTCCCCACTTGCTCTCTCCCACTATTCGACCCTATTGATCTTGCGGATCAAGAAATACAGGATGTCGTACCCTCTTCACCTCCGCCACCCCCACCACCATCATCTCCTGTTCCTGTTGTGCCATAGTCCGCTTCTTCCACTTCATCTCCAAATTATTCTCCACTAGGAACTCCTCCCAAATCTGGGATGGTCATCACCTTGGCCATCCCATTTTCCTTGGAGTAATATTGTACCAATGGAGCATCAAAACCCATATAATGATCTTCATGAGGCAATTCATGCAACCTCAGAGCTAATATGTTATGGCATATATTGTCTATCATAAGAGCTATCTTGCTCTACCACACCAAGTGTATCATCATGCTCCACATGAGCTAACTGCAAAATATCAACATCAAGGTCAATTCAATGATCTAAATCTAACTGAGTATCATCACAATGCTCTATGTGAACATCCACATCATGCTCTAAAGCATCTAAGTGATCATCCAAAGTGTGTTCTATATGAGCATCCACATGATCAATAAAATCATGCTCTATATAAGCATCACAAGCATCCAAAACATGATCTACATACACATCCATCCGAGCATTCGAATCTTGCCATACATGTGCATCATGAAAGTCAATAGATCTATCTATAGGTAGACAAAATGAGACATGACGAGTCTCACATTGCACATAAGGATGAACTCCCATTATGATGAGAATGTCTCTCGCATGGAGTATCTGTAGTGGATACCTGTGCCCAATCGTAGCACCTCTGACAAGCATAAGTTGTCCCAACTACAATTGAAAAAGATGCTCACCAAGGAATGCATAACATCTACTCTCTTGTAACTGGCTAACTGAAATCAAACTCATAGAAAATGAAGGCACATAATGTACATGTCTGAGTATAAGTAATGCTCCACTAGGTTGCATAAGGTATACATCTCCTACACCCTCAATGTCATATGCCTTACCATCAAGCATGTGCACATGTCCATGCCCTCACATGAGAATCCACAAAACCGCTTAATATGTGGAGTAATATGAAAACTGACTAATGCATCAAGCAAGCAAGCCATATTTGTGTTATTCAATGAATAAGAGGAATCTTGAGAAGAATCATAGGAAGAAAGTGACATCACCATCACTGGCATAATCAACTGCCATAGACTCTCTTGAAACCACTACCTGACGTGCATCACATGCATATCTCTGACATCCTTGTCGCATCCTCCTAAAGCAACATCATTAAGTATGACCTTAATGATCACAATGCGTACACCAAAGTCATCGATGTGATCTATGTCTCACATGAGTCAATGAATGTATTGTTGTGGTGGGTACTGATTATGGTATCTACCCTGTTGTGGATATGGCTGAGGGTAATTTTGCCTAACAGTTTGTTTGTTATATGGGCAGTCCTGTGCAGTGTGGTTGGTGTACCTTCGCTCTATGGTGCAGTACTGGCTACTAGGATTCACCTGGGGTTGGGCCATAATGGGACATACATTTGCCATATGGTCACCTCCACAAGTGTAGCACCGCTTAACTGGGGCAAATCTTGGAATTTGTTTGCTAGATACACCTAGTTTTTGAGCTACCTTCTCTGCAAGTTCCTCAATGGATGTGGACTGACCAGATGTGAGACTGCTAGAGCTATCTGAATCCTTATAGATTTTTGATTGCTCTAACTCCTCGCCTAGATTATCCTCAATGTCTATGCACATGCGCACGCATTCTTCTATAGTTCTGGGGTCCTTCAAATACACATATGACCTAAGCTTGGTGCTCAACAAGCCATCTAAGAACAAAGCCACTTGCTTGGCTAGTGTGGGTAACTCAGGCATCGGGCACCTCTCTAGGTATTTCCTAAACTGTCTTCCTGCTAGTCTGACCGTCTCTTGAGGTGTTTGCTTGAAGCTATGAATTAGTGAGGAAGTGTTGTGCCTTATGCCACTCTTAGAAAACTCAATCATAAATGCCTCTAGGAGCTGGTCTATGTTTTTGAAATGCCTCTCGTTCAGTGGTTGAAACCACGTAAGGGCAGTGTTCCTAAGGGTTAGACCAAAAGCAATATATTGTGTGAATAGGTCCTCTACCTGTTCAGCTTTCAAGACCTGCCTAAATTCTGCCACATGGTCATAAGGGTCTCCAGTCCCATCGAAGTAATTCTTCATGGACTTCACCAGTTGAGTTGGCCTCAGGGTCCTAGTGTGTTCTCTCGGCCTTGGAAAGGGAAAATCATGAGCATTTCTTTGGTTCCTTGGGTCTCTAAATCTCTCGGTTTCTTCTCTATCTGTCCATGTTCTCCTTCTTTCTCTTCCCTGGGGGTTGGCAAAGCTTACTTCAGGTCTATCTCTACTTCTATCTCCTTGAGCTTCAGCCTGGGAGGTGCCAGCTCCTTGGTGACTGTAGGACATATTGGACCGTGGTTGGGGAAAAACAAATTCACCCTTCCATGTGTAGGCATGTCTGCCATGTTCTGTGACCACGAAGATCCTCTCTGATGTATTGTCTAGCTAGGTTACTTTGCCTGGGCTATCAGGGTCTTTAAACTCATAGATTGTGAGAGCACTTACTTCCTGAGGTTGGGCAGGTTTATACCTCCAAAAAGCCTCATCAGTTTCTCAGTTTAAAAGCAAATCTATGCTTTTATTATCCTTTGGAATCCACTCTGGAATCATGATTCTGGTCAAGACGGATTTACCACGGGGAGTTCTTGGCTCTCTCTCTAAGTTCCCTTGCTCTATATCACCCATGTCGGTCTCCGCAATCACATTTCCAAACTCATCTGTTCTATCAGGAAGAGTGGTGACTACATATATAGTCCCCTCTTTATCTAGGTATGCTCCATTCTCAAACTTGACTACCGGGTGTTCTAGTCCATGGGGTTGATCGAGGTTCTTAATCTGGACCACAGATCTTCTCAGGCCATCTTCGTAGATGCGAGCAACTAGACGATTAGTCCTGATGTATTCCAATTGAGTCTTGTAAGGTCCTTCTGGCTTTTCTAGATAAGCCACCCCTGAACTACCTACAGGTCTCTCCATGTTATAGGACATCTCAAAATCACTTGTTTCTGATCGGGGAGTGTATGGGTAATCACTCAACTGCTGGGCCCAAGACCTAGCAGTGTGATTGACACTAGCTTCAGAAGATCTGAGGCTTTGTTTGTCTCGGCCTAAGTGTCTGCTTGACCTGAGGTTCATATGCCTGGTTTATCTACCCCCTTGGTCCCAAGTACACCCTCGTTGCAGGTGAATTCGTACCAATCACTTTGTTCTTTTTAGTTGATTAATATGTTAAGCACTTGTTCAAGATCACGTCGTCAGGAATATTTAAGTGAAGTTCGCACTCGATAAGTGATCAATTCGAGTTTACTTTTGTCCCTTAGGGTTTTCGCACTTAAGACTTACTTAATGCTTGCACTTAGTTGATTAGTTCTCTTGGACTTGATTCGTGCTTAACGTTGCCCTAATTAATTACCACACCTAAGTCGTACTTAGCCTAGGCTAGGAATTGACAAAGGAGGGTTGAGAGAACTTCCAACCTCAATCCTGTCGTGATAGGTCGGGATATGGTGAATTTTTCTGTTCTGTATAGTGATCCTAGGAGCTCTAGGGCTGCGCAGTGTCGTGGTGCACTCAGAATCATGATTGGGGCAACTTTTCGGTGTGTCGCGATAGCTCGAGCTCGATGCCTCGGAGTTTGTGCAGGCAGAATCCGTACCTAGAGCTTGCTGGAGATGATGATGATGAAGCTGAAACCTGCAAGAAACATGCAAAAACACACACAAACAAGAACACACACTCGCTCTCTCTCAAACTCGCACAAGGCAAATGAGGGAAATGATTTGGAAGTGGGAATATAAGGTGGAGAAGAAGATGAGGATGGAGATGAAGATGGAGATGGAGATGGAGAAAAATCAGAAATTTACCTACTACTTACCATTCCAACGCGTCCTCTCTACGTCTTACCATCACACGCTCGTCCTCAAAGCTCGAATCCCCGGCAACGGTGCCAAAATTTAGTGTAGCTCAGTGATGAGTAGCACCTCCTTTGATGTCAATCCGGGAAGACATGAGGATGGTATGAAGACCTCGAGCAAGTGAAGGCACAAATGTGTGAGTGAGAAGCACACAAACATGCACACACATACACACACACGCGCACACACGGCAAGAACAAAGAGAGTAAGACAATGGAATCACTTCTATTATAACCAAGTTCTCATACAAGCTCAAAACTACAAGAAGCTAGCCCAAAAATGAGCTCTCTAGCTCTATTTATAGTTTTTGACTAGCTTTGGCCCTGTCCAGACCTAGTGTCCGGCCTAGTTAAAAATTAGGTTCCAGGGCTTATTTGAGGGTTCAAACGAGCTCTAAAAAATATGAAAATTGGTAGGCAACTACTTCTAAGGCTCCTCAAGCTCGAGGACTCCTCGGCTTGTACAAAATGGAGCTACAAAAAAGGGCAGTGGTATTTACAATGGTCTTTAGTGATGAGAATCACTTTTAAAATGTGTAAGGATTGGAAAAAATTGATGGGTTGCCTCAGTGCTAGATCTGCATACATGCTCATACTTGGCGTCTTCCCATATGATGCCAACAACAACGATATCCTCATAGTAGAAAATTGAGCTCCTAAGGCTGCACACAATACTCCGCACAGAGACTGCAGAATACGCAGAAAAACACAGTACACAGGGAGCACAAAGACAGACTTCTTAGGTCTTACAAAATGTGGTCAAACTTATAGTTTGTGACTGTCCAAGCCACTATATGTTTTTGTTAAGAACATATACAAAGAAGTGTCTAGTGGCCATTTGGCCTTTCACATGGACACTAACACTAACAATCTCCCAGTAAAGGCCAATATGGCCAAAGTAACTATGGGAGAAAAATAAAGAATGATATAGAATACCTGAGTGTAAGTATACAAACTATACCTCCCACCTGATGGGCATGTTACACAGTATACAAGTGACTGTGTAAGATCAGGAATCAAGTAACCCGCATCAAGTGACAACAGTGTCGAAAGCTATCTTATGGTAGAGCTTTAGTCAAAGCATCTGCAACATTATCTCGAGTGTGAACCTTCTCAAGAATAATGCGCTCAGTGACCAAGCAATCTCGAATGAAGTGATACCTCACCTCAATGTGCTTGTTCTTTGCATGATAGATTGGATTCTTAGCCAAAGGAATGGCACTCTGACTATCACTGAGCAAGTGAGGTACATGTTGAGGTAAACCCATATCACAAGTAAGACGAGAAAGCCACAACGCTTCCTTACATGCCTCACTTGTTGCTACATACTCTGGTTCTGTGGCAGAAACAATTGTACATTCTTGAAGACAAGATCTCCAAGAGATGGCACCTCCAGCAGAATGAAAAATGTACCCTGATGTAAACTTACGATTGTCTACACAACCAGCATAGTCAGAATCTATGTAACCAATAATGGATGCTTTCCCTCTACCTAAGCATAGACACTTATCCTTAGTGCCACTCAGATATCTTAAAATCATCTTGACCGCTTCCCAATGTTCCTTGCCAAGATTAGACATATATCTGCTCACAACTCCCACTGCAAATGCAATGTCTGGTCTCGTAGCTACCATAGCATACATGATACTACCAATAGCAGACTGATAGGGAATTTTGGTCATGAATTCCTTTTCCTCATCTAATTTGGGGCAATCATCCTTGCTCAATTTCAATGTGGGTAAAGGTGTACTCAATGCCTTTCCACCTTGCATATTGAACCTGTGAAGTACTTTTGATATGTACTCACTTTGAGACAAGTATATGCACCTTTTGCTCCTATCACGAGTAATGCGCATGCCAAGAATATGTTTGGCATCCCCCAAATCCTTCATATCAAATGTCTGACTCAACTTCTTTTTGAGAATTGACAAATCATAAGAGGACTTCCTAGAAATCAACATATCATTGACATAAAGTATCAAACATATCAAGTTGCCATCTGAGCATCTCTTTGTGTAGAGACAATGATCCTCATTGCTTCAAGAATAGCCTTGAGACTTCATAAAAGCATGAAACTTTTGGTAACATTGTCTAGGGGATTGTTTAAGTCCATACAAGCTCTTCTTAAGCTTACAAACTAGACTTTCCTTGCCAAGAACTACATAACCCTCTGGTTGTTCCATATATATCTCATCTGTAAGATCTCCATGCAAGAAAGCAGTTTTCACATCCATTTGGACTAGCTCTAAGTCCTCCATTGCAATGAATCCAAGCAACATGCGCAGGGTAGTCATCTTGACCACTAGAGAGAAGATTTCCTTGAAATCAACACCATGTTGTTGCTTAAAACCCTTTGCAACAAGTCGTGCTTTATACTTTGGAGAAGCACTATCTGATATGAATTTCAGCTTATATACCCATTTACATGGTAAAGCTTTCCTGCCCTTTGGCAAAGGTACAAAATCCCAAGTACCATTCTTGTGAATAGAATCCAACTCACTCTTCATGGCACGCTCCCACTTGACATGATCCTCTGCATAGCCTCTTTGTAGCAAGAGGGCTCACCGGCATCTGTTAGCATAACAAAATCTAAACTTGGAACATATCTATCAGGTGGATGTGAGACACATGCAGAACGTCTCAATGGTTGCTGAACAGGAATATGTGCAGACTCATCTGAATGGACATTCTCTTGAACATCCCTATGTGCAACATTTTTATGCATGCTAACCGGAGGACTAGTATCCTCAAACACCACTCTTCTCACTTCAACCTCCTTAATGGGTTGTTTATGCAATGACATCAATACTTCTAATCATTGACCGTGTTTCAGGATCCCATAAGCGATATCCAAATTTCCCTTCACGACCATATCCAAGAAAAATGCATTTCTTTGACTTATGATCCAACTTTTGTCTAATATTCTTTGGTATATGAACATATGCTTCACACCCAAAAACTCGAAGATGATCATAATATGGTGGCTTCCCTGTCCATAACTCTTGTGCCACTTTCAAACCTTTGGCAGTACTAGGTGAAAGGTTAATCACATGAACTGCAGTCAATACTGCTTCTGCCCAAAAGCCTTGTGAGAGGTTTGCATGATGCAACATAGAGAATACTCGATCTTGAATAGTTCTATTCATTCTCTCAGCTACACCATTCTGTACTTGGGTATAAGGAGCTGTAAACTCTCTACGGATCCCTCTAGACTGACAGAAAAGGTTGAATTCATGTGAGGTATACTCACCCTCATTGTTTGAACGTAAAGCCTTAAGCTTAGTTCCTTTTTCAGTCTCAACTCAAGCAAGCCATTTTTTGAAAGTAGGGAATACCTCATCCTTTGATTTAATAGGATATAACCAGACTTTTCTAGTAGCATCATCTATGAAAGTGACAAAGTAAAGAGAGCCACCTAAGGACCTAGTGGGCATAGGACCACACTCATCTGTATGAACGAGATCTAAAGGCTGAATTGAAAAGTCAATGTGCGTTCTATGCATATTACTGGTTTGATTTCCATATTGAAAATGCTCACAAAGTGAAAAATCATAGAAAGATAACACAGGTAAGTAGAGAGAATGAGAAAGATTTTCCATTCCACTACGAGATATATGGCCCAAGCGACCATGCCAAATACAAGCCATTGGCTATTCAGTAACAACTAACAAGTGTTCTTTCCATCAATATTCTGTCCTTTACCTTTAGCATTCTTTAATGCATAATAGTCTTTCTTCATGTGCCCTTTCTTATGACAATAATGGCATTCGATGTCCCTCTTCCTTGATTTACTTCTACTCTTATTCCGTTGACCATTCTTTTCCTTGTTCTTGCTCCTACCACGTTGTTGATTCTTTCCTTGATAAGAATCACGAACATTATATGCATCTCCACTCTGAGTGCCAACCATAGACTTTCTACAAATCTCCTCACTCAAGAGTGCTCCACATATGTCATCATAGACAAGTTTACCACTAGGTGCACTATTGCTAATAGTTGTGCAAAATGTATCCCATGATGATGGCAAGGTGCATAACAGCAATACTGCTTTCATTTCATTATCCATATCCATTTTTTGAGCCTGTAACTGAGAGAATATAGCATCAAACTCATTTAGATGAGGAGCAACACTGTCTGTGTCCTTCATATGAAGGTCATATAATTTTCGCATCAGATAGACTTTATTTGATGTTGTCTCTTTTTCATAAGTATTGCATAACTTCTTCCAAAGCTCCTCTGCTCTTTCACAATCTAATACTATAAAGTAAACATTATCTGCTAGGTGCAAGCGAATGGTAGACCTGGCCATTTCATCTAACTCATCCCAATCATCTTCATCCATGTCAGCAGGCTTCTTTGAAATTCCATTTACTGGCTTCCATTGCCTCCTTTGAATCAGCACATCTTTAATATGATTCTTCCATAGAGCAAAGTTTGTGCCATCAAATTTTTGGATCTCAAAATGGTCTTTGCCCTGCAAGTTATAGTTCCTCCTCGGAACACTAGCACTAGACCCTGATCCACCAGATGTGCTTGAGACCTCTGATGCCATGATGGTAGAGAACTGAATGGAATGATAATGGAGCTAGAAGAGTCCGAACACCAATGAATAAGTGTATCAAGGAGTAAATCGACCACGGTATAGTTTACAAAACCAAAAATTTGGAAAAAGTTTGCCAGAGTATCCTTTGCAAAATGAGCGTATGACCAGTGTCAAAATATCATAAAACTGCAAGTATTGACATGTTTGCCTGCATAGCGAATCACTGACTCCACTGCATATAATCAATTACCCAATAGAAGCCAACTAGGCTTATCGAGCACCTATGAACAACTATCATACATCTCCTATGGCGAAGCTGGGTAAGTCTTCCACCTACATCACCGAAGAGACCACGACATTTGGGTGTCTCCCAGTTAAGAAAACCTCACCACGATCCTCTTTATCAAATGTAAAAGGCTTTTTGCAAAGAACGTTGCCGAGAAGGAAGCAGGTGATGGGAAGAGCCAGCGCGGGGTTGGATGAGGCCCCTGTGTGCACCATTCCCATGTCCGGCGAGCGACGTCTGTGCGCTGGGAACCTCGGCCTCTTTCTGGTGTGGCGATTGTCATAAGGCTCCTACCCTCTCGGAAGAGAGGAGCGAATGCTCGTGCACGTGGAATCGTAGGTGTCAGGAGCGAAAGAATCTAGATACAGCGCTAAGTCACAAAATTCACCAAATCGGTGTGCAAACAAGCTCAATGATACAATGGAAATGCAATTGAAGTCGTCCAATGAAATCTCTATGATACAAAGATTCCCGCTACAATGCAGGTCGGTGATACAGAAAGCCACTATAGTGTGGGTGAACGAATACAATATGCCATTGCTATAGTGCAGATTGGCCAAATATAAGGTAGACTTCCTGTTACAGTGCGAGAAGATGCCCACGAGTCTCCACTTCAATCTTCAGTCAGCCTTTTCTTATCTTCGGTCTTTGATCCAAGTCTTTCTTCAAGTCTTCTCTTTTCTTCAAAGATCCGCAATCACTTCATATAATATCTCCAAAATCAATTGCAACCTAGAAAGAAGATCCACAGCAATGTCCACGGGGGTACTCTTTACTTCTATCTTCAATCACTTTCTTCACTTCATATAATCTCTGAAATCGTCAACTGCAACCTAGACCTAGAAAGAAGATCCAAAGAAATGTCCACGGGGGGGGGGGGGGGGGGGGGGGGGGGGTGAGTGATATGGATACAAAAACAATCTCATGTTAGTTCATTTGAAAAATAAATGCACTCATTTAAACTATGCCCCTCTTTCTCTCTTCCTTATTGCAACACTTGGCTTTCTTCCCTAGATCTGTGCATTTTCCTATTTAAATTTAATAATGTAATAATCTTTAATCACAGTTCTTAAAATGAAATAGTGATGATCATTTTGTTTATGAAAATCATACATCCATTCTTCCAATTCGATACATGTCTTATTTAGCTTTGCCGTTCGATTGGGCTCATCATCTCATGAAGTAATATCATTTGCAAGAAACTGAAAATAAACATTACCCAAATTTGGCAAGAGCACCCTTCTTCCATAGCCCCTAGTATGCCCCTTTTTCTTTTTCAACAAATTCTTCATTGTGGACATTTAGCTTACTTGAGAATCTTGAGTAATTTTAGATTCTCCTCTCAAAGGCCTTAGCAACCCTTCTTTCTTCCTTTCTTACTCTTTCTTTTCCTCTTTACTTTCCTTTCTTCATTCCTCTTCTTTCTTTCTTTCTCTCTTTTCTTCTTTTTCTAATTTCTTATTTCTTTATTTTCCCTATTTTCCCATCCTTTCTCTTATTGACAGTCAATCTCTCTCTCTCTCTCTCTCTCTCTCTCTCTCTCTCTCTCTCTCTCTCTCTCTCTCTCTCTCTCTCTCTCTCTCTCTCTCTCTCTCTCTCTCTCTCTCTCTCTCTCTCTCTCTCTCTCTCTCTCTCTCTCTCTCTCTCTCTCTCTTCATTCGTGCGGATTCTCTGCGCACGTCAGCTTGCGTGTTTAAGTCCTGCCATGTGGAGATCTCTCTCGCTCTCTCTCCATCTCTCTCTCGAGTTTTCTTCCATCATCAATAACCGCCTTAATTCTTCTCTCTCTCTCTCTCTCTCTCTCTCTCTCTCTCTCTCTCTCTCTCTCTCTCTCTCCATGCCATCGATCGTTTTCCTACGAACATCCAACTCTGCTGCTCCACGTTCCCTCTCTACCTGCGCTCATCGCCAATCAACGGCACTATCTCTCTGTCTCTCCCATCAAGATCTCTAGGCCGTTGCTGGCCATGTACCCATCCATCTCTGTTGACCCGTATCTCTCTCTTCACCTCTCTCTCTCTCTCTCTCTCTCTCTCTCTCTCTCTCTCTCTCTCTCTCTCTCTCTCTCTCTCTCTCTCTCTCTCTCTCTCTCTCTCTCTCTCTCTCGCTAGTTTTTCTACAGCGCCTATCAGTAGCGATTTCAGCAGATCCCACCGTTTAGAGAGAGACTCACCCGTGCATTCTCTCTCCCATATGTTTCTGCCATGCAGCACTCTGAACGTCAACGGCTTCTGCCCAAATCCTACAGCGCAAGCGTACGCGTGCATTTCTCTCCCTCTGATTCTCTTTCTAACATGTCTCTCTCACTCTTGTTGGAGCAAGTCTATGACAAGCCTAAATATTGGCTTGAGTCCCACAAAGTCATAGAATAAGCCTTAAAATGAAGACTATGTAAAGTTCACTTGTGAACTACCCCTTGTAACCTTTGAAGAGTTTACTTAATGTAAAAGTAAGAGATTCTTAAGTGGTTGAGTCCACTTGATCAAAAAGGGAAAGAGGAGCCACGAATTCATGATTTGTGGTAGGTACAGAATCAAATCAATCATTGATTGATTGGAGAGTGATTGAGGGAAGTTAGCCTCCCAAACTCAACTATAAATAGATGGCAGTTTTAGTCGTGGTTAGAGAGACCTATGTGAAGACCTCCAAGAGCTGATCTTTATGCCATATCAAGGTGTGATTACAAGGCACACATATGTATCAGTAAGTTATTGTATTGTACAAGCAATATACTTTCATTTTCATGATTATTTGAGTTCATATGTCCATGTTCTTGTGAAGTGTACTACTCACTGCCATTACTCTTAGTTTTCTCAGTCAGATTGCAGAGATTGTTTCTCTGAGCTTGGTGCATCATTTTTAGTGATTTAACTTGGTAAAGTTAGCTCTATAAGTCTACTATATGCTCACAAATTTTCATGTCATTTGAATGTTGCAATCTTTAGTTATGTTCATTTGAAGTCAACAGGGTCTGTTCATCTTCACTTCTCTGTCGGGTACCCGACTTTTGTACTCATCTTGTCAGAGCCATTTCTCAGTGGTTACTTATCCAAATTCAATGATTTAAAGCTTGTTGGATTCATCTTACTGTCTAGTATAACATACAAATTTTCATAATCATTGGATTCCTACATTTTGAGTTATGTTGATTTTTCTGCTCACTGGTCTCAAACTGTAGCAGCCCGTGAAAATCGGGATGATGTCATCACTTGTTAAAACTCATTCTCAGTGTGTGGTTTATTATTTTTTATGGGATTACTCTTGAAAGTTAGCTCTTTAAGTTAACTAGACTTCCCCAAGAGAAATTAAGCTAATTGCTGTTGTGCTCAGAGAATTATGCAAAACAGTGGACAGGTGTATGAACCAAAATAACAAGTTTTTCACCTCTGAGCTAACTCCAACTTATCTGTTTTGATCTATCTTTTTGAGAGTGATCTTCCAAGGTACATAGGGTGTCTAATACATCCATTGGCAAGCTAAAAGGGCCCACCATATACTCCTGGAGTTCAATTGGCTAGTGTAGATCAAGGATTTTGCAACACCTCTTCATCTTCAAGCACATACCTATCCATCTCTTCACAGTGGTATCAGAGCAAGGTTGGACAACATGGCAGATGGATTTCCTTCATCAATTGAAAAATTGGACAGCGGTAACTACTCAGCTTGGTCATTAAGAATGGAAGCTTATCTCCAAGGTAGAAGTTTATATGGTTATGTGGCTGGAGATGAAGTTATGCCAAGTTTCAGGAACAAAAGACAACCAACACAAGAAGAGCAAGAAAGATTGAGCACATGGTGCTCCAAGGATGCACTTGCAAGGTCTTATCTCCTCAACTCTATCTCAGATTTTTTTTTGCCTCACATTAGAATTTGTAAGACATCTCAGGAAGTGTGGGATGCACTTGAAGCTTTCTTTTCTTCAAGTACCAAAGCTAGGAAGCATCAACTATGGCTAGATTTCACAACTCTCAAGAAGGCTCCCAAACAAATTGTGACTGATTTTTTCACAAAGCTCAAGGACATAGCAGATCAATTGGGAAGCATTGGAGAGGTAATAGATGAAGAGCAAATTGTAAGGCAGGTCATCAATGGCTTGAAGGCAGATGACAAGTGGGAAGCATTCACCACAGCTATGGATTTGTACATGGACATGCATGTACCTGATTTCAATACACTCATTGGACAACTACTTACTCAAGAGGCAAATCTTATCAAAAATGGAGAAAGCTCTAAAGGTAATCAATCTTCAGCTTTATACACTGATAAAAGCAAGTCTAAAGATAACAAAGGAAATGCAAAGAAAGTGGATGATGAAGCAGGTACATATCAAGCTAACTATGCAGGTAGAGGAAGACATGGCAGAGGTAGAGGAAGAGGACGTAGACAAGGCAGGGGGAGATCCCAAGACTCCAACTCATGTTCTATTTGTGGATTAACTAATCATACAACTGAAAATTGCTTTAGGAATTCCAGGAATCAAAGAGGCAAAGGATACAACAGAGGAAGTTATGGCTACTCAAGAGGAAGGTTCAACAATTACCATGGCAATTACAACAACTACTATCATTCAAACTATCAAGGAGGCTACAAAGGAATGAGAGACTACAATAATTATATAGAAGACTCAAACAAAGAGGATTCATTATTGATCATGAACATGGCTATGCCACAAGGTAAATCTGATGAGCATGTTTTCTACATAGATTCAGGTTGTTCAAATCATGTGGCAGGAAATGTGGCACTCCTATCAGATTTAGAAGATCCAAGGAATAAGCATGAGGTACAAACAGGAGATGATACAAAACATCCTGTGGAGAAAATAGGCAATGTCAAAGCACCTGATGGAAACATCAACCTACTCAATAAGGTACTCTATGTCCCTACCATTACAAAGAATTTGATAAGTGTTGGGCAGATAGTAGAGAAAGGGTTGCAAGTCAGGTTCACAAAGGCAGGAGCATTTGTTGAAGATCCAAGTCAAGGATTCAGAAAAATTGCAAAAGGTGAAAAGACAGGTAGATTGTTCACATTTGAATTACAGGACACTAGAAACATTGCTCTCTTTAATTATGGTAGTCAGACACTCACAGAATTGGAAGTATGGCACAAAAGGTTAGCACATATTGGTGAAAGGTCATTAAAGCAAATTTGCAGGGACCAAAGTGTACTTGGACTCCCTAATTTGTCAAAACAACATATGATTTATAAGTGTAGTGCATGTCAATTTGGAAAGTCTCACAGGTTACCATTCATGAAGAAAGGTTATATGCATGGAGATCTCTTGGAGTTGGTTCATACAGATGTATGGGGACCTAGCAAGGAAGCTTCAATATCTGGATCAAGGTATTATGTCTCCTTTATTGATGATTGCAGCAAATGGACTATCCTATTCTTTATGAAACACAAAGATGAAGTTTTTTCATGTTTCAAAAGATATTTGGCTCTTGTGGAGAATCAAACAGGTAAATCACTATAAAGGCTAAGGTCAGATGGAGGGGGAGAATACTTCTCCCATGATTTTGATTCTTTTCTTCAAGAAAGAGGAAACAAAAGAGAGGTAACTACAAGGTACACTCCTGAGCAAAATGGAGTGGCATAAAGGAGGAATAGGACAATTGTTGAAGCTGCAAGGTCTATGTTAAATGAAAAGCATTTACCTAATTACTTATGGGCTGAGGCTGTATCTACAGCCACTTACTTGATTAACAGGTTGCCTTCAAAATCCCTTGATGGGATGACTCCATATGAGGCTTGGAATGGAAGAAGACCAAGCTTAGATCATTGTAAAATTTTTGGATGTATTGCTTTTGCTCATGTTCCTTCACAGGTTAGAGGCGCAGAAAAGTGTGTATTTATTGGATATGACAACAATCAAAAGGGCTACAGGTTATACAACCCTACCAACAAAGGATTCTTGGTAAGCAGAGATGTAGTTTTTTATGAGAACAATTCATGGTATGAAGATTCATGCAGGAAGATCAATTTACCATATGATCTTGAAGAAGATTTTCCAAAGCTTGGTAGAGAACAACCAAAGATTGAAGAACAAGACACCTCAGAGGATGATGAAGAATCTCAGATGGAAAAGATCAAAGCATGGAAGTCTAAAGGTAAAGCAAAATTGCAGGAACTTGGACATGAGGCAGAATCATCACATCATGGCCTAAGAAGATCTATGAGGGAAAAGAAAAAACCAGAAAGGTATGGGTTTGACACCTCATTAGTAACTAAACATTCTATCTACATAGCACAGGACATAAACCAAGAGGAGCCATCATCATTTGAAGAGGCCAAAGCAAAAACAGAATGGAAGCATGCAATTAAGGAAGAGATTGAAGCACTTGAGGAAAACGATACTTGGGATTTGGTGCCCAAGACTTCATCCATGAAGGTAATAGGCTCAAGATGGGTCTATAAACTCAAGAAGAATTCTGATGGTTCCATTAACAGGTATAAGGCAAGGCTTGTAGCAAAAGGCTTTGCACAAACTCAGGGAATTGATTATGAGGAGAATTTCTCTCCTATGGCAAAGATGCCTACTATTAGGGTTTTGCTTAGTATTGCCTCTTCCAAGAATTGGAAGATACTTCAACTAGATGTAAAGAATGCATTCTTGAATGGTTGGATAACAGAAGAGGTATATATGGCACAACCACCTAGTTTTGAGAATCAAGTTTATCCTGATTATTTGTGCAAACTTAACAAAGCATTGTATGGTCTCAAGCAAGCTCCAAGAGCTTGGAATTTCAGGCTTGTTTCATTCTTGCAAGACAAAGGCTTTCAACCAAGCAAGACAGATCCTTCACTCTTTTTATTAAAAAGAGTAATTCTGAGGTCATCTACTTATGTGTATATGTAGATGATATTATATTGACAGGAAATGATGCAGATGGTATGAAGAAGATCAAAGATCAGATGAGAGAAGAGTTCAAGATAAGTGATTTGGGTTCACTTACCTACTTCCTAGGTTTGGAAGTCGTCTACAAAGATCATGGTTTGTTTCTCACTCAAAGAAAGTACATTAAGGACATGTTGGCAAAATTCAAGATGCAAGATTTTAAGATTGCAGGTACTCCAATGGAGGTCAATCAAAAATTGAGCTCACATGAAGGTGAACTCATAGAGGACATCACATCATATCAAAGTCTAGTGGGTAGTCTCAACTATGCCACATTGACAAGAGTAGATATATGTTACAGTGTGAGTGTGCTAAGTTAATTTATGCACACACCAAGGAAACCACATATGGATGCTGCCAAAAGGATTCTCAAGTATCTCAAAGGAACCATAAATGAAGGACTTTATTATCTTTATGTATCTGATTTAGGTTTGAAGCTATTTTCTGATGCAGATTGGGCTGGCTCCAAGGAAGATAGAAGGAGCACTTCAGGTATCTTACCTTTGCAGGTTCAAAGCTTATTTCATGGTCATCCAAGAAGCAACCCACAGTTGCTCTCTCTTCTACTGAAGCTGAATATAGAGGTCTTGCCATAGCTACACAAGAAGCTATGTGGATGAAGACATTATTCAAAGATCTTGGATCGGAGTTTGGAACTCCAACTATTTTTTGTGACAATATGAGTTCTATTCACTTAGCTGCTAATCCTATTTTTCATGGAAGGACTAAACATATTGAAGTTCATTATCACTATGTACGAGAGAAGGTTCTAAGAAAAGAGATTCAAATATCATCTGTGTCCACTCATCAACAATGTGCAGATATTCTAACCAAAGCATTGGATGGTACAAAGCTTTGCAAATTCAAGGCTATGATTGGTTTGCAGGTAATCTTGGAAGATTGAAGACCTCAAGAATACTTTGCTTGAGGGGGATCTGTTGGAGCAAGTCTATGACAAGCCTAAGTATTGGCTTGAGTCCCACAAAGTCATAGAAGAAGCCTTAAAATGAAGACTATGTAAAGTTCACTTGTGAACTACCCCTTGTAACTTTTGAAGAGTTTACTTAATGTAAAAGTAAGAGAATCTTAAGTGGTTGAGTCCACTTGATCAAAAAGGGAAAGAGGAGCCACGAATTTGTGATTTGTGGTAGGTAGAGAATCAAATCAATCATTGATTGATTGGAGAGTGATTGAGGGAAGTTAGCCTCCCAAACTCAACTATAAATAGATGGCAGTTTTAGTCGTGGTTAGAGAGACCTATGTGAAGACCTCCAAGAGCTGAGCTTTATGCCATATCAAGGTGTGATTACAAGGCACACATATGTATCAGTAATTCATTGTATTGTACAAGCAATATACTTTCATTTTCATGATTATTTGAGTTCATATGTCCATGTTCTTGTGAAGTGTACTACTCACTGCCATTACTCTTAGTTTTCTCAGTCAGATTGCAGAGATTGTTTCTCTGAGCTTGGTGCATCATTTTTAGTGATTTAACTTGGTAAAGTTAGCTCTATAAGTCTACTATATGCTCACAAATTTTCATGTCATTTGAATGTTGCAATCTTCAGTTATGTTCATTTGAAGTCAACAGGATCTGTTCATCTTCACTTCTCTGTCAGGTACCCTACTTTTGTACTCATCTTGTCAGAGCCATTTCTCAGTGGTTACTTACCCAAATTCAATGATTTAAAGCTTGTTAGATTCAACTTACTATCTAGTATAGCCATACAAATTTTCATAATCATTGGATTCCTACATTTTGAGTTATGTTGATATTTCTGCTCACTCGTCTCAAACTATAGCAGCCCATGAAAATCGGGATGATGTCATCACTTGTTAAAACTCATTCTCAGTGTGTGGCTAATTATTTTTTATGAGATTACTCTTGAAAGTTAGCTCTTTAAGTTAACTAGACTTCCCCAAGAGGAATTAAGCTAATTGCTGCTGTGCTCAGAGAATTATGCAAAACAGTGGATAGGTGTATGAACCAAAATAGCAAGTTTTTTCACCTCTGAGCTAACTCCAACTTATTTGTTTTGATCTATCTTTTTGAGAGTGATCTTCCAAGGTACATAGGGTGTCTAATACATCCATTGGCAAGCTAAAAGGGCCACCATATACTCTTGGAGTTCAATTGGCTGGTGTAGATCAAGGATTTTGCAACACCTCTTCATCTTCAAGCACATACCTATCCATCTCTTCACAACTCTCTCTGTGAAGCGTAGCAGTCCGCTTCTGGAGGAAACACAATCTCATCTCTCTCAACTCTCCTCTAGAGTCGGCTTTAGCACCCCCAATCTCTGCTACTATTGGCCGTCGGTGGCAGATCTCTACAGCACTAGCTCTTCAATGCTCTAATAGCCAAGCCCGCTGCGCATCACTGTTTGTATCTCTTTGATCCAAAGCTAATTTCATTTTAATGTAATGAAAAAGATGAAACTACAACTCTCATGGAGGGCAATAACCACACACAAAAAAATGGACCTTCTTATAGCTATGGCAAGTGAAAACTCTTCCCTCTCCGTCTCTCTCTCATGGGGATGGTAATGAAGAGCATGAGCAAGAACATGAAAACATGAATGAACGGAAATAGATAAGGAGCATACCTGGAAAGAAGATCCACAGAAATGCCCATGGGGAGAAACAAATGAGGCTTGGCCCCCTATTTATAGGTTCCCTCCCCTTCTCCCCTTGGGACTATTCTCTAGAAGCTTCTAACCTCCTTACTCAACTTTCTAATTCCAGAATCATCTTGCATGTACTTCTGCTATTTTGGGAAAATCCCATCTCTTATTTCTATTTCTAGTTTTTCTCTTTTTATTTTTCCAATTTTCTTCTTTCTATTTTTGGGTCTTTTTCTTTTTCTCTTTTAAATTTTTCTTAAATTAAGGTTTTCTTTCATACCTATATACAAATTAAATCAAATTCAAAGATTAGACTTATGATAAATGGGATTTCTAAGGTTCTATCTTAGGGTTTTCATGGGGTAAAGGTTAGCTATTTACACACATAGTTCTAATGTTCATGTTCTAATGTTCATATTTTACATGGTTCCACATCTCACAATCAATCAAATCGGCCAGAACATGCATAAATTACAACACTTTCTTGGTCAAATCATCACTCAGAACCCAGAAAATCAATGAACTTTGAAAAATTTTTATGCACACTTCCCTGAGGGATTTCATCCCGACATTCGCCCCCACTAAACCTACACATGGGCCAACCTGCAAAATCCAACAGAAGTGTATCAGGGTTCTTTTGAAAATCTTTTTAGTTTTTATGTTTTTCTCTTCAAAGACCATGCAACTTTACAAAGATTAGAACAAATAAACCATACCATGTTTCTACTTGAGCAATCCGCCAAGTAATCATGTGAATAAACCATTGGCTTTCTACATCTTCTGTTTGCTCAACTTGTTCAGATCCAACAACTCATCCTAAGTACTAGCATATACTAAGCTTCTACTAACCCAGTTTGTAGAATATGCCTTGTTTCCCCTATTTATCTCCTACTGTCTAACTCTCCACCAGATCTTTTTCTTTTTTGTTTTCCTTTCCATTTTTCATTTTTCTTTTTCTTTATCTTTTCCTTTATTGTTCACTTTATCTCAGCTCAGCATTAATTCTTTTTATTTTTATTTCGCAAATCGGCCTATGTTGAAATCGGGTGCGACTCATGGACTTCCGCCCGGCCAAGTTTACCCCACCTGTCTGCCGACCCGATGTAGTGCACGACATACACAATGTCAGCCCTACATGAAATCGACATCAGCTCGTGGCTCTGACCACCCGACCAGAGTGACTCCACCTGCCTATCGACCCATGTAGGCACATGACAACAGATAAGTCAGGCCTACAACGAAACTAGCATCAGCTCGTGGCCTTGATCACCCGACCAAGGTGGTTCCACCCGCCTACTAGCCCATCACAGTGCACTAACAACATGCACACACATCTAAGTTGGCATGAGTATGAAGGTTTTTCATGAATCATGATCCATATGGAGGTAAGATCTCGCAAGAAACAAATAGTAGGACCCAAAGAATCCCACTCACTAAGCGTTCAAATCAATCAGCATATACATGCACTCAGTCTAAGCATGCCATCATGTTCCCAAGCTTTCACTCCCAAAAGTCTCTAGTCTGCTAACTGATTCTGTTCATATAATTTCTAGATGTTCATGCTTCATGCAAACCCATAATAGATATTTGCTATCTTCTTTCTACATGATTTTCTTAAATCCATACATATCTTTATCATACACACAAATGTAATGCATATGCTCTCTCAAAAAGAAAAGAGAATTCAGATCAGAAACATTTCACCAGATCATTCTATTGCATCTTCATCATTGATTGATCCAGCTTTTCTTCAACTTTCTTGATTTATTGTTACTCATGAGCATCCTCTAATATCATCATCATTGTAATCATGATCATAAAACATCATCATCAATCATTTTCAACATCAATCATTATCTTTCATCATCATCCATCATCCATCATCCATCATCAATCATCATTCAACATCATCAATCATCATCATCCCACCAAAACTGAAATCTTTCAAGAAACCTGTAGTTCTACGAGTGTGACTGAAAACACAGCCCCAAAGGTTGATATTTATTGTCGGAAAAGTACAAAGAACAGTCTTCTTGATGTTCTTGGACCTGTGTGAAGAGAACTATGTGAGAAAGTACCCCAAAATGGATCCAAAAGACATCCCAAAAATGCTTTAAAATAGGCTTTGAGAGCAAAGAATGAAGCTTTGAGGAACCAAAACATGTTCAAGGTAATATCAACCTTAGTCTTTCGCCTTCTTTAGACACCACAAAAGTGTAGCTTAGTGGCAAGAGATTGCCACAGTTAAGCGAGCTCCGAGGGGAACAATGTTGGGATGGGTGACCTCTTGGGAAGTATCGGGAACCTCTATATTCCTTGATCATTGAGGTCCTCCCTCGCGTGCAGCCAACGGCGCCAACGGTGACTTCGGTGATTCGGATGACAAGGTATGCCAAGGTCTATGCCTTGGTCACCGCCTTAGTCATAAGCCTTGGAGAAAGTCGAGGGCGTGCTCGCTTCACTCGTACAAAAGGAACAAAGCTTTTGTGTCGAACTGCTCTGATATCAGTGAAGTATTTTGATGGCAATGCACCATACTGTGCTCTCCTTCTCAAGAGCTCCACGAAGATATCCTCGGAGTAGAAAACTGAGCTCCTAAGGCCGCACAAAGTACTCCGCATAGAGATTGCAGAATACGTAGAGAAACACAGTACATAGGGAGCACGAAGACAGACTTCTTAGGTCTTACAAAATGCAGTCAAACTTATAGTCTGTGATTGACTAGGCCACTATATGTTTTATTAAAGAACATATACAAAGAAGTGTCCAGTGGCCATTTGGCCTTTCACATGGACACTAACGGTAACAATACTGCTATGAAGTCAAATTTCAACTTCGATAGCGAGTCCAATACTATGAGGTTCTACAAGAGACTAGAATTGCTTTGCAGGAGATGAATGAGCAATTGTCTGCCAAAACTACTCAACAAGAGGAAGTTGCAGCTCAATTCTAGAATCATTTTAGCACTCTGCAGACTCAACTGGAGCAAGAAATGGCTTTGATTATGGAAGCCCTTCAAATCGTGCAAACCGAATGACGTTGCCAAAAACACATTATGAAACAAGATTTCTATTTGCAGGAAGAGTTTGGTTTGAAGTTGTCAGGGGCACAGAGTAAAGCTATAGTCACATCGGCATCAACTTCCGATGTCGCAGCTGAAGGGGTAATCACAATGGAAAATAACTACCGTCAGCAGTAGTCAAAATGATCTTACCAACTCCCATGATAGGATAAGAGGATTTCTTGGCACATTTGACAGTATTCCCTTTAGGGGCAGGCTCGAGTGAGGTAAACTGCACTGCAAGGTAATATGTTTGGTTGCCTCGCTATCAAAGTACCAAACATCTGAGTCTACTACAGACATACACTATTCATGAGAGGATGGGTCATAAGTGCAAACTATAGTAAATGCCCATTCTTCATTCTGCACAAGATTAGCAGACTCTGTTTTGGGTGTAGAGGCCTTTGCAACAACCATTCTAGCCTCGTTTGCAGCCAGTTTTGGACAACTCTTTATGACATGATCATTTCCTTTACAATATTTGCAAAATAATTTCTATTGTTCAGTTTTCTTCCGTCTCTGTCATTCTTCTTTGATTGTGAAAAACTGGCAAATTTTTGCTTACTAGTAGATGAGTTGCATTTACCGTTGCCCTTCTAACTAGCCAGGAAATCTTGATATGCAATATGCATAATGCACTTGTTATGCTTAGATTGATCTTCCTACAACATAATAGAGATTAACTCCTCAAATGTTAAGGCATTTGGATTGCTTTTCATCATCAATCAAAGAGTAGAAGAAAAACTCTAATATGAATCTGCAAGACCATTCAAAACAGTATGCACAAGTGAACTGTTAGGCAAGACTTCATAAGCAGAAATCAATTGCTCTTTCAAATCTTTGATCTTTATCATAAAATTGTCCATGGAATCTCCTTCATTCATGTGCTCACTCTCCAATTGTTTTTGGAGGTAAGCAACAGAAGCCTCATTCCCTGCCTAGTATAGAGTGGTAAGTGTATCCCAAGCATCCTTTGCTATTCTGCAAGAGCGAATGTGTGAGCAAAGAAACTTGAATGATGTGTGTCTGACTCTCCTCCCATCCATATATACCCTCTTGTACTCCAAAAATAACAATGTTTTAGAATAGTCTAGTGTCAACATGTGGCCATCATGCAACACTTATCCCCATTACTACCAAGTACCTTAGGGTATCCCCCGAGCGTGGGACCTTGGCTAGCTGGCCCTTGTCCCTCACACACATGGACTTATCCCTATGGACCAAATTCATGATCCCTGTGGATCGATGTCTAACACTCTCTCACCCTTATAAAGATCATTGTCCTGAATGATCAATGAGGGAAAGTACTTGCGAACCAGAGCTTCTAATCCCCAGTAGAGTCAGTAAGTGGTAATCCTCTCCAAGCTACGAGATACTCCTAGATGACTTATTCCTCAATCGTTTCTATCTCCGATCTAGTATCATGTTTGGAGAATGATCTGTGTTATCACTTTCGTGCAAAGAAACAATACCCTCTATTAGATTATCCTCATAAGAAATATACTTTCGAAGTTTACTGACATGAAACACTATATGAACTCTGTAATCTGGAGGAAGTTCTAATTGGTATGCAACTTCACTTAGCTTTTTAACTATCTTCCAAGGTCCACAAAACCTTGGTGAAAGCTTACTACACTTCCCTATGGAGAGTGAAGTAGATCTAACTAGAACCTGAAGAAAGACTCAGTCTCCTTCCTCAAAGGATCTAGGAGATCTCTTCCTATTAGCATACTCTTTAGCCCTATCAGTGGCTTGCTGCATATTGGCTTTAGTTATTTCTAAATTTGCTTGGAGGTTCACTAAGAACTCCAAAGCACTAGGACATTTCTTTGGCATGCCTATGGTACAAGGAGCATTGGGATTCATGCCATAGTTCATCTTTAAAGGAGACATAACTATCACCTTGTGAGACCTATTGTTATAAGAAAACTCAACTAGTGGCAAATAACTATCCCAATCTATCTGTCTCTCAAACACATATGCTCTCAACATGTCCTCTAAAATCTAGTTGACCCTCTAAGTCTGACCATCTATCTGAGGAAGATCACCACTGCTCATCTTTAATGACACCTTCAGTTTGTCAAATACAAACTTCCAGAAGTGTCCTATGAATTTGACATCCCTATTTGAAACTATGGATGTCAATAACCCATGCAATCTGAAGACATGTTGGATAGACAACTCTATTACCTGTGGAGCTTCTATCGTCTCCTCTGTGGCTATGAAATGAGCCATCTTGCTCAATCTATAGACCACAAATAGGATAGTATCCCACTTCCTTTGGGTCCATGGTAACCCGACTATGAAGTCCATGGATACATTGTCCCAATTATGATATGGAATCTATAAAGGATTTAAAAGACCTGGTGTCTTTACCCTTTCTACTTTGTTGACTTGACACATAAAGCATTGTTGAACATAAGTGTTGACATCTCTGGCTAATACAAGCCACCAAAATGTTTGTCTAACAAGTTGTATTGTCTTATCAGCACCAGGATGTCCTACACAAGGCACATCATGGTTATCATGCATGAATTTTCATGCATGAATTATCTCTTGACGCAATGAGTTGTCTAAAACTGTAAAGCTCATTTGATACATTATCTGTGATAATGCATCAGCAACTATATTATCTTTTCCCCTTCTTTAAAAGATTTCCATGTGAAACTCCTGCATGAGCCCATCCCAATGAGCCTATCTACCTCAAAGATCTGGCTGACTACAAAAATACTTAAGTGTATGGTGGTCTGTGTATACCTTAAAGTCTACATCATAATGATAGTGTCTCTAGAATTTAAGTGCATGCACCACTACATACGATTCATGTTCATGCACTGGCCAATTGTGTTGTGCACTACTCAATTTCTTTATTTCAACAACTTTGCACTAGCCAATTGTGTTGTGCACTCCTCAATTTCTTGCTTTCGAAAGTGTTGGTGCATATCAAGCCTTCACACATTGGCTTGGACTCATGGAAGATTGGCATGGACAAAGATTTATCAAGGCTTCACTTGAACCAAGGTTCATATGAACATATGCTTATAAGTTCTTACCTCTTTACCCCTTGTAAAAGTTTTTTATGACTTGGCATCTCATGTAATCACTTACCTACCTGATTAAGTCGTGGAAAAGAGAATAGTTTAGTGGAGAGAATATCTCCCTACTTTCAGAGGAGAGATTCTAGGGAGCCTAAGTTTGAATTTGAAATTCAAATCACCATCAACTCCTATAAAAACTACATTTGAAAAGTCGCGGTTAGTTCAGTCAATCTAGCTCACTCCCCGAGGCATATTTTCATTGTAACTGTGTGTGTGTTAGTGCTACTCCATAGCCTACACCACCACACCTCAATTAGCTATGCTTGTCATGCTATTGAGCTTGTACAATCTTATCAATCAATAGATATATACACATTTATCATTTCTGGTTCTCTGTGTTATCTTCTTCAAGTCTGTCAACTTCAACAGGGCATATCTCTGGATCTACTGAACCAAATCAAGAGATCTATAGCTCATTAGAACCAGCTCAAGGTCAACTACAAGCATACAAAATCTCAGAGGATTTCATTCAGCCATTTGGGAGAAATCCGCTTCGAAGTGCACACTAGTCTGTGTCTGCAGAGTTCCTAAAAAGTCGGGGGTAATCATATTTTTGCTAAACTTATTTCTCAGTGTATGGTTTATCAATTTGAGTGATTCCACTTGTGATTGGTAGCTTACTAAGGTACTTTAATACTCCCAAAAGGAATTGTTCCAATTTTAAGTGTGCTGGTCACACTGAGCATAACACTGAGCAAGTGTCAATACCAAAATAGCAAGTATTTCTGGATTCTTGAAGTCACAAGTAGTGTGTTTTGATCTAATCATTACCCAACTCATTTCCAAAATACATATAGCATATTTTGGTGTCATTTGGAAGCTAAGCAAGTGTACTAAGCATATCTGGAGTCAAAGGAGGGCAGGTGTGAAGCAGGTTTTGCAGCATCAACTCATTTCTTGAGTGCATCCAACCATCACTCTCAACAGTGGTATCAGAGCAAAGAAGGTAATCATGGGTAATGGTTTCCCTTCCTTCATTGACAAATTGGACAGAAATAATTATCAGGCTTGGTCATTGAGAATGAAGACCTATCTACAAGGGAGAAGCTTATTCGGATACATATCAGGAGATGAGGAATTGCCCTCATTCAAGACCAGAGGACTACCCACAAAGGATGAACATGAAAGACTCAACCAATGGTGTGCAAAGGATGCTTTGGCAAGGTCTTACCTTCTAAACTCTATATCTGACTTTCTTTTACCTCATGTAAGGAATTGTAAGACTTCCCAAGAGACTTGGGAAACCTTGTCAAACTACTTTTCTTCCAACACAAGGGCTAGGAAGAATCAATTATGGATTGAGTTCACAACCCTTAGGAAGCAGCCCAAGCAATCAGTCTCAGAGTATGTGACAAAGATCAAAGATGTGGCAGATCAACTAGCAAGCATTGGAGAGGAGATTGAAGAGGAACAAATAGTCAGGCAAGTAACAAATGGACTCAAGGCAGATGATAAGTGGGAAAGTTTCACCACTGCAATGGATCTCTATATGGACATGCATACCCCTGATCTCACAACACTCATGGGCCAACTTTTTACACATGAAGCAAAGTTTACAAAAGCTGGAGATCAATCAAAAGGTAACAACCCCTCTGCTCTCTATACTGATAAGAAAGTTAAAGATAAAGGTAAAGGGAAGAAACAGGATGAAGAATGCTCTACCTCTCAAGCTAATTATGCAGGGAGAGGTAGGTCATCTAGAGGAAGAGGCAGAGGAGGTAAGTCAGGTAGGGGGAGACCCTACAACTCATCACCATGCAACATTTGTGGATTGTCTAATCATACCACAGATGAATGCTACAAGAATTACAAGAATCAGAGAGGAAGAGGCTACTCAAGAGGTGGATACTCTCAAGGGAGAGGTAGATTCAACCAACATCAAAGCTACAATGGATACAACAATCAATACAACAACAACTACAACAACAACCATAATGGTAACTACCAAGGTGGATTCAGAAATAGAAGAGATTACAACAACTACACAGAGGAGCAAGATGACTCCCTATTGATCATGAATATGACCTCCAAGGCAGGTACAAATGATGATCATTTATTTTACATTGACTCAGGGTGTTCTAACCATGTAGCTGGCAATGTGGCACTACTTTCTGATTTGGAAGAGCCCAAGGGCAAACATCAGGTACAAACAGGTGATGACACTAAACATTCTGTTGTTAAGATTGGTAATGTGAAGACATGTGATGGTAACCAGAACTTATTGAGCAGGGTACTCTATGTACCAACCATCACCAAGAATCTAATGAGTGTTGGTCAGATTGTGGAGAAAGGTTTGCAGGTCAGATTTACACAACATGGAGCATATGTGGAGGACCCAAGACATGGATTCAGAAGGATAGCCAAAGGGGAGAAATCAGGTAGATTATTTACATTTGAGCTAGAAGATACAAAAAACATTGCATTGTATAATTACAAGGACCAGACACTTTCAGAGTTAGAAATATGGCACAAGAGATTAGGGCACATAGGAGAAAGAACTCTAAAGCAAATTTGCAGGGATCAATGTGTGCTTGGGATACCTAATGTGTCCAAGCAACACATGATTTACAAGTGTGGATCATGTCAATTTGGTAAGTCTCACAGATTACCCTACTCAAGGAAAGGTTTCATGCATGAAGACTACCTAGACTTGGTACATACAGATGTTTGGGGACCTAGCAAGGACCCTTCCATTTCTGGCTCAAGGTATTATGTGTCCTTCATTGATGACTATAGCAGATGGACCATTTTATACTTTATGAAGCATAAGGATGAAGTGTTTAATTGTTTCAAGAGGTATCTTGCACTTGTTGAAAATCAAACAGGAAGAAGCTTGAAGAGGCTAAGGTCAGATGGTGGAGGAGAGTACTTCTCCAATGAGTTTGAAGATTTCTTGCAGGAAAGAGGCATCAAAAGGGAGATCACTACAAGGTACTCACCTGAACAAAATGGGGTAGCAAAAAGAAGGAATAGACTTATAGTAGAAACAGCTAGGTCTATGCTTAATGAGAAAAAGTTGCCAATCTATCTTTGGGCAGAGAGTGTATCCACTGCCACTTATCTCATCAATAGGTTGCCATCCAAATCACTTGATGGCATGACACCATATGAAGCTTGGCATGGTAAGAGACCTTCTCTGGATCATTGCAAAATCTTTGGTTGTGTGGCATATGTGCATATTCCTTCACAGGTAAGGGGAAAGCTAGACCCTAAAGCTGAAAAATGCATCTTCATTGGTTATGATTTGAACCAAAAGGGATACAGATTCTACAACCCAACAAACAAAGGGTTCAAGGTAAGCATAGATGTCATATTTGATGAGAATGACTCATGGTATGAGAATGAATGCAGGAAAGTGAGTCTACCCTATGACATGGAAGAAGATTTCCCAAAGCTCACTAAGGAAGAACCAACTCAGCAAGAAGATTCAAGCTCAGATGATGATGATACAATAAACCTTGAAGAGTTCAAGGCTTGGAAGTCCAAAGGAAAGATGAAGATGAAGCAATTAGAAGATAAGCCAGAAACTTCAACTCAAGCAATGAGGAGATCTCAAAGAGAAAAGAAGAAGCCTATCAGATTTGGGTATGACACATCACTTGTAACTAAACATTCTGTATATCTAGCAAAAGACTTGTTGAATGAAGAACCAGGTACCTATGAAGAAGCAATTACCAAACCAGAATGGAGAGAAGCCATGGATGAAGAGATAGAAGCTCTCAAGGAAAGTGATACTTGGGACTTGGTACCCAAGAAGGACTCTATGAAGGTGATAGGATCCAGATGGATCTACAAACTAAAGAAGAATTCAGATGGAACAATAAACAGGTACAAAGCTAGGTTGGTAGCCAAGGGTTTTGCACAAACCCAAGGCATTGATTATGAGGAGACATTTTCTCCTGTGGCCAAGATGCCAACTATCAGAATATTGGTGAGTGTAGCTGCATCCAAGAATTGGAACATGTACCAATTGGATGTGAAGAATGCATTCTTGAATGGATGGATATCTGAAGAAGTCTACATGTCACAACCACCTGGCTATGAAGATCCAAAAAAGGTACATTATGTTTGCAAATTGAAAAAGGCTCTGTATGGTTTAAAGCAGGCACCTAGAGCATGGAATTACAGGTTGACAACCTACCTTCTAGATCAAGGATTTGTGATGAGTAAAGCAGACACTTCTCTGTTTATAAAGAGAAGTAGTGCAGAAGTAATATATTTGTGTGTCTATGTTGATGACATTATCATTACAGGCAATGATGTCAATGGGATTAGACACATCAAAGGACAGATGATGAAAGAATTCAAGATTAGTGATCTTGGATTATTAAAGTATTTCCTAGGTCTTGAATTGATCTATACAGATACAGGTATTTACATCACTCAAAAGAAGTATGTGCAGGATATGGTCAAGAAGTTTGGCTTGCACGATGCTAAGGTATCTACTACTCCAATGGAGGCCAATCTAAAGCTAAGTGCTCATGAAGGAGAAGAAATCAAAGACATTACAAGATACCAAAGTATGGTAGGTAGTTTGAACTATGCTACCTTGACAAGAATTGACATAGCATATGGAGTTAGTGTGCTTAGTCAATTCATGCACAAACCAAGGGTACCTCACCTAGAGGCAGCAAAGAAGATCCTGAAGTATCTGAAGGGAACACAAAGTCATGGTTTGTATTTTCCTTATACATCAGATATTGACATTAAAGTTTACTCAGATGCAGATTGGGCAGGATGCAAGGATGATAGGAGGAGCACATCTGGTTATATTTGTTTTGCAGGAGATAAGCCTATTTCTTGGTCAGCCAAGAAGCAACCTACGGTGGCATTGTCATCCACTGAAGCAGAGTATAGAGGGCTTGCAAATGCAACTCAAGAAGCTATCTGGTTGAAGCTTCTATATACCGAGTTAGGTCTACATACAAGACCACCAATCATCTTTGGAGACAACACTAGTTCTCTTCACCTTGCAGCTAATCCAATTTATCATGCCAGAACCAAACACATAGAGGTTCATTACCACTATGTGAGAGAAAAATTACTTAGCAAAGAGATTCAATTGACATATGTGTCTACTAATATGCAATGTGCAGATTTACTTACAAAGGCATTGGATGGAAACAAGTTATGCAGATTTAAATCCATGATTGGATTGCAGGAAGTGATTGAAGAATGAAGAAGAAGACTTAAGCCAAAGTGTTTGGCTTGAGGGGGAGATGTTGGTGCATATCAAGCCTTCACACATTGGCTTGGACTCATGGAAGATTGGCATGGACAAAGATTTATCAAGGCTTCACTTGAACCAAGGTTCATATGAACATATGCTTATAAGTTCTTACCTCTTTACCCCTTGTAAAAGTTTTTTATGACTTGGCATCTCATGTAATCACTTACCTACCTGATTAAGTCGTGGAAAAGAGAATAGTTTAGTGGAGAGAATATCTCCCTACTTTTAGAGGAGAGATTCTAGGGAGCCTAAGTTTGAATTTGAAATTCAAATCACCATCAACTCCTATAAAAACTACATTTGAAAAGTCGCGGTTAGTTCAGTCAATCTAGCTCACTCCCCGAGGCATATTTTCATTGTAACTGTGTGTGTGTTAGTGCTACTCCATAGCCTACACCACCACACCTCAATTAGCTATGCTTGTCATTCTATTGAGCTTGTACAATCTTATCAATCAATAGATATATACACATTTATCATTTCTGGTTCTCTGTGTTATCTTCTTCAAGTCTGTCAACTTCAACAGGGCATATCTCTGGATCTACTGAACCAAATCAAGAGATCTATAGCTCATTGGAACCAGCTCAAGGTCAACTACAAGCATACAAAATCTCAGAGGATTTCATTCAGCCATTTGGGAGAAATCCGCTTCGAAGTGCACACTGGTCTGTGTCTACAGAGTTCCTAAAAAGTCGGGGGTAATCATATTTTTGCTAAACTTATTTCTCAGTGTATGGTTTATCAATTTGAGTGATTCCACTTGTGATTGGTAGCTTACTAAGGTACTTTAATACTCCCAAAAGGAATTGTTCCAATTTTAAGTGTGCTGGTCACACTGAGCATAACACTGAGCAAGTGTCAATACCAAAATAGCAAGTATTTCTGGATTCTTGAAGTCACAAGTAGTGTGTTTTGATCTAATCATTACCCAACTCATTTCCAAAATACATATAGCATATTTTGGTGTCATTTGGAAGCTAAGCAAGTGTACTAAGCATATCTGGAGTCAAAGGAGGGCAGGTGTGAAGCAGGTTTTGCAGCATCAACTCATTTCTTGAGTGCATCCAACCATCACTCTCAACAGAAAGCTACTGGCCTACCACCTTGGCTCAAAACTGCCCCTATGTCTATGCCACTAGCATCTATCTCTAACTCAAAGGGTTTCTATGGAAACTCGAAAGTCTTAGAAATGACGGTAATTCCCCCTCATCTTGAGGAGTAGACCAAGATAATAGAATTGAAACCTTCTTGGGATCCATCTAAACCCCATTGGCCAATACCACATGCCCTAGATACTCTATCCTTAGAAGAAACATTTGAGTCTTATTTGGATTAACATACAACTTATTTTCTTTTAAAACATTCAATACTAATTTGAGATGATTTTCATGCTCATGCACAATCCTACTATACACTAACAAATCATCAAAAAAATCAACAACATATTTTCCAATGAATGGACATAAAATGCCATTCATTAACATCATAAATGTCATTGGTGCATTAGTCAAACAAAATGGCATGACAAAATACTCATAATGACCAAAATAGGTCTTGAAAGTTGTCTTATGTACATCATAATCTCTTACTCTAATATGATGGTAGGTACTTTTTAAATCTATTTTACTAAATACAATGGCTTCACCTAGATCATCTAAAAGATCATCAATTCTAGGCATGGGATATCTATGTATGATAGTAATCTTATTGAGTGCTCTATAGTCAACACACATCCTATAAGATCCATCTTTCTTCTTCACTAAAAGAACTGGTGCTGCAAAGGGTGAATAGATTGTCTAATCAACCCTTTCTATAGGTACTCGTCCATGACCTTGTGAACTTCATTTTCCTCCTGCAAACTCATTCAAAATGGTGGTCGAGCAGTCCAACTTGCTCTTGGTACCAATTTTATTCTATGCTCTATGTTCTTGCAAGGAGGCAAACCAGAAGGTAATTCTTTCAATAGTAACTCTTGGAATTCTACTCTCACTTTCATTGAGAGTGCTAGAGCATTCCAACTAGAGTCTTCATCACTACATGAATCCATCATAATACACGATGAATGCATAAAATCAAGAAAAATAAATGTACTTACAATCAATCTTAAGCACCTTGGTACTATTTACCAATCATGCTTCTTAGAGATCTGGTTCTCCATGGATCAGTAGTCGCCTCCCCTCATGCTCAAAATAATAAACATGTGGAGCAAAGTCAATGACTAGTCTCTTCCTTGTATGCCACTTCTTACTAAGGACTACATCGAAATGTTCTAGTCACACTATCTTGAAATCCAATCTGTCCTCATAGGACTATATCTGAATAGGTAGATCAACAAGGTGTCAATCCCAAGTCTTTGTTCCCTTCCCATCAACTAACTCGACTGTGTAGGCATACTCTGACATAACATTCTCTAGATGTAACCTCTTGGCTAGTCGAGAACTAATGACATTATGTGTCAACCTAGTGTCAAAGAGTATCTTGATAGGCTGTCCTACCATGACTCCCCTCATGACAATGAGTTCTATGTCGGGAAATTGATATCCTTTCTATGCCACTAGCGAAAGCACAACATCCGACATAGTTCGGACCTTCTTTGTGATCATCATGGCCACTATGGGAAATGATAATGGTGATGGGGGATCTCCAAATTCCTCATCATCATCACTCTCTGCCTGAGTGGGATTTATCACTATGGTGGCTACTATTTTCTTTTTCTTAGGATGGTCCTTGAATAGGTTTTGTCCTAGACACCCATAGCACAATCCTTCTTTCATTGCCTTCTCTTTCTACTAAGGGTTAGGTATGGACTTATTATAAGCCATCTCAGCTAGAGCAAACACTTTTCTCTTACCTCCTGCTACTGTCTTGATCATTTGCACCTGCTTAGCCTCTCTAGAAGGTTGTGCAGTGATCAAACCAAGAGTATGTGTATGGAAGGACCAATTGACTCTAGGCCATGAGGGCATCTGACCCTAGGCACCTATGTCCCTATGGCCATCCTCATAGACTAAAGCAATCTCCATGGCCTATGCCAAGGACTGACATCTCTCCTTCCTCACCAATGGTCTAATAGTTTCTCTCAATCTCAAGATGAACTTGTGGACCTGGAGAAACTCAAGGATAGTATCAAACACTTTAAGAAGCACCTCTCTATACTTATCCACATACTCCAAAATTGTCTGATTCTTCTGATCGATGAAGAACTAGGTATCTAGCGCTCTAGACCTCTCATCAGGAAGCACGAAATTATCATAGAACAAGATCTTGAAATGATCCCATATCTTGGGCTCTGTCTTATCTTGTTCGATCTTGCGCCACCACCTATGGGTGACATCCATAAGATTATACATGGCCTACGAAATCTTGTGTCTATCATCCATGATATGACACAAGCAAAAGCACTACTCTCACTTGTTGAGCCACTACTCAATAGCATCAATAGTCCTAGCATTAGTCAAACCATGATCTCTAGGGAGCTTAAGATCCTTAAGCTTCCATATGGCCTCTCTGACTAGGATGCTATCTCGAGGGATTTCTGGAACTAGAGGCTCATTTGGAGTATCTATGTCCATCCCTGGTAAGTGAGGCTTTGGAACAACTTCCTCTTTCTTGGACCCACTGACGTGTACCAAGATATCATGAAGTGTGCATTCTAAATTGATAATCCTATTACCCATGGTCCGCATGGGATCCATGGGATTCTCTTTAAAAGGAGATGATGGTCGTGAGTCCATACTAGGCTATGGTCAATTTATGTTTTTTTTTTTGTTTTATATGTTTTTGTGTTTTCAAATAGTATGCTCTATGTAGCTGAAGTAAATCAGTGGTAGCAAAAAAGAAACAAATCACAAGCCTTTGCTTAAATAAAACAAGAAACTTTTAGTATGTTTTGTATTCTTTAATACATATGCATACTAATTTCTAGAAATTTTGGCAGCATAACGACGTAATTTGAAATCAGAAAAATTATACCAAGTAATCGACAAGCAATTTCTGTAATAACAGTGCCGATAGGCACAATCTAACTACAAATAGACCAAAGGGGATTACACACCCTGACAAATTTATATTTCTCTCCTTGTGGACCCACAAGAAGATACTTACCTGTCCCTGCAAAGAAGAATACATGCACCATACAATATGAGTCCACGTTTTAACTACGCGTATACTCTAGATACTATACGAAATTGCATGTCATATATGCAATATGATGCAAAAAGAAAGCAACAATGCATATTAATTGACAGGAGACTGACCTAGAGGTTCCAAAGATGATTTGCAATTATGTGCAAGTACTAAAGATCATCTACCCTTCATCGGAATAGCTTAGCAAAAATCTTCCAATAGTCGGTGCTTCAAACTATGCTCGAAAAAATATCATTGATGATGAAAGAGAAAATTCCAAGCTCTAAAGCTAATTGAAATTAAAGCCAAAGTAGGGCTTGCACCACTTTCTGAAAAGAGCTCTAAGAGAGCTATCCACAACAACAAAAAATGCTAAGTTTGGATCTTGGATGCTCAACTTATGGCTAAAATAGTTGAAGGGGTGGTCTAAATACCAAAACTAGCAAGTCCTTGACTATGGCACAAGAGAAGATTTTGAAAATTCAGCACGTGAGTCTCTATGTACGTCGTTTCCAAGCATCTATTCAGGAAAGGCGATCCTACTGAATGCCTAATTGCTTTTCGCGACGATCTAACTGCTGCTGCTGAAACTGCATTGTCCGCAAAAAATATTGGTGCTCCTTCTAAATCACTTCAATTTCTTTCTTTAACTTAATGGTGCGACCAATTTCCACATCGAGCACTTGACCTTTTTGGAACAATTCTTCTCTAACCTGTCCAAGTTCTATTTCACTTTGTTGTGCCTTGTCAGACAATACCTTATAAGCTTGTTTGATTTCAGCAAAATGGGTGTGAGTTTTGGCTAACTCACAACTAAGAGCTATCATGGCATCATCTTTATCGGTTAGCGCTTGCTTGAGAAGAGCGATCTTTGCATCTTTAGTTGCAATAATATCATCCTTCGTTGTAACTTGTTCCTGTAATAAACATTCTGTTGCGTGAGCCCAAAATCTCTTCCTGCAGTGGAGCAATATCGGCCTCTAACATATCAACCTTCGATCAATATTTAGTGCGTAGGGACTGTTGAGCATCATGCAATTGAGCAGGGATTTGCTTGGATAACTGAAGAAGGAAGTCACCAATCTGGGCTAATTGCAAAAATGCATCTGGTACTAAAAAAGTCGATAACGGTTGAGAAGGTTTTACAGAAACCGTAGTAGAAGAGGAAGGGGGGGAATAACTGAGTGAAGAGGGTATAGGGCAAGAGTGGGAGACTGCCATCGAGTGATTAGGGGATGAAGGGAATACCGGGGGACTAGGGGGTAAAGGTGCCCGAGAAGGTGAAGGAAGAAGGTTTACCAGATGTTCTGTATTGTTACTGTCAGACATGGACTTCAGTGGAGATGGAGGCGCAATGGAATCAACATTGTCCGATTGGGCTTTTGGGTGGATGAGGGATTCAACTATCACTTCTTGCGTGGTTTGATGGGTGGGGTCAGCAATCGTATCCTTTGGTGCTGTGTCAGTAACAACCTCCTGTTGCTTGTCTACCGTCTCGATGTGTTGAACATCTTCCATAACAGTGTCTTCAACGGTTTTTTCCTTAGGCGAGGGTGGGGTTGAAGGCGCATCTAGGGATGAAGCTGTGTCTTGAAGGATTACCTTACTGGAAGAGGCATGAACTTGGCTCTGACAAGGGCTGACCTTCTTGCGTTTCTTTTGAAAAAATTGGAAAAAGTCTTCATTGTCATCATCACATCCCATTACCTGCTCAGACTCCTCACGCAATAACAAATTACCCATCTGAGGGTTCGAAACAGGGTTCACGAGAAGGAAGAGGAATGAAAGAAGGTGAGGCAGATGGGTGTGGGGACATTCACCTTTGGCTAACTGACGCATAATTGTTTGGCACTCACGATGGATGCGCCAGAAAAAGAATAATGCCCACTTCATAGGTTCATGGGTGGCAGCATCTATCAAAGAATAGAAGGGTCGAGATATATCATAAGTTCGTTCTTGGAGGTTGAGGGCGGTCACCAAAAATTGTAATGCGAAACATTCTGGCTCGGGTCGGCATAGGATGGCAAATTCATTGGAAGACTATCGAGGAAATAACTGCTTCAGTGTTGCCAATGGTAGAAGAGGAACTTCAATATGACCTTCATGTGTCAGATGAAACATTTCCACCATAGTGTTGAGGGTAACCACCATGTGCGGGTTAAGGCAAGTAATAGGCCAACAGGATTCCGTCGGGTCGATATCAACAATGGCCGCAATCACTGGGGTGAAGTAGGGATGACATTCTACCAAACACTACAAGAAATAGGGGGCTTAGCAATGCCCCCGAATTGGAAAAAAATGGGATTCGTCGCTTATGTGATGCTAGCATCGCATAAGTGACGGTCCTCTTTTTGGTTTTTTTTTGCGACGCTAAAAGTATGCCTCGCAAACAGCGTTGCTAAATAGCGACGTTATTTGTGATGTTGGAAAACTGGCTGTGATGTTTTAGCGTCGCATAAGCGACGTCTTGTGTTCTAGAGCGTCGCATAAGCGACGCTCTGGAATGTTAAAAAAAAATTTGATTTCTCTCGGTACATTTGTGCCGGGATTTGGACGAGAGAGAGAGAGAGAGAGAGAGCAAGATATCTATCGTTGAAGCCAGTATGCACACACACACATACATATGCATACATACACACATACACACATAGACACACACACATACACATGGCCACACACACATACACACACATATACACACCCATATACACACATACACACATAATGATGCATACACACACACATACATGCATACACACACATACATGCACACACACATATATGCATACATAATGCACATGCATACATACACATACATAATGCATACACACACATATGCATACATAATGCATACACACAGATATGCATATATACATGCATACACATACAGACATAGACACATACACACACATAGACACATACACACACATAAACACACACACTCATAGACACACACACATACACATAGACACACACACACATATACACACAGACACATACACACATAGACACATACACACATAATGATGCATACACACACATACACATGCATATAGACATACACACACATATATGCATACACACACACATAGAGAGACATGCACACACATACACATACATGCATACATATGCATACATAATGCATATGCATATGCATACATACATACTTACATGCATACACACACATATGCATACATAATGCACATGCATATGCATACATAATGCACATGCATATGCATACATAATGCACATGCATATGCATACATACATACTTACATGCATACACACATATGCATACATAATGCACATGCATACATACACACATAATGCATACACACACATATGCATACATACACATACATAATGCATACACACATACACATACACACACATAAACACATACATACTCATAGACACACACATACACATAAACACACACACACACACATACACACACATAGACACATACACACATAATGATGCATACACACACATACACACACACATACACACATACACACACATATATGCATACACACACACATAGAGAGACATACACACACATACACATACATGCATACATAATGCATATGCATATGCATACATACATACTTACATGCATACACACACATATGCATACATAATGCACATGCATACATACACATACATAATGCATACACACACATATGCATACATAATGCATACACACACATACACACATGTATGCATACATACATGCATACACATACACACATAAACACATACACACACTTAGACACATACACACACATAAACACATACACACTCATAGACGCACACACATACACATAGACACACACATACATACACAGACATATACACACACATATACACACACATACACACATAATGATGCATACACACATACACGCACACACATACACACACATACACATACATGCATACATATGCATACATAATGCATATGCATATGCATACAGACATACATACATACATGCATACACACACATATGCATGCATAATGCACATGCATACATACACATACTTAATGCATACACACACATGCATACATAATGCATACACACATGTACACACACATATGCATACATAATGCACATGCATATGCATACATACATGCATACACATACACACATAGACACATACACACACAGTCACATACACACACATAGACACATACACACACATAAACACATACACACTCATAGACACATACACACTTACACACACATCCATACACATTTACACACACACATACACATGCACACTAACACATATATATAGATACACACATATATACACACATAGACACACACACACATACACATACACTCAAATACACACACACACACTTACACACACACACATCCACACACATTTACACACACACATACACATGCATACAGACACATATATATAGATACACACACATACATGCATATGCATACATAATGCACATGCATATGCATACATACATGCTTACATGCATACATACACACATACACACGCATACACACATACACATACACATACACACATACACACATACACACACACATACACACACATATATGCGTACACACACACATAGAGAGACATACACACACATACACATACATGCATACATATGCATACATAATGCATATACATATGCATACATACATACTTACATGCATACACACAAATATGCATACATATGCATACATAATGGACATGCATATGCATAGATACATGCATACACATACACACACATAGATACATACACACACATACACACACATATGCATAGATATGCATACATAATGCACATGCATACACATACACACACATAGTCACATACATACACATAGACACATACACACACATATACACACAGATTTACACACACACTGCATACACACTGCATACACACATACACACGTAAAGAGACATACACACACATGCATACATATGCATACATAATGCATATGCATATGCATACATACATGCTTACATGCATACACACATACACATAGATACATCTACACACATAGACACACACACACACGTAGAGAGAGACACACACACATACACACGCATGTAAAGAGACATACACACACATACACATACATGCATACATATGCATACATAATGCATATGCATACATAATGCATATGCATACATAATGCATATGCATACATAAATACTTACATGCATACACATACATACACACATATACACACACACATATGCATACATACATACTTACATGCATACACAGACATACAAACATATACACACACATGCATACATAATGCACATGCATATGCATAGATATATGCTTACATGCATACACATACACGCATAGACAAATACACACACATGGACACATACACACATATATACACACAGTTTTACACACACACACATACACAGAAACACTTACACATGCATACACACAAACATACAAACATAGACACACACACACACATACACACATATAAACTTACACACATAGAGATACACACACACACATATATAAACAAACACATAGACACATAGACACATAGACACATATAGACTTACACACACACATACACACATCCACACACATTTACACACACACATACACATGCATATAGATATATATATATATATATATATATATATATATAAACACACATATATACACACATAGACACACACATATACACACATAGACACATACACACTTACACAGACACATACACACATCCACACACATTTACACACATACATACAAATGCATAGACACTTATTTACAGATACACATGTATATACACACAGACACACACACACATACACACACATGGACACATACACACATATATATGCATAGACAAACACATAGAGACATACACACATATATATGCATACACACACATAGAGACACATACACACACACATACACATGCATGCATACATATGCATACATAATGCATATGCATACATACATACTTACATGCATACACACACATGCATACATTTGCATACATAATGCACATGCATATGCATACATACATGTTTACATGCATACACACACTCACATATACACCATACACATACACACATACATATGTACACATATATATATATTGATTTCTAACCCATTCTGTGTTATATGTTAGGTATTATGGATCCTAGTAGAGAGAGAAAGGCGAAACTCACTCTCATAAAAAATTTTATGAGAGCAAAAGTTCTGTCTGATACTATAGGGGTCATCATGCATGAGTACTCAGAGATGCCTGATGATGAGCTAGATTATAAAATCCAGATGCTTACCTAGCAATCAGAGGAGGGCTCTTCTGCGGCTCCACATGTAGGAAGACAGCTATCTACTCATAGGTATGTTTTTTTTCCAGAAACTTTTTTAATTATATTATAACACATATTTTTATTTATTTTTATCTATATATCTTCAGGACACCTATACCATCTCCAGATCATGATAGCAGAGCAGAGTTGCCTATGAGAACATGCATAGGCACCTTAGGGCTAGAGTGCGATATAGAGCCAAAGGGGAACATTGTGTACATAGGGAATGGATTGGAGTTCAAGAGAAGAATGCGAGCATTATGCGACTCTTACCTGCGCCTTGTCCACTTACCATGGAAGTAAGTATAAATTTTACATATAAATTGAAATAAATATCTTATGTTTTATTTACATGATTTTTTTTATTTTTGTAGTGAGCATGATAAGAGGGATAAAAAATATGTACTTAGTTCACTTGAGACAAAGTTTGGGACAGGATGGTCGCATAAATGGTGTCTAAAAGAGATGCGGACACTTATGGCTCATCGTTGCAATAATGCAAGGTACGCATTGCTTTTATGTATATATATGTGGATATGAGGATGTGTGTTTATGTATGTATGAGAGAGAGAGAGAGAAAAGAGTGAGACTAGAGGTACAAATACACGCATACACACACATATGCATCATACATGCACATTTACACACATATACATATACATGCACATTTATACATACACACACATACATGCACATTTTTACACACACATACACATGCATGCATTTACACATATAATGAATACACATAGACACATACACATACTCCCATACACATACACATGCATAATCATATGTACACACACATAGACTCATATAATCATTTTTACATGCATATATACATATACACATGCATACACACACACAACACATGCATACGCACATATAGATACACATACATACACATGCATATGCACATATAGAAACACATACATACACACATGCATGCACACTGATATCTCTCTCTCTCTCTCTCTCTCTCTCTCTATATATATATATATATATATATATATATATATATATATATATATATATACTTATATATCTATAAATAAATAAATAAATAAATAAATCCTATTTCAAAAATCCTAATTTGAAAACACTAATTTTGATATTAGGGTTTTAAAACCCCTAATTTAAAAACTCTAATTCAACCTTTTAGCCATATGATTGAAGTATATGTACACATTGCATCTATTCCTCTGACGTCCTACTAGAGAGATGTCTCTCCTCCCAACCTTATGCCTCTATATATAGCTACTCGAATCAACAAGGATCATAATATATATAAAGATATATACACATCATGTAGATACACATACATAAATATAAAATGGAGTAGATATATTATGCATCACACATACATGCCTAAATGCACACATATATATATATATATATATATATATATATATATATATATATATATATATATATATATATATATATATATATATATATATATATATATATATATATATATATATATATATATGCATACATATTAACATGTACACATTTACGCATAGATACATATACGTATATACATGTACACATCACATATACATGCCTACATGCACACATAAATATATATATATACATGCATACATATTTACATGTACACGTTTACATATAGACACATATACATATATACATGTACACATCACATATACATGGCTACATGCACAAATGTATACTTATACATGCATACACAATTATAAACACTTGCATATATTACATGAATACATGAATATTTTACATAAATGCATATGCATATATACACATATGCATACTAACACATGTATACATATATCACACACATGCACACACATACATATACATGAAATACATATATATGCATACTAACATATGTATACATATAATACACATGAATACACACACATATGCATACATACATGATAAAAATTTACTCCTCAAAGATAAAGCTATATTTAAAATAATTAGGCATACCCCCGAGCTTCATGTTCTAACTTAAAAGAACATGATTCATCTCTCTAGTAGGATTCATCATTATTCAAGTTGAATAAAAAATCTATTATCTGATATCCATTCAGAAGCTTGAAGTTATTGATCAATAACTAGAGTAGAATTTACTATCTAATCTGCTCATATGTTTTCATTATTTCCATCATTTTGGTAAGAAATCGATATAGTCTCATCTTCATTATCCTTATTGATTTCATTTATTTCTTCTATTGTTAAATCTATGTTCTCATGAGTCACATCATCTATTGATGGATTAATATCGATTTCTTGTAATTCCTCTTCTTCATTAGTAGAATCAGCATGTAGAGAGTTATCCTCTTCATAAAAAAGATTAGTATCATTATCGTGTATAATGATTCTAATTTATCTTTCAGATGTTGATGTATCAGTATCTGATGTTGAATCATCAAGAGGACTTTCTTCGATCTCTCTAACAATAAACTATTCAAACAATGACCTACCTCTAGGTTGAACATGAATGACTTGCCACCAAGGGTGAGCATCTGGGTTTTTATAAAAAAATGCTTGTTCAATATGCCTAGGAAGAATATATGGTTCTTTAGTAGATCGCATTACCTTGGAAGAATCAATTGCCCAAAACCTAGATAATTCCTTTCTTAATGTGGAATTACTACCTTTATACTCGGCTCGAAACCAGTCAACCTTCAAAATGACCTATCAAAATATATAAAAAAACAAAAACCCATTATTAAGTGCTTAAAAAAATAACTAAATCTATCATAGAAAATATAAATTATGGAGATTTTGTGGTAAGTCCATATTTAAAATATGCTGAGATTTTGGAAACCTATCTTCTAGAAATTTTTTTCTACCTGTTTGAATGTACGAAATAAAATTTCGTAGATACCAACAATAGTTCCTACGTAACCAAATTCTCCATCTATAAGGTTTGTGTCTTTTGAGCTAGCACGTGATAGTTGCTTGAAAGAAGCAATAATACTAGAATCCTCTGTTTTACATAAAGAATCAATGGCTTTGATTCTAATATGCTGTCCAAAAGCCCACATATTAGTGAACATTCAAACCTGCAAAAGAAATTCAATTAGTAAATAGAAACTAATATACATATATGAAAAAAAATAAAATATTATTAAAATAATATTACCTTTCGTTCACAACCTATCATTAACTCTCTCTGCTCATCTGAGATTTCTTCATTATTTGTGTTGGCATGTTGCAAACGACTATATAGCCAATCTATGAAAAAAGATATAGATGTAATCGTATTATTATCGAGATTACGTCTATATCTTGTGTTTCTTCGTCTTTTACTTCAGAGATTTTGAAGTTCATGTTCGTACTCGCTAAGGAATGCTTGCATACATTTGCTATTATATGCTACAAAAGTAGAAACATCATTTTTTTTCTTGAAATGTAAATAAAAATGGAACTTCCTTACCAAATAATACCTCATGTGTTATTTTTGAAGAAGACTCGTTGGTCCATGCACGTGGAGCTTCTTCATGAACTCTTTCAAGGTACTCACTAACGTAATGCACTCTTCAAGCATCCAACCCTTTGCCATGGATCCTTCTGATTTCACTCTTTGTCGCACATAACTTTTTAATATTACCATAAATTGCTCGACCCAAAACATCCATCAAGTGTTGACAACGCCTGCAATCTCTATTTCATCTACAAGATGGACTAATAAATGAACCTGAATATCAAAAAATGAAGTAGGAAGCTCTTTGTCCATCGAACATAGTAGCCCTTTGCATTCACGTTTTTTTTGTGGGATTGAGTTTTTGTCAATCTCTTTGGATGTAATCCACCTATACATATCATAAAAAATATATATAAAGAAGTTAATTAAAAAATAAAGATATCCAATATTCATACATATTAAATATAAAAGTATCATAATTACCTTATAAGCGATCCAAGACGATAGATCACATCTCGTACTCCTTTCGGTGTACAGCCATCGATAACCAAAGGTAAAATATGTTTCAAAAAGTTATGCCAATCATGGGTCTTTAACCTAGGTAAGCTCTTATCATCCACAGTAAACATGTTTTGAAAAGATGCTCCATATCCTGTAGGAGTCTTAATCAATTGAATTCTATTGTTGATAGTTTGTATCTCTTTTGTTGTAAGTACCCAAGGAGCAGGTGCATAAGTCGTTTCCTGTCGATGTCTATAAAAAACTAGCCATAACTTTGGTTTTGATTTTTGATCTTTCAAATCATTCCTTGATGTTATGGTATCTTTTAGTCCAAGAAGATGTTTCCAGAGTGAATAACCAATATTCTTGAATATATGCATAGGATCAAGAAGATGACATGCTTTTAACTCTTTCCAATACTCCAAAGAATACCATATTGATATGTTCTCTACGAGTGCCAATTTTCCTTTACCTCTCTTCACATACTCATTATCTTCATGATCACTAAAGATTTCTGATTCTGGATCTATCAGAGGTCCATCAATAGATTGGTCTCAACCAATCACCACAATATGGACAAGCTTTATAAACCTTAATAGATATTCTTGCATCATGAAAATGATAAAAATATAATTAGATTAAATCATATTTATTTATATGCATATTGAATAAAAAAATTACATCAATACCTGAACAAACACCATATCTTGGAAAATCGTGAATAGTACAATCCACAATACCACAAACTGTAATATGTCTTTCATTGATGCTTTTCGATACATCAATGACATTAATACCTCTCCATAACTCTTGGAGATCATCAATGAGAGGAGCAAGATATATATTCATATCTTTAACTTGTCTTTTGCCTGGGATTAAAAGTGAAAGCATTAAATGTTCCTTTTTAATGTTAAGATATGGCAGAAGATTGTAGTTTATGACTACCACTGGCCATGTTGACCATTTACTGGATTTCATGGAGAATAGATTAACCCCATCCAATGCAACTCCTAACTTTAGATTATGTGGATTTTGTGAAAATTCAGGCCATGTAGAATCAATATGCTAAAAAGCAACACTATCATGAGGAATTCTGATTATTCCATGAGTACTTTTATGATCATGTCCCCATGTCAAAAGCTTTGATAATTTGGGGCTTTGAAACATATGTCTAATCCGTGGAGCCAATGGAAAATTTATCAATACCTTTTTTGGGATTTTACCTTCTTCGCCCTTATATCGAGGAGATTGACATTTGGGACCTATCAAAGAGTCTTCATATTTACCTCTATATAAAATACAATCGTTAGGACATGCATGTATACATTGATAATCTATACCAAGATTGTTGATTATCTTATTCATTTCATCATGTGAGGTAGGAAGAATATTCTGACTTGGTAAAAACTTTTCAAATAATAACGTATAAGTTCATCAAAAAAATATATATTAAAAAAAGTAAATAAATAAATATACATATATATATGCATATAATTTTATATATGTGTATGCTTATGTGTATGTGTATGTGGATGTGAATATGCATGTGCATGCGTATACATATGTGTATGTGTATATGTATATATGTATGTATATGTGTTTTATAGGTTTATATGTATGTATATATATGTATGCATATATGTATATGTATGTGTGTATACATGTGTATGTATGTATGTATGTGTATGTATGAATGTGTATATATGTATGTATATGTATGTATGCATGTGTAGCTGTGTATATTTGATTTCATTTTTAATTGTTTTTTGTATATTGTGGTTTGCATATTTTCATATCTAGACCATTGAATCGTCTGGCAGTTTCCCATTTTATAGTCAATCTATTACCTGTCTTGCTAAGATGTTTACAGATATTAAGTAGTCGTTACCAAGGAAGGTATTAAGTCATATGTAAAATGGGAGGATCAAATTTTTCGTGAATATTTTGAACGATGCATTAATACTTTCAAAAGATGGGTGGACAAAAAGTGTCCATTCAATTCAAGTTCTTGTTCTTACCTTATCTAAAGTAAGAATAAAAACCTGCATTGAATGGACACTTTTTGTTCACCCATCCTTTAAAATTACTTTTCCATCCTTCAAAATCTTCAAGATTAATTTTCTCCTCCCATTTTACATGTGACTTGACACCTTCCTTGGTAACTGCTACTTAATATTTGTATTAAAAAGAATTAGCAGCACAGGTATTAAGTCGACTAAAATAGGAGAAACATATGTGTCAAAAAGATTCTAAAGGTTGGGTGGACAATTCTAAAGGCTAGATGGACAAAACATCTTCATTCGATACAGGTATGTATAATTTGACCTTACTCTCATAACATGTGTATGTGTGTATATGTGTGTGTATGTTTATATGTGTGTATACATTCATGTATATTATGTGTATGTTTATATATGCATATATATATATATATACACACACACACACATATATATATAAATAGATAGAAAATTGAAAATTATACCTTAATAGTGTCGAAATAGATACATTACTCCATCCAAAACGATTTTGAAGGTTGAGAATAAGTAAGCTCGCACTTAGTCGTGTCAAATGACTTCCTTCATATACATGCTTTAGACATTCCTCTCGAAGATATTTCTCATTTTTAGAAATATCAATGCTCTCATTGTCATTTTGATACCAATCCTCAATAAAATCTGCTATGCCATCATCTTCATCATTGTCGCACAAATCTTGTACTTTATCTTCTTTCGAATATAGATCTTTCAACCTTGCATATTCCACACACTAGAAGAAAAAGGGGGGCGTAGCGACACCCTCAAATTGGAAAAAAAACGGGAACCGTCGCTTATGCGACGAGGTCGTCGCATAAGCAACGGTAGGAATTTTGATTTTTTTTTCCTCGATCCTCGTCGCATAAGCGATGCTAGCGTCACTTATGCGACGCTAATTAAAGAGCATCGCTAATTTCGCCGCTGCCTAGCGACGGTGTGAGCGACGTTGGCAAACTGCAGAGCGTCGCATATGTGACGCTCTAGAATGTAAAAAAAAAAATTGATTTCTCTCGGCACATTTGTGCCGGGACTTGGACGCGAGCAAGAAGAGACCGAGAGAGAGAGAGAGCGCGCGAGAGAGAGAGAGAGAGCCGCACAAACTAACAGCAAGCAGGTATGCACACACACACACTTACACACACATACATATGTACACACTCATATATACACACATAGACACACACACATACACATAGACACACACACACATACACACAAATACATACACATATACACACATACACAAATAAGGTTGCATACACACATGCACACATAATGCATACACATGCACACACATATACACATACATATACACACACATACACACACATACACACACACATACACACACATATATGCATACACACACACATAGAGAGAGACATGCACACACATACACATACATGCATACATAATGCATATGCATATGCGTACATCCATACATACTTACATGCATACACACACATGTGCATACATAATGCATATGCATATGCGTACATACATACATACTTACATGCATACACACACATGCATGCATAATTCACATGCATACATACACATACATAATGCATATGCATACATAATGCACATGCATACATACACGTACATAATGCATACACACACATACACACATATGCATACATACACACATAGACACATACACACATAGACACATACACACACATAGACACATACACACACATAAACACATACACACTCATAGACACACACACATACACATAGACGCGCACACACATACACACACATATACACACACATACACACATAGACACATACACACATAATGATGCATTCACACACATACACATGCATACACACATAGACACACATATACACACACACATAGACACACATATACACACACATATACACATATACACATATACATACACACTCATAGACACACATAATGATGCATTCACACACATACACATGAATACACACATAGACACACATATACACTTACACATCCAAACATACACACTCATAGACACACATTCATACACACACATCCAAACATACACACTCATAGACACACACATACACACATAGACACACATATACACACACACATACACACACATATATGCATACACACACACATAGAGTGACATACACACACATACACATACATGCATACATATGCATACATAATGCATATGCATACATACACATACATAATGCATACACACACATATGCATACATAATGCATACACACACATACACAAACCTATGCATACATACATGCATACACATACACACATACACACATACACACATAGACACATACACACACATAGACACATACACACACATAAACACACACACACTCATAGACGCGTAGCGACACATACACATAGACACACACACATACACACACATATACACAAACACATACACACATAGACACATACACACATAGACACATACACACATAATGATGCATACACACACATACACATGCATACACATACATATGCATACATACATGCATACACATACACACATAAACACATACACACACATAGACACATACACACATAAACACATACACACTCATAGATACACACACATACACATAGACACACACACATACACACAAATATACACACACACATGCACACATAGACACATACACACATACACATGCATACACACATACAGACACATATACACACACATACACACATACACACACATATATGCATACACACACACATAGAGAGACATACACACATAAACACATACATGCATACATATGCATACATAATGCATATGCATATGCATACAATGTACATACATACTTACATGCATACATAATGCACATGCATAGATACATACACACACAGACACATACACACATACACACACATAAACACATACATACTCATAGATACACACACATACACATAGACACACACACATACACACACATATACACACACATACACACATAATGATGCATACACACACATACACATGCATACACACATACAGACACATGTACACACACATTCACACACATATATGCATACACACACATAGAGAGACATACACACACATACACATACATGCATACATATTGCATATGCATATGCATACATACATACTTACATGCATACATAATGCACATGCTTACATACACGTACATAATGCATAGACACACATACACACATATGCATACATAATGCATATGCATATGCATACATACATACTTATATGCATACATAGTGCACATGCTTACATACACATACATAATGCATACACACACATACACACATAGACACATACACACATAATGATGCATACACACACATACATATGCATACACACACATATGCATACATACATGCATACACATACACACACATAGATACATACATACACATGAGCACATACACACTCATAGACACACACACATATACATAGACACACACACATATACACACACATACACACATAGACACATACACACGTAATGATGCATACACACATACACATGCATACATAGACACACATAATGATGCATACACACACATACATATGCATACACACACATATGCATACATACATGCATACACATACACACATAGACACATACACACACATAGATACATACATACACATAAACATATACACACTCATAGACACACACACATACACATAGACACACACACATATACACACACATACACACATAGACACATACACACGTAATGATGCATACACACATACACATGCATACATAGACACACATAATGATGCATACACACACATACATATGCATACACACACATATGCATACATACATGCATATACATACACACATAGACACATACACACACATAGATACATACATACACATAAACACATACACACTCATAGACACACACACACATACACATAGATACACACACACATATACACACACATACACACATAGACACATACACACATAATGATGCATACACACATACGCATGCATACATAGACACACATAATGATGCATACACACACATATGCATACATACATGCATACACATACACACATACACACACATAGATACATACATATACATAAACACATACACACTCATAGACACACACACATACACATAGACAACACACACATATACATACACACATAGACACATACACACATAATGATGCATACACACACATACACATGCATACACACACATATGCATACATACATGCATACACATACACACATAGACACATGCACACACATAGATACATACATACACATAAACACATACACACTCATAGACACACACACATACACATAGACACACACACACACATATACACACACAAACACACATAGACACTTACACGCATAATGATGCATACACACACACACACATATACACACACAAACACACATAGACACTTACACGCATAATGATGCATACACACACATACACATGCATACACACATACAAACACATATACACACACACATACACACATACACACATACACACATATATGCATACATACACACATATATGCATACACACACATAGAGAGACATACTCACACATACACATAGATGCATATATATACATACATAATGCATATGCATATTCATACATACATACATGCATACATACACACACATATATACACATACATACACACACACATATACACACGCATACACACATAGACACATATACACATAATGATGCATACACACACATACACATGCATACACACATACACACATATACACGCACATACATACACACACACATGCATAGATACACATACTTAATGCATGCACACTTACATATGTACACGTATATATATTGATTTCTAACCATTTTGTTTTATATCTTAGGTATTATGGATCCTTGTAGAGAGAGAAAGGTGAAACTCACTCTCATAAAAAGTCTTATGAGAGCAAGAGTTCCGTCTGATACTCTAGGGGCCATAATGCGTGATTACTCAGAGATGTCTAATGAAGAGCTGGATTATATGATCCAGATGCTTACCCAGCGATCAGACGAGGGTTCTTCTGCGGCTCCACATGCAGGAAGAGAGCTATCTGCTCATAGGTATGTTTTTTTTTCATAAACTTTTTTAATGATATTATACACATATTTTTATTTATTTCTATCTATCTATTTTCAGGACACCTATACCACCTCCAGCACGTGATAGCAGAGCAGAGTTGCCTATGAGGACATGCATAGGCACCTTAGGACTAGAGTGCGACATAGAGCCAGAGGGGAACATTGTGTACATAGGGAATGGATTGGAGTTCAAGAGAAGAATGCGGGCACTATGCGACTCTTACCTGCGCTTTATCCACTTACCGTGGAAGTAAGTAAAAGTTTTACATATAAATTGAAATATATATCTTATGTTTTATTTACATTATGTTTTTTATTTTTGTAGTGAGCATGATGAGAGGGATAAAAAATACGTACTTAGTTCACTTGAGACAGAGTTTGGGACAGGATGGTCGCTTAAGTGGTGTCTAAAAGAGATGCGGACACTTATGGCTCATCGTCGCGACAATGCACGGTATGCACTGCTTTTATGTATATATATGTGGATATGAGTATGTGTGTTTATGCATGTATGTATGTAATGAGAGAGAGAGAGAGTGAGACTAGAGGTATAAATACACGCATACACACACATATACATCATACATGCACATTTACACATATATACATATACATGCACATTTATACATACACACACATACATGCACATTTTTACACACACATACACATGCAATGTTACACACATATAATGAATACACATAGACACATGCACATACTCACATACATGTACACATACTCACATACACATACACATGCATAATCATATGTACACACACATAGACTCATATATTCATATTTACATGCATATATACATATACACATGCATATATACACATAAAACATATGCATATGCACATATAGATACACATACATACACAACACATGCATACGCATAAATAAATAAATAAATCCTATTTCAAAAATCCTAAATTGAAAACACTAATTTCGATATTAGGGTTTTGAAATCCCTAATTTAAAAACTCTAATTCAACCTTTTAGCCATATGTTTGAAGTATATGTACACCTCCGACGTCCTACTAGAGAGATGTCTCTCCTCCCAACCTTATGCCTCTATATATAGCTACTCGAATCAACGAGGATCATAATATATGTAAAGATATATACACATCATGTAGATAGGATACATAAATATAAAATGGAGTAGATATATTATGCATCACACATACATGCCTAAATTCACATAAATATATATATATACATACTAACATATGTACATGTACACATTTACACATAGACATATATACATATATACATGTACACATCACATATACATGCCTACATGCACACATAAACATATATATACATGCATACATATTTACATGTACATATTTACACATAGACACATATACATATATACATGTACACAATTATAAACACTTGCATATATTACATGAATACATGAATATTTTACATAAATGCATATGCATATTTAACACATGTATACATATTTCACACACATGCAAACACATACATATACATGAAATACATATATATGCATACTAACATATGTATACATATAATACACATGAATACACACACATATGCATACATACATGATAAAAATTTGCTCCTCGAAGATAAATCTATATATAAAATAATTAGGCATACCCCCGAGCTTCATGTTCTAACTTAGAAGAACATGATTTCATCTCTCTAATAGGATTCATCGTTATTCAAGTTAATAAAAAAAACCTATTATCTGATATCCATTTAGAAGCTTCAAGTTATTGATCGATAACTAGAGTAGAATTTTTTATCTAATCTGCTCATATGTTTTCATTATTGTCATCATTTTGGTAAGACATCAATATAGTCTCATCTTCATTATCCTTATTGATTCCATTTATTTCTTCTATTGTTAAATCTATGTTCTCATGAATCACATCATCTACTGATGGATGAATATCTATTTCTGGTAATTCCTCTTCCTCATCAGTAGAATCAACATGTAGAGAATTATCCTCTTCATCAAAAAGATTAGTATCATTATCACGTATAATGATTCTAATTTCTATTTCAGATGTTGATGTATCAGTATCTGATGTTGAATCATCAAGAGGACTTTCTTCGATCTCTCTAACAATTAACTATTCAAACAATGACCTACCTCTAGGTTGCACATGAATGACTTGCCACCAGGGATGAGCATCTAGGTTTTTATAAAAAAATGCTTGTTCAATATGCCTATGAAGAATATATGGTTCTTTAGTAGATCGCATTACCTTGGAAGAATCAATTGCCCAAAACCTAGATAATTCCTTTCTTAATGTAGAATTACTACCTTTATACTCCGCTCGAAACCAGTCAACCTTCAAAATGACCTATCAAAATATATAACAAAAAAAAACCCATTATTAGGTGCTTAAAAAAATAACTAACTCTAAAAAAAATATATAAACTTTTTTCTACCTGTTTGAATGTACGAAATGAAATTTTGTAGATACCAACAATAGTTCCTACGTAACCAAGTTCGCTATCTATAAGGTTCGTGTCTTTTGAGCTAGCACGTGATAGTTGCATGAAAGAAGCAACAATACTAGAATCCTCTGTTTTACGTAAAGAATCAATGGCTTTGATTCTAATATGCTGTCCAAACGCCCACATATTAGTGAACATTCGAGCCTGCAAAATAAATTCAATTAGTAAATAGAAACTAACATACATAAAAATAAAATATTATTTTAATAAAATTACCTTTCATTCACAACCTATCATTAACTCTCTTTGCTCATATGAGATTTCTTCATTATTTGCGTTGGCACGTTGCAAACGACTATATAGCCAATCCGTGAAAGAAGGTATATCTATAATCTCATTATTATCGAGATTACGTCTAGATCTTTTGGTTTTTCGCCTTTTACTTCGGAGACTTTGAAGTTCCTCGTACTCGCTAAGGAATTCTTGCATGCATTCACTATTATATGCTACAAAAGTAGAAACATCATTTTTTTCTTGAAATGTAAATAAGAATGGAACCCCCTTACCTGATAATACCTCATCTGTTATTTTTGAAGAAGACTCTTGGTCCATGCACGTGGAGCTTCTTCATGAACTCTTTCAAGGTACTCACTAACGTAATACATGCACTCTTCAAGCATCCAACCCTTTGCCATGGATCCTTCTGGTTTTGCTCTTTGTCGCACATAACCTTTTAGTATTCCCATAAATCGCTCAACCCAAAACATCCATCGAGTATTGACAACACCTGCAATCTCTATCTCATCTACAAGATGGACTAATAAATGAACCTGAATATCAAAAAATGAAGTAGGAAGTTCTTTTTCCATCAAACATAGTAGCTCTTTGCATTCACGTTTTTTTTGTGAGATCAAATTTTTATCGATCTCTTTGGATGTAATCCACCTATACATATCATAAAAACAATTACAAAGAAGTTAATTAAAAAATAAAAGATATCCAATATTCATACATATTAAATATAAAAGTATCATAATTACCTTATAAGTGATCCAAGACGATAGATCACATCTTGTACTCCTTTCGTTGTACATCCATCGATAACCAAAGGTAAAATATGTTTCAAAAAGTTATGCCAGTCATGGGTCTTTAACCCAGATAAGCTCTTATCATCCATAGTAAATATGTTTTGAAACGATGCTCCATATTTTGTAGGAGTCTTAATCAATTGAATTCTATTGTTGATAGTCTGTATCTCTTTTGTTGTAAGTACCCAAGGAGCAGATGCATAAGTCGTTTCTTGTCGATGTCTATCAAAAACTGGCCATAATTTTGGTTTGGATTTTTTATCTTTTAAATCATTCCTTGATGTTGTGGTATCTTTTAGTCCAAGAAGATGTTGCCATAGTGAATAACCAATATTTTTGAATATATGCATAGGATCAAGAAGATGACATACTTTTAACTCTTTCCAATACTCCAAAGTATACCATATTGATATGTTCTCTGCGAGTGCCAATTTTCCTTTACCTCTGTTCACATACTCATTATCTGAATCATCACTGAAGATTTCTGCTTCTAGATCTATCAGAGGTCCATCTGTCCATTTTTTATACCAATCCATAGGCGTCATAGGTTTTGGATACTGGCCTTTTTCAAGTTTTCCATGAAAATGTATCGCTTCTCTTTTAGATCTTAATGGATGATCATCAGGCAAGAATCGTCGATGTCGAAGATAAATATTTTTGTTGAGATTCTTACTATAGATTGATCTCAACCAATCACCACAATATGGACAAGCTTTATAACCCTTAGTAGATATTCCTGCATTATGGAAAAGGATAAAAATATAATTAGATTAAATCATATTTATTTACATGCATATTGAATAAAAAAATTACATCAATACCTGAACAAACGCCATATCCAAGAAAATCGTGAATAGTCCAAGCCACAATACCACGAACCGTAATGTGTCTTTCATTGATGCTTTTCGATACATCAATGACATTAATACCTCTCCATAACTCTTGAAGATCGTCAATGAGAGGAGCAAGATATACATTCATATCTTTAACTTGTCTTTTGCCTGGGATTAAAAGTGAAAGCATTAAATGTTCCTTTTTAATGCTAAGATATGGCGGAAGATTGTAGTTTATGACTACCACTGGCCATGTTGACCATTTACTGGATTTCATGGAGAATGGATTAACCCCATCTAATGCAACTCCTAACTTTAGATTCTGTGGATTTTGTGCAAATTTAGGCCATGTAGAATCAATATGCTGAAATGCAACACTATCATGAGGAATTCTGATTATTCCCTCAGTACTTTTGTGATCATGTCCCCAAGTCAAAAGATTTGATAATTCGGGGCTTTGAAACATATGTCTAATCCGTGGAGCCAATGGAAAATGTCTCAATACCTTTTTTGGGATTTTACGTTCTTCACCCTTATATCGAGGAGATTGACATTTGGGACATGTCAAAGAGTCTGCATATTCACCTCTATATAAAATACAATCGTTAGGACATGCATGTATACATTGATAATCTATACCAAGATTGTTGATTATCTTCTTCATTTCATCATGTAAGGTAGGAAGAATATTCTGAGTTGGTAAAAACTTTTCAGATAATAACTTGTAAGGTTATCAAAAAAAGATATATTAAAAAAGGTAAATAAATAAATATACATATATACATGTAGGTTTTTATTCTTACTTTATATAAGGTAAGAACAAGAACTTGAATTGAAAGGACACTTTTTGTCCACGCATCTTTTAAAACTATTAATTCATCTTTCAAAATATTTACACAAAGATTGTTTTGGATGGCAGGATACGATTGTTTGTTTTGGAGGATATGAAGTATGTACCTTCATTGAATGATTTGTCGATTCACACTTTCAAATTGAACATATGTGTGAATCGACAAATCATTCATATCCTCCAAAACAAACAATTGTATCTTGCCATTCAAACAATCGTATCCTGCCATCTGAACAATCGTATCCATTCAATTCAAGTTCTTCTTCTTACCTTATCTAAAGTAAGAATAAAAACCAGCATGTATTTATATATATATATATATATTTATGCATATATATATAAATAGATAGAAAATTGAAAATTATACCTTAATAGTGTCGAAACAGATACATTACTCCATCCAAAACGATTTTGAAGGTTGAGAATAAGTAAGCTCGCACTTAGTCGTGTCAAAAGACTTCCTTCATATACATGCTTTAGACATTCCTCTTGAAGATATTTCTAATTTTTAGAAATATCAATGCTCTCACTGTCATTTTGATACCAATCCTCAATAAAATCTGCCATGCCATAATCTTCATCATTGTCACACAAATCTTGTACTTTATCGTCTTTTGAATATAGATCTTTCAACTTTGCATATTGCACAGGATTAGTTTTGAGTAGCCTCCTCATGGAAGCTTCTGATAATCGTGGTCTTACTGGTAATTGTGAATGTTGTGGACGAATATCATCAACATCATACATTGGAATCTACACATATAAATAAAACTCATTAGTATTCCATAAATGAATCAAAAGTAATCTTCAAATATAAAATTAAGTATATAACTTATTAAATATGGATAGAACATTTTTATTCTCTCTAGCTAAAAGGTGATCTTGGAGGTCTACGCCATCCATAATTCACTAATAGTTCATCACCAGCATGTAATGTAGTAATAGCATTGACAACTATGTATCTTGATACATCTCTACTCATGTATGGTGATTCATGACTATTTTCACGCTCCTCAAATGTGCAATTAGTCCTTGAACTATTATGTAACCCTTGACTACTATTTATTAATCCTGCTATATTTCCATGTGTGTAAGGTCTTCCATCAATATATAATCTTTCATTTTTTGCATGTAAAATCCTTCTACTAGTAAGGGATGCTGCGTTCAAGCATATTCCATAAGTACTCATGCTTTGAACATAACGTGAAAGTTGATGCCAAACTCCCCATCCATATATAGGACCACAAAATGACATAAGAGTAACTTCAGAGTTCAGAGGCACATACAAATCCTCTACAATAAAGAGACCACGACCAGCATTAGTAATAGTGGATGGAGCAATCATATAGCGATTACCCCAAAAGTTTAAAACCTCTCCATCTAAAGGAAGTGGTCCTCTATTCCATCCTCCATATCTTCTTCCATCATATGTTTGTACTAAAGAACGATCACGAGCTGGCAATGGATAATCTCCAGCCGTTTCATTCTCTAAACCAGGAGGTAGAGGATTTCTAGAAACCTCTGCTTGTAATTGATGAACAGCAAGTCCATGACGTGTATGAGGTATATTAACATTATGAGAAAAATCATCATCATCATCATCATGGAGCAAGTATTCCTGTATATCAACAATAATTTGATTTTATATATGGTTTTTAAATAAAATAATGACATTAATATATATAGAAAATACATACCCAAACATTATCACGTTGACTAGGTGATGGTGCACGTTCAAAGTACCATACTCTGCCTCATGTTCAATATATTCCAATCGTGGTCTTTGATACGTGCCATAACAAGAGTTACACCAACATATAATATGCTCTTCATAGTAAAATTCATCATAATTCCTATCGGAGGACACATGTGAAGTCGTTGCATGGGTAAGAGGTGGTGGAGTACCCTCTGATTGATCAGAATCTGCACATAATAAGAAACATAAAAAATATATATAAGTCATGTATCCATCAAATATATTTAAAATTAAATATTTCATATACTTAGAGTATAAAGTCGTTGCACGATGAGGAGACGGTGGTGGAGTTCCATCTGATTGATCAGAATCTACAAATAATGGTATTTGATATTAATAATTTGATTATCTACATAAACAAAAAATTCACATATACATATTTACACATACACACATATTCACATATACACATTTACACATATATACACAACTACATATTATTGTGGGATAAATGCATGTATTTTGTATGAATGAGTGTATATGCATGCATGTGTGTGTACGTGTATATGTGGATATGTATATGTGTGTTTATGTTATATGTATTTATATGTGTATATGTATACATATATGCATGCGTATATGTTTGCATGTATATGTGTATGTGGGTATGTATATGTGTATGTGTATGTGTGTGTATATATGTGTATGTATTCTGACTTTTTTTTCTGTTTGAGATTAAATTAACAGGAGATATTGTATGGTCGAAAAAAATAAGAGGCGAGCTAACATACCACCTGAGTCGTGGAAGTTTTTTTGTAGATAGCTACGTCTTCAGGAGTCATTCCTCAGCAGAAGGTACACAAAATAATAGTTTATATTTATAATTTTTATATATTTTAGTAATTTTTACATTTAATTTATGTATTTTTTTTCTTGAATAAACAGGCTGCTGCAAAGAAGAGAGTGGAGTCGGGCCACACATCGCACCTAGGCCAAATGGGCCATAATGGTTTTGTAGCTACGTTTGTAAGTATATGTGTTATTGTGAGTATATTTTTTATTTTAGTTAAAATGCAAGCAACTAATGTTTTTTATTTGTTTCATTGCAGCGGAAGGATTATGGCCGATATCCTACGAAACAGGAGATCGAGTATGCTACACATTTTGGATATCGGTGTTTGTGCAATTATATGCAAGATCAACCTGATGCCTTTGTGAGTATTTTTAAATTTTATATAATTATTTTGTTTTTATGAATGTTATAATTATTTTATTTATTTATGTTTGTTGTATGTAATACAGGAGTATTATGGAGAGACAAATATGGATGAGGTGGAGAGACAGACACGAGAGGGACGATCTCGATCGTCACAGGGTGATCATGACGATGAGGATGAGGAAGATCAGAATGATCATGATATTGCTGATGATGATGATGATTAGGATTTTAGTTGATTATGACATTGGATTATATGTATTTACATTGATATATATATATATTTTTTTTTTTTTCAGTTATGTTTTGAATTGTGTGTATGGTATTAAGTAATGAAGAGTTTTGTTCTATTGATTGTTATTATTGTTTATATTAGGCATGTGTTTTAATACTTTAATTATGTATGTGTGTGTATATGTATGTATGTGCATGTGTATGTGTGTGTATATGTATGTATGTGCATGTGCATGTATACGTGTATATGTGTGTATGAGTATGTGCATATGCATGTGTATGTACATATGTGTATATGTATATGCATGTATATGTATAACTCTATGTGTATATGTGTGTATGTGCATGTATATGTGTATATGTAGGTATGTGCATGTGTGTGCATGTGTATATGTGTTTTAATACTTTAATTATATAATTCATTCATATGTGTGTACCTAAGTGTATATGTATGTGTGTGTATATGTATGTATGTGCATGTGTATGTGTGTGTATATGTATGTATGTGCATGTGCATGTATAAGTGTATATGTGTGTATGAGTATGTGCATGTGCATGTGTATGTGTGTGTATATGTATATGCATGTATATGTATAACTCTATGTGTATGTGTGTGTATGTGCATGTATATGTGTATATGTAGGTATGTGCATGTGTGTGTGCATGTGTATATGTGTATTAATACTTTAATTATATAATTCATTCATATGTGTGTACCTAAGAGTATATGTATGTGTGTGTATATGTATGTATGTGCATGTGTATGTGTGTGTATATGTATGTATGTGAATGTGCATGTATAAGTGTATATGTGTGTATGAGTATGTGCATGTTCTTGTGTATGTGTGTGTATATGTATATGCATGTATATGTATGTGTGTGTATATGTACATGCATGTATATGTATATGTGTGTATATGTATATGTATATGTATATGTATATGTATATGTATATGTATATGTATATGTATATGTATATGTATATGTATATGTATATGTATATGTATATGTATATGTATATGTATATGTATATGTGTATATGTATGTGTATATATATGCATGTGTATATGTATGAAACATGCATGTGTATGTGGATGTGCATATACATGTATTTGCATATATGTTAATGTGTGTATGTGTGTGTATATATATATATATATATATATATATATATATATATATATATATATATATATATATATATATATATATATATATATATATATATATATATATATATATATATACAATAATGCATGCATGGACGTCTTTTTATGTGGTTGTAGGAATGTTTGTGCATATGCATGTGTATATGTGTGTATGTTTAAGTGTATGTGCACATGTATCTATGTGTATATATGTGTGTGTATGTGCATGTGTATATATGTATATGTGTGAAAGTGCATCTTCATCATGTATAAGTGTATGAGTGCATATCAATAAGTGTGAGTATGCTATGTAATGAAAATAACACAATTCAAATTATCTACAAAGAATAGAAATTGTACTTACAATTGTTAGCCATACTTTTTGCTTGGTTAGCTTCTTGAATAACCTGCAATAAAGAGAGAAAGAAAAGAGAGAGAGAGAGAGAGATCTAGAGAGAGAGATCTAGAGAGAGAGAGAGAATTCAAAGAGAGAAAGATGTAGAAAGAGAGAAACAAAGACAGAGGGAGACAATAAGAGAGAGCTTAGGCAAAACAACAAATCTGCATATACTTGCTTCAGCTCGTAAGCGCAACGCAATTGCGAACGTTGGAGAGCTCTTCGATCGGATGCGTGAAAATGCCGATCGCAGAGCCTCCAACGTTTTAATTTTTGTCCGTCAACATATCGTCGTGTAAGCGATGCTATTCGTCGTCGTATAAGCGACATTTTTTAGCGTCGCTTATGCGACGGCTGGTAACGTCACCTATGCGACGCTTTTAAATTGCATCGTTTTAGCGACGTTGTATGGGAACGTCGCAATCCCGTCACGTCACAAGTCGCAAATACCATCATTTTATGCGTCGTTTAATCGACGGTCGACGCACGATGCTAATTACGATGCAAGTTGCAATTTTATAGCGATGAAATTCTGTCGCCTTAACCGTCGGTATGCGCCCATATTCCTTGTAGTGACAGGATCACTTTTGTGTAGCCTCCTCATAGAAGCTTCTGATAAATGAGCTCTTACTAGCAATTGTGAATGGTGTGGAGGAATATCATCAACATCATACGTTGGAATCTACACATATAAATAAAATTCATTAGTATTCCATAAATGAATAAAAAGTAAACTTTAAACATAAAATTAAATATGGATAGAAAATTTTTATTCTCTCTAGCTAAAAGGTGCTCTTGGAGGTCTACGCCATCCATAATTCACTAATAGTTCATCACCTGCATGTAATGTAGTAATAGCATTGGCAACTATGTATCTTGATACATCTCTACTCATGTATGGTGATTCATGACTATTTTCACGCTCCTCAAATGTGCAATTAGTCCTTGAACTATTATGTAACCCTCGACTACTATTTATTAATCCTGCTATATTTCCATGTGTGTAAGGTCTTCCATCAATATATAATCTTTCATTTTTTGCATGTAAAATCCTTCTACTAGTAAGGGATGCTGCGTTCAAGCATATTCCATAAGTACTCATGCTTTGAACATAACGTGAAAGTCGATGCCAATCTCCCCATCCATATATAGGACCACAAAATGACATAAGAGTGACTTCAAAGTTTGGAGGCACATACAAATCCTCTACAATAAAGAGACCACGACTAGAAATAGTAATAGTGGATGGAGCAATCATATAGCAATTACCCCAAAAGTTGAAACTCCATCTAAAGGAAATGGTCCTCTATTCCATCCTCCATATCTTCTTCTATCATATGTTTGTACTAGAGAACAATCACGAGCTGGCAATGGATAATCTCCAGCCGTTTCAGTCTCTAAACCAAGAGGTAGAGGATTTCTAGAAACCTCTGCTTGTAACTGATGAACAACAAATCCATGATGTGTACGAGGTATATTAACATTATGAGAAAAATTATCATCATCATCAGCATCGAGCAAGTATTCCTGTATATCAACAGTAATTTGATTTTGTATATGGTTTTTAAATAAAATAATGACATTAATTTATATAAAAAATACATAACCAAGCATTATCACGTTGACTAGGTGATGGTGCACGCTCAAAAGTACCATACTCTGCCTCATGTTCAATACATTCCAATCGAGATCTTCGATACATGCCATAACAAGAGTTAAACCAACATATAATATGCTCTTGATAGTAAAATTCATCATTTCCTATCGAAGGACACATGTGAAGTCGTTGCATGGGTAGGAGGTGGTGGAGTACCCTCTGATTGATCAGAATTTGATTATAATAAGATACAAAAAAATATATAAGTTACATATCCATCAAATATATTTAAAATTAAATGTTTGTATATAGCCATTGCACGATGAGGAGACGGTGGTGGAGTTCCATCTGATTTATCAGAATCTACAAATAATGGTATTTGATATTAATAATCTGATTATTTACATACACAAAAAATTCACATATACATATTTACACATACACACATATTCACATATACACAAATACACATTATTGTGGGATAAATGCATGTATTTTGTATGAATGAGTGTATATGCATGCATGTGTGTATGTATATATGTGGATATGTATATGTGTATTTATGTTATATGTATGTATATGTGTATATGTATGCATATATGTTTGCATGTATATGTGTATGTGGGTATGTGTATGTGTATGTGTGTGTATATATGTGTATGTATTCTGGTTTTTTTTTCTGTTTGAGATTAAATTAACAGGAGATATTGTATGGTGGAAAAAAATAAGAGGCGACCTAACATACCACCCGAGACATGGCAGTTTTTTTGTAGACAACTACGTCTTTAAGAGTCATTTCCTCAATAGAAGGTATACAAACTAATAGTTTATATTTATAATTCTCATATCTTTTAGTAAATTTTTACATTTAATTTATGTATTTCTTTTTTCTTAAATAAAGAGGCTGCTGCAAAGAAGAGAGTGGAGTCGGGCCACACATCGCACCTAGGCCAAATGGGCCATCATGGTTTTGTAGCTACATTTGTAAGTATATGTGTTATTGTGAGTATATTTTTTATTTTAGTTAAAATGCAAGAAACTAATCTTTTTTATTTGTTTCAATGCAGCGAAAGGATTATGGTCGATATCCTACGAAACATGAGATTGAGTATGCTACACATTTTGGATATCGGCATTTGAGCGAGTGTATGCGAGATCAGTTAGATGCCTTTGTAAGTATTATTAAATTTTATATAATTATTTTATTTTCATGAATGGTTTAATTGTTTTACTTCTTTATGTTTGTTATATGTAATATAGGAGTATTATGGAGAGCAAGATATGGATGAGGTGGAGAGACAGACACAAGAGGGATGATCTCGATCGTCATAGGGTGATCATGATGATGAGGATGAGGATTATCAGGATGAGCATGATGCTGCTGATGATGATGATGATGATTAGGATTCTTGATTATGACATTGGATTATATGTATTTACACTAATATATATATATATTTTTTATCTATATATTTTTCATTTCAGTTATGTTTTGAATTGTGTGTATGGGATTATTTAATGAAGAGTTTTGTTCTATTGATTGTTATTATTGTTTATATTAAGCATGTGTTTTAATACTATAATTATATAATTCATTCATATATGTGTACGTAAGTGTATATGTATGTGTGTGTATATGTATGTATGTGCATGTGTATGTGCATGTGTATGTGTGTGTATATGTATGTGCATGTGCATGTGCATGTGTAAGTGTATATGTGTGTATATGAGTATGTGCATGTGCATGTGCATGTGCATGTGTATGTGTGTGTATATGTATGTGCATGTATATGTGTAACTCTATGTGTATACGTGTGCATGTATATGTGTATACGTATGTATGTGCATGTGTGTGTGCATGTGTATATGTGTGTGTACGTATGTGCATATATATGTGTATATATGTGTATATTGTATGTATATGCATGTGTATATGTATGAAACATGCATGTGTATATGGATGCATTTCCATTTGCATCTATGTGCATGCATGTGGATGTGCATATACATGTATTTAAGTATATGTTAATGTGTGTATGTGTATATATATATATATGCAATAATACATGCATGTAAGTCTTTTTATGTGGTTGTAGAAATGTTTGTGCATATGCATGTGTATGTGTGTGTATGTCTAAGTGTATGTGCACATGCATCTGTGTGTGTATATGTGTGTTATGTGCATGTGTCTATGTGGTTTATGTGTGAACGTGCATCTTCATCATGTATAAGTGTATATGTGCATATCAATAAGTGTGATTATGCTATCTAATGAAAATAACAAAATTCAAATGATATACAAAGAATAGAAATTATACTTACAATATGTTGAGAGTGATGGATGGATGCACTCAAGAAATGAGTTGGTGCTGCAAAACTTGCTTCACACCTGCCCTCTTTTCTCTTTAGATATGCTTAGTGGACTTGCTTAGCTTCCAAATGACACAAAGAAACCATGTATGTACTTTGGAAATGGTTTGAGTAATGATCAAACCAAAACAGACAACTTGGTACTTCAAAATTCAAGCAAAACCTTCTATTCCTGTAGTGATACCTGCTCAGACTTTTACTCAGTGTGACCAGCACACTTAAAATTGGAACAATTCCTTTTGGGAGTATTAAAGTACTTTAGTAAGCTACCAATCACAAGTGGAATCACTTCAATTGATAAACTATGCACTGAGAAATAAGTTTAGCAAAATTCTAGTTACCCCTGACTTTTTAGGAACTTTGCAGACACAGACCAGTGTGCACTTCGAATCGGATTTCTCTTAAATGGCTGAATGAAATCCTCTGAGATTTTGTATGCTTGTAGTAGACCTCGAGCTGGTTCCAATGAGCTATAGAACTCTTGATTTGGTTCAGTAGATCCTGAGATATGCTCCTTTGAAGTTGACAGACTTGGAGAAGATGACACAGAGAATCAGAAATGATAAATGTGTATATATCTATTGATTTATATGATTGTACAAGCTCAATAGCCTGACAAGCATAGCTAATTGAGGTGTGGTGGTGTAGGCTATGGAGTAGCACTAACACACACTCAGTTACAATGATGATATGCCTCGGGGAGTGAGCTAGAATGAGTGAACAATCCGCGACTTTTCAAATAGAGTTTTTATAGGAATTGATTGTGATTTGAATTTCAAATTCAAACTTAGGCTCCCTTGAATCTCTCCTCTAAATGTAGGGAGATATTCTCTCCACTTAACTATTCTCTTTTCCACGACTAATGAGGTAGGTGAAATGACTTCAAGTGATTACAAATAAATGTCAAGTCAAATAGACTTTTACAAGGTGTAAAAGATAATAACTCATAAGTATGAGTTCCTATGCCTTATCCTTCATGAAGAGATATCCTTCAAGGGTTCCAAATCCATCTTCAAGGTTCCAATGTTCCAAGCCAATGTGTGAAGGCTTGATATGCACCAACAGCTCCCCCTCAAGCCAAACACTTTGGCTTAAGTCTTCTTCTTCATTCTTCAAGTACTTCCTGCAATCCAATCATAGATTTGAATCTGCATAGCTTGTTTCCATCTAATGCTTTTGTAAGTAAATCTGCACATTGCATATTAGTAGACACATATGTCAATTGAATCTCTTTGCTAAGTAACTTCTCTCTCACATAGGGGTAATGAACCTCTATGTGTTTGGTTCTGGCATGATAAATTGGATTTGCTGCAAAGTGAAGAGAGCTAGTGTTGTCTCCAAAGATAATAGGTGGTCTTGTGAGTAGACCTAACTCTGTATATAGAAGCTTCAACCAGATAGCTTCTTGAGTGGCATTTGCAAGCCCTCTATACTCTACTTCAGTGGATGATAATGCCACTGTAGGTTGCTTCTTAGCTGACCAAGAGATAGGCTTATCTCCTGCAAAACAAATATAACCTGAGGTGCTCCTCCTATCATCCTTGCATCCTGCCCAATCTGCATCTGAGTAGACTTTTATGTCAATATCTGATGTATAAGGAAAATATAAACCATGACTTTGTGTTCCCTTCAAATACTTCATGATCTTCTTTGCTGCCTCTAGGTGAGGTACCCTTGGTTTGTGCATGAATTGACTAAGCACACTAACTCCATATGCTATGTCAATTCTTGTCAAGGTAGCATAGTTCAAACTACCTACCATACTTTGGTATCCTGTAATGTCTTTGATTTCTTCTCCTTCATGAGCACTTAGCTTTTGGTTAACCTCCATTGGAGTAGTAGATACCTTAGCATCCTGCAAACCAAACTTCTTGACCATATCCTGTACATACTTCTTTTGAGTGATGTAGATACCTGAATTTGTGTAGACCAATTCAAGACCTAAGAAATATTTTAATAGTCCAAGATCATTGATCTTGAATTCTTTCATCATCTGTCCTTTGATGTGTCTAATCCCATTGACATCATTGCCTGTAATGATGATGTCATCAACATAGACACACAAGTATATTACCTCTGTACTACTTCTCTTTATGAATAGAGAAGTGTCTGCTTTGCTCATCACAAATCCTTGGTCTAGGAGGTAGGTGGTCAATCTGTAATTCCATGCTCTAGGTGCCTGCTTCAAACCATACAGAGCCTTCTTCAATTTACAAACATAATGTACCTTTTTTGGATCTTCATAGCCAGGTGGTTGTGACATGTAGACCTCTTCAAATATCCATCCATTCAAGAATGCATTCTTCACATCCAATTGGTACATGTTCCAATTTTTTGATGCAGCTACACTCACCATAATCCTGATAGTTGGCATTTTGGCCACAGGAGAAAATGTCTCCTCATAATCAATACCTTGGGTTTGTGCAAAACCCTTGGCTACCAACCTAGCTTTGTACCTGTTTATTGTTCCATCTGAATTCTTCTTTAGTTTGTAGATCCATCTGGATCCAATCACCTTCATAGAGTCTTTCTTGGGCACCAAGTCCCAAGTGTCACTTTCCTTGAGAGCTTCTATCTCTTCATCCATGGCTTCTCTCCATTCTGGTTTAGTAATTGCTTCTTCTTAGGTACCTGGTTCTTCATTCAACAAGTCTTTTGCAAGATATACAGAATGTTTAGTTACAAGTGATGTGTCATACCCAAATCTAATAGGCTTCTTCTTTTCTCTTTGAGATCTCCTCATTGCTTGAGTAGAAGTTTCTGGCTTATCTTCTAATTGCTTCATCTTCATCTTTCCTTTGGACTTCCAAGCCTTGAACTCTTCAAGGTTTATTGTATCATCATCTGAGCTTGAATCTTCTTGCTGAGTTGACTCTTCCTTGGTAAGCTTTGGAAAATCTTCTTCCATGTCATAGGGTAGACTCACTTTCCTGCATTCATTCTCATACCAAGAGTCATTTTCATCAAATATGACATCTCTGCTTACCTTGAACCCTTTGTTTGTGGGGTTGTAGAATCTGTATCCCTTTTGGTTCAAATCATAGCCAATGAAGATACATTTCTCAGCCTTGGGGTCTAGCTTTCCCCTTACTTGTGAGGGAATATGCACATATGCCACACAACCAAAGATTTTGCAATGATCCAGAGAGGGTCTCTTACCATGCCAAGCTTCATATGGTGTCATGCCATCAAGTGATTTGGATGGCAACCTATTGATGAGATAAGTGGCAGTGGATACACTCTCTGCCCATAGGTAATTTGGCAACTTTTTTTCATTAAGCATAGACCTAGTTGTTTCTACTATAAGTCTATTCCTTCTTTCTGCTACCCCATTTTGTTCAGGTGAATACCTTGTAGTGATCTCCCTTTTGATGCCCCTTTCCTGCAGGAAATATTCAAACTCATTTGAGAAGTACTCTCCTCCACCATGTGACCTTAGCCTCTTCAAGCTTCTACCTGTTTGATTTTCAACAAGTGCAAGATACCTCTTGAAAAAATCAAACACTTCATCTTTATGCTTCATAAAGTATAAAATGGTCCACCTGCTATAGTCATCAATGAAGGACACATAATACCTTGAACCAGAAATGGAAGGGTCCTTGCTAGGTCCCCAAACATCTGTGTGTACCAAGTCTAGGTAGTCTTCATGCATGAAACCTTTCCTTGAGTAGGGTAATCTATGAGACTTACCAAATTGACATGATCCACATTTGTAAATCATGTGTTGCTTGGATACATTAGGTATTCCAAGCACACATTGATCCCTGCACATTTGCTTAAGAGTCCTTTCCCCTATGTGCCCTAATCTCTTATGCCATATCTCTAACTCTGAAAGTGTCTGATCCTTGTAATTATACAAAGCAATGTTTTTTGTATCTTCTAGCTCAAATGTAAATAATCTACCTGATTTCTCCCCTTTGGCTATCCTTCTGAATCCTTGTTTTGGATCCTCCACATATGCTCCATGTTGTGTGAATCTGACCTGCAAACCTTTCTCCACAATCTGACCAACACTCATTAAATTCTTAGTTATTGTTGGTACATAGAGTACCCTGCTTAATAGGTTCTGATTACCATCACATGTCTTCACATTTCCAATTTTGACAACAGAGTGTTTAGTGTCATCACCTGTTTGTACCTGATGTTTGCCCTTGGGCTCTTCCAAATCAGAAAGTAGTGCCACATTGCCAGCTACATGGTTAGAACATCCTGAGTCAATGTAAAATAAATGATCATCATTTGTACCTATCTTGGAGGTCATATTCATGATCAATAAGGAGTCATCTTGCTCCTCTGTGTAGTTGTTGTAGTCTCTTCTATTTCTGAATCCACCTTGGTAGTTACCATTGTGGTTGTTGTTGTAGTTGTTGTTGTATTGGTTGTTGTATCCATTGTAGCTTTGATGTTGGTTGAATCTGCCTCTCCCTTGAGAGTATCCACCTCTTGAGTAGCCTCTTCCTCTCTGATTTTTGTAGTTCTTGTAGCATTCATCTGTGGTATGATTGGACAATCCACAGATGTTGCAAGGTGATGAGTTGTAGGGTCTCCCCCTACCTGACTTACCTCCTCTGCCTCTTCCTCTAGATGACCTACCTCTCCCTGCATAATTAGCTTGAGAGGTAGAGCCTTCTTCATCCTGTTTCTTCTTGCCTTTATCTTTAACCCTTTTTTCAGTATAGAGAGCAGAGGGGTTATTACCTTTTGATTGATCTCCAGCCTTTGTAAACTTTGCTTCATGTGTAAATAGTTGGCCCATGAGTGTTGTGAGATCAGGGGTATGCATGTCCATATAGAGATCCATTGCAGTGGTGAAACATTCCCACTTATCATCTGCCTTGAGTCCATTTGTCACTTGCCTGACTATTTGCTCTTCTTCAATCTCCTCTCCAATGCTTGCTAGTTGGTCTGCCACATCTTTGATCTTTGTCACATACTCTGAGACTGATTGCTTGGGCTGCTTCCTAAGGGTTGTGAACTCAATCCATAATTGATTCTTCCTAGCCCTTGTGTTGGAAGAAAAGTAGTTTGATAAGGTTTCCCAAGTCTCTTGGGAAGTCTTACAGTTCCTTACATGAGGTAAAAGAAAGTCAGATATAGAGTTTAAGAGATAAGACCTTGCCAAAGCATCCTTTGCACACCATTGGTTGAGCCTTTCATGTTCATCCTTTGTAGGTAGTCCTCTAGTCTTGAATGAGGGCAACTCCTCATCTCCTGATATGTATCCAAATAGACTTCTCCCTTGTAGATAGGTCTTCATTCTCAATGACCAAGCTTGATAATTGTTCCTATCCAATTTGTCAATGAAGGAAGGGAAACCATCACCCATGTTTACCTTCTTTGCTCTGATACCACTGTTGAGAGTGATGGATGGATGCACTCAAGAAATGAGTTGGTGCTGCAAAACTTGCTTCACACCTGCCCTCTTTTCTCTTTAGATATGCTTAGTGGACTTGCTTAGCTTCCAAATGACACAAAGAAACCATGTATGTACTTTGGAAATGGTTTGATTAATGATCAAACCAAAACAGACAACTTGGTACTTCAAAAATCAAGCAAAACCTTCTATTCCTGTAGTGATACCTGCTCAGACTTTTACTCAGTGTGACCAGCACACTTAAAATTGGAACAATTCCTTTTGGGAGTATTAAAGTACTTTAGTAAGCTACCAATCACAAGTGGAATCACTTCAATTGATAAACTATGCACTGAGAAATAAGTTTAGCAAAATTCTAGTTACCCCCGACTTTTTAGGAACTCTGCAGACACAGACCAATGTGCACTTCGAATCGGATTTCTCTTAAATGGCTGAATGAAATCCTCTGAGATTTTGTATGCTTGTAGTAGACCTCGAGCTGGTTCCAATGAGCTATAGAACTCTTGATTTGGTTTAGTAGATCCTGAGATATGCTCCTTTGAAGTTGACAGACTTGGAGAAGATGACACAGAGAATCAGAAATGATAAATGTGTATATATCTATTGATTTATATGATTGTACAAGCTAAATAGCCTGACAAGCATAGCTAATTGAGGTGTGGTGGTGTAGGCTATGGAGTAGCACTAACACACACTCAGTTACAATGAGGATATGCCTCGGGGAGTGAGCTAGAATGAGTGAACAATCCGCGACTTTTCAAATAGAGTTTTTATAGGAATTGATTGTGATTTGAATTTCAAATTCAAACTTAGGCTCCCTTGAATCTCTCCTCTAAAAGTAGGGAGATATTCTCTCCACTTAACTATTCTCTTTTCCACGACTAATGAGGTAGGTGAAATGACTTCAAGTGATTACAAATAAATGTCAAGTCAAATAGACTTTTACAAGGTGTAAAAGATAATAACTCATAAGTATGAGTTCCTATGCCTTATCCTTCATGAAGAGATATCCTTCAAGGGTTCCAAATCCATCTTCAAGGTTCCAATGTTCCAAGCCAATGTGTGAAGGCTTGATATGCACCAACACAATAGTTAGCCATACTTTTTGCTTGCTTAGCTTCTTGAATGACCTGCAACAAAGAGAGAGAGAAGAGAGAGAGAGAGAGAGAATTCAAAGAGAGAAATACGTAGAAAGAGAGAAACAGAGACAGAGAGAGACAATAAGATAGAGCTTAGGCAAAACAACAATTTTGCATATACTTGTTTCAGCTCGTAAGCGCAGCGCAATTGCAAATGTTGGAGAGCTCTTTGATCAGATGCGTGAAAATGGCGATCGAAGAGCCTCCAATGTTTAAAATTTTTTCCATCAACAGACCCTCGTGTAAGCGATGGTAACGCATCGTAAAAACCACTATAATTGGCATCGCATAAGCGACATTTTTTTTAGTGTCGATTATGCGACGCTTTTTAAAATCGTCGCATCAGCGATGCTCTATGCAAGCATCGCACACCTTGTCGCACCACACATCGAAAAAAATGTCGTTTGGCTTGTCGTTTAATCGACGGTCCGCACGCGTCGCTCATTGCGATGCATTTTGCAATTTTATAGCGACAAAATTGTGTTGCCTTAACCATCGCTATGCGCCCGTATTCCTTGTAGTGAAATGCCAAGGAAACTCGGTGAACGCCAGCAAACCTCGAGGATGAAGAAATTCTACTAGGTCAGGGGAAAGGCCAGCATACAAGGTGGTGATGCTTGCAAGATCTTCCATGGCACAGAAGGTAAGCAGAATGCACAATGAACAAAGCGCAAGAACACAATAAAGAAAAAGAGTACGAAGACAGCGGTTAAGTAGAAAACGCAAGGTGGAATCGTGTATATAAAACATAATTATCACAAGTGGAGGGGAAACATGCATGGATCATTACTACGGAAGCGCATTAAGGAATTCCTAATCGTGGAGGACGGCATGTGTACCTGATTGTAGCCACTATAACCATCCAAAAAAGAGTACATTTCTTGTCTTGCAACATCATCTAGCATAGTATCCAAGAAAGGTAGTGCAAAGGGATCGGTACCGTCCCCGCATTTGATTTTTGATAATCCACACAAATGCGTAATTGCTTGTTTTTCTTTGGGATAATGACAATAGGAGTGATCCATTCAACGTGCTCAATGGGAAGAATGAAACTTGCTTTCAACAGCCGATCCAATTCAGCTTTCACTTGCGCAGCATAATTGGGATTCATCCGATAACTCTATTGCTTAATTGGTCGAGCATCTGGTTTCAACATCACATGATGTTGGTAGATGTGAGGATCCAGTCCCTTCATATCGTGATAATCCCAAGAAAATACATCAGCAAATTCCTTCAGCAACTGTAGTAAATCGTCTTGAAAAGTCTCAGATAATCCGGCCTTAATCTTGGCCGGGCACGTGCTAACCTTGTCACCCAAATTGCAAGTGATTACTTGATCTTCTGGTACATAAAAATGTCGGGGCAAGGAGATATCCTCAGGTGGGGGGAGTAAGTGTTTAAGATTAGTAGCATCCAAAACCTGATCCATAATTGGTTCCACTTCTTCGGAGAGAGGGACTACCGTACAAGCGATCGTAGTCTAATTATCCATTATAACTGTACCCAATGCTAAAAAATCCTGGTTAGCATTTAAAAAAGCTTGTTCTTCGTCATCCAAAAGGCCATCCAACATATGCACGGGTTCTGCCATGTAAGGTCGTGCATGAAAGTCGAAAGGCCTCATATCATCCAAGGGTACCACATATTTCCGGTGATTACTTTTAAAAATAAGTTCATGTGCAGACCAATCTTGTAATACTTTTGCCTGCTTCAACCAGGGCCTTGCAAATAATAAGTTGTAATCCAGGCTTTATTTGGGTAATTCCAAGACAACAAAAGTCATTTTGGACACCGGTCCCTGTAGGGTAATGGGTGTATCATGCACCAACCCCACTGGATGTACCCGAGATTGGTCAACCATTCTTACAAAGAATCGAACGAGTTCAATCTGAGTCCATCCTAACTTCTTATAGAGTGCGATTGTAGCAATATTAACCCTTGAGCCTCCATCAATTGATACTTGTGAAATTTTGTGGTTTTATACCATATCGTAATTAAAGGAACATCATGATCCATCATAGAATCAATTTCCGGGCTGATGGTTGTTGTAGAAGGTGTGCACGAAGATCCTGGACTAATTTGTTGCTGAAATTATTGTCGAATACCAGGGACCAATGATAAAAGTTGCCCCAATAGGATCATACTAGATGTTTTGTATAAAATATTCCACATAGAATCAAAATTCAGTGTACCTGGTATCAAGTCCAGTGTATCCTCCTACGGTAATTGGACCGGATCCATCTCTTTCGGTGGGGTATTTTGTCCTTTCTGCTGGACCACTGGTACCGAATCGAAAAAGACAGTTGGTTCTTGACTTGCCCACGTGCTTGCTTTAGTAACATCCGTTGTTGTTCTCGAATTCCTGGTTCAAAAATCTCAATAGTTAGGTGCAACTTCTTATCGGACCGTGTTTGAACTGCTACCAGTTGTGTATCTATCGTTGAGATGTATACCATATTTGCCATTGCATGCTATTGTTCTTTTCTTTGCTTATCATATTCGGATGCTTCTTTACAATATTTGTAGATATGTCCAATTTCTCCACAAAAATGGCATCTTTGGTGGTGGGAGAGATGCACTTTCACCGGATTGTCCCGAATTCCAAGGAGGTTGTCCAAAATTGTTTGGTCGTCGTCCTCTGTAATTTTTGTAAGTTTGATAAGATGTATTTCTCAAATGCGGTGGTACATAGTGGGTAGACGGTTGTCGTTGCTCCTGTATTATGGCTTTTACTTTTGCATTATATGCGCAAGTTTCGGTAGAATGACTCACCCTATTACAAATAGCATAGTGCATTTGATTTAGTGCACAAGCTAAAGTAGTATGCCCCGGGTTCTTACATTTGGTGCAATATACTTCTTTCAATGGATCATCGTTTTGTACTCTTGGCGGATTTTAACCAATCCAGATCTTCGGTAAATTCACCAATCTTATGTTCCAACTGTAATGCCATAGCAATGACTGCATCCAAGGTCATACCACCCACACATCGAATTATCATAACTTGTTTGAGTTGGGGGTTTAGTCCATTAATAAACCATTGAGTAATCACATCATCCGTTATATTATCATGCGCTGGAGGCAGCTGCCATAGATGAGTGTGGAATAAAGTCTCATACTCTTGCACACTCTAATGTGGTATCAAAGATTTCAGCCGCATTTTTCTTTAATCGAAAACGTTGTAAGAAGGCATTCTTAACATCATCGTATTGACCGAAATGATTAATATCATATTTGGTTAACCAACGAGCAGATTCGTTAACAAGGGTGGATTGAAACTCTATAGCCTTATATGCCGGATCCGCTGGATAGTTTAGTACAACATAATTAATTTCGAAAGTACAGACATGAGCATCAGGATCATCACCTGGAAATTCACCAAATTTAGTATATGTAACTCTGGCAGGTATCAGTCATGGGGGTATGACCTGCTGTTGTTGTTGATGATGTTGTTGTTGTTGTTGATGTTATTGTTGTTATTGTGTACTACTCATGTCATCTAAATCAAGAGGAAGTATCACTTCGGAATTACTTGAACAAGTTAATTCTGATTGTTGTTGTGTCATGTAGTCACTTTACAAAATCTTCGATCATATGGTATCACTGAGTCGATCATACACATATGAATTCAACTACCATTCATCGTATTTTGTGTCTGAGATGAACTTTTCACCAAAACTTTCATCCACAAATGTACTAGTACCACCAGAATCAGAGCTAGAAATTGGGTTGTCATCGGAATTCACCAAGCTATCACCCGAATGAGTGCCTACTCCACTGATCACACTTTCAACAGATTGAACGGATTGAAATTTTGGTATACTCTGTAATTCTTGAACAAGAAAATATTGTGGTGCCACTCCACTAGTCCGAGTATCACACTTTCCTTCAAATGATTGTCCTTCACCACTACCACCGGAGGGTGTTCCCAATGTGCTAGTAACTTTCCACGGATTTTGATCACTTTGGTACTTCGGATAAGATTCACCGAAATGCGTTATAGGCATATATCATAGAATTCTTTCTTTCATCCAACCTTAATCTGCCCCATGGCTGGCGCCAATGTTAATGCTTTATGAGAAGAATCGACTACTGGGTTCTTGGGATGGTTAGGGGTCTGTATTATAGAGGCCCTATAATTATTTTCCCAGAGAAAACTTTCACTATGCATAGTTACTTATTACCTTACTCTGACTATCCACCAACAAACTTTCCAATAGACTTTCCAATAGTAGGCGAAACACTTCACTGCGATAAATTATGATAGTCACTTACGCAAAGGGATTGATGCGCAACCACAATTAAACTTATATCCTCACCAACAAAGTATTACGTAGACAAGATCACAAAATGACTTAATACTCAAAATAGTAAAAGATCAATACACCATGGTAAGTAAAAACTTGCGTGAAAACGACCCACAGGCGCACCGCATAGACCCACAGTCCGACGTCTTGCTTCTACTGTGCATCTTCTTCCCGCACTTTTCATTATCAAAAAGTTACAAGTGTTATGCTACATCCTTTCGATGTGCGTCCTTTCCAACTACATTTTCCAGTAATTTCAATTACATTCCGGTGGCCCAACACACTAAATGAAGACATATATATTAAGCGCTCCTTATATTAGTCATAACACAAAGGAGAAGGAGATCGTGTACAACACGTGTATAGCGTCCATATTCTCTCTGCTCTGTGCAATCAAATGGTGCCTGAAAATGTGGGGTCAGCTCTGTCCTCCTGCCTTGTGTGCTCCTTGGGCGACATGTGCCCCTTTAAGGGAGGTAGCTTAGGGGGAGTCTCGTGGGCTCTTCTCTCTGCTCCCTCTTAAGAACACTGCTTTTGGTCCAGACGACTCCAGAACATGATGGACGACGGAGAGAAAAATAAAAAATGATGATCTCATAAGAAAAATGTACACCAAAAAATGACAAAAAAAACAATGATCCTTGCTCTGATATCGATTGTGAGCAAAGAAACTTGAGTGATGTATGTGTGACTCTCCTCCTATCCATATATACCCTCTTGTACTCTAAAAATAGCAATGTTCTAGAATAGTCTAGTGTCAACATGTGGCCATCATGCAACACTTATCCCAATTACTACCAAGTACCTTAGGGTATCCCCTGAGCTTGGGACCTTGGCTAGATGGCCCTTGTGCCTCACACACATGGACTGATCCCTATGGACCAAAGTCATGATCCCTGTGGACCAATGTCTAAGAAAATGTGAGGAATAATGGCACATTTGACAAACAAGTCTATCAATGCATGTGTTTGAGCATCTCTGTCATCCCAACAAAGTTGCTCTATAGTAGGTGTAGTAGGAATCACAACACGAACAAGAACCTCAAGAATATCAACATCTTCAACGATGTCTACATCACCTTCAACAACTGTTTTTGCTGGTGTAATAGGATGTTTTTCAACACCCTACACAATATTCCACATTCCTTTTGCAACCAATACATGACACATCATATGCGAATGACTAAAATACCTTGATGCAGAAAAATGACTGTATCTCAAAAAGTTGAATAGAACTACCTTGTCGAGTTTTGCTAAACTTGTAGCAAACTTTGAGATGCTTATATTGGTGATTCAAAACCTGTATATATCTGTAATAAAGTAAGTCTATGATCCAAGGGTCTGGCCGGTTCAGACAGATCTGAAATCGGACACCGTTTGGTCATCCGTGTGTATGACCAAAGATCTTGAGTTTAGACTTACTAGGAGGTCTTGTGCTCTTGTGAACAAGTGAACCACTTAGCTTAGTGGTTAAGTCTCAAGGATGTGAAGGACGAGGTCTTGGGTTCAATCCCCATGAGGTACATGGGAAGAGTATTTTGCCCAAAGAGCTCTAGAGCCTTCTAGAAGCATCCACTAGACACTTGGCGCACATGTAGTTACATGGCTGACACTTGGCTGGTTAGTATCCACCTGCCCAAGAAGGTAGTCCCCTGGAGAGAGCTATATATAGAGGCAATTGGTTGGGAGGAGAGTCATCTCTCTAGTATGTGGTGGTCGTAATCCTTGTATTGTTGCATTGGTATCAGAGCTCAAGGTTGAGCTTCCATGGAGACCTTGATGGGCCTTCATCATTGTCATCACACAAGCTTTAATGGAGAGTTTGTTATGTTCTTTTTGGTGACTTCTCTCATGCGTCTTCTTGCGAGTATTACGAGGTCCATTGTTTATCTTCGGTGGCGCCATTGGAAGGATTGAAGGAAGCAATTAGCAAAAGATTATCAGATCTCTACCGTCAGCCCAGCAGCGGACTCGAACTCGGAACCCGTCGTTCAGAGAGATCAGGCCTATCCAGAAGCCCCATGCGCTCGCGGTACTCAACGTCGAATGGCGCCAATACAAGTGCAGAATTCGTCATGTGCTGCCTTAGCTTAGGAAAAGCATAGCAAAAGGAGTAATAAGTACTGAGTGCTGCCGACGGGATTCGAACCCCCGCCCCCCCAACCAGAGGATTGCCGCCTATCCATCACGTCGACGGGCGTTCATGGTCCAAACATCTGCAGAAATTCATATTCTTTTGTAACCAAGCGCTGCAGAAGATCTCCTCAGAAAGGAACAAAATCAAAAATAACTTTTTGTGCCCGCTGCGTCTGCGAGGAATCGAACTCAGACGGCTTCTTTGGGAGGAGGCTCACGTAGCCACGCACCCAACCGTATTTGCTTGTTCTATAGTGCAGAGCAGATTTTCCTAAAGCAGTAAGCAGAGCTGAAGTGCAAGCCCAACTCTCATCTTTTCAAGGAGCCAAGTCCTCTCATCCATCCAAGAAGAATCAAAGATTGAGCAAAGCTTGATGGAATTGGAGCTGTGGAGTGAAGATCCGGAGGCCTAAGTTAGTCGATCTCGACGGACCAAGTCATCCAAGACTATTTCTTGATGAGGAAGCTTCAAGAATGGTGAATAGCTCCTCGCAAGGATCAAGAGGATGAATCACTCTTCCAAAGGATCAAGGGATGGACGAAGCTTTGATCAAAGCTAAGTATTTTCCAGTTTCTGCTTGGCCTTAATGCTTGATTTATCTTGTTTTCATTATTCTACACTTAATCCTAGATGCACATTGAAATAGCCAAGATTTCAATTGATTAAGTCTAGATTAGAATAATGAATTAATCCATTTCTTATTTCAAGCATTAGTTTGCATTAAGGAAAGACTTGATCCTTGTGCATCAAAGAATGTATTTTGGTAGTTTAAATACATATTTCCTTTCCATTGAGTAAGTTTTCTATTGCACCTTAAGGGTATTTTTTATATCGTAGTGCATTTAGACAAAGGAAAGGATATACATGCATCAGGATTGCATGACATACATTCTTAGTACAAGGAAAAAATCGTGCATCAAGTTCATGCATGATTATTGTATTATTTTTTGGGCATGCAAAGAACATGCATGCATACGCATGTGAGCATATGCTTTTGCATGTAGATACATGCATTTGCATGGAAGAATGGAATGCTGTTTGCAAGTAGATATGAAAATGTACTCTCTTAGTATTTAGCTTACTTTGTAAAGCTCGCAGTTTGACCTTAGGGAAGACCAAGGACTAGTTAGTTGCAAAGACATACTAGTTCTAGTATTGCAACTCAAGTAATTAGTCGATTTCTTCCCAAGTCGATACTCTTCTATCAAAGACAAATACTTAATGAGAATTAAGTATGTTAGATGTCTTGCTAGGTATGAGTAAGCACTAAGAGAAAGTTAAGTAATAAATTTCCTTGATGACCAAGAAAATTTAATTACTTGCAAACTCTTTTGTGATATATGATGACTCTAAGTCCTGGATGTACTTAGAAAGTCATGCGGATAAGCTTTAGTTGATTAGTTATATATTTTATATAACTTCTCAAGCATCCCAAGGTTGGATGAGAGTATCAACTATATTTCCAAAGTACCATGAGCACTCTTCTATTTAGAAGATTTCGAAAGTTTTAAAGAAGTTTCTTGTGGTTTCAAGATTTGTATCTCATGATGAAACCTCGGTAAGTAACTTTTTGCAATAGAGATACGAAATAGTCAAGTCTTCTATTTCATGTGAGATCATTCTCCTACTATGTTCAAGATGAATTTAGTTTTGGGAAGGAAGATGTTCCAAGTAGAGGATCTTAATTGATTCATGAACTCCTCCCAAAATATACATAAATTCATATTATATGATAGGTCCAAGGAATGATGCAGGCAAAACCTCTTTAGGATATAAATGTTTTGCCAAGATATAAAGGTACCAAGCTTTTATAAATTTTCATCTCAAGGGGTGATGGAAATCAAAGGTTAAACCTCAACATCAATTGATCCTTGATATCCATAAAAGGATGTTAGATTCTATAATTGCATCTCTGGTAAATGATGCAACCATCTAAGCAATCTTTAGGAAATAATATAAGTTCCTAAAGACTTGAAGCAAGTGTGAACTTTTCATTTAGGAATAGAAAGTTCCAAGAAATGGATTTTCAATCCATGAACTTCTCCTAAACAAGTTATAAAGTTCAAAGTTGTGTTCACAATAACATTACTATTGGATCAATCATCAATAGATGCTTGGACTTTAAACATAATTTTGATTGGTGAAATATGTTTAAAGGACTCTAGTAACATCTGAAGATTGACCAATAATAATGAGTTTTGTATCAAACTCAAGAATAGAAGTCGATATCACATAAATGAAAGTCAACTTAAACTTTCAAACTGGCAAATGTGATATTTCGTCTCTAGTTTGATACTCAGGAAATGAATACAATTGAATCAGTAAATTTTTTGGATATCATTTGAAAGAATTTCTTTTAAATGTTCTTTTTGCAAAAGATTCCAAAATGAATCATTTGCTCAAGTTATTTGATTCCCTAGAAGGAATCTCAAGTCTTTGAAGAAATGGCATTCTTTCAAGTATTGAGAATGAAATTCTTCGTACTTTTTAGTATGTAAGTAGTTCATTAGCAATTCCCAAACCATCAGTATTGGTTAATTAAGTCCAAATAAGTGATATAACCTAACGGTATATCAAAGATTCTTAGCTTTGGAATCTGAGAGGCATAAGTGTATGCTTGGACTTGAGAAAGATCTCTAAAAATCCTGCAGGTAAGCAAAGAAGCTTTAAGATAGTTTTAAGAGATCTTAAAGATAAAGACTAAGTCTTTTTATCACAAGATCAACCAGACTTGATCACTCTTGGCCATGATTGTCCAAGTAATATGCGATTAGAACTACTTTGTAGATTGCCCAAGTATTGGCAATAAAATTCCTTTTGGGAATTATTCACTCAAGTTCCATTTATTGAATGGAAAAAATTGTGAAAAAAGTAAACTGTTCCAAGTCTGAACAGAGTAAAGAAATTCCAAGAATGTAGTCTGCAACCGTAAAGACGGTACTTAAGTCTGTGGAAGGTAAAACATAAGTATTTGCCTATCCTTAAAGGGATTTTGGTACAAATCGAGAAAGCATGAGCGGATGCTTAGACTAAGGCAGTAGAGAGATTCTTGTAAAAAGCCCCGGCCGGGATAGGTACCTAAAAAAGCACCAGTATAGAAAGGAATCTAAAGACAAGAAGTCATAAACTCTTGTCGCTACAAAATTGGTCAAGAATAACCAATTGAACTTGAATTTGAGAAATTCAAGTACTTGGAATTTTGATTGGTTTTCATTTGAAAGCCCCAGTAAAGAAGAATTGATATTCTGTCATGAGGTTTTCAAGTTTCCAAGGCAAAGCACATGATTGTGAGACGATCATGTGAAGGAATCAAAACCTAGGAAAATCTAGTTAGAGGTAATGCCTGAAACTTCCAATTCTTGTAAAAGAATTGAAGAAATAAGGTACTCTATCAAGAGATGTTTAGACTTTAGGATAAGAATCACCCACACATTAATGTGAATATAAAATAGGGTGGTATGGGACACCAGATTTTATACTCAGATTGATGTAGGAAAGATGGAATGGGACATCGGACCGTGGGATGATGATATCTTTTAGTCCTAGTTTGGATTTTGAAGTTAGGTTTCATCCTCAAGGGAATTAAAACTTCAAGGAAAAGTTTAATTCGTAAAGGATGAAAGTAGTATCTTACGATACTTCTAGGTAACTTCAAGATCAAGGAAACTGAAGATATGAAGTAAGGAACTTCCAAGATCTTCTTAGAACACTTCAAGCTTAAGTGTTATTGATCAGAAATATTTGATAAATTTCTGAAAGAAGTTGGACTTTGATTTTGAGTTGATCTTTTCAACTTAAGATTTAATTGACTAAGTCAAGCATCAAGTTCCTAGTGTAACTTGATAAATTCACTCTTTCGACTCAAAGAAATGCACAAGAATTGCATTCACGATTAGGAGTCAAAAAGACTGAATGTGACATGAACTTAGTCTCAAGTGAAGCATTATTTGAAAACTAAACTCATCAATAGAACCTCAGTGGGTCGACACACTGATGTTGGTTACCACACTAGTATCTTGTGGTTGGATGATGTTTTTGATTTTCTTTGTATCTTTCTGAGAATCCAGCTTATTTCTCTGAAAGATAAAGACAATGCTTCAATATCTTGTTGAAATAGATCTTTGAAAAGTAAAAAGTCCTGAGTCATCTAGTCTTTGACTCATAGCAAGTTTATGTATATTCGAAGTTTGAATTGGTTGTACAGAGTCTTAGTTATTTCTTTCCGCTTTCCAAATCTTTTGAAATTGACTCAGATATGGTATCTGATTCCTTTTGCAAAAGACCAGGGATAGCCGGTTAGAATTAGATAACTAACTTGAACATCCTAGATAGATGTTATGTACAAGAACCTTTTTCAATCTTCAAAAGATGCTAAGTCTAAGTAGACTTATTCATTTGATTTTGCTTCAAGGTATAGCATAAATCATTTCCTAGAGTCCAGTATACTCTAGAATAAAGAAGTTAGGAATTGCTCATTGGATTGACAATTCCCAAGAACTTTCAGTAAAAAGTCTTTGAGAAAAGTGTCCTAAGTTGGACAATTTTCATTTTTAATTTGAATTGGTGAAGTAAGTATGGTTGATTCCACCGAAATGGTAAACTTTCTCCTACAGTTTACAAAGGATTTTTTAACTCATAAGGACAAAGTAGTCCTCTAGTCGGGTGAAAAAATCAAGTAACTGTTAGATAAAAGTAAACCATTGTACAGACATCTAAAGTTAGATGTATGGGACAACCACACTTCAAGTTCTCCAAAACAAATTCAAGTGAATCAAGAATTCTCAAAGTCTTGCGAGGGATAAGAATCCCACCTTCATTACTAAGCCCATGCACCAGTTATGCCTAGAAATGGACTAGTAATTTGAATCCACCTAATTCACATGTTTGTGCCTAGATCGCACATCCAGAAACTGTGAATTAGCCAGGGATATGTGTTTAGATCCACCTTTATTATTCATTCACTATTTTGTACTTTGACTAGTTTATCAAAGTGCAAAGCGAGATAGTGTTTAGAATCATTTGGGCAAGGATGCCACCACAGAGATGAGACATGTTCTTCCAGTTCTAGAACATGATCATGTTCTTTCAGTTTTAGAACATGAGGCTCGGGGGTTGCCTACAGTATGTATATAGCTCTATTTTCGAGGACGAAAATATTTTCCAAGGGGGGAAGAATGTAATAAAGTAAGTCTATGATCCAAGGGTCTGGCCGGTTCAGACAGATCTGAAATCGGACACCGTTTGGTCATCCGTGTGTATGACCAAAGATCTCGAGTTTAGACTTACTAGGAGGTCTTGTGCTCTTGTGAACAAGTGAACCACTTAGCTTAGTGGTTAAGTCTCAAGGATGTGAAGGACGAGGTCTTGGGTTCAATCCCCATGAGGTACATGGGAAGAGTATTTTGCCCAAAGAGCTCTAGAGCCTTCTAGAAGCATCCACTAGACACTTGGCGCACATGTAGTTACATGGCTGACACTTGGCTGGTTAGTATCCACCTGCCCAAGAAGGTAGTCCCCTGGAGAGAGCTATATATAGAGGCAATTGGTTGGGAGGAGAGTCATCTCTCTAGTATGTGGTGGTCGTAATCCTTGTATTGTTGCAATATCTTTAGCACAAAAAGATGAAATTGCCTACACAAGCACTGTGATAGTGTGTTCAGAGGTGGAAACGAGCTCATATCGCGATTTCAACACCACATAGTAAAGCCTTTTTTGAACTCCTAATCAGCCTATGCTCAACAATTTTCATGCGATTATGTGATTGTGACCAGAGAGGTGTCGATGAGGCCCTAAATGAAGTGATGATCTTCTCTAATACCAATTGTTGGAGTTTGAGGTCTGCGGAAGCATGGAAATAACACAAGGAAGAAGAAGAAGCTTGGATCATAACACACAATACTGAATGTATTACCAGTAGAATGTACAAAGATAAGTGACCCATTAGGGTTATTGGTGTATATACAAGCTGGGGGGAAAAAAAACCTCCTAAAGAGGGAAAAAAGTGCCCTGGCAATCCTAGTGTGTTCACACACATCACTACCTAAATATATCAATACTACTACGAAGCATCAAGAACCTCCGTCTTCCTTGATCATTGAGGTCCTCTTTCATGCAGAGCCCATGGTTCCAATGGTGACTCGGATGACAAGGTATGCCAAGTTCTATGCCTTGTTCACCACCTTAGTTGTAAGCCTTGGAGAAAGCCTTGGGTGGACGGGTATGTGAAGTATTTCGATGGCGATGCACCACAGTGCGTTCTCCTTCTCGAGAGCTCCACGACAATATCCTCGGGGTAGAAAACCGAGCTCCTAAGGGCACACACAGTACTTCGCACAGAGGCTGCTCAATAAGCAGGAAACACAGTACATAGGGAGCACGAATACAGACTTCTTAGGTCTTACAAATGCGATTGAACATACAATCTGTGACTGACCATGCCACTATATGTTTTATTAAAGAACATATACAAGAAGTGTCTAGTGGCCATTTGGCCTTTCACATGGTCACTAATGGTAACAATCTCCCACTAAAGGCCAATATGGCCAAAGTAACTATGGGAGAAAAATAAAGAATGATAAAGAATACCTGAGTGTAAGTATACAAACTATACCTCCCATCTAATGGACATGTTACACAGTATACTAGTGACTGTGTAAGTTCGTGAATCAAGTAACCCCCATGAAGTGACAACAGTGTCGAAAGCTATCCTGTGGTCGAGCTTTAGTCAAAGCATCTGCAACATTATATCGAGTATTAACCTTCTCAAGAATAATGTGCTTAATGGCTAAGCAATTTCGAATGAAGTGATACCTCACCTCAATGTGCTTGGTCTTTGCATGATAGACCGGATTCTTAGCCAAAGCGATGGCACTCTGACTATCACTAAGCAAATGAGGTACATGCTGAGGTAAACCCATATCACAAGCAAGACGAGAAAGCCACAATGATTCCTTACATGCCTCACTTGCTGCAACATACTCTGCTTCTGTGGTGGAAACAGCTGTACATTCTTGAAGATGAGATCTCCAAGAGATAGCACCTCCAACAAAATGAAAAATGTACTCTGATGTAGACTTAAGATTGTCTACACAACCAGCATAGTCAAAATCTGTGTACACAATAATGGATCCTTTTCCTCTACCTAAGCATAGACACTTGTCCTTAGTGCCACTCAGATATCTCAAAATCATCTTGACTGCTTCCCAAGGTTTCTTGCCAGGATTAGACATATATCTACTCACAACTCCCATTGCAAATGCAATGTCTGGTCTCGTAGCTACCATAGCATACATGAGACTACCAACAGCAGATTGATAGGAATTTTGGTCATGAATTCCTTTTCCTCATCTGATTTGGGGCAATCATCCTTGCCCAATTTCACATATGTGGGTAAAGGTGTACTCAATGCCTTTCCACCCTGCATATTGAATCTGTGAAGTACTTTGGATATGTACTCACTTTGAGACAAGTATATGCATCTTTTGTTCCTATCACAAGTAATGTGCATGCCAAGGATATGTTTTGCATCCCCCAAATCCTTCATATCAAATGTCTAACTCAACTTCTTTTTTAGAATTGAGAAATCATAAGAGGACTTCCCAGCAATCAACATATCATCAACATAAAGTATCAAGCATATCAAGCTACCATCTGAGCATCTCTTTGTGTAGAGACAATGATCCTCATTGCGTCGAGAATAGCCTTGAGACTTCATAAAAGCGTCAAACTATCGGTACCATTGTCTAGGGGACTGTTTAAGTCCATACAAGCTCTTCTTAAGATTACAAACTAGACTTTCCTTGCCAGGAAATACATAACCCTTTGGTTGTTCCATATAGATCTCATCTGTAAGATCTCCATGCAAGAAAACAATTTTCACATCCATTTGGACTAGCTCTAAGTCCCCCATTGCAAAGAATCCAAGCAACATGCACAGGGTAGTCATCTTGACCATTGGAGAGAAGATTCCTCGAAATCAACACCATGTTGTTGCTTAAAACCCTTTGCAACAAGTCGTGCTTTATACTTTGGAAAAGCACTATCTAATGTGAATTTCAGCTTATATACCCATTTACATGGTAAAGCTTTCCTGCCCTTTGGCAAAGGTACTAAATCCCAAGTACCATTCTTGTGAATAGAATCCAACTCACTCTTCATGGCACGCTCCCACTTGACATGATCCTCTATCTGCATAGCCTCTTTGTAGCAAGAAGGCTCACCGGCATCTGTTAGCATAACAAAATCTAAACTTGGAACATATCTATCACGTGGATGTGAGACACGTGCACAATGTCTCAATGGTTGTTGAACACGAATATGTGCAGAATGATCTAAATGGACATTCTCTTGAACATCTCGATGTGTAGCATTTTTATGCATGCTAACTGGAGGACTAGTATCCTCAAACACCACTCTTCTTACTTCAACCTCCTTAATGGGATATTTATGCATCTTAGACTCATTGAAAATGACATCGCTACTTTTGATCACTGCTCGTGTTTCAGGATCCCATAAGTGATATCCAAATTGTCCTTCTTGACCATATCCAAGAGAAATGCATTTCTTTGACTTATGGTCCAACTTTTGTCTAAGATTCTTGGGTATATGAACATATGCTTCACACCCAAAAACTCGAAGATGATCATAATATGGTGGCTTCCTTGTCCATAACTCTTGTGCCACTTTCAGACCTTTGGCAGTACTAGGTGAAAGGTTAATCACATTAACTACAATCAATACTGCTTCTGCCCAAAAACCTTGTGAGAGGTTTGCATGATGCAACATAGAGACTACTCTATCTTGAATAGTTATATTCATCCTCTCAGCTACATCATTCTATACTAGGGTATAAGGAGTTGTAAACTCTCTACAAATCCTCTAGACTGAAAGAAAAGGCTCAATTCATGTGAGTATACTCACCCCCATTATCTGAATGTAAAGCCTTAAGCTTAGTTCCTTTTTTAGTCTCAACTGAAGCAAGCCATTTTTGAAAGTAGGGAATACCTCATCCTTTGATTTGATAGGATATACCCAAACTTTTCTAGTAGCATCATCTATGAAAGTGACAAAGTAAAGAGAACCACCTAAGGACCTAGTCGGCATAGGACCACACACATCGGTATGAACTAGATCTAAAGGCTGAATTGAAGAGTCAATGTGTGTTTTGTGCACATTTTTGGTTTGCTTTCCATATTGACAATGCTCACAAAATGAAAAATCAGAGAAAGATAACATAGGTAAGTAGCCAGAACGAGAAAGATTTCCATTCCACTATGAGATATATGGCCCAAACGACCATGCCAAATACAAGCCATAGGTTGTTCAGCAACAGCTAACAAGTGTTCTTTCTATGATACAAATAAAGGATAAAGTGAGCCAACTTTGCTTCCTTTTGCAATAACCATATTGCCCTTTGATATGCGAAAGGACTGAGCATAGAAGACTACCTTGTAGCCAAGGTCATCAAGTTGACCAACTGACATCAAACTGCATGATAATTGAGGTACATGGCGTACATTATGCATAGTAAATTGTGAACCATAAATGAACTACACAACCACATCTCCAATCCCCACAACATCACACTAGTAAGAGTCACCAAGTCTCACAATACCAAGATATTTTGCTGCATAATTAGAGAACCATTCTCTATGTGGTGTCACATGGAAAGAAGCACCAGAATCTAGTAGCCAGGTGTGGGAAAGAGAATCATCTATAAGAGCCTCAGTTGGGACAGTACTATCAAGTGTCAACACATCAGCATCATCAGAAATAGCATTAATTTCTTCAATCTTCACGGTCGAAGTAGATGGTGCAAGTAACTGTTTAACATGCCCATCAACATTTTGTCCTTTACCTTTAACATTCTTTAATGCATAACAATCTTTCTTCATGTGTCCTTTCTTATGACAATAATGGCATTTGATATCCCTCTTCCTTGATTTACTTCTACTCTTATTCCATTGACCATTATTTTCCTTGTTCTTTCTCCTTCCATGTTGTTGATTCTTTCCTTGGTAAGAATCACGAACATTCTATGCATCTCCACTTTGAGTGCCAACCATAGATTTTCTGTGAATCTCCTCACTCAAGAGTGCTCCACATATGTCATCATAGATGAGTTTACCACCAGGTGCACTATTGCTAATAGTTGTGCAAAACGTATCCCATGATGATGGCAAGGTGCATAACAACAATACTGCTTTCATTTCATTACCCATATACATTTTTTGAGCCTGTAACTGAGAGAATATAGCATCAAACTCATTTAGATGAGCAACAACACTATATGTGTCCTTCATATGAAGGTCATATAATTTTCTCATCAGATAAACTTTATTTGACGTTGTCTCTTTTTCATATGTATTGCATAACTTCTTCCAAAGCTCCTCTTCACTTTCACAGTCTAATACTATAAAATAAACATTATCTGCCAGGTGCAAGTGAATGGTAGACCTGTCCATTTCATCTAACTCATCCCAATCATCTTTATCACTGTCAACATGCTTCCTTGAAATTCCATTTACTGGCTTCCATTGCCTCCTTTGAATCAACACATCTTTAATCTGATTCTTCCATAGAGAAAAGTTTGTGCCATCAATTTCGAATCTCAAAATGGTCTTTGCCCTGCAAGTTATAGCTCCTCCTCAGAACACTAGCACTAGACCTTGATCCACCGGATGTGCCTGAGACCTCTGATGCCATGATGGTAGAGAACTGAATAGAACGATAATGGAGCTACAGGAGTCCAAACACCAACGTATAAGTGTATCAAGGAGTGAATCAACCACTGTATAGTTGTCAAAACCAAAAATCTAGAAAAAATTTGCTAGAGTATCCTCTGCAAAATGAGCATATGACCAGTGTCAAAATTTCATAAAACTGCAAGTACTGACATGTTTTCCTGCATAGTGAATCATTGACTCCACTGCATATAATCAGTTACCCAATAGAAGCCAACTAGGCTTATCGAGCACCTATGAACAACTATCATACATCTCCTATGGTGAGGCTGGGTAAGTCTTCCACCTGCATCACCGAAGAGACCCCAACATCTGGGTGTCTCCTAGTTAAGAAAACCTCACCACGACCCTCTTTATCAAACGTAAAAGGCTTTATGCAAAAACGTAAACGCTATATCAATGACCACATGGACGTACATAAGCGGTATCCACATAAGTGTACATGGTGTGTATGTGCTCAATATGTGCAGTAAAATAATAGTTAACACCTGCAAGTTTCTGTCAACTCTGATGTTATAGGCTCAAAAACCTACATAAATTTGCAGTGGCTGCTCCCACCAAAACTGAAAACCTCTCGAGAAACCTGTAGTTTTACGAGTGTGGCTGAAAGCACAGCCCCAAAGGTTGATATTTATTGTCAGAGAAGTACAAAGAACACCCTTCTTGATGTTCTTGGACGTGTGTGAAGAGAACTATGTGCGAAAGTACTCCAAACTGGCTCCAAAAGACACCCCAAAATTGCTTCAGAAATAGGATTTGAAAGCAAAGAATGAAGCTTTGAGGGAACAAAACATGTTCAAGGTAATGTCAACCTTAGTCTTTCCCCTTCTTCAGACACCACAAGAGTGTAGCTTAGTGGCAAGAGATTGCCACGGTTAAATGAGCTCCGGGGGGAACAATACTGGGATGGGTGACCTCCCGAGAAGTACCGGGAACCTCTATATTCTTTGATCGTTGAGGTCCTCCCTCACGCGCAGCCAATGGTGACTTCGGTGACTCAGATGACAAGGTATGCCAAGGTCTATGCCTTGGTTGCCGCCTTACTCATAAGTCTTGGAGAAATCTGGGGGGGGGGGTTTGTTTGCTTCGCATGCACAAAAGGAACAAAGCTTTTGCCTTGAAATGTTTTGATATCAATGAAGTATTTCGATGGCGATGCACCATAATGCGTTCTCCTTCTCGAGAGCTCCATGACGATATCCTCGGGGTAGAAAATTGAGCTCCTAAGGCCGCACACAATACTTCGCATAGAGGCTGCTCAATACGCAAAAAACACAGTACACAGGGAGCACGAACACAAACTTCTTAGGTCTTACAAATGCAATTGAACATACAGTCAATGACTGACCAAACCACTATATGTTTTATTAAAGAACATATACAAAGAACTGTCTGGTGGCCATTTGGCCTTTCATATGGACACTAATGGTAACAGTATGTGCTCGATGGCAATGTACCACTGTGGCCTACCCTTCTTGAGAGCTCCACGATATACTCTCCGAGTACAAAGTTGAGCTCTGGATGCCGCACAAGACCTACAGAGTACACAGAAAAACATAGTGCATAGGGGAGCACAAATACAAATTTCTTAGGTGCTACAAATGTGGTCACTTGTTACAGTCTGTGACTGATTGGACCATTATATGTTTGATTAATATACAAAAGTGTCCGGTGGTCATTTGAGCTTTCACATGGGCACCAACGATAATAACAACATATTGTGGACACTTCTAATTGTGAGGATGAGTATAGGGAAGCTTTCATAACAACTATTGAAAGTGTGTGGTTCATACACCTTTTGGTTGATTTGGGTGTTGGTCGATCTTTTGCCACCACCATCTTCAGTGGCAATTAGAGTGCATTAGAGGTTGCAAGGAACCCTGATTTCAGTAAGTGACTACACCCTGAAAATGAAAAGCATATGTGAGTCAATTGCATTTATTAACATCAATGCAGATAATGATGATAAGGTGGAAGTGTTTCTTTGTGGTTTAGGAACTACACATAAGCAGTTCAGAACTTCTATTCAGACCAAGGAAAATATTCTGAATTTTGTTGATTTGGTATTCATGATGATAATTGAAGAAAAGAATCTTGGTGAGGACTCAAAATCGCAAGGGAAACCTAGTTCTGAGTAGGTATTTTATTCTCACAGAGAAAGAGGGAGAGGTAGAGGTAGAGGTTTTGAAAGTGGAAGAGGAAACAATAGCCAAGACCAAGGTCAACAAAAGAATCATGCAGGAGGTAGAGGACAGTTTCAAAGTAGGGGGAGTCAAAGAGTTTGCATAAATTTCCAAATAAATGATTTAGGTAATGACAGTAAAGGATGTTGGAATTGTGGTAAACATAGTCACTTTGAACGTGATTTCAAGTTGAAGAATCAAAATAACAGAAGGCAACAAAATAACTATGCATCCACAAGTGTATATGATTCGAAGAAGTTGTTCATGGTCCAACATCATGTGATGAATACAATGTTTGCTGATGTTTCAAAATCAAATGGTAATGTCTAGTATGTTGATTCAGGTGCCTCAAATCACATGACCAACCATGCAAAATGGTTTATTAGTTTGCAGAATTTGTTTATTCCTAGGTTTGTTGAAAAGGTGATGATACATCACATCCTATCGAGCATACAAGAAACATAGCACTATCTATGGATGATGGGAAGATAAAACATCTTACTAGTGTGCTTCATGTTTCAAATATAACAAAGAATATGGTTTTTGTTGGACAAATGGTTGACCAAGGATTACAAGTCAAGTTCAATGCTAATGGTTTATAGGTAGAATCTTTACAACAAAATGGAAGGTTGTTCTCCAAAGGGAACAAAGTTGGTAGCATGCTCAACTTAAATGTGAAAATTCCTGGAATGAATGCAGCCATGTTTGCAAAAGGTGTAAGTATTATTGTTGATATGAAGATTTTGCACAAGTGAATTGGGCATGCAAATTTGTAGAGGCTAAAGCTCATGCAGTCAAAGGAGCTTGTCAATGGACTACCACATTTCCAGGTTGCAAAGATGCAAAAGGTATGTGAAGCATGTCAATTTGGTAAACAATCAAGTGCATCATTTCCATATGACAAGCATGTTAGTGAAAATGTGCTAGAAATAGTACACACAGATGTTTGGGGTCCTACAAAGACCACATCTATGGGTGGTTGTAGGCTTTATGCCACTTTCATTGATGAACATACATTGAAAGTATGGGTATACTTCATGAAAGAGAAGAGTGAGGTGTATATTCACTTTTGAGAATTTCAAGCATATGGTGGAAAAGCAGACAAGGAAGTATGTTTAGACATTAAGATTTGATGGAGGAGGTGAATACATGTCAAATGACTTCAATATCATGGAATTCGAAGAAAATTTTCATGCAGGTACACACCACAACATAATAACATTGCTAAACATAAAAATAGACATATGCAAAAATAGCAAGAGCCTTGATGGCTGAGAAAAATATGCCTCATTGTTATTGGGTAGAAGTTGTGCACATTTCTATATACATCACGAACATAACTTCAACTCCTATTGTACATCAAGTTACACATGAAGAGAGGTTTATAGGTAAAAAGGCAAACTTATAACATATGAAAGTATTTGATTGTATTGCATATGTACATGTTCTAGACAAGTTGAGGATGAAGTTTGATCGAAAGGTAGAAAACTGTATCTTCATTGGGTATTCCCTTGAGGGATATAAATGCTACAATGCACTCACATGACAGATGAAGGAAGTAGAGATGTGGTGTTTGATGAAATATCAAGCTTCTATGCAAATCCCAAAGGACTTAATCTTGACTCAAATGATAAAGGAAACTTTGAAAATCAAATACATAATCTCAAGTTTTGAGTGGACCTAATGTGTTATCAAGCAATAGTTCCAACTCAAATCCATGGAGTGGAAGATTGCGTAGAAATCAAAATTTGAAAAATTCATTGACTATATCCAAGAAAGGTAAAGAAAAGGTTTTTGCTGGTAGTAAAACATCTATAGGTTTTGAAGACATTGATGGATATTCAAGCGGTTTAGAAAAGAGCCTTGATGAGGAACTTGGATTGCCCTCTGTGAAGACTCCAAGAATAAGAAAGACATGTACATGATACAAGGAGAAGTAACCTAGGACCAATAATATCTGGGAGGATGCAGAATTTAGTGCAACAATTGATGTATGACACTTACATGGCTAGTCATTGTGCCTACATGACCAAGGTAATACAAGATGTTGAACCTTCTTGTTTTGAAGATGCAATTGGAAATGCAGATTGGGAGAAAGCTATGGATGAGGAGATGGCTATACTTTATGGAAATGAAATAGGGAATCTGGTTCCATTGCCGCAACGAAAGAAACCCATAGGCTACAAGTGGGTTTACAAGGTGAAGCACGATGCCGATGGGAGCATAAGCAGATATAAAGCATGATTGGTAGCAAAAGGATATGCACATACATATGGCAATTATTATCAAGAAACATTCAACCTTGTAGCTACAATGGCCACTGTTAGATCACTTGTTGCATTAGCTACAACAAAAGGATGGAGTTTGCATAAGATGGATGTCAAGAATGCTTTCTTACATGGTGAGTTGTAGGAAGAAGTATACATGGACCAACCACAAGGATATGAGGATTCAAAGCACCCATACTATGTTTGCAGGTTGCAAAAGACTTTGTATGGGCTTAAGCAAGCCCTTCGTGCTTGGCACGCAAGGATTGCAGTTTATTTAACCACCATTGGATTTTCTATGTGTGATGCAGATTACTCATTCTATGCAAGGAAGGGTGATGATGGCATCACGATTGTGGCTATTTATGTTGATGAATTGATTGTAGGTGGTGATAATGAAGAAAGCATTAAAGAGGTAAAGCAAATCCTTATGCAAAAATTTGACATGAAATATCTTGGTGTGTTGTGCTATTTCTTGGGCATTGAGTTTATACATACAGAAACATGTATATGGATGTTGCAAAGGCAATATGCCTTGAGTATGCTTCAAAAGTACAATATGGTTGATTGTAAGCCAATTTCCATGCCATTAGATGAGAATATGAAGTTGGATACTACATTAGGTGAAGCATTGGAAAATGCTACTATTTATAAGAAAATTGTGGGAAGTTTGATATATCTCACAATTACAAGGCCTGATCTAAGCTACATTGTTGGACTTGAAAGTCAATTTATGCAAGTTTCCAAGAAATCACACTTAGATGCTTTGAGACGAACTGTATGGTATGTGAGTCCTACTTTGGATTGTGCATTTTTTAAAGAAGCTGGTGCATAATAGCAAGTTCATGGATACACTGCTAAAGATTGGGATGGTGGCATTCCAGATAGAAGATCTACTAGTGGCTTTCTATACTCACTTGGGAGTGAACCTATTACATGGAGCAATAAGAAGTAATCCACTGTTGCCTTGTCGAATACAGAGGATGAGTATAGAGGTGATGTAATGGTAGCATGTGAAGCATCATGGCTAGACATGCTACTTGCAGATTTAGGTGTGGAAGCGCAAAAGCCTATAATCATTTATTGTGATGATCTTAGCCGCATACAGTTAACACAAAATCTTGTTTTTCATGCTAGAATGAAGCATATCGATGTACATTATCATTTCTTCAAGGAAAATGTGTTAGCAGGTGATATTGATCTTGTTTATGGGAGGACAAATGAGCAGGAGTTTTATATTTTCACTAAAGCACTTGGAGCAGAGAAGCTGAAGAAGTTTCAAAAGATGCTTGGATTACAAGACATGATGTTGAACTTGAGGGGGAGGGTTGAGATATCAAGCTCAACATGTGATGATCGGGGATGGCATGTATCACTTTTCATTTCTCAGACATGTATAATGTTCATGCTGGTATATGTCAGGGATACTTTAGTGAGCTTTACATTTATCTACTGAGAGTGATGGCACATTTGTTTCTTGCTAACTCACTTATTCTCAGACATTAGGATTTTCCTTATGTACTATTCTTTATATATTGCACTAGTTGTATTGTTGTATTAGTTCATTCTTGTATATTCCTTTTATGTAATAGAAGAAGAAGAAGAGCATTCTTCCTTATCTCCTTTCTCTTGACAATAGCTTGGTACTTCCTTATAGATGAGTGCCAGATCCTTGTTCACCACATCACTCCCGATGGAAATTGTTAATATATTTTGATAATGATGTGTGTGAATGCGCTTAGGATTATCGGGGCAATTTTTCCCCTCTTTAGGAGGTTTCCCCCCCTGCCTTGTATATATGCCTATAACCCTAACGGGTTACTTATCTTTGTATATTCACTTGGTAATACATTTTGTAGTGTGTCGTGCTCCACTCTTCTTCTTTGTGTTATTTGTGTGCTTCCACACACCTCGAACTCGAACACTTTTTGCAAAATTGAATAGAATGCTCCTTGCGAAATCTTGTAAATCTCCTTTTTCTCAAATTTTATCTCTTCTCCTTGCTCCTTGTAGGTGGATATGTTGAGGAATGAGCATTCCAAGGGGTATGTAGACCATGAAGGGCCTTTTCCATGTGTGTGTCTCCATGCATGTCTAGTGAGCTTCGGTACAAGGTAAGGTCCATCTCACCACTGTTTCGAAGTTTGTTTTCTCCCTAGAAGTTGTCTATTTTGCAGGTTTGAACATATTAGCACAATAACTTTTTCTTCCACATGTTTTGATATGCAACACGGGAGTATCTCTAATGCTCAAGGAGATATTGCTTCCAAAAGTTGTATTGAACTCTCGACTCCAACTGTTCACTTTTCTCCTCTCATTTCTCTTCTCTCTATGGTTTTCCAAAGTTAAGCCTTCTCTACTAAAAAGGTAGTAGAAAATTTTACTTTATCACTTTCAGAATATGATTCGTGAGAATAGAAATCTTCAAATTATGATAACCATGAAAGAACTAAAGGTCCATCCTTACGACCATCAAATAATAGAAATTGGTAATTTTTTATACCAATCTTGGATTGCATGCCATCAGCTTGGGCAGAGACAATAGCTTTTACCACCCTTGCAAGGTTATCTTCTTCAGATTGCATCTTTTGAAGTGCTTCGTCACGTCATTGGATCTCATTTTGAGCGCCTCAAAGTTCATGCCATAGGAGCTCTAGCTATTGCTTGAGCGGTACCGCAGGTAGAGGTGACTGATTAAAATCCTCCATGGTGTTCGTAAGGTCCATGTATATGAAGACAAAGAAACCCCCTTGTTGGATATGTGAAAAAAATTTTGAGATTGCTTGAATTAAAATGAAAAAGGAAGGGTGGTTTTTGGGAATCGAAAAAGTAAGAGAGAGATGCAAGTTTTGTTAAATATAAGAAAAGATAATTAGAGTGTCAACACAGAGATAGTGTAGTGGTACAATACTTCGTTTGTGAGTGAAAGGTTGTGGGTTCAAATCCTCCTCCTTAGTGAACATAAAAATCCTTATTACCACTCCTTAATTAAAAGGTGTTCGCGTGTATCCAATGGTCGGCATGGGTGTGAGGGAAAGCCAAAGATGCCAAAGTTATGCTTAAGTTCTATGCCTTAGTTGAGGCCTTAGTCTAAGCCAATTGAAGTTCAAGTTTTAACTGGAACAAAAACAAAAACTGGAACCCAAACTGAAATTGAAACTAAAATAGGGATAGGGATAAGGGTCGAGAATGGAAATTGACAACGAAATAGAGATCGAACACCAAGATGAACGTAAACAGACCCCTCCATAGTGACGTGCACAGAATGTTGATACCGTTGATACCAGGATCTTAATTCATGCCCTCATAGAGGATATGGGTGTTGAAAACACACATAAAAATAAATATGCGAAAAAACGAGACAAAACACAGGATTGGGTGCAATCTCCCCCATGCACTCTGTTTCGATAGTCCATAACGTGCATGTATCTATAGGATTTTTCATTATGTCGAAAGTAGCAGTTACAGTGAGGCGGCTTCAAAAAGTAAGTGTGAAAGTAAAAAAGTTGCTCTCTTTTGTAGAGAGCCTTTGCTTTTATTAACATAAATCGCGGTCTACAACGATCTTTATCCTAACCACTACATTTACTAACTATTTCTAAAAATAGAACCCTATACATGAGTTTATTTTTAAACTATATAAAATATAAATCTGATTATTGATGTCCGGACATATTCAAAATGTCTATGCCTTTTCACGCCTTTCATGCCCCCATGAACCTTTAGTTGCTATATCGAAACACCAAAACACTTTAGTAACTTAATAAATTAACACTCCAACAATTCTTTGTTCAACACATTTCATAATTCATAACATTTTGTTACACTGCCCTTATGTGAATACAAAGTTGAAAAAAAATCCAAAGTCTCCATTGTTCCAACTAAAAGTGTGCTCTTCTCTTGTGGTTCCCTGAGCCCCAATGTGAAACCACCCCTTATAATGAGTTGAAAAATGTTCTGTACTGTGAACTCTCTCACAGCCCCAATGTGAAACCACCTTATGATCAGTTGAAAAATGTTCTGAACTCTATTGCTTCTTATTTGTTCATCTAATTAACATGGTTTGAAAATTTTTGCGTCTAACTATTCGTGCACACTTGCCCTGCTGGTTGCAGATCCTAGAGCGAGCGTTACTAGGTATTAGGGTTTTCTTCCTTTCGTGCTTCTGTCTGGGAGTCTGGGACCCTGCACTTCTGCGAAAGAGCGAGTGTACAATCTCGTGCATCTCCTGGCTACAGTTGCTCTTGTATCGGCTGGTACGGGGTTTCGTCACCAAGAATGGTACGTATTCACTCGAGTCTGTTTGTTTGTGTGCATAGCAGGGCTGTGTGTTGATAATGTTTTACTAGAACTGCTGAAGAAGCTTGATTGTCTCGTTTACAGGGTCGTGTTCGGACGAAGACGGTGAAAAAGGCCTCGAGGCAGATGATAGAGAAGTATTATTCTCGTATGACATTGGATTTTCAAACCAACAAAAAGATCGCTGAGGAAGTGGCCATAATACCATCAAAACGCCTGCGCAACAAGATCGCTGGGTTTGCTACCGTGGGTTCTCTCCTTGCATAATGTTTTTTCCCATTTATGCAAAACTTTTTTGCTCGTGAGTCGAATGTCCTGTCCGGGTTTATGGTAATTCTCCTGGAGTTTTGGTTTGCCTGTTCGCGTGTAATGCAATAAAAAATAGTACTTGCATTCTCTTCACGGATAAGGCTGATGTGTATTTGGAAGTAGTTTGTATCTGTCGCTTCTTTGATGCCTGGGAACATTTCAAGTTATTGGTTTTGCACTACGTTTGTCATGCAATGGCATTTCGTGTCGAAGGTTCGATATTGCCGTATCTTTCACTCATATGATGGGGACTATTTAAAAGTGCATTGTTCATTTACACGCTTCTTTGATTGACAATTGAGTTGCGGTGAGTACAGCACTTGATGAAGCGCATTCAAAGAGGTCCTGTTAGAGGAATATCCTTGAAGCTACAAGAGGAGGAGCGTGAACGGCGTATGGATTTTGTTCCAGATGAAAGCGCCATCAAGACGGACCTTATTGAGGTGTCTTGTTGTTTTGAACGTGTGATGAATGTAATTGTAGTTTTTTATCCCGATAGGGGTTTTTTGCTGTTGTTATGGGAACTCTGTTTCTACTGAGGAGGTAGCAATATGTGTGCATGAAGTGTTCGTTAGGCTTTTCTTTTTTGATTCTCCTTCCTGTTTTCATATACAGGTTGACAAGGAAACTATCGATCTTTTACAGTCTCTCAATATGGGCCAACTCCCAGGTGTCGTAAAACAGGTAAATATTAATACAATTAGCGTTGAGACATAGGTAGTAATAATGGTATTTATAAAGCTCTGCTCATGCATTACTTTTGTACTCCAGGAGACCACAAATGTAGGTTTTGGAAAGCCACAGCCTGTAGGTGGATATGCAGGCCCACGAAGGTCATAGAGATCTTTTTGTGTGTAACTTTCGCCAGCTGCTTTACTTTATGGTAGCACTTTTGTAGTCCAGGAACCTTAATGAAATGCCAATTTATAGCCCCCGGCTAATTTTTCCACAGAGTTGTCTTCACTCCTAAAGCATGTTGAATTATTTGTCCCACTGCTATGTTTCTAGCATTCCTTTGAATTCATGGCTGATGATTACCAAACTTAAATGCCATATTCTCAGCCTCTTAAGAAAAAGTTTTGGTCATTTTTTTCTCTATCCTTAGTGGCTTGGGCTTAACACTAATGTGAAAATTATTTTGCTTAACACTAATGTGAAAATTGATTTACAAAAGTCTTCCACAGCGTGCTGTCATCTCTTTCATCGTCAGCAGCTTCATTTGAAATAGTTGTGTTTGTATTGTAATCAATCCTTCTTTATGGTACATGGATTTTATCATGCTATGTTGAGACAATATTGTTTATGCTACTAATTTGTAGTGAACCTTCATGAGCTACAGGTAAGTTACTATTGAACAAGTAAGTTACTATTGATCTTGTTCGGGGAGAATTTTGTATCTTTAAGTTGAACAAGTTTAGGACATTTCAAGTACCCCTATTTTTGAAAAAATGGGGCTCAGCACGAAACAGTATTAATCAGCTTATTTTCTGCTTTTCTTAAAAAGAAGCCATAGTGTGTGTGGATCTGAGACCAAGGACATTGTATAATGCCAAGGGGAATCTCGAGGTTTTGAGGAACCGTTATTGTTTCTAGTGCCAAATTTTTGAACTCTTAAGTAGTAGCTAATGTTCTGGCAGACAAACATAACTAGATCATTCTGTAGTCAATTCATTTGAACACTTACAAAGGAGAACATGTCTGAATGTATGTTTACTGATTCAGCATTGGTATCACAAGGAAACCTAAGGATTCAGCAATCAATAGTTGTTTCAGGGCCTGTGGACTTCAGCCTTATGGGCACCATTTGTTGTGGTCTTTGGGTTAGTTGGACTAGGCTTTCAGTGTTCTGGCCTGTTGAAATCTAGATCTGTGTTGGGCCTTTGGGCTGTCCCTTCCCAAATTCATTCCTTGTGGGCTGTAGGCTCTGTAATCTTAGTTGTGCCAGGCATCTAATCTTTGCTTTGTGGGATATGGAGTTTGGTTGATATTAAGCACATTGCCACTTGTACATTCAATTATTTTCCAGCTAATCCAGGGAGATTAAGCCTCTGGTGGAACTTCCTTTAAAAGCAGTTTTAATTGGAGGGCATCCATTCCAGAACTTCTTAGGTGTAGTAGAGTATCAGCATGTTAAGGGTTACAAGGTATCTGCCAATGTGAGATATTATAACACTTACTACCACTTTAGAAAGGTTTCATGAGTATAGAATAATGAACCATTAGGTGAGCTTCTTTACAAAGTTTGATGTATGGGATGACTTGAAACTGTGGGATACTTCTTAAAAGAAATGGGTGTGGTATACTTGAAATTGGTCCATATTTTTTTTTCTCTATAATGATATCAACTATTGAATCTCCCATGCAGTTATATGTTTGTGGGACTTTTGGCTTGTAGAGTTTCAGCTGTTATTATTCTAGATGTAAAAGAGTATGTCTAAATCTATTATTAGGCTTTAAACAATCTGGCCTTCGCTGAAGAGATGGACTTTTTCCTGCAATTTGTTAGTTCATCTCTATGAGTGCATCTCAGTTTTATATTACTCTTCTTGTATATGTAAACTGTCCTACTCAGTTCTCTTTTCATGAGATTTATACACATTGGATGTTTTTCAGAGTCTTTTGTGGACTCTCTGAAAGCTACTATTTATGTTTTGTCCTTGGTTAGAAATTTGAGAGCTTACTCTATACTTTTGGCAAGCTCACTCTAATAATACATATGTGAGTGTTTCCATTTTAAACATAATTTCAGTCTCTCGCCTTGAGAAGATAATATTCATTTTTGTTGCATGTCTTGTCTACATGGGACTAGTGTAAAGTTTACTCACAAAATGAAAGTGTGACAGATTGAAAGTGAGTGAATCAAGAAATGGAGAAACTCTCATGGATTAGAAATGAGCTTGTCAAAAGTATGAAGTAGGCTCTTCAATCTTTGAAGTATGAAGTGGGGAAGAGGCTTTCTGACTATAGAGTTGAAGGTTGCCCTCCAAAGTACATATGTGGATAATTTCCTTTGAAAGAGGACTACAATGGAAAAGGAATCGGTAAAGTATCCAAATACAATGAAATGCAACTAAAATAATATGAAATGGAGTGGCTCTCTGGCTCTTGGATACAAAATAGAGATGTACTCGTATAGATGCAATTGGAAATGAAGCAGATGAAATCAAGTTGTTAAACATCTTTGCAGCTCCATTTTGGAGTGGTTGAATGTTCTCCATCATTGACTCATAAAATTATATTGCTTTACTTGTGGCAAAGCTAAATGTTAGGTACTCATCCTCGGTGGATGATAGATCAATTGTAAGTTGCTCCTTGCTCAATAGATAGGTCTTGAGCCAAGCAAGAATATGTATTCAAAAGTAGATTGTCGGGAATCAAGATCACTAGCTTCATTTGAATCTAAATATCTTTTTGTACCAAAGACAATGATATCAAGTGAGGGCAAGGTATTGTAGTAGTCGTTGAGGAGCTTGTCAATGTGTTTGACTAGGTTGTAGTGTGAAGTGATTGAGTATGCCAACTCCATAGGAAATATTTGGTCTAGTGTTGGCTAGGTAAAGTAAAGAGCCAACTAGTTGTCGATAAGCATGCACATCCACAAGTGATGATGAGTCTATTGTGAGCTTGGTGTTTGGATCAAGTGTGGATATTGAGTGAAATTGGTCCATGTTATATGTGGAAAGATTAGAGTAGTACATCTTTCGGAAGAGGAATATGCCATGTTTTGTTTGCCACACTTTTATGCCTAGGAAATAGTGAAGTAGATCAAGCTTTGTCATGGAATATTGAAGGTGAAGCAGTGTGATGATGAATTAGATGCGTTCTTCATCTGATCCTAACAAAATCAAGTCATCAACATAAAGGATGATTATTGCAATTAAGGGCTCTTTTTGGTACAAGTAAGGTTAGCATCGGCAATGCTCCTTTTAAATCCTTTATGTTTGAAGAACTTGTGAATCTTTTCATACTAGGCCTTGGGAGCTTGCATAAGTTCATAAAGAGCTTTGTGAAGTTTGTATGCATGATCTTCCTTGCCTTTGATCTTAAAACCTTTCGATTGTTCTCTCTCTCTCTCTCTCTCTCTCTCTCTCTCTCTCTCTATATATATATATATATATATATATATATATATATATATATATATATATATATATATATATATATATATATATATATATATATATATATATATAGCACTTTTGAAATGTGCACTTATGCAAGAATGACTCTAATAGTTGTAAACCTTGTAGTAGGGGCAAAGGTTCGTTCATAGTCAATGCCATGCCTTTGCTTATATCCCTTAGCTACAAGTCTTGCTTTGTACTTGTCCAAGGTACCACCTGATTTGTACTTTGTATAACCACTTAATTTCAATAATTTGATGAATTGTATGCTTTGTAATAAGTGTCAAGCTTTTGTTTTTGAAAATTGTGCATCAAGTGATTAAAGTCCTTTGGAAAATTGTTGAAGCACACATGCACACGCCCTCCCCCAAAAATCTGTCATTATTTCTTCATCCACTTATGGTTGGGTAGGACCTGAGGACAATGGAATTTTATGTGAATCCACATTTCATCATTGGGAAGTAGCACCATATGTCCTAGACACTCATGCATGACTTCTTTGAGTAGTGAATCTGACTTTCAATGGACCAAATGGTCACATCTCATGATATTCAAGGTAAACCAACCAACCCTAATGATTGGGACCCTCTAATCAAGAATAAAAATATATCATGAAATTTCTAAAGTAAAATTCCCTAGGGATAGGTTTCTATTTAGATGGCCTAAATCAATAGGCGGTTAGGCATGAGAACCCTAAATTCTTGACTATTGGTCACTTCTTGAGTGCTAACTATCATGGAGATCACTAGGAAAATAAAAAGGCGCCATCTATGTGCTTTCTCTTGACCCAAACCACAATAGTGATAAGGAAAAAAATCAGTTTGACCAAGACATGAGTGATGGCAAGAGTGAGATTCTTGAAAATCCTCCCACATCTAGGATTGGAATGACTCTTTTCAACTTGTTTAGACTCACATGGCATCAATGCAAACCATCATGGAAGGCCCTTTATGTAGTTAGTTGCACTCATAGACGATTCTAGATGGAAAACAAATTAGGACATTCTTATTAGGAGATTGTTAACTCAGAGAAATCAAATATAGACCGTAATCTCCAACCATCAATTGGTGGCAATTGAGTTAATGAAGGAGCACATTTGTAGGGTTATAGAGGTTGATCACCTAGAAACACTAATCCTTCTGGGAAGCCTCGAGGCAATCCTAAGGACAATGTAAATTCTATATTTCAAGGAATCTAATTAGGTAAATTCCAAGATAATGCGTGATCTCAAGAGAAAAATGCTTATGTAGCACAAGCAAATGCACAAGCAAATGTGCAGTCAAATGTTCAACACTATACGCAAGTTGCAAGCATGGTTCAAAGGGTTTGAGGCCTAAATAGACAACTTCAATCATGCTAGGTAGGGAAGTGTATGAAAAACTGCCAAGATAAATATATTGATCCTTATGATCATGTAGCCAAAATCAAGAAGATCTTAAGAGTAGAGAAAATGATTAATTTCTTTAATTAGTATGAAGCTTTTGATCTAAACCTTGTTGAAATTGTGAACATTCCAATCATAATCTCTTGTTAGCTTGAGAGTCAAAACAACAAATTTAGTAGGTAGAATTCCATGTTGTTCGTATACTAAATTGAATGATTTAGCTCCCGATGCAAACTTGTATGCAACATGATAAGCCCAATCGAGTATTAAACAATTTTATAAAAAAATTGCACAACACTATTGGAACTCTCAAGTTGACCATTGGTTTGAGGATGATATGGGGTTGATTTTTGTGGATAACCAAAAATTGTTTTAGTAAGGACTCTATGAATCCATTAACAAGACGAGTACCGAAATCACTCATTAACTCAATGGGGAGACCAAATCCTATAAATAATTTCTCAAATAAAAATCTAGAAATCATTTTGGTTGTCACATATGCACCTATGATAATCTCTTGCAACTATCATGTATCCTATGTGAGATCCTTTGGTACCTTAGCTTATATTTTTCTCTTTGGAATGCATCCATGCATAGGTTGGGTCACCAGAAACTACCAAATATAAACATTTCAAATCTTTAGTTTGCTAAAAAATATATACCTACAACATTGGAGTGTCTAGCTTCTAGTAGTTGTAGATAGGCATTATCATAAACAAAGAGGTATGGAAAGTTATCCTTTCATTGCTTGTACAACATATATCAAATAAGACAATAATATTGGCTCTCTTCATGTAAATCTCTATGTCTGAGTGAGGTCATCTCTATAGGATAAGCGCTAGATTTTAAATATTCTACTATGTTCTTGCTCTAGGATGGGCATGCAAACACAGAATAAGGAGTAGCATGCTTGATAGTAGCATTCCATTTTTGGCCAATAAATGCAATTTCTTGTATATTTTGCAAACTTTATGATTTTGGGATATGCTTGGCAAAGGCATCCATATGAGCCGCAACTACTAATGCAATATGTTCCTCTTCTAGCATGAAATATGAAAGTAATCCTTGAAAATATATATGGTATGCAACTAAAATCAATGTGAAAATTCTTTGCATTCATGACCTATTGTTTTCTAAACTACATTTAGGGATGAACTAAGCCAAAAGTTGAAACAAGCTTAGATGGCTAAGCCCATTTAGGTACTACTTCTATGTTAAAGAGATACACATATGGTAAGTTTTCATTAATTGCTTCAATCGGGTTAGCACTGGGTATACATGACAAATTATCTGCATGTATATGGATGCATCCCTTCTTGACTAGTAATTCATAGTCATATTCCATCTAAAAAAGAAATTAGAGGCATCTACAGGTATATGGAAAGGTTTGTTCTAATCTCGGGCTTTCAAAATAGGTGCTAATATGAGACATCTTTTGATCTCCTTGAAAGATTTGTCACTCTTTTATTTAGATGAAATTCTTAAGTAACCCATAAATTGGTGTAGCAATGGTTGCATACATGAATATGATCCTTGTGAAATTCCCACAATGTCCCATAAAAGCTTGGACTTCTTTAATCTTTCATGGTCTTGGAAGCCTCGTTATTGCTATTACTTTCTCTTCATCAATTGATATGCCCATTTTTTGAGACTATCTGACCAATAACTTCACCTTGGTGGCCCATGAAAACACAATTTTCAAGATTTAGGCACACTTTATATAAGTAGAATTTATAAAAGGATCTTCTTTGGTTTTGAAACATGTTCTTTGCATTAATTAGATTTTGCAAAAAAGTCGTCAAGGTATACTTCTATGAATTTCTAAACAAATTCCTTGAAGATATGGTGCATGCACCTTTGAAATGTAGATGTGGAATTGGTTAATCCAAATAGCATGATTTAAAAAGCATATATGATCCACTTTATTGCAAAGGCTATCTTATGTTGATGCTCGTGCTATAGGCACTTGATTGTAACGAGAGAAACCATCTAAGAAGCTATAAAATTCCTTACTAGCTACCCTTTCTAGTAAACCATCTACAATTAGAGGTGAATGGTCATCCCTTATAGTGGATTCATTCACTTTCTCTAGATTAGTGAAAACTATAAGCTTGCACTTGTTTTAGGACAACCATTATAGGTGAGACCCATTCTATATGCTCGATTTCATAGATGAAACTGTCAACCAACAATTTATCGATTTCCTCCTTGATTTTGTAGAGTGGAGCTCATTATAGGTGTATTCTCTTTGATTTGATGGTCCAACATCTAGTGCCATTGAAATCAAATGTGTACATAGTTCTGGATCATACCATTTGAGGTCCTTAGGACCTGAGGCCAATGAAATTTCATGCAAAGCCACATATTTCATGAGTGGGAAGTAGTACCATATCTCCTAGTCGCTCATACATGACTTCTTTGAGTAGTGAATCTGACGTTGAGTGGGACCAAATGGTCACATCTCATGATATATAATGCAAACCAATAAAACATAATGAATCATGACCCTCTATTCAAGAATACAAAAATATCTTGAAATTTCTTAAGTACAATTCCCGAAGGAAAGGTTTATATTTAAATGGCCTAAATCAACAAGTGATTAGGCTTGAGAACCCTAAATTTTTGACTATTGATCACTTCTAAATTGCTAACTATTGTGGACATCACTATGAAGATAACGAAGGAACTATTTATGGTTTTTGCCTTGACCCATGCCACACTATCAATAAGGAGAAATTGAGTTTGACCAAGACATGAGGGATGGCGATAGTGAAATCCTTGAAGATCCTCTCACATCTAGCATTGGAACGGCTCTTGTCATCTCATTTTGACTCACATGGCTCATATATGTAGATTCCCACTCATAGAAAATTCTAGATGAATAATGCTATGATCCCACCCTACAAGAGAGTAATCATTTATGAGTTTCACAACACAAGTCTTAAGAGATATCCCCACGAGTTCAAAGACAAATTAGGAAATTCTTATTGGGAGATTTTTGACTCAGACAAATGGAATATAGGCCCCACTCCTGAACCATCCCTTGATGGCAATTTAGGTAATAAAAGAGCCCATTTGCAAGGTAATAGAGGTTGATCACCTAGAAACACTAATCCCTTTGGGAATCCTCTAGATAATCCTAATGACAATGTAAATTCTAGATTTCAAGAAATGCAACTAAATAGATTCTAAGCTAAAGCATGATGTGAGGAGAAAAATGCTTATGCACCATAAGAAAATTCACAAGCAAATGTGCAACCAAATGCTCAAGCCAATATACAAGTTTCAAAAATGGTTTAAAAGTTTGAGACCTAGGTAGACACCTTTGATCATGCTAGGTAGCGAAGTGTATGAAAATTTACTAAAATAGATATATTGATCTATATGATCATGTAGCCAAATTCAAGTAAGTATTAAAAGTATAGAGAATTATTAATTTATTTGCTTAATATGAAGCTTTTGGTTTAACCTTTGTTGGAATTGTGACCACTCCACTCATATTCTCTTGATAATTTGAGAATCGAAACAAGTGAGTAGGCAAGATTGCATTTTGTTTGTATAGCAAATTGAATGGAGTAACTCCCAATTCAAACTTATATGCAACATGATAAGACCAAAATATACATGATGCAAATTTTTATCCCAATTTGAGCATCCAATATTAACCAAATTCATCAAACAGTGCACAATAATTTGTTGGAACTCTCAAATTTACCATTGGCTTGAGGATGATATGGGGCTGATTTTTTGTGGATAACCAAAAATTTTTTTAGTAAAGACTATGAATTCATTAACAATATGAGTATCAAAATCACTGACTAACTTAGTGGGGAGACCAAATCCTATAAAACTTTCTCAAAAAAAAAATTTAACAGTCATTTGAGCATCAGAATTTATTGTAGTACATGCCTCTACAATACTCTTTTGCAACTATTATGTATCCTATGCGAGATCCTTTGGTAGCTATGCTCACAAGACCAATAAAGCCTATCCCCCACTTGGAAAATGCACCCATGGCATAATAGGCGTGAGGGGCATTTGATCTCTATTGAATGTACATTTTTCTCTTTGGAATGTTTATGCATCCATAGACCAATAAATATAAACATTTGAACTCTTTGGTTTGCTGAAAAATGTGTGACTACAACACCAGAGTGTGTAGCTTCTAGTAGTTGTAGATAGTCATCATCATGAACATAGAGGTATGGATAGTTATCCTTTCATTTCAAGTACAAAATATCACCAACAAGAGCATAATCTTGGCTCTATGTTTGATTGAGGTCATTTCTATAAGATAAGTGCCATATTTCAAACATTGTACTATGGTCTTGCTCTAGGATGAACATGCAAATACATAGTATAGAGTCGCATGCTCAAAAGTGTGAATAACTTGGCATATGGCATAGGCACTAACATAATCATGTACTATGCATTCCATTTTTGGCCAATAAATGCCATCTCTTTGTATATTTTGCAAACTTTGTGATCTTGGGAGATGCTTGACAAATGCCATGAAATATAAAAGTATTACTTCAAAATATATATGGTATATGCAACTAAAATTAATGTAGAAATTCTTTGCATTCATGAACTTTTGTTTTCTGAACTACATTTATGGATGAACTGGGCCAAAAGTTAAAACAAGTATAGATGGCTCAACCCATTTGTGGTACTACTTCTATGATAAAGAGATACATGTACGATAAGTCATCATTAATTGCTTCAATTGGGTTAGCTATGGGTATTCATAACAAATTATTTGCATGTATATGGTATCTTCCCTTCTTGACTAGTACTCCAAAGTCATATCCCATCAGAAGAAGGAACCATCATACTAACCTGCTCATAACATAAGGCTTATTAACAAGGTATAATAGGTCTTGATGGTCTACAAGTATCTCAAATTTATGTGCTAGTAAATTATATCAAAACTTCTTTATCGAATAGATCGTTCCTAGTTCTTTTTTAGTGCTTGTATAATTTCTTTTCGCTTGGATGATTTTTTCTGCACACATATGCAATTGGCAAGTCCATGTTGCCTTCATCAACAAGTTGTGCTAAGATGTAACCAATTGTGAAATTATTAGCATCTTCATAAGTATGGAATGGTTTGTTCCAATGTAGGGTTTTCAAAATAGGTGCTAAAATGAGATGTCTTTTTAGCTTTGATGTGGTTGATGTAGACATAGAGGTAAGTTCTATCATCTATGAAGTGGAAGATGAATGGCTAGAATATATGTGGAATCAAGTGCAATAGGAAAGATGTAAAAAGAGCAAGATAATCATCTAGGACCCCCTACACAATAAATCCAAGACATGAGAAGTACTCAGTTTGTAGAGTACCCAATGAATGAAAGTGCATCATTAATTGACTTATCTAATGATGTAAATGAATTCCCACATGATTTGAAAAAATATTTAGGACAATATAAGAGTGAATCCATGATAAAAAAGTCAACATCTTTAAGATTTCCATTAGGCCAAAATTGAATGTAGTGCACCTTATCAAGAGGTTTTAAAGAAAACACACGTAAAATGCACCTTGACATGAGAAGAAATTTTGCACACATAGTGACATTTATGGCAAAAAATGGACATGTTTGTGGAATAAATAATACTTTAGACCAAGAACGTAGAAACTAGATATCCTACAGAAACTCTAAACTTGAAACAATTTTTAATGGAGAAGGTAGGAGGATACAATGAAGGAGATGAGGGAAACACATGCCTACCTTTATTGTTCAATGATCTCACAAGATGGGTAGAAGTAGCTATAACCACTAAATCCCTATGGAAGAAGTGGGGGAAACTTGCATTGTGCCCTGCTTGTTTAAAATTGCAACTCATGGATCGACACATAGAAGACTGATTGGATTTCTAAGATTTGAATTGATTACATGTGGAGTTGAGTTTGAACCACTCTAGGAATCTATTAGTTTGTTAAATCCAATAATTGTGAGATGATTCTGGGTACACCTTTGGTATGTTAGTTAGAATTGTGCAAGATTAGAGTAGCAATGATCTATATCTTTAGCACATAAGAGTCACTATCATTTAACTAATTGTAGATATGTTATGAAAGTGGATAATTTTAATCTAACATATAGTATAATGAAGACACAAAACTATCAAAACTATTTTTAAAGATCCTATATCAATTATACCATCTCTCATTAGAACCTAATTTAGATCAAGATAGAAAGATCACTAGCCACTTTTGGAGATCAATCTTCATGGTATTCATAATAGGATTACCTAAGTCACAAAGGGGGCATGAACCAATTTGGTTAATTATGGATAGGCTAGCCAAAATCTCTAGGTTTATCCAACATAGTACAATGAGGACACCAAAATTGGCTATAAGATTTTTAGGGAACTTATATAGATTCTACAATCTTCCATTAGACAATGTTTTAGATCAAGATAAGAAGTTTACTATAAAATTTTGATGAGTATTTTTCAAATTTTGGATACTAAACTTACCATGAGTATGTATAAACATCCATAGATGGATGGATAAATAGAGGGTTAAAAAAACCCTAGAAGATATTTTTTGTGCATATGTAACTAAAGGACAAACCAATCGGGAAGAGTACTTACCTATATTAGATTTTATATATAATGGTGCCAAACACGCTTCCATGGGAAATAGTACATTCATGATTATGTATGGATTTTAGCCAAAATATCTTTATGTGGTGGGTTTCTAGCATCATAATATTCATCCAAGAAAAAAAAATTCTTTGAAACATTGAATGTTGCATGGAATTTCAAAGGATAGGATTAGGGGAGATCACTATAAAGCTATCTAGCCTATGCTAATCCTCAAAGGAGAGAAATAAACTTTGAGGTAGGAGAGAAAATCTATCTTGGATTCCCATCTAAATCTAAAATCATGAAGATGGGACCTTGTCCAAAGTGATCTCCTTTGTATTATGATCCATTTATAATGCTTTACAGAATATGAAAGATGGTTCACCAACTCTAAATCTGAGAAGCTAGTCATATCTATATAGTATTTCATGTGTGTACACTCAAGAGAAATATGATTGACTCTCACAACCTCGCTCCTCATATTTATAGAGTCTATCTCTATCAAATCCATTCCACATGAGCTAAAAGAATACTATGCACTTAAAAGAAATGGACAAGAACTCAACTATATAAAGAGTGCATAGTAAAGTGGAAGGATGGTTCAAAATACAGTGCTACATAGGAGAGAGTGAGCAACGTTTAAAGATGGATTCCCACATTTGAGTTTGTCCAAAGGGGATTCATAAGGGGAAGGGCATGGAAAAACACCAATGCAAATATGACCATGCACATATACATAGGGTTCAGAGGGGGTACTTACCACAATCTATTAGATTTTTCCTCATCAACCTTCCAATACCATCCTTGAGGAAAGAAATGATCTCAAGTGGAAGAAAATGTTACATGGCTAGCTATTTGGGGAGGTAGGAACCTCCCCTATGGCACTAGCACACATGGGATCTCAATGTGAGGAGCCACATAGGTGGCATCATCCAGTATAAGTGAGGTTGGATATAGCCTTTGAGAGTATGTGGTGGGGTGGACATTGAGATTCATCTCTTTGTGTGGTTCATGCAAAACAACTCGGGCTTCAATTTCATATTTGAGATCTTCGGAATTTTGCAACAATATGTGCAAAAGGGGGCTTATCAAAGAGGCTATTAGGCCCATTCTAGATACTAGTTACCCGACAATAAAAAAATAGTGTTTTTCCTTTCCCCAATATAAAATTTTGAGAGAGGAGAGTAAATTGTGGCTTGATCACACTCATGTATGTAGTGAATGCACAAAATAAGTTACCCATTAGGTTTATAGGAATATATACAACTTGTGGTGAAAAAACTTCTTAAAAAGGGAAAAAGTGCCTTTCAGGTCCTAATTGTACAAATCACTATCAAAATATATCATAAAATCCCTTGAGAGTGATGAATTCAAGAAGGAGCTAGCACTTATGTATAAGGAAGTGCCAAGACGGGTGGAATGAAATCAATACACAAGCAAATAAGCCCAAAACTTTGCAAAAACTTCAAACTTCTCTCTAGGAAAAGCCTTTGTGAAAAGGTATGCAACATTATCCTGTGTGGGAACATAAGCCAAACTGATCTCTCCAATAGAGAGAATCTCCCTAATATAATGATAGTGCAACTCAATGTGCTTTGTGTGAGCATAGAACATAGGGTTCCTCACAACAAACAATGTGGTCTTACTGTCAGTAGATATGGTGGTGGTGAAGATTAACCAACACCCAAATCATCAAAAAGGCATCTGACCCACACACACACACACCCACACACACACACTCAAAAATAGCTATGAAAGTTATCTTATACTTATCCTCACAACTAGAGGTGGCCATATTAGGCTGATTTTTTTTTTCTCAAGCAAGATATGAATGAGCTACCAAGCATGAAGAAAAAATGATTGGTGACATGCAAGTGTTGTAGCAAACAACCCGATTTGAGTCAAAAAAATAATGCAAATATGGAGATAATGATCACCCCTTGGGATAAAACAATCCAAGTAGCTGAGTACTACTCAACTAGAAAAATATGCACTTAACCATCTACCAATTCTTGACAGCTAGGCAATGCATAAACCCACTTATCTTAGCGATAACAAACTAAACATCAGGCTAGGTTAGGCATAAGTGAATCAAGCATCCAAAGCTTGTTGATAGTAACAATGTCAAATGCATCTCCAAAATCATGAAGAGTCAAACATAAACTTGTTTCCAAAGGAGTGTCAATATGTTTGCAATCTTTAACCCTACAATGCTACAATAATGTGTCAATGTATTTTGTTTGACACAAAGCTATCCCCCTATCAAATTGCATAAATTGAATGCCCAAATAATGATAAAAATGCCCCAAATTTGACATCTTAAAAGGTGCATGCAAACTAGCCTTAAATTAAGAAATATGTTTATTGTTAGTTACAATAAGAAACATGTCATCAATGTATACAAAA